>JAYESA010000014.1:8366844-9000775 GCA_036927795.1 Iris macrosiphon
CTGGGACACAAATATCATTATAAGTGAAAAAAACTCAGAACAGAATATTATCCTAATTTGGGTTGCACGAAAATAGGTCGAGATTGCCTCCAATTTCGATGATAACGTACAACGATACAAAGTTGGATTTTATTTAGAAAATAAATAAACGTCCGCGACGAATATTGTGCGGCTAAAATGAAGCACAAGAGAGCATAATTACGAGTCACAAAAGGTCAGAATGGAAGGCGGGCACGTCTAGGGCAAGGTTGTAAAATTTGTTGGAAGGAAAAGCTATGGTAGCGCTCCAAAAATCGAAGCAACGATAAAGCTCAACAATTAAATAAAATTACGGTAATTAATTACTACCTTAAATAATTAAATTCTAAATAAAATAATTAAATACATAATCCCATAATTCGGTAAGGTGTTCATCTAGTGGTCTTCTAGGTCAAGTCTACCAGCTCAAGCATTAATGAACACTGTATATATATAATATATTTAAATACACATCTCATACAATTATTTAAATTAAATACACACAATATTAATAATATACAAAAGTAAAAAATACCCCTGTTTTAGAATGTGGTAGTGACAAGTCTACCCTCCTTAAAAGAATTTCTTCCTCGAAATTTAAAATCCTCATAGTAGTGTTTACTCATTATATTTTTTCCATCCAAAGTTAAATTCATCAACCCACATAATCATGAAATAATCGACCTTGTCATTGCACAAATTTTTTTTCTTCAAAAATTCTGTAATTATTGTATTCCTGAAAATCCTCGAAATAAAAATCAAATTCAATTCTTGTCACAATCTCCTCCAAAAAAAATTAAATTAAATACTCAAAATTGATATCCAATCCCCTAATTTAAATTCAATCAATGCACATTTTTATAAATTAAGGAACCCCATCTAAAAACACCAATCCATAAACCCAATCGTTCAATTTAATTCCAATCAACGTATATTATAAAATTTGAAATATCATCCGGAAAGTATAAATTTAAACACTAATCCATTAATCATCTTACTCCTCAATTTAAATCCAATCGATGCATATTCAAAAAATCTAAATCCTCATCCCGAAAATTGAATTCAAACACTAATCCATTAATGATTTTATTCCTTGATTTCCTTTTTCCACAAAATACTCAACAATGCGATACTTATAGAATCTTCAAATGCAACATTCATAATATAATTTTTTTTTTAAAATTCATATCTTGCAATCAAATGGATATAATGATAATCTCCTAAATTTCCTCAAATTTTTAATGATAAATTCAATTACATCATAATCAATAAATCATCAATTCTGCCATATTAAATTCTTAACTCTTCATTTAAATTAATGTTTATCCTCAAATTTTAATCATCTTGTCTCTTTTGTCAAGTCATAACCTCTTCATAAATTTTTACTATGGTCAAACCCCCAATAATCAAGGTCCAAGAAAATTTTACCTACAGTCATTCAATATGCAATCTAAGAAAAACATGTATGGTTATGGTGTCTTTGTAATGGTATTGCAGTCTCTGTCGAAATTTACTACTAACTATATTCTAGCAAGAAAATTATTGATACAAGCTACGGTACTAAGAAGTCAATCAATTAATCAATCAAAAGATGGAAAAAGAAACATGAAGAAGGAAAAGAAGGAACCTGCTAACACATTACCTGCAGTATCTTCTATCCCTAACATATACTTAACTCTGGCACATTCACTAACTAATTCCTATTCTTGTACACTGATACCCATATCAACTAATCATTAGTTCACAAGACATCCACGAATACATCCTTATTGCATACACCTGTCTACTGATACCTAAATTTGATATCAAGAATCTCTAATATAACCATGGTTTAATAATGCATCCCAAGTTTGATACCTCTATCCCTTTAGGTACCACAGTTTCTACTACAAGCACACTCACTGCTAGCTATCTTACCTACTGTAATTATTGATACTAGTTATTCTTTTTATTCAAGTGCACGCCAAGTGCAACACAATACACTAAGTACTACTCCTTCTAATACAACTCTAGATGGACACCAAAATCTGTTTGTAGTGCCATCTCAAGCATTCTCAAGCCAATAGATCCCTACACATGCACATCAACCACTCATATACTGTTATACATTTCTTATCCACCATAAAATTAATCCTCAAAATAAGATCATCAAAGTTTAACTTCTTGAACAATTTAAAATAAAATGCATATACTTCCCTCAAAAGTCAAATATTTACATATCAAAATAGAATTTAAATCACTTCCCAAAAATCTTTATAGCTTTGACTATGTTTATTGAATTTAATTTGAATCCTCAAAAATTTAATAACATAGAATCTCAACTCCTCAAAATTCTTAAAAATTGAATTTCATTTCCACTCTTCAATTTTAAATCCACAAGTATACATATAAATACTCACAGTCTCTTAATACTCAAGGTGCACTCAAATACACCCATTGTCTACAACTCTCAACTGTGTACTAAAATTTGTACTGCCCAAATTACTTGCACTATTACTTTCAAATGATCAAAGTTATCATCACACGTATTTTCTCCAATGAGTTTCTGTCTATATTAACTGATATATTAATCTAACATTATCATATAAGGCACTTACTGTTACTAGCACCATTCTCAATAAATCCTTGATATAGAATCACTATCACTATTGGTATGGTAACACTAGTTCCATCATTAGATCACCTCGTTACATTGACTAAAACTTACAATCACTTGCACTTTCTATAATTTATATGTTTTACTTCACTCTCAAAGGCAGACATATGGTTCCATATCTCGATTAATGTATACGTATCTTCTTTTAACCCTTTTCAGCCTGTTACACTAGTCTGTGATACACTTCATACCTTGCATGATCCATCTTGATATTTCTCAACCCATGACACGCCATTGGAATTTTCTAATACTCATGCTTTCACTTTTATGAACTTTCATTTTCTGCTACTTATCACCCACCATGTACGAAATTTTTCGACACTCTTTCACCTATTGCTTCTAACACATCACTTGCCTCAATATCGGTGATACATCCATCATTAGTCATATATCGGTACACTCAGATCAAATAACCTATCAAGGCCCTACTTTTATCTGTAACACAAGTCTCACTACTTAGCATAATGCATTCTTATTCTCTCACACTTTCTTATACACTTATGGGTATCCTCCTACTATGGCACACTCATTAATTTTCTTTATGCATATATACTTCTTTACTCTTGACACACCCAAGTATCAATCATTAAATTGAACATCATGCTCCATTAATCTTTAACACAATTCCTTGATACTTAATTGTTTACCTAGATCATCCAATTACATAAATTAATGACTATCCAGGACTGGCATGCTGCTTCTGATACTTACTATTGGAACCTTCATTGATACTCTTTTTTTCTTCTATCTATAGTACCAATACCAATAATAATGACACATTATCCTAGAACCATTGCTACTAGGCACTACGCTATGGGTTAACTCTAGATTAATGCCTACTGTTCACATGTCCAACTAAGAAACACTTACAACGAACATGTCACACTCAGTCAACACTAATACAAGACATAGACATAATTACAAGTCACTAATTATCATACTTAACAAGGAATCCTCAAAGAATAGAAGCTCAAAAAGGAACTGGCTTGAGGACTGAAGGTATTTCTACTGCTAGTAAAGAAAAGAAGCGATAGAACAAGGTCCTATAATAACGAAATAGATAAGTATTGAGATGATACTTTAAGAACCAATTTAAGATACAACCTGATAATCATACACGTCTGTCAGAAATTATGACACTCAGAATCCTCGCCACGCCAGTAAGCATAGATGCGATAAACGACAGGTTCCGGAACTAAGGTATGCAACTCTATAATCATGTCATTTAGAATCCTCGCCACGCCAACCGGTATGGCTACGAGAAACTCTAGATTCATAACTAAGATATGTACATCCGAAGTTAGGTTCCTACGTTCTCGTTACGACAGCTAATATGGTTGCGATAAACTCTAGGCTCCATAACCAAAGTAGACGTTTTACCTTTCTCACTGTTCTCATCAATATATGTTATCAGATGATACCGTAAATTTTAGCCCGTAAAATTTATCTTGATATGAAATCAACTCAATAACGATACCAAGAATTAAAGTTAACAACTGGTCATCAAGAATCAAACTCAATATCAATAAGCGAGAACAGACGAAAACAAGAGGAACGGATTTAAATTAGAATTCATAATAAGATTCTCAAGGGTCGTCCCAGGAATCTCTCAAATAATTCGTGATTGAGTATCCTCTCTCATACTAGTATCCTATATCCTATATTCTATAGCAGGCACGCAGTAGTACAACTAGGACGTCGCACTAGCACGACATCGTTCTAATTGTGAAGTCTGACCTACATGGGCCACCACTAAAAATATGTCACGACCCGCACCCGGTATATGGGCACGAGAACGTGGGTACGTCCAGCCTACGCCGCAGCATCGACAGTAGAACGCTGTCTAGGTCATGTAACTATCTAGTCAATCTCACATGAATATCCAACTCCATAAGGAGACACAGATATCCTAAAATAATATAGAATATACTCAATCACATAAGCTAAAGCACGATGAGATATCGAAGCAAGCAATGAAATACAAGACAAGTCTAAACAATAATAAATAGTCTAACCTGCAATCCAAAACATTCGGTCTCCAAGTATGACGAAAACAAGTCCTCTATGGCATAGTCTGGAAATATATTTTCAGTCAAGAAGGAGCAAAGTAAATCTCAAATAATAGTTCCATTTAAATCATATAGACTATAAAACAATAAATAGATGATGCTAAATACTGAGAGAATACAATAAGTAAATGCAATGACAATATAAGAGACAGGCAATATAAGCAATATGGTGTAGTCAGTGCATATATGAAATAAAGAGGAAGAGCTACAATATCATATACAGGTGATATAGTATATAAAAATGGAATGAAGAACTATAACTATTCTAAGTATTTAAAATATCGGAGTATCATGTGATCGGCTTGGAACAAAATCAGGCTTGTTACATATGATTAGCTATAATTTATGTAAGGTCAGGCTAACCATTTGGTTAGCTAAGATGCAAGTATTGGCCAGGCTAATCATATATAACAGGCTATGAGGCATGTAATGGTCAGGCTGCACCCGACGTGAGATATGGGGTGAGCTATGATGCATGTAGAGTTGGGTATGATCACATAATCTACTAATATTTCCTCTGCCCCCAACTAGTACAGTGGATCCAACCATGACACGTTATGATACACGATCAATGTCCAATATATCATGTACGATATCTAATATCAATGTCATATATAATGTCAATACGATAATCAATGTAACATCTCATGACTGCAGATCAATCTATATACTAGTCCGTGTAGCACAGTATCAAGAATCAGATGTAACATTTCTAGATACTGGAATTATAGAAATTATCAAATAATAGAAAATTATCAGAGAATGTACTCGCCTTGGGTCCTTAGCTGGTAATACCAATATCCTGTTCTAGAGTATCGTCTGGATGATCCACAGTCCTATAGACATGTCACAAATATAACATTTGTATCAGACGTTACGCTAACACACAAACACGATGAACTCAGGGCTATGCTAGATATTATACTGGTCAACTAGGGTCAAGTGCGCGTCTAGTTGCGCGGGTGTCGTGTCTGTAATTGCTATGAATTCAGACAGTCGGTGATACGGGTTTTGCCAATACTGAGTGTACATATGGCTGCCTTCTATAATTAACAGGGTTATAGGTCCCTGTAAATATGGGGTATCCATAATTACACTCGGGTTGCCTAAAATATTCATCAATTAGCATATATCATTAATTAAATATAATACATATATATGTGTATACCAATAATTACATACAAAAATATGTATAAGTGTATATACACTAAATATAATTATATACTATATATATATATATATATATACTAGCATATACATATGCTACATATATATATGTATATATATATATATTCCAAAATACATACTAACATATATTATGAATACGTATATACTAATATATATGTTGAATACATATATGCTAATAGGGAATACACTATATGCTAATACATACATATATATATTATTGAATACATAAGTATACTAATAGAGAAATACTAATACATACATATATATGTACACGCGTACGTGTATGCGAGGGGAGGATCGAACCTGTGCGCGTCTACAACGACGGCAAAGATGACGACGACGACGAGGTGGTGGTCCTGGTGGTGGGGGCTGGTGGCACAGGGTGGTGTGAAGCCGGAGAAGAAGAGGGGAGTGGCCGGCGGGTGGTCGGCTCGACGTGGAGGGGGAAGAGCTCGGGAAGAGGTGCTGGTTTGGATCGAGGCGAGTCCAGGTGCTGCCGGAGTGAGTTACAGCGGTGGAGTATGGTGGTGATGTCGGTGGTGATTGTGTTCGAGGTGGCTTATGGTGGACGGGTGAGGCGGAGGAGGTCGAAGAGATGATGGCACTGGTGGTGGTTCGTCAGCGGGAACGGCTCACCGGGGTCGTGATCGTGGGGGACTGCTGAAGAGAGGCGGCTGAACTGATTACAGTGGTGGTGATCCATGTGGAGAGGAAGAGAACAGGAAGGAGAGGTGGTGGTGCGGGGAGTCTCAGACGAGGGGGGGAAACTGCTGTCGAGGGAAGAACGGGGACGGTGGTCGTCCGAGGAAGATGAGGAGATGTCGAGGTTGCAGTCGGCTGGTGTGGTGGAGGACGGCGAAGAACGACTCGGTGGTGGAGATTCGGCGATGATGGTGAGGAGAAGAAGACGATGGCGAGGATGGTGGTGATGGAGTTGCTGTTAACGGTGGCTGTGGTCGAGGAGGCCGACGGAGGTAATACGAGTCGACGGGGCTGATGACGATGGGAGAACTCAGGCCGGAGGGGAAGAATAGGTCGGGGTGCTTCAGTAGTCGGGTCGAGAGTTGAAGGTGGAGCGGGGTCAGGGCTTGGCCGAGCTGGATGGGCTGGAGAAGAAGCTGGAGGGATGCAGCGGTGGTTCAGTGGCAGCACAACCGGGTGGAGCTCGGCCGGGTGCTGCCGGAGGAAGCTTGGTTCGAGGTGGGTCCGACGGAGATGGAGGAGGACGGGTGGAGAAGGCTGAGTGCACACCGCAGTAGCAGTCGGAGTTCGGCCGGCCGGGGTGGCCCGGGTTGAAGGTGGCGATGGTTTATTTTCCCTCTCTTTTTTTTAAAAGGAGGAGAAGAAGAAGAAGAAGGGAAGAAATGGAAAAGTAGAGGAGGCTACGGTTGAGTGAGGAGGAAGGAGAGAGAGAGGTGGGGGCTTTCCTAGGTTTGGGGATTAGAGCATGTTGGGAAGGGTGCATTGAAGAGACATCTTATAGGAGAGGTGATGGGAGGTGTGTGGTGATGATGAGCCCCATTTTGAATGGGTGGCTCAGATTTGACATAAAAAAATTACTCATGCAAAGAGAGGGTTGGGTTGACTAGTCAAATATTAGGACTTCTCCATTTGGTTTGAACCAATGGGGTGTTGACACCTAATGCAATATTTACAAATAAGCCCTCTTAAATTTGGGTATTTGCACAGACATATGAAATAATAAAAAATTGGTGGACGATTTGGTGTTTGGTATTTTGTAGGATGGGAGGGTATTGTGTGTTTTGTATGTGCTTAATGAATTGGGTATTTGGATTAAATTGGGTTAAAATAGGATTAGTCAAAGTTGGTATCCCCAATTTAATTAGAAATAAATGTGAGTGGTGTTCTAAAATTAATTAGGAGTACATGGCGCTAAAATTACGCTGGGACACAAATATCATTAGTGAAGAAGACTCAGAACAGAATATTATCCTAATTTGGGTTGCACGAAAATGCATCAAGATTGCCTCCAATTTCGATTGAAACGCACAATGATACAAAGTTGAATTTTATTTAGAAAATAAATAAACGTCCGCGATAAATATTGTGCGGCTAAAATAAAGCACAAGAAAGCATAATTACGAGTCACAAAAGGTCAGAATGGAAGGCGGACACATCTAGGGCAAGGTTGTGAAATTTGTTGGAAGGAAAGCTAGGGTAGTGCTCTAAAAATTGAAGCAATGGTAAAGCTCAACAATTAAATAAAATTACGGTAATTAATTACTACCTCAAATAATTAAATTCTAAATAAAATAATTAAATACATAATCCCATAATTTGGTCAGGTATTCATCTAGTGGGCTTCTAGGTCAAGTCTTCCAGCTCAAACATTAATGAACACTGTATATATATAATATATTTAAATACACATCTCATACAATTATTTAAATTAAATACACACAATATTAATAATATACAAAAGTCAAAAATACCCCTATTTTAGAATGTGGTAGTGACAATACCCAGCCTCTGTAATGTACACAGTAATCCTATATTTATAGGATCTTAGAGCAGTTATGACAGTGTATGCGCACTTTAGATAGTCCGTACTATGCGCACACTTTTGATGGGATGACATCCCACGATTTAGTAAGACATCCCACGATTTAGTAAGTGGGTGCACAACTTGCTGCCTGCTTGACACATGTCTTCCTATACGAGGAAAGCGTAGGTCATGGGACAGTTATTTGTGCACGTTTCATGAGGAACATGGCATGTATGATACGTAATCATAACTTCTTTTTTGTCAGTTAGGATCATAGACGCACTTTAGAAGTGGTCTGGAAACTGTTGCACTTATGATGAAATTGTTCATTTGGGTGCACTTTTGGAGAAGTAGTCGTGATGGCGCACTTTTGAGAAAATTGGCCGTGATGGTGCAATTTTGAGGAAGTAGCCATGATGGAAGCATTTTTGAGGAAGTAGCCATGATGGCGCACTTTTGAGGATTTTGGCCATAATGGCGCACTTTTGAGTAAGTAGCCATGATGGCACACTTTTGAGGAAGATTGGTTATACGAGCGTACTTTGAAGAGATTGGTTTGTATTGGTCGCTAAACGACAATCGGGATCTGCGTGCCATAGCTCAGCTATAATGATTACTTCTGAATCCTCGAATATTGTTCTAGCTGTCAGATTCTTTGCATTTAATATTTGGGGGTAGAAGACATGCGATTTTTGTGCCTATCTTTGTTGACGAAAGCAGCTTAAAAGTGCGCCATCCTTTGAAACAGAGAGAAAGTGCGCCATTCTTCCTCTACTAAGTTTATTTGTAGAAAACTATCCCATCTTCAGGAAGCACATTTTTATGCCTCTCCAAGACCCCCTTTAAAGTATTTGAATTCGTCCAGAACAATTCAAAATACTTTGAATTAGAAGAATAAAAAGTTGTTGAAATTTTGTGCGCACATTTTGGGCAGAATCCTAATGGATTGCTGACATAGCTGAACATCATGATTATTGTGTGAGATTTAAAGAGTCTTGATCCAAATCTATGAATGGGCTTGGGGAGAAAGAGAAAGGTTTCTTTTAAGGATTCTTAAAACCCTCTATGTTCTCTTTAAAACCCTAATCCTTCTCATTCTTCCTCGAGCAGCAACAATGGCCTCCAAGCAAACTCAGGCGACCAAGAAATGCATCAAGGGAAAGGGATTGGCTTTCTCTTCTCGAGCAACGAAGGCAAGACCGTCGACGGGGCGACGACAGCTCAGCCCGTTGGAGACCGGCTCAACATGCCGCCATCGAGAGTAGCAACAGGGGCTGTAGCACACCCTCCACTGATAGGCAAGGTGACTGACATTTTCTTCCTTATCTTCTTTCTTTATTTTTACATATATAATGTAAGATCTAATAATGAAAAATTTTACATGATTCAGTACTATTAGAGGTGATATGGGCGCGCTAGCTCGCTAGTATATTCCACTGGAGGAAAGAAGAAAGAATAGTTCAAAGGCGAACTATTGTCTTTTCTTTTGGGGATAATAAATAGAATATGATTCAGAGGTAATATGGATATGAATCACATTACACTTATTGATTGGTGAAAAAACATGTAAGATTATTCCCAATCCAACTGGGGATCAGGAATATGATATCCTTAAAATAACTGGACTTTAAGAATGAGATGTTTTTGTTGGAGAGAATCGTTTAGATGATATCAACGAGAGTGTTTTGTTGGATCTGATTATCCCACTGGGGAACTTTGAGGACCCATTACCCATGTCTTATTCAAAAATGAATATAGATAACAGTTTGAGATACCGTGTAGGCTACAAGTTGTTGGGGATTGGAAAAATTTACTTGCTGTACATCTTATTTTACTCTGCTGGAGATGGAGAAGAATATGTCGTGCCTAGACATAATACTTCTTGAGAAATTTTTCGTTGATAGGCATCATTATCAAATCTCCATTAGGCTTAGCGAGCATATAGGCTCCGTTGGAGAATACTATCCCCACCATATAAGGACCTTCCCATTTAGCTTAAAATTTTCTTTTGCTCTTATGTGTTGTGATCATAGGTCTCCTTACTATAAGGACCAATTCACCGACTTGGAAGATTCTTTTCTTGACTATTCGATTGAAAGCTCTGGAAATGTGTGCTTGGTATAGCTCAATATGTTGTTGAGCGTTCAGGTAATTTTTATCCAATGCTTCTAATTCTTGCAGGCATAATCGATCATTATTCTCTATTGTTAACTCATTAAAAATAGCTACTCTAAGAGAATGTATCTGGATTTTGAGCTGAAGAACTACTTCACATCCATAGACCAGAGAGAATGGTGTACAATCGGTTAGAGTTTGAACTGTTGTATGATAAGCCCATAAATACTTCCCGAGTTTCTCATTTCAAACGTATTTGTTGGATGAGACAAATTTTTTAAGGAGTTTAATTATGGTCTTGTTGAAGGCTTCCGCTAAGCCGTTGGCTGCTAGATTATTGGTCGTAGACGCTATATTCTGGATTTGATTCTTATCAAAAAATCGATAAAATACTTGACTGGCAAATTATGGCCCCCATTACCATGTATTATCCTCCAGAGAACACCAAAACGATAGATAACATGGTGTTTGACGAAGCTAATTAAGTTGGACGTCTTCACTTCGATGAGCAGAACTGTTTTTGCCTATTTAGAGAAGTAATTGATTATTAAAAATATGAATCGACGTCCTCTAGAAGAAGATGGGCTGATCAGACCAATAATATCTATTCCTCAAGCATCAAAAGGCCAGAAGGCAACGGTGGAGTATTAGAACTCTGTTGGTTGGTGACTAAAATCAATATACATTTGACATAATCTATATTTATGAGCATAATCTACGGTATCTGCCACCATGGTGGTCCAATAATAATCTATTCTTCTGATGTGATCTTATAATTAGGACCTGATTGATGTGCTCCACAGATGCCATCATGAGCTTCACAAAGTGATTATCTTGCTTTAGGGTTAGAAAGGCAACGTAGCAGCAATCCTTCATAAGAACAACGATATAATATTTTGGATGAGGCATCAAAGTAGAATCAGAGTGAGTGTCTTTTAATATAAGTGACTTCTTTCATATCTTTTGGAAGAATCACATAAGCAACGTAGTCTATAAAAGGGTCTCTCCAATCTTTATCCATGGAAGTTAAAATTATGACATAACTCTGTTCAATATGCAAGTTATTTTTTTACAGAACAACTCTTGACCTGTTAGCATAATTGAATGTCGTCTCTTTAGGGGAATAGCCAATAATGCTGCTAGGCCGGCCAAAACATCTGCTTTCATATTCTATAACCGAGCCACATGTTTGATAAAGAATCCTTTGAAAGTAAAGCCAGTTCGATTGCCGCTTGATGATAAGGGATGAGGTCTTCATGCCGAACCTCACACGCTTTCCTGATCTGATTGACTATCAGCTTGGAATCTCCATAGGCTTCAAGATATTCTATGTCCAGTTTTTGGCTAATTGGAGACCAATGAGTAGATAATTGTATTCTGCCATATTATTGGAACATGGTTCACTGAGAGAATATTCTCGATAAATGAGTAGTTTGTCAGGAGAAACTAGGACTATGCCCACTTCAGCTACTATGTTGCATTTGGGTCCTATTCTTAATGCGCCATCAAAGAATAGTTGCCAGGTGTCATCTCCCATTTTCATATTAGACTCTAAGACTTCTTCTGGGATATCGTCGTATAGTTTGGAAGTTTTTGGTATATGATGAGCTACTAGAAAATCAGCTAGTGCTTGACCCTTCACTGCTTTTTGTGGGACATATACCATGTCATAAGGCGATAGCGGCATTGCCCATGTAGCTAACCGAGAATTAAGAGTGCTTGGCTTGGTTATCAATATCTGGAGAGAATTTACTCTGGATGTGACATGAATGATTTTACTCGACATATAGTGTCGCATCTTTTGAATAGTAAATATCAAGGTGAGATATTCTTTTTCCAAAGGATTGTATCGATGTTCAATGCCAACCATCATGCGACTAAGATAATAGATCACCTGTTCATGGCCTTCGTTACTCTTCCGTGCGAGAAAAGCTCTTAGCAAGTGTTCTATTTCTCGAACATACAACAAAAAGGGTTTTTCTATGATCGGAGATACCAGAACTGGCGAATTTATGAGATATTATTTAATATCATCGAATGCTTGTTGACATACTTTGTTCTAGACAAAGAACATGCCTGTTTTCCATTAAAAGTAAGTTTGGGAAAGCTTTTTTTAATAACAAACAAAAAGAGTACAAAGAAATCCTAGATAGAAAATCTAAGTACAATTAGGGAATGAGGATGTGACGGTAATGTGACGGTAGAGATCGAGTACTGCAGTGACTTTTTTACTCCATTAATGGTCCGATGAGAGAATAAGGATGCTCTCTTCTCCCTTCTATCTTATGAGCTTTTGTGCACATACATAGCTCGCTTGGAGGGGTATGGTCTCTGAAGCAGAAAAATTAGCCATTGGAACATCCAAGTTTCTCTTATTTAGAGCCATCATGTTGGTGGGCTATAGGTTCCACAAATGCTTCTGTTTGGTGGCCGTAGGAGGATCCTTCAACAAAATGCTATTGCATTTATAGACGTATATTATGGACAGGCTGCCACGTGTACATCCTTAAAAGGATATAGTTGATTCTAGGCCGAGCTTCCATGTGGACATTTGTTGTATTTTTGTTGCTGAAGATCTGGGTTATTCTTGTCTTTTATTTGCATGACTTGGTCAGCTTGACACATATCCCATATTTAGATGGAGAGAATCACTTCAGTCACACAGAAAAAAAATTATCTCAGGGAACTCTGCCACGTTGGACGCATGGAGTCTGAGACGTATGGAGTCTGGAACATATAGGGCCAGAGACGCATAGAACGCATAGAGTCTGGAATGCATGGGTCCAAAGATGCATGAAACGTATGGAATCAAGAACGCATAGGACCAGAGTCGCGTGGAACACATGAAGTCTGGAATGCATGGGTCCAGAGTCACATAGAACGCATAAAAAACTGTCTTATATACACATGGCCCTGTACGGCTATATTGTAACAAAAGTAATAATAACAGTGACCTGAGCACTGATGACAACTTTCCATGGAAGGATCCAGACCTTCAGATAGTCCTTTTTTTAGGATTCTTTCTCAGACATAATCTTTGTGTCAGGCCTTTATGTGGCCAGTACTGGGGCGCAGGGATGCTTGGGGGAGTAGTGGCGCTTGACATTGCTGGCGCATGCGTACACTAGTTGCTTAGTGGCGCATGGCACATAGGAACACTATTTATGAAGCGGTTTACGCATGACACTGTACCATTATGGTGCCGGGGGCTTGATCACTGTGACGCATGGCCTCTGATTACTGTCAGCGCATAGTTGCTGCTTTTCTGGGCCGCATATCATTATGCGGCCTAATTTCTTTTTGTCGATCTTGGGTTGGACGCATGGATCTAGATTTTTTATGCTTCTACAAGATATCTTTCAAAGTTTTTAAACTGACAAGTTTTGGAATACTTTGAATAAGAAGCATGGAGGAGAGGACCTTGGGCCGCATCTGAGTGACATGCGGCATAGGCACGTTGCCGAATATGCACTTCCGCCAGGCTGTCAGATCATTAAATGACAAGATTTGGCTCGATATTCTGAGTGGATCTGTAAACACCCTAATTTTTAGAATTAAATTTTAAAATTTTTAATTGTTATTGTGATTAAGAGAGAATTTTTTATTATTTTTAGCGAATTAAAATAAATATATATTCATGGATTAATATTTATGTGTATTAAAATAATACAAAAATATATTTTTGGGTGTAAAACTATTAATAGAGTATTGTAAAAAATTTATGAAATTTATTGAGGTCCAAAACTATTTTTAGAGGGCCATATATATATATATATATATATATATATATATATATATATATATATATATATATATATATATATTGATTAAAATAAACCAAACCAAACCAAACCAAACCAACCCAACCCAACCCAAACCAAACTAAACCGAACCAGACCCATATCCGACCCGAGACCCATAACCCAATAACCCGACCCGCAACCCTGCATTTATAGTAACACCCCCTCCCCCCCCGCAGCCCCGCGTCCCCTCTCTTTCTCTCCCCAAACCGTCGTACCCCCTCCTCTTCATCTCCCCGTAACTTCCTTTCCGTCCCCCTATATATAACACTACCACCCTCAGGGCAACCATCATCATCTCCTCTACCACCCCGACCATCACCGACACCGGACCGTCGTCGCAAACTACCGCGAAGAAGTCTGCTCCGACTTCAAGATCAGCAGCATACAGGGAGGTACCCTACTTCCCACCTCTGTATCTTCCTGCACAGTAAACTAATTTATGACCCGTCGAATATGATGCAAAGACCACATGACCCCCTCGAACCTTGTGTAATTAGTTTAACCTATCGTGTCCTGTGTCGGACATAATTTGCGACACAAAACAGGAAAAAAATGACCCAGTTTATTGATCATAAACTGTTTAACCACCCATGTTCATGTCTAATTTTCTTCCAACCTAGTTAATATTTTTAAATTTTACTTAAACAATAATTTAGACAACATAACCAAGATTTAATCTTTTCAATTAGTTTATTTTATTGTTGTGTATGTTGTGATTTATTCGTTGTTGAATTTGACAAAAAACTTAATTTCTTAAACCCAATTTTTTTTGAAATGGGGTACGTCCCTCTAAACGAGGTAACTTTGTCGTGTGTGAATTGCACCGAAAGGTGCGTATCGTCAACGCGGACGTATAGGATTTTGCGAAAGTTGATTTGGATATGCGTGCACACCGAAATCAACTAGTATCCGTTGAAAAGTCCCGTATCGGCATATTCTTACACTCGTCATAATTTTGTGTGTGCTTGTCGTTTTATAACGAAACTTATGACATCAGATTTGCAGTATTACGCTGGTCCTGTGACCCAAGTTTGGTTTGATTCTGAGAACATTGACAAAATGCCATTTCGCGGGTCCCACGGTTCTACTTGACGGACGATTTCATGACCGGCTCATCGGAATCAAGTTCTAGACGTTCTGTTGGGTTCTTGCTATCATTCTGGACTCGTAGAAACTAAGTTTGATAAATTTGGAGAACTTTATCTCTAGCACATTTTTCGGTATAAAGTGGACCACATGTGGACCCCGCTTTGACCAAAAACTATCAATTCTGCCCCTGTGTCCAAATTGGACTTATGGATAGTCAATCCTAGCTATTTTAAGTATTCTAAGAAAAATGGTGATATTTGTTTTAGTATCTGGAGGCATACCTAGAGATTCTACTTATATCGGAGCAACTAACGGAGCTCAAAACACAGACAAGTGTACCTTGCCAACTTGCAGTAGATCATGTGTTATTATTATTTTTGTATTCTTTCTATATGCTTCTGTGTTGTACCTATTCAACTTAGGATCGTGCGATGTTGCTTAACGTCCAAATAAGATTCGGGTGTCGACACCGTACGCGGAGTCATGTAATACCACTTAGAGAGTTGATTCTACGATCATATTCTTTGTGTGCTTGCTTTACCAAGTACGTTATTCCATAGGACACTTGATACTATTCATATGACAAAATCTTTCTTAAGTTATTCATGGTGATTATGTATAGGCTTACAAGATTCGTAACATGAGACTTGCATATACATAAATATCATTATGACTCGATGTACTAGCTAGAGGTCATGATCTTGCGTGTTATGGACATGAGATATTGTGGACATAAGACGTAAGTTTACATTGGGTGGGGAGAGACACACAGTATACATGCTGATTATATACATATATACTTTATTATTGAGGTACTTTAGTCTCTGTACCAGAGCTTAGCCCATTACGTGATATTCTTGCTGCTACGGGCTCATTCTTGCTGCTACGGGCTCTCTGACACAAAGCTTGTAGTAGTTTCAGCCTGAGTACTAGTGATGCTCTCATTTGTATTTCACGTAGCTGGTTACATAGATTGCCCTGAGGATCTATTTTATTTACTGTATTTTATTTGACTTAAGTTATTCTTGTACCTTGCTATGTCCCCTGAGGACCTGGATCCAGATTATGTTCCCAGGTAGAGCATAGGAGGAATACCCCGAGATATACGGGACATGAGCTGATGCTAGAGCAGTACGGGCACCAGAGGACGAGGTTGTGCCAAAGGATTTCTTTTGAGTATTCTGTTACATACTCAGTTATTTATGCTTACAGTTATTTTATATCTTGACTCATGGACTTATGTATTGACTTATTCTCTTTTCTTATTTTATCGGATTATTCCCCGAGACACTACATATGTTGACTTAATGATGGACTATTTTCTTTATCTATTATCTTGATTAGTCTATCATATTGTGTTATGTTTCTTTCTGTGGATGAGATTAAAATTATTCTGTGATAGATGGTGTAGACTGCATTTATATTTACTATAGCTTAAGTGCACTCTAAAGGGTCCATTAAATTGGGTTTGCCTATTGGAGTTGTTCTGCTGGCCATTGACACGTGGATAGTCTCTCAGTATTTTGGGACTGGGACGTGACATAGTTTTTGTGGTGGCCCATGCAGGTCTATGACTATATTGCTTTGGTTTCAACTAAGGAACCGAGCAAGCCTAATTTTAGGATAGGATAAATTATAGGATCTCATCCACTTGTTGATCTGTTCTTGACCTCTATATCGACTTTAAAATAATTTTTTGACTTGCATTATGTCTTGAGTTCTCTTTGCGATTCTCATAGTTTACTTTAAATACAGAGTAATAGATCCACGAGCCAGTGACGAGACTCCTGTAGGTACACCATATGGTGTTGTGGTCACCTACGACGATGGAGTGACACCATTGGGTGGAGATTCATCCACTCAACAAAGCAATCATGCCTCGAGGTTCCGGCGAGACGATATTCCACCACTACTGCAGTTTACTACACTAATGCCTATTTTTCCACCAGGACAGCCTATGGATGGACAACAGATGTTCCAAATATTTTACGTAATGATGCAAGCATAATAGCAGGTTCATCAAGAGGCCCAGTAACGCCAGGCGGAGAACTTGCGGAACAGCCTAGTGACAGCACTGGAGCAGGCAAACCCACCAACTAGACGGTCATCGACGAGATCTATCACTGATTTCCTTCAGCTGAAGTCCCATACCTTTTCAGGCAAGGAGGAGCCCACTGAAGTTCATGAGTGGCTCACAAACACTCAACACCAATTAGAAGCAGCTGAGCTTCCGATGGAGCATTGGAAGATTGCCGTCATGATACAGTTGACAGATAATGCACATCATTGGTGGCTATCTGAGGAGAGACAACTCGGACCAGATCGAGTTACTTAGGAAGAGTTCTCTAGACTTTTTCAGAAGATGTATATTCCAGGCATTGCCAGAATGGAACTTAGGGATAAGTTTAACCACCTTATTCAAGGCAATATGACGGTAGAAGAGTACAATGTAGAGTTCATATGTTTGAGTCGTTTTGCCCCTACTATGATTTCGATCGAAGAGGAGAAGGCGGAGAAGTTATTCGATGGACTTAGCTATGAGCTACAGAGATTGATCGGCTCCATTGCACCTACTTCATACACGGGTGTCCTTGCTGCAGCACGACGCATGGAGCGCGTCACCAGGAGATAGTCCAGCCTGAAACAGCCATTTATATCAGCACCATCTAGAGCACCATACGAGGAGCCTGCAAAGCGACCCCAGAGGAATCCACCATAGAGAGCAGCATCAAGAGCCCCATCCCTTCCTACTTGTCACTACTGTGGCAAGGTAGGCCATTTTGAGAGAGAGTATAGACACAAGTTGGGACTATACTTGGTTTGCAGATCCAGCCAACATCCAGCCAAGGACTGTCCTGAGCATCGAGAGGGAGCACCGATGGTAAATCGACCAGCTTTACCAGCACCAAGACCAGTCCAACAGCCATCTTGGCCAGTTTATCCAACATTGGGAGCATCACAGACGGGAGATAGAGGATTCATACCACCATCTCCAAGAGGGTATCAGCTGAGGCCACCTTTGGCACCACATGCAGTACTATTCCAGTAGTTTCGGCAACAGAGAGGACCAGCTCAGGGACAAGGACAGGCATTTGCATTGGCTGTTGAAGAGGAAGCTACTACAGGAGAGGTCATAACAGGTACTATATTAGTAGTTTTATTACCTGCTATAGCTTTATTCGATTCTGGAGCATCATATTCATTCATAACTACTAACTTCGTAGCCACACATAGAGTAGCTATCGCAACCCTTCCGAAGACTATGAAAATTATTACAGGAGGCAAAATTATCCCAGTTAGTGACATTTGTAGATCTTGTTCGGTAGTAGTCTGTGGGAGAGAGATGCAAGCTTAATTTTTGATCTTTTCTATATCGGATTATGATATTTTACTTGGTATGGACTGAATGAGGATATACCAAAGATAACCTTCAGGACAAAGTACATCCATTATGAGTTCTTAGTTATGCCGTTTGGTTTAACCAACGCGCCAGCTATGTTTATGAGTTTGATGAACAGAGTTTTTTATCAGTACTTGGACATATTCATGGTTATGTTTATTGATGACATCTTGATATACTCCAAGAGCCACGAAGAGCACGAGGAGCATCTCAGAATCGTGCTAGAGACGCTGAGACAGGAGAAGTTGTATGTCAAATTTAGTAAATATGAGTTTTGTCTGGATAGGGTGCCTTTCCTGGGACGTATCATCTCAGAAGAAGGACTTTCAGTTGATCCGTTGAAGGTTGCTACAAAAAAAAACTTGGCCCACACCTACATCAGTTGTGGAGGTGAGAAGTTTTTTTGGACTTGCTGGATACTATCGGAGGTTCGTGGAGAACTTCTCAAGGATTGTGGAGCCTATGACGCGGTTGACATGTAAGAACCAGGAGTTTGCATGGACGAAAGATTGCCATAAGGCCTTTGAGGAGTTGAAGAGATGATTGATGATAATACTGGTCTTGACTCTTCCTTCAGGATCGGAAGGATTCGTTGTTTATAGTGATGCCTCAGGCAGTGTACTAGGATGTGTTTTGATGTAACATGGCAAAGTTATTGCTTATGCATCAAGGCAACTGAAGGTTCATGAGAAGAACTACCCAACGCACGATCTTGAGCTAGCTGCGGTAATATTTGCATTAAAGATATGAAGGTATTACGGAGAGAAGGTAGAAATCTTCACTGATCACAAGAGTCTGAAGTATGTCTATACTCAGAAAGATCTCAATATGAGGCAGAGACATTGGTTAGAGTTGATGGTCAATTTTGATATAGATTTGCAGTACCATTCGGGAAAGGCGAGTGTCATAGCAAACGCACTCAGCGGGAAGCCCACAACTTATTTTTTGATGATGCAGCCCCAGCTATTAGAGGATCTACAGGAGCTCAAAATATAGGTTATTTTGCTAAGGCAGAGTGGGCAGTTGGCGAATCTTGAAGTTAAGTCATCACTAGTGGAGAGGATTGAGGCGGTATTACCTATATATGCTAGGTTCCGGACACTTAAAGAGAAGATGGAAGTCGGCATGCAGACGGGACTTCGAATCCATGAGGGCGGGACGCTAACATTCGAAAATTGCCTATATATTTCGAATGGGGAGTTGAGGCATGAGTTGATGCCTGAAGCACATAGCTCCATGTACTCTATTCATCCAGAAGGTACGAAGATGTATCAAGATTTAAGACAGTACTATTGGTGGCATAGGATAAAGAGAGAGATTATACGGTTTGTGGCAAAATATTTGGTCTGTCAGCAAGTTAAGGTCGAGTATCAGAGAACCGATGGTATGTTACAGCCGCTTCCCATACCCGAATGGAAGTAGGAATATATCACTGTGGATTTTGTTACAGGATTTCCAAGAAGCCCCAATGGGAAGAATGCAGTTTGGGTTATTGTGGATCGACTCACCAAATTAGCACATTTTTTTGTCGTTCAGAGTTGGACAGTCCACAGAGATTCTAGCCGATATGTATATACGACAGATCGTAAGGTTACATAGAGTACCGGTTAGTATTGTGTTTGATCGTGACTCAAGATTCATATCCTATTTTTGGCAAAGCATGCAGGAGAGTCTTCGCACCTGACTCAAGTTCAGCACTGCTTATCATCCATAGACAGACGGTCAGTTAGAGCGCACGATTCAGATCCTAGAGGATATGTTGAGGTCGTATATGTTAGACTTTGGAGGGTCTTGGGAAAAACATTTATACTTGGTGGAGTTCTCTTACAATAACAGCTACCAGACGAGCATCTATATGGCACCTTTTGAGGTATTGTACGGTAGGAAGTGCAGGTCACTGATATATTGGAGTAAAGTTGGCGAGCGCCAGATACTCGGTCCGGAGTCAGTGATGCAGACAGTTGAGAAGGTAAAGCAAATTTAGAGTCATCTTCGTGCAGCTCAGGATAGACAAAAGTATTAGGCTGACACACACCGTCGACCTTTGGAGTTCAAGTAAGGCGAACATGTATTCTTGAGGATCTCACCTACTCGAGGTACTATTCGATTTAGGAGCAGAGGCAAGTTGAGTCTGAGGTACATTGGACCGTTTGATATTTTGGAGCGTATTGGTGAGGTAGCGTATCGTCTTGTATTACCCCCATCTTTAGAGGGAGTGCATGATGTATTCCATATCTCACAGCTGAGAAGGTACGTGACTGACCCAAGTCACATAGTCGATCATTCTGAGATTTCAGTGGGACCAAGCTTGAGGTATGAGGAACATCCAGTTGGGATACTTGACATCAGTGAAAAGATATTAAGGGGTCAGACAATCAGATTGGTTCGAGTAGCTTGGAAACATCACTCCCCAGACAAATCCACTTGGGAGTGAAAGGATTTTATACGCCAGTGTTATCCTCACTTATTCGAAGATGTAGGTATGACCTAAGAATTACATATAGATTTCCATGTTTTTGTAAATTCTTTAGTAGTTTAATTCTTAATTGCGAAGATGTAATTCTTTTAAGTTGGGTAGATTATAAACATCATGAATTTTAGAATTTAATTTAAAAAAAAAAATTGATATTGTGATTAAGAGAGAAAATTTTCATTATTTTTAGCTAATTAAAATAAATATATATTCATGGATTAATATTTATGTGTATTGAATTAATTATTAAAATAGTACAAAAAATATATATTTTGGTGTAGAACAATTAATAGAGTATTGTGGAATTTTTTTGGAATTTATTGAGATCCAAAACTATTTTTAAAGGGCCATATATATATATATATATATATATATATATATATATATATATATATATATATATATATATATATATATATATATATATATATATATATATATATATATTGATTAAAATAAACTAAACCAAACCAACGAACCCAAACCGAGTTAAACAAAACTAAACCAAACCAGACCCATACCCGACCCGAGACCCATAACCTGATAACCCGACCCGCAACCCTGCATCTACAGTAACCCCCCGCAGCCCCGCGTTCCCTCTCTTTCTTTTGCCAAACCGCGGTACCTCCTCCTCTTCATCTTCCCGTAAGTTCCTCCCCGTTACCCTACATATAATACCACCACCCTCAGAGCAACTACCATCATCTCCTCTACTACGCCGACCATCGCCGACAGTCGCCGACGCCGGACCGCTGCCGCAAGGCGCCGCGAAGAAGCCCGTTCTGACTTCAAGATCAGCAACACACAGCGAGGTAACCTACTTCCCACCTCTGTATCTCCTTGCACAGTAAACCAATTTATGATCCATTGAATCATATGCGAAGACCACATGACCCCCTCAAACCCTATGTAATTAGTTTAACATATCATGTGCTGTGTCTATCTCAATTTGTGACACAAAACAGGAAAAAAATAACCCAGTTTCTTGATCAAAAACTATTCCAACCACCCATGTTCATGTCTAATTTTCTTTCAACCTAGTTAATATTTTAAATTCTACTTGAACAGTAATTTAAACAATATAACTGAGATTTAATCTCTTTAATTAGTTTATTTTATTATTGTTTATGCTGTGATTTATTCGCTATTGAATTTGACCAAAAATTTAGTTTCTTAAACCCAATTTTTTCTAAAACGGGATACATCTCGCTAAACGAGGCAAATTCATCGTGTGCAAATTTTACCGAAAGGCGTGTATCGTCAACACGGACATGAAATTTTTTATGAAAGTTGATTTGGATGTGCGTGCACACCGAAATCAACGAATATCCATCGAAAAGTCCCGTATCGACCTGTTCTGAGACTCATCATAATTTTGTGTGTGCTTGTTATTTCACAAAGAAACTTACGCCATCATATTCGTAGCATTACGCTGGTCTTGTGACCAAAGTTTGGTTCAATTCTGAGAACGTTGACGAAATACCATTTTGCGGGCCCTACGGTTCCACTTGACGGGCGATTTTGTGACCGGCTCATCGGAATCCAAATCTGGACGTTCCTTTGGGTTCGTGCTATCGTTCTGGACTCATAACTACTATATTTCATAAATTGGGATAACTTTGTCTCTGGCATATTTTTTGGTACGAAGTGGGCCATATTTGGACCCCGTTTTGACCAAAAACTGTCAATTCTACCATATATCCAAATTGGACTTATGGGTAGTCAATCATAACTATTTCAAGTATTCTGAGAATAATAGTGATATTTTTTACCATCTGGAGGCGTACCTGGAGATTTTACTTATATCGGAGCAACTAAAGAGCTCAGAACACAGGCAAGTGTACCTTGCCAACTTGTAGTAGATCATGTGATATTATTTGTTTGTATTCTTTCTATATACTTCTGTGTTGTATCAGTTCAACTTAGGACCGTGAGACGTTGCTTAACGTCTGAACAAGATTCGGGTGTTGACGTCGTACGCGGAGTCGTGTAACGTCACTAAGAGAGTTGATTCCATGATCATATTCTTTGCGTGCTTGCTTTACCAAGTACGTCATACCATAGGACACTTGACACTATTTATGTGATAGAATATTTTCTGAGTATTCATGGTAATTCTGTATAGGCTTAAAGGATTTGTGACATGAGACTTGCATATACATAGATATCATTATGACTCGCTGTACTAGCTAGAGGTCATGATCTTGTGCGTTATAGACATGAGACGTTGTGAACATAAGACATGAGATTACATTGGATAGGAAGAGAAACACAGGCTATAGACTGATTATATACATATATACTTTATTATTGAGGTACTTTAGTCTCTGTACCAGAGCTTGGCCTATTACATGATATTCTCATTTGTATTTCAGCCTGAGTACTAGTGATACTCTCATTTGTATTGGTTTCATCCTGAGTACTAGTGATACAAAGTGGGCACCCCGACACAGAGCTTGTAGTGGCTTCAGCCTGAGTACTAATGATACTCTCATTTGTATTTTACTTAGCTGGTTACATAGCTTGCCCTGAGGATCTGTTTTATTTACTGTATTTCATTTGTCTTGAGTTATTCTTGTACCTTGCTATGTCCCCTGAGGATCAGGATCCGAATTATGTCCCCAGGTACAGCAGATGAGGAATACCCCGAGATATACGGGACATGAGCTGACGTTGGAGCAGTACTGGCACCAGAGGACGAGGTTGTGCCAGAGAATTTCTTCTGAGTATTCTGTTACATACTCAGTTATTTATGCTTACAGTTATTTTATATCTTGACTCATGGATTTATGTATTGACCTATTCTCTTTTCTTATTTTATCGGATTATTCCCCGAGATACTATATATGTTGACTTAATGATGGACTATTTTTTTTATCTATTATCTTGATTAGTCTATCATATTGAGTTATATTTCTTTCTGTGGATGAGATTAAAATTATTCTGTGATAGATGGTGTAGACTGCATTTATATTTATTACAGCTTAAGTGCACTCTAACGGGTCCATTAAATTGGATTTGCCCATTGGAGTTGTGTTGCTAGCAATTGCCACGTGGCTAGTCCCTCGATATTTTGGGACTGGGGCATGACAAGATCCTCTTGGGGATTCTGACAAGGATCCCGAAGTAACAGTTTATCAAAGGATAAAGTTGAGTGAAAAACCTAAGCGTTGTCGTCATAATTAATGCTGATTTCGTGGTTCGAGAATCAAGGAGTCTCCACCATCTACTTTGTGCTATAAACAAGGGATTTAGCCACAGAGAGAACCTTTTTTTTTTCTACTCGAGTTTTCCTCTTTTTTTCTTTGACCTTTCCTCTGTCGTTGATCCGCTGCCCGATCGACATTGTCCCCAATGCTTCGTTCTCTTCGTCAAAGGTCAAAAAGGCCGATGACAAGGGAAAGCACCCTGCATCCTAAGCTAAGGCCAAGAATGAGGCCTCGACTTTCCACCCAGACATTCAAGTGCCCATCCAAGGTAAGGATTGGAGGGGAAGGAGTCGTAACATATGGACACTTTGTAAATAATCCGTTGCATGGATTAGAATATGTGCGGACTTTCCATATGATCTTGTCGCATGCTTTATGCGCGGGTCACACTTTGGTTGTATGTGCCGGTCATGACCTGACCACATGGATGGCATCACATGTATCTCACTCGGTCGCATGGATGTCATGTCATATGCCTGATATGACTTGGTCGCATATAAGGCACCATATGCGTCTGACATGACTTGGCCGCATATATGCCTTTATATGCCCAAGTTGTCTCTTGGTGCACCTGATATCTTGATGGCTCTAACTGTCTTCTAATTTCTGACTTTTGTAGTGACTTTACCCGTGGCTCCGTCAGGGGATGTGCTTTTTGGACTTGCTCAGGCTGCATTGGACGTAAGATTTGACCATATAGTGGCAAATATCGAGGCTCAGATAAACAAGGGTACAATCTGAGGCGAGGCTGAAGTTGATATCCGACCAGCCTTCATTTTTCTTGCTTAGTAAACTAAACTATGGGCTGATTGAGGATAGCAAGAACGTTTCTCGTTTGAAGCCCATCTTCCTATTTGGGGATGCTCTTACTATTTTGGACTCCAAGGTGGTGAAGATTAAAGAGAACAGGGAATTCTCATCTGGCAGAATAAAAATATTCATACCTACGATGGAGCATCATTTGCCCTTGTCAGCCTTCAATATGGTGTCTCTTAAAAGGAAGATGTTGGACAACTTGACTCCAAACCAAATGGGAGTCCTAGTCGGCCGTATTCCTCAAAACTCCAAGCTGAAGAGGGAAGTAGCGACTTTCAAGGAATCTTTTTCTTACTCCCTTCGCGGGTTGGAACTTGGTCTTCGAGATTAAGATGGGGCCAAATATTTATTTTTACGGCGCTGATACGTTCCTGAACTAGCTCGCGGACAAGGGGTCCTACCCCACAAAAAAGTATGCTTGCTCAATTGGGTGCATTATTTCCCTTCTTAGATTATTTTAACCATGTGGGTAATGGGGAAGTACGAGCAATTTTTAAAGAGGTCAATCTCTATTATGCCATAAGGGGTACTTGTTATGGCATAGAGAAGAATCTGATCTTATTTGTGGCTTTGACCGAGATGTACAACTGTCGCACTAGGACCTTCTTCACCCCTAGCGGGGAGATGGGACTCGCCCATTATGAGATGTACAATGTTTTATGGTTTCCCTGGGGCAAGGAGCTGTATAAAGAGTATGTCATAACCCACACCCGATATAGGGGCACAAGTACGTGGGTACGTTCAGCCTACACCGTAGCATCGGCGGTAGAACACTGTCTAGGTCACAAGACTATCTAATCAATCTCAACGAATATCCAACTCCATAAGGAGAGACAGATAACACAATATAATATATAAATACTCAATCACAGAACTAAAGTACGATAAGATATCAGAGAAATAAACGAAATATAACACAAGTCTAAACAATAAAATAGTCTAACCTGCAAACAATAACATCCAAATCTTCAAGTATGCCAAAAAAAATTTAGATACCATAATCTGCTAAATAAAAATAACTGAATAGCTAGTCATCATGGCTAGACCTCCCGGAATCACACCTGAGCTACAAGGTGCAAGGCTGCAGCTACTCTCCCTGTGGTCCATAATATGTCGGACATCGGTCCTCTAAGTCGCAGTCTGGAAAAATATTTTCAGTCAGGATGGAGCGAAGTACAACCCAAACAACAGTTCTAATTAATTGACAAGGACTATAAAACAATAAATAGATGATGCTATATACTGAGAGAAGACAATAAATAAATGCAATGGCAAAATAACGAGAACAAGAAATATAGGCAATATGGTACAGTCAGTACATATATGAAATGAAGAGAAAGAACTATAATATCATATACGGGGTGATGTAGTATATGAACTGAAATAGAGAACTATAACTATTCTAAGTGTTTGAAATAGTATCTTCGATATGTGATCGGCTTGGGAACATGTACGAGAGCTATATGGCCTGACTAATCATACGTGGGGTGTATGATTAACACTAACATAATTTTATACTTGTACGATAGGGATATGATCACATTTCTCACTAACTATTTCTCCGCCCCCAACTAGTACAGTGGATCCAACCATGACACGTCACGATACACGATCAATGTCCAATATATCATGTACAATGTCTAATATCAATGTCATATACAATGTCAATACAATAACCAATGTAACATCTCATGACTGAAGATCCAATATATATATTAGGTCGGACTAGCACAGTGTCAAGAATCAGATACAACATTTCTGAATACTTGAATTATAAAAATTATCAAATAATAGAAATTATCAAAGAATGTACTCGTCTGTGGTACAGAGCGGGTAATACCAATATCCTACTCCCAAAGTCTCGCAGAACGATCCAATGGTCCTATATTTATATAATATAATACAATAATATCGGCCATTACACTAGCACACACACAAACACAATTATACTACGCTCAGAACTATGCAAGGGGGTGATAACTGGTCAACTAGCAGGGTCAAGTATGCACGTCTAAGTGCACATGTGTCATATCCTCGAATACCGTACATAGCAAGACAAAGAACTAACTAAACACAATCTCCAAATCTCTAAATCTCGTGTAGCACTAACCTAGGGTCTAGCTAGTAGGTGAGGGTACACAAGTCAGTGAGTCCAAAATACATTGATATATAAATATAGTGCCTATACATATTACATAGTATAACCCACTACTCATATTTATATTAATACACACCTAGGGTCATCCTAACATATAGAATATGTTACACATACGACGAACAACCTAAATTTCTAAGGAGTAAACACTAACACCAAATTCCATGAATTAATTTCTAAACCTAATTACTACTCAATTAATTTCTAAACCTAATGACTATGGAAGTAATTACTATTAAACCTAATTTCCCATAAAGTAATTTACTAATACTAGATACGAATCATATATGCACACACACACACACTAGTTATTAGGTTACTAACATAAGGTCATGTAACCAACCAAACTCCCATGAAGTATGCTAACCCTAAAATTATTCACACATGCACAAATAAAATCACGAATAAAGGCAGTTCGAACCTATGCGTGCACGGGGTCGAGGGAGGTTGTTGTGGGTCATCTCCGACGAGGTGAGATGGGTCGATGTGACGGTGATGATGATGATGATGATGATGATGATGATGATGATGTTAATGGTGGTGATGGTGAAGATGTTGATGGTGAAGATGGTGATGATATTGACGATAGTGGTGATGATGGTGGATACTCAGGCAGGGTCGACAGAGGAGATAGAGGCGTGAGGGAGTCGCGACGGTGAACGGGTCATGGGGAAGTGATGGTGATGACCGGTGGTGGAGGTTGTGTCGACTGCTCGGAGGTTGCAGCCGGCTACTGCTCAGGCTGAACAGAGGCCGTGAAGTCGTGGGAAGGTGATGGTAATGATGGAGGTTGTCATCGGGGAGGTTGGGTGACTTGCTGCCGGCAGGAGAAAGTCGATCGAGATGGTGGAGGAGGCTGTTGTCGAGGTGGTCTGGCGGATGGAGAGGAGTCGAGGTGCTGTGCTCAGGCGGGGGATGGTGAAGTTATGGGTGAGAGGTGGAGGAGACGTTCAGGCAAGGGGAGTCGGGTCATCATGCTGGCGGGATAGGCGGTGCTCGACGGACTAGCCGGAGGAAAGGGATGATGAAGAAAAGGGTGGCGGTGGCGGTCTGTGGAAAAGGAGGAGATGGGAGGAGTCGGGGCCGTATACGGGTCGAGCCCGGCGGCTCGTCGAGTCGGGGACTATTACCGGAGAAGATGACGGAGAACGGGGATGATGGGTCGGCGAGGATAAGTCAAGGTGGACGGTGGAGTTGGTGATGATGATGGGAGATGAAGAAGACGGCCGTGGAAGATGAGACTGCGGTGGTTATCCGGCGGAGGAAGGTCGTGGGGTAGACGGCTCGGAAAGTCGGGGTGCTCAGGCGACTGTGAGTGGTGGTAAGGAAGGCTCAGGGTCGATCTCAGGCGGTGGATGGCCGGGGAAAGGAGGTTAAGATTAGGTTTAGGTTTAGGGTTTGTAGCTTTTGAAGAGGGAGGGTGATGGTGATGTAGAAAAAATAATGGAGAAGGAGTTTGCATGTAGGAGAGAGAAGATGGTAATGCTAGCCTAGGGATTAGGGTCGGCCATGTGTTCCTTGGGATGGGGTTGGCTCATTAGGAAAAGGGGTGAGGATGGGGAATTATATAGGAGAGTGTGTGGTGAGGATAATGCTCCATTTTGAATGAAGGGCCAAGATTTAATATGAAGGAAAGTGCACAAACAAAAGGGGAGAGAGGGAGAGAGTTGGACAGGTCAAAGAGGGAGGGGGTTGTTTCTTCATTGGCTTTGGCCAATAGGATGGTGACACCTCATTGCACTTTTGCATAAAAGCCCCCAAAAATTAGAAAATTGCACAAAAGGTGAGAATTAAAATTGGATGAGGGAAAACACCATATTTGGTGTGATGTAATGGTTAAAAAATGTATGTGGTATTTAGTATGAGTCTTGAGGGTGTGAGTGGGGGTTTGGTTTGATGTTAGGTCTAGTTTTGGGTTAAGTTGGGTCCTAATACCAATTTAATTAAAATTAATGTAATAGGTGTTCTAAAATTAATTGGAAGTACATAGGGTTAAAATTAGGTGGGACACAAGTGTCATGGACGTAGACGACTCAGAATAGAATATGTCATAATTTGGGTTGCACAAAATGGGTCCAGATTATGTCTCCAATTTCGATTGGAGCGCAAAGAGATGCAAAGTTGGATTTATTTAAAAATAAAAATAAACGTCCGTAACGAATATTGTGCGACTAAAATGAAGTACAAGAGAGCATATTTATAAGTTACACAAAGATCAGAATGGAAGGTTGGCATGTCTAGGACAAGGATGTGAAATATTTTAGAAGGCAAAATGTAGTGTAGTGCTCCAAATATCGAAGCAACGGTAAGGTACGATAATTAAATAAAATCACAGTAATAAATTATAATCTCCAATATTTAATCTCAAATAATACTGATTAAAATTCATAATCCTATATTTGATCAGGGGTTCATCTAGTGGGCTTCTAGGTCTAGTCTACTAACTCATGCATTAAAGAACACTATATATATATATATATATATATATATATATATATATATATATATATACACACACACACATATCATGCAATTATTTAAAAATAATATACACAATACTTATAATAGATAAAAATGACAAAATTACCCCTATTTTAGAATATGGTAGTGACAAGTCTACCCCCTTAGAAAAATTTTGTCCTCAAAATTTAAAATCCTCAGTTATTTATTTATTTTATTTTATTTTGACCTTCAAATTTTAAATTCAACAAACCATATAATCATGAAGTAAATCCATATTGTAATTTCAAAAAAAAAAATCAAAATTATAAAAATATCATGTTCCTGAAAATCTTCAAAATTAAAATCAAATTTCATTCTTATCACAATCTCCTCCAAAATTTTAAGTTAATAACTAAATACTCAAAAATTTAATATCCAATCCTCTAATTTAAATCCAATCAATGCACATTTATAAAATTTAAAAATCTCATCCAAAAATTTGAATTCAAACACTAATCCATTAATGATCCCACTCCTCGATTCTTTTTTTTTTCACACAATACTCAAACAATATAATACTTACGAAATCTTCAAATGTAACATTCAAAATATAAATTTTAAATTTATATCTTGCAGTCAAATAAATATAATGATAATATTCTTAAATTTCTCAAAATTTAATGACAAATTCAATCATATCATAATCTTCATAAAAATCAATGATTTAACAAAATCGTCAATTCTGCCATATTAAATTCTCGACTCTTTATTTAAATTAATGTTTATCCTCAAAATTTAAAATTTTTAATAATTTTTTTCTGCCACTATCAAAATTTAAGCAATATAATCATGAAGTCAACCACTATTATTATTTAACAAAGTCCTTAAAAATTAATTTCATCCTCATAACTTAAAATTTTAACGTAAACCTTCAAATTTTGAATTTATCTTCAAAATTTAAAATTCAATAGAATTTTTCTCGTAAATTAGATTCACAAGTCATAACTCTTAAATACAATCTAACATTATTTCCTTAAAATTTAAATCTTATTTATAAATGTCTTCAAAAATTTAATATTTAAATCCTTCAAATTTAATCTCATATCCAAACTTAAAAATTAAATCCAATCTTCAAGTTTTTAAAAAAAATTTCATCCTTAAAATTTGAAATCTCATATTGTAGTCATTTCTCACAATAATTTGATTTGTCCCCATAGCCATAATTCACTTTATCCTTACTTCTATTACGTATACGAATTCTTGATATTTAAATTAATGATCATCTTTAGAATATCGATTAATGATTCAATCCTAAAAATTTAAAAGTTAAATCCAAACTTCAAAGTAAATTCTACTAATATATATTTTATGAATAAATTTAAAAAAATTCAAAGTCTCATCCTCAATATTTGAATTCCAAATCTACTCAATCAATCATCTCTCTCAAAAAAAAAAATTTTAATTTTAACTTCCAATTAAGTCCTTAAAAGTCGAATTCAACAAGTTATAAAATTAAATCTTTATATTGTTATTCCTTTAATCTAACCAAACCAATAATCCAAGTTTCAATATTATATGAACTCCTAATACTCAAAATTCTCAACATTATCCTGGAATTCCTTGAATTATATCTCAAAACTTTCGAGATTATCCTAAATTTTAAAAAATTTCAACATTATCCTCAATTTAAAAAAAAAAATCAACATTATCCTGAAGACAGACCGAAAAGAGTCAATCAAGGCAATAGATACGATATCATCAAGGAAGGACAATAAAAATTCTAAAGGAATCAATATTTATGAGAAATAAGGATAACAAGATAAATAGATTGGAATGTTCCTAGTTATGATTGAGTATTCGCTCTCATCCTAGTATGCTATACCCTAGATCCTATCACAGCTCGTAGTAGTACAACTAAGTCATTACACTACCAGGACATCGCTCTAATTGTGTAGGTCGACCTGCATGGGCCACCACTAAAAATGTGTCACGACCCGCACCCGAGTACGTGGGTACGTCCAGCCTACGCCGCAGCATTGGCGGTAGAACGCTGTCTAGGTCACAACACTATGTAATCAATCTCACACGAATATCTAACTCCATAAGGAGACACAGATATCATAATATAATATGTAAATACTCAATCACAGAACTAAAGTATGATAAGATATCGAAAAAAATAAACGAAATACAACACAAGTCTAAACAACAAAATAGTCTAACATGCAAACAATAACATCCAAATCTTCAAGTATGCCGAAAACAAGTCTGGTACCATAATCTGCTAAATAAAAATAACTGAATAGCTGGTGATCCCGGCTAGACCTTCCGGAATCATACCTGAGCTACAAGGTCCAAGATTGCAGCTACTCTCCATGTGGTCCATAATATGTTGGACATCGGTCCTCTAAGTCGCAGTCTGGAAAAATATTTTTAGTCAGGATGGAGCAAATTACAACCCAAATAACAGTTCCAATTAATTGACAAGGACTATAAAACAATAAATAGATGATGCTATATAGTGAGAGAAGACAATAAATAAATACAATGGCAAAATAAAGAGAACAGACAATATAGGCAATATGGTACAGTCAGTACATATATAAAATGAAGAGAAAGAACTACAATATCATATACGGGGTGATGAAGTATATGAACTAAAATGGAGAACTATAACTATTCTAAGTGTTTAAAATAGTATCTTCGATATGTGATCGGCTTGGGAACATATACGAGAGCTATATGGCCTAGCTAATCATACGTGGGGTGTATGATTAATACTAACATAATTTTATACTTGTACGATAGGGATATGATCACATTTCTCACTAACTATTTCTCCGCCCCAAACTAGTATAGTGGATCCAACCATGACACGTCATGATACATGATCAATATCCAATATATCATGTACAATGTCTAATATCAATATCGTGTACAATATCAATACGATAACCAATGTAACATCTCATGACTGAAGATCCAATCTATATACTAGTCCGTGTAGCACAGTGTCAAGAATCGGATGTAACATTTCTAAATACTTGAATTATAGAAATTATCAAATAATGAAAATTATCAGAGAATGTACTCGCTAAAGAACGGAGGGTGATGGTGATGTAGAAAAAAATAATGGAGGAGAAGTTTGCATGTAGGAGAGAGAAGATGGTGATGCTAGCCTAGGGATTAGGGTCGGCCATGTGTTCCTTGGGATGGGGTTAGCTCATTGGAAAAAGGGGTGAGGATGAGGGATTATATTGGAGAGTGTGTGTTGTGAGGATAATGCTCCATTTTGAATAAAGGGCCAAGATTTAATATGAAGGAAAGTGCACAAACAAAAGGGGAAGAGGGAGAGAGTTGGACCGGTCAAAGAGGGAGGGGTTGTTTCTTCATTGGCTTTGGCCAATAGGATGGTGACACCTCATTGCAATTTTGCATAAAAGCTCCCAAAAATTAGAAAATTGAACAAAATATGAGAATTGGGATTAGATGAGAAAGAATACCATGTTTGGTGTGATATAATGGTTAAGAAAGGTGTGTGGTATTTAGTATGAGTCTTGAGGGTATGAGTGGGGGTTTGGTTTGGTGTTGGGTCTAGTTTTTGGTTAAGTTGGGTCCTTACACCAATTTAATTAAAATTAATATAATTGGTGTTCTTAAATTAATTGGAAGTACATAGGATTAAAATTAGGTGGAACACAAGTATCATGGATGTAGAAGACTCAGAATAGAATATTGTCATAATTTAGGTTGCACAAAATGGGTCGAGATTGTGTCTCCAATTTTGATTAGAACGCACAGAGATAAAAAATTGGATTTATTTGGAAATAAAAATAAATGTCCGTAACGAATATTGTGCGACTAAAACAAAGGTCAAAATGGAAGACTGGCATGTCTAGGACAAAGGTGTAAAATATATTGGAAGACAAAAGCTAGTGTAGTGCTCCAAATATTGAAGCAAAGGTAAGGTACAATAATTAAATAAAATCACAGTAATAAATTATAATCCCCAATATTTAATCCCAAATAATACTAAGTAAAATTCATAATCCTATATTTGGTCAGGGGTTCATCTAGTGGGCTTCTAGGTCTAGTCTACTAACTCATACATTAAAGAACACTATATATATATATATATATATATATATATATATATATATATATATATATATACACACACATATCATGCAATTATTAAAAATGATATACACAATATTTTTAATGGATAAAAATGACAAAATTACCCCTATTTTAGAATATGGTAGTGACAGAGTACACGTCCGATAACGAGGAATTAGAGAAACAATATTCGAGGTTTCTTGCAATATATAGGGAATTATTGTGTCCCCATAGCACATGTTAGCAGACTTCGAAGAATAAGAAAAAATGTACGGAGGGGACGTTATCCCATACCACTACCTGGATACATCACCTTTTCAAAATTGAAGCTTCAAGCTAGGTCACCGTTCAAAAACCTCAGTCTCACACGATTGTCTGCGATCTGGTGGGCAGCACAAGGAGAACGACTGCAACCGATGATGGATTTGGTAACTCTGGCGATACATTCAGTTATTGTTATCAAGATACCCAGCATTATCGGACAAAGCCGTGTTGGCTGGATTTTTGATGATATATTCAGTTATTGTTATCAAGATATCCAGCCATTATCGGAAAAAGCCATGTTGGCTGGATTTTTGATGATAATGCTACAAAATTGCGTAGTCCCAGGATATTTTGGGTCGATTGATAGGGTTATCCGCAATCTCATCCTCCCTATTATGAAGTTGGTTTTTGGTCACCGCCTCGCCTTACTCCCAGCGATGGTTTGCAGCATCCATCACGGACTTCGTGCTTTTACCAGCAAGGTGCTAGCTCATGACGGTCCCATAGATTTTTACCGGGTTGAGATGCCTTATCATTATTTAATTGGTTAGCTGTTGATGCACTACCCATATCTGATGTGTCCTGGTCTTGAGGGGATGACGACAGCCTTTATTCGTCGATATGGTGGGATGCCTTAGGCTCATACTGCGGTTACCGTATGTCGGCACGCACTCGCCCATATGGCAATTTATTCTTTTTTTGTCTCTGCCCCAAAATTCATAAAGGATGAGATAAATAGAGTTGATTGCGATGGTGGCGCTGACCGTCAGGTCTTATCTCTGAGGCTGTTTTGTTGGTTACTCTTTATCCGACCTTTGTATTTAGTGTATCGAAATCAGAATCTTGTCTTCTTGGAGCCTTATCCGCCAAGTAGGTTTGCTTGCTAGTTTGGATACATCCAACTCATGTTGAGCAATCCTAGCTCATGTCTTGGTTTTGAGGGAAAGCATTCTTGATGGGACTCAAGCCAGGAATTATTATTTTGCAACCAATGGCAATTTATGATTCACGTTGTCGGACGCTAAAGTTTCTGCACATAATATTCATGCAGTGACTAACTTTCATGTAGCCATGAATTCACCACCACCCGGCTTTGATCGAGATACTAGCTTCATCGTGGGCACTAGGCTGAAGCCCCGGAGCGGCGGGTTCAGCAAAGGTTGATGAAAAGGCAAGGGAAAGGCTACATTATTGCCCACTGACCCTAACTCGACGATGGGGGAAGAGAATACGTTCCTCGATCCCTCGCCTCTGCTGGACTCTCCAATAAAGCACAGGGTTTCTCCGGTGCAGAGTCCTCCATCTAAGAAGAGAAGACAGGGACCATCTGCAGTTGTGCGATCGAGTTATAGAAATATGGTTGCTACTAAGGACCCTACGCAGGACTTGGGAGACGAGGAAGAGGAGGAGGTAGGACCTCTTACATTGGTGATTCGTCAACCGAATCCCATTCTTGATGTCGAGGCGGTATTTCTACGTCCTCTTAACTTTATTGCTATGTCCCCTTTTTATGACTATTTGTCCTGGTTTATCTGAATTTATGTAGAGACTAGGAGCGGGGGTGAGGACACTTCCTCCATGGGCCGCTACAACAGGGATTTTTTACCGGGAGGAGGAGACAACGTCCTCTTCTTGCAAACAGTATATTGGTATGCTTGTTGTTGAAGTGGTGGGATGGTTCAACGAAGAAGGGGACGCTTCCTTTGCTGACCCCTCGGTTGGAGACGTGGGCGCCTTGGGGATGACCATGTCCACTCCGACGGAACCGCCAACTTCAATACATCAAGAAGGTATTTTATTTTGCTATTTCTTAAGAGATAAGATTTTTTGGTTTCAATTATTCATCATTTGGATGAAGTTACTCACTGATTGCTTTGATTCAACAGGACCTTCCTTGCCAATACACATATTTAATGTGGCAGCGAAAGAGAGTATGGCGGAGGAGGATGAACCAGGACTTACCAGGGCAAGACTTGGGTCAGTCCCATCTTCGTCTGTAGTTTGAGAACCTCTTGAAGGACCTTCGAGAGGCATGGGGCCTACTTCTGACGTCGATCTCCCTGGAGCGTCGATTTTCGAGGAAGACGTGAGGGGGGAAGAAGAAGCCCGGGGGAAGGCTGAGCCTTTCTCTCACTTTTCTGTGGGTAGAAGACACCCAGCGGGGCCTCCTGTTAATGCTAGTATAGGGGAGGCCTTTACTGTTACGGACTTACTTAGTGTGGCGACTGCTTCGTCACCTCCTCGGGCTAACATTGGACGATACGAAGTCGCAGGTCCCTTATTTGCTTTTGGTAGTGGTCTTCCAGAGGGATCCATTCTGGGTCTTACGGGCATGAAGGCCATGCTTGCTTGTTTGCCTGGCATCCAGACACTACTTTCGACGAGATAGAGTTTTGCTGCTACGAAAGCCACTCATCGTCTGGCAACTGTGGTTCCACCACCGAATTCGTCAAGTGTTGTCTCCTCTGTTTCACAGGCTATCCAGATTGTCGCATTGCCTGCAATCCCTTCGATTTTGGCCCCATTGACGCCTTCCACGGAAGTTACGGTAACAGCCACTTCCAGGGTTATCCTTCAGGGCTTCTACATATTATTATAGCAAGGAGTTCAAAATTTATTGGGACAAGGGACGTCATTTGTTTAGTCTAAGCATGGTGCCATGGGCAAGATACAGATTTTGAAGACCCTTTTCTGGCTATGAGCAGATGGCTGACTTCTTGCTTCAGAAATTGACTGAGGTTGAACAGCGCATGAATAAGTTGTAGTAGGTGCAACAGGTTGACATCACTGTGACAGTGGACACAGAGTATGAATGCCTCTTGGAATCCGTAGAATAAGTGAAAGGTTCCTATTGGAAGACTAATGCGGGTCTAGTACAAGAACTCAAGAAGCTGGAACTCCAACGTACCGAGTTGGACGTTAGCGAGGCGGCTTGCCTTGCATGGAAAGATAAATTTTCCCATACCATTGTTGAGATCCAGAAAATGATTGCACAACTCCAGGCCAACCTCAAGATCCTGGAGGGTGATGTCCAAGATGGTCGCCAAGAGAGCGGGAGGTTATCCGCACACAATCTAGTACTGTGGCCCAGTCTTCTGCTGCCCTTGAAGATACTTTGAAGAGATTGGAAGAGAAGCACCAGACTTACGCTCACATCGATAATCTCGCTGTTGTAGCTCAAGTAGCCGAGCGCCGAATCAAAAGCTAAGATTGATGCCAGAGTTGCCCATCTTCGAGGACGAATAGAAGAATTATGTACTGATCAATAGTTTTTATTGTTTCTTCTTTCTCTGTTTTTCTTGGACCGAAATATTTTAGTCGTCCCTCAATATAGTCTGCTTTCTGTTTCATTTATGCAAATAAATAAAAGCTTTTCCTTTTGTTGCAATTTTTTGTGCAAAACTTGGGTATCGTGCTAGAGGTAATATGAATGTAGCACAATATCGTAGTTTGTTAAGGATGTCCCACTGGGGGACTTTGGTGGACCTATTACTTTTTGCGCACTTGGGTGCAAGTAATAAGTTCGGAGCAAAAAATACTATCAGAGGTGATATGAACGTGATAGATTTTGTGGACTTAACATCGCTGGCGTACTTAGAGTTAAGTACGGGTGATAGGTTTAGGTGACGACCAATATCAGAGGTATTTTGGATGTGACAAGCAATAGTCATCTAGAGATGTTTGCTCAGAGGTAAGAAGGATATGACAAACTCTATTGGGGAGGATGTGAGAACGATAGCTCAAAGGTAACATGGACGTGAGCTAATCGATAGTCATACCAAGAGATTAGGTATGATCTTGGTATTTTTTGTGGAAGAAAAAAAAATAAGATAGAGGTAATATGAACATGGCTATTTTCTTCGGATAGAAAAATGGACAGCTCATAGTTCAGAGGTAGTATGGACGTGAACTATTTTCTTTTGTTGATGATATCCCAATGGGGGATCTTCGATAGACCTATTATTTCTTGCGCACTGGAGTGCAAGTAATAAGTTCAAAATAAGCCCTGCCAGAGATGATATGGACGTGGCAGGTTTTGTGGCCTCATTACTTTCTGCGTACTTGAGTGCAAGTAATAAGTTCGAGATAAGCCCTACCGGAGGTGAAATGGACGTGGCAGGTTTTGTGGACTTAATACCGTTAGCATACTTAGAGTTAAGTATGGGTGATAAGTTTAGATGACGCCCGATGTTAGAGGTATTATAGACGTGACAATCGATAATCATACAGAGATGATTGATCAGAGGTAATATGGATATGGCAAACCCTATTGGGGATAATCAGTTAGGATAGTGGTTCAAAGGTGATGTGGACGTGAACTAATCTCCAAGGGAACTGATTATGAGTGGTCTACCCGAAAGTGTGGAAAGACCTGAAGGTGGTCGTCACTTCCCGTTCTTGATATACGTATTTGGAACATATTTTATTTTATCATGGTTGCATGTACATGGAGACTAAACCCATTTTTTGGTTTAACCTTGTTCACGGTTCATTTTGTGGGTTGGTTCAAATCATGAGAACCCTTGGTTCAACCCTCAATCCTACCATATATAACCCAACTTTTTCCTTCTCTCTCTTCACTTCTTCATTTCTTCCTTGTTCTTTAGTTTTTTCTTCCTATTTTTCATAGGCAAGTACACCTTGTATGAGAAATGGAGAAACCCTCCATATTAATTGATTATTATATTTTTTTGCATGATTATAAATACTTTTAGAACTTTGAATTTTTGGATTTGGTGGATGGATTAGTGCAGATCTACATTTCTAACTTAGAGTTTTTGTGTGTTTCATAAGTTTTTCTTGGTTTTGATCTATTAAACATGTATTTTTGAAAACCAAATTTTGCTACATGATAGAGATTTTAAAATCAAGCGTTTTGGCTTTTGGTTCACTCGATTTGGACTTAAAATAAGGACTTATGGACAAAATAAAATTTTAGTTTTTGGAGCTTTCGTCATGGCCGAACCTACTTTTTGGATAAGATGAAGTCTTCTAGAGTAGAAGTGATAATGAAAAACCGTATGGTTTTTTACGAGTCTAAAAATATACACAGTAACTAAAGTTCCATAACTTCATCATCAAACTTTACTCCTATAAAGGATAATTGGTCAACCATGACCTGGAACACACTCTGATGATCAGTAATGGACGAACCACCCTTGTATCTCAGACCCATCAGGAATAACTTGTTTATCCCTGTGTCTTTTGCGTACAAGGATTCCAGCTTCTTCCATATAATGTCCTTGCGTGCTTAATATTAGCGACATGATTATACAAATTCTCGTCCATGAAGTGTCTGATATACCCGCATACATGTATATAGTCGAACTTCAAGTTCTCCTCAAATTTATCACTAGGCTTCTCGAAAGCAAATACCGGAAGATACAGCTTATTGACAAACAATAAATCTTTCATCTTGCTCTATCAATAGTGGTAATTGGAACCATTTAGGTTTATCATGCGCACCAGCTTCACATCCATTTGTTCTACTTGGTTAGACTGTTAATGCCTGACACCTAATACTTCTCTGATAACAATATGTTGGTATCAGTAGAACCAATAAAACTTTGATACCACTCTTTTGGGAATAAAACAAGAAAATCTTTCCCAAACCAAGAGACTGTGAGATAACAGAAGTAAATCGCACAAAAACTAACTTGCCAAAATTACAGACAAAGCATAACGCATACACAAACACAAACTATTTTGACGTGGAAAATCCTCGAAAAAAATTCACGGGACGGTCAGAGTCTAATACTTGGAAAAAGCCTTCACTAATGAATTAGAATAATACACCATCTACAAACTTCTCCACTGATCCAACCGGATCAACTACTCAAAATAATAAAAATGAATATAAAAGGTTATCGAAGAACGGAGATGACGAGAACAATCACCCGGAATGATCTCCCTTCAAATAGCTACTGATCCCTTCTTTCTCTTCTTTGAAAGTTACAAACTTGATAACTCTCTACTTGATCTCTTTGTAGTAGATGATTAGATAAGGATTAGGAATGATATATTTAAAGCCCCTAAATTCCGCAGAAGTCTGGACCGTTGATTAGATCCAACGGTGTAAATAAAATACCCAAATTTACTACCCCCGACAATGGTACATCGACGGTATATCGAATCGGCGAGTCAGAAGTTCTGGAACGGACAATAATTTTTTACCATTTTTAGCATACCGACGGTATATCGGTGATGGCAATTGTTTTCCAAATTTTTTTTGACGTCATTGAAATTTGTCTCATTTGTCGCCTTTGACTCCTCAAGCTTCTCCGACACACGGATCACGCTCGTTGTAATCTGGGGTATTCTCTACATAGGTTAAAAATCTCATCCAACACCAAAAGATTATTGTGGTTCGACACTATTACTAACTTGATCTGCATAGGTTCGATTTCTATAGTGTCCTAATAGAAACTTTTATAATTGTTCTTTTTTGAGATGTCCGGCGTAACGCTCGGGACTTTGTGCATGCTGCGTTGCATGCCTTTTGGGCCCACTACCCTCAACTCCTACCAAATAAATGGAAGAAATAATATGTTCCCGTGGCTCGATACACCGATCTTCTGCCACCCAGCTAGGGTCTTATACCTCTCCCCGGTAACCACATGGGTCACTCGAGTTCGGTACCTTTTGCAATTGTTAAGAGAATTTTGTTGCATATGGGAATGAAATTGCAATGCAACTATTAACTTATGGAAACGTATTTAGTCCCACATTGGATAGAAAGTAAGGAGGAGGCTAGCCTCCTCCTCTATATATGGATCCCTCTTTGAGAAATAAATCAATTAAGTCTTTCTAAATGGTATCAGAGCCAAAGCTCTGAATCCTTCTTCCAAAAAAAAATTCAAAAAAAAGAAGAATTTCCTTTCCACCTGAGCCTCCCCTCCCTCTCCCCCCGCCTTCCTCTACCGGGAGGAAGCCTCCCCCCCCCCCCCACCCACCCTCGGGTGTCATTGACCTTCCCGGCGGGTTTGCCTACGGGTATCGTCAAACCCGTCGTTGAATCATGGATAATCAAAGAGGAACTCTTGTGTGATCCTCTGATTTCGATCTCAACGTGGGTTCTGAGATTAGAGAGCATACTTCCTAGAAAGTTTTAAATAAATCTCTATTTCTAGTCCATGTTTCGACAAGTTCTATCCATCGTAAATTTCTCATGTAGCATGAGTTTGGGGGTGTACAGATAGATGGAGAAAGTTGTGATCACATATAGGCACACGACACATGTTTGAGTTACGTTTGACCTCGTCCATGTGTGCAACTGTAAAGATGGGAACACCTGTGACTAGTCAGGAGTTAAAAGAGATATTGGAGAGGATGGCCAGGGTGTTTCAAGCAAAATTAGAGGAGACCTCATCCAGTAGGGCAGTCGTGCCCGCACCAGAACTGACACAGTTGATAAAGAAGATAGAGTTGCTGCCCAATGACATCAAACTTGAGGGGACAAAAAATTACCTAAGTTGGTCTAGGAGGGCGTTGTTGAACCTTCAGACCAAGGGGCTTAAATAATATGTGAAGGGATAGTGCACGGAGCCAAAGGATAAGACGAGTGCTTAGTGGAGCACATGGAGTCACCTTAATTCTCTAGTGGTTTCTTGGCTGCTGACTTCTGTGTCTCCATCCATAGCTGGGATAGTGGAGTCGATCTGCAGTACAGCTGATGTTTGGACGATATTGGCTGGGATATACTCTGGAACTGGGAGTGTCATGATGATGATGGAAGTTGAGAAAAAGATTGATGCTACCACAAGGGGGAGAAGACAGTACTCTAGTATGAAGCGAAGCTACGTCGCTTATGGGAGGACTTGAATTACTTTGATCCGCTATCATTGCAAAACCCATCATATATTCTGTCACGACCCGCACCCGAAAATCGAACATGAGCCATGGGTACGTCCAGCCTACGCCGCAGAACTCGGCGGTAGAACGTTGTAAGGTCCGTTCTAGGTCAACCAACTATCTATATATCTCACAGAAAAATCTGCCATGACCTCTCCAAAAGGAGGGCAACCACGCAATATATATATGAATAATCCTCTCCAAAAGGAGGGCAACCATGCAATATATATATGAACTCTCAATCACAAAATCTAGGGGAAGAAATAAAGCACGATATGATATGAACAAAGAACCAGAACCAAGAGAGCAAGATAATATCCAAAAATATACAGTCAAGGCCATAATAGCTACAACATCTCACAGCAACAAAATAATAAGTACAATCATCCAAAATAAACCACTGGGAACATCCCAGGAAACCCACCTAGCTAACTAGGGTGCTAACGGCGTCTCCTCGGCGCACTCTTCCGCGATCTCGGGGTCACAACCCTCGTCAACACCCGGCCCGTAGAACGTCGGGCAATAGTCCTCAGGATCCTCTGGAAAAAATATGTCCAGTCAGGACTGGAACAAAGTACATAACTCTGAAAGCAACTCCAAATACATGGTAAGGTGTATATGACGAGCAATAGAAAAGTATACAAGATGCACAGGAAATAAATATATGCTGGAGAATAATAAGTAGCTGCAATGTAAACTAGAGAACAATACAAGTAGTGGAAAAGTAACTGCAGGTGAGAAAACATGAATACTAGCTAAGTGCCTTGAGCACAAGTTCGTTATGTGATCGGCTTAGGTTGCACATAAAAAATACTACAATAACTCCGTTATGCGTGAGTTGCATAACCGACATACACATGAATACTGTTTGGCTTTGATCACATAACCAACTCCTACTCCCCTCCCCCACTAATACCATTGGATCCAACCACAACACGCTACGTACATGATAATAGCTCGCGCACACGAAGACGAGAGCACAAGAAGCACATGATAGCACATGAGAATCAATACCCGAAGCACATGATGAAATACACGTAATGGAGTACCCGCTGAACACGGTAAGGGGGATAGCATCTCATGACGGGATACACTAGTACCAGCTCGTGTAACAATGTGTCAGAATCAAGTATCACAGTTCTAGAACAGGTAATATAAATGCTATCATGAAATGGAAACTATCAGAGGTAGGTACTCGCCTGATGTCCTGAGCAACTGATGAGGATCGAGATCCGGACCGGTGTCGCAAGAACCTATTGCGAAAAGCAGAATTAAACAGGGTTCTAAGAATTTAAACTGATATAAAATAATTAAAAACAGGCTTCTAGGGCTATTCTAGGTCGAACGGGTCAAACCGGTGAAATTCGGGTCAAAAAGTCAACCCGAGGTCCAAAAGTCAACTCTAGGTCAAAACTAGGTCAAACGTTGACTTTTACGGTCAACGGGGACATTTATGGTCAAAGCTAGGTCAAACTAGGGTGCCCCTGAAATTCTAGGTCAAACCGAGCTCATTAAGCTACTAAACTCACAAACTCGTCTAATCGAGATACCGGGATACCCTCGGTATCTGATACCTCGCCCTAGGCCACGCACTCCGCCTAAACCCGCTAAAACCTATGCTAGCACGCGTAAATATATATACATAAATATATAAAAATTACTCCAAAATATTTTCTAGGCTAATGCTCAAATACCCCGCTCGAAACTCAATACCTTGGATATCTCAAGGTATTGAGATACCGCTCGAAACTCAATACCTTGGATATCTCAAGGTATTGAGATACCGCTCTCAAACCCCTCTAACTAGCTATCTAGCTAATAATTATGTACCTAGTTATTAATCTAGGCTAGAAAATATATATATCTAACATATATTTACATATCTAAGTATCTATATACCTATATATATAGATATCCACACACATATACCAATACCTATTACCTTACCTATACATAAATATAACTATAGGTATATAGATATCTATATCTTAGATAGATATAAATCTAAGTATCTAACTATCTATCTATCTAGTATCTATAAATCTAACTATCTACCTATCTATCAATCTATCATATATATCTATCAATCTATCCATACATATACCTATCTATCCAACTACCTATCTATTAATTAGATATCCATCTAACTATATAATCTATCTATAAACTATCTATTTAGCTATCTATCTATAATACTAACTAATAGCTAACTATATAATCTATTTATCTATCTATCCATAGATATATCTATCTATCTATGTAACTATCTATCATACTATCTATTTATCCATCTATCTAGTAATCTAATTATCTATCTAACTAGTTATCTAGATCTAGTTATCTATCAATCTATCTATCTATATACATATGGAATTCCCTCACTAATACCATTGCTACTCGCACTAAACTAGGCCGCGCCACGCTGCGCTCGCTGCTAGCTGCCCTCACTACTGCTGCTGCTGCTGCTGGCTGCTCCTTTTGCTGCTGCTGTGCTGCTGCTGCAGTGCAGCAGCAGCTGCTGTTGCTGCAGTGGCTGATCCCCCCTCCTCCTACTCACAAACACACACACACTCTCCTATATATATATATATATATATATATATATATATATATATATATATACTACTAGATAGATATATACACACACTTATATCTCTATACTAACACACTCACTAACACACTCACAAACACTAATACACACACACACTTATAAATATACATAGCTATATATATATATATATCAACACCTATATATATATATATATACACACTCTCAAATATATATATATACACATGCACATATAAATATATATATACATATACACACACAAGCACACTTATACATATACATATAAATATACACATAGACATATACATACACAAGCACATAGATATAAATACACACATATATATAAATATATATACATAAACACACATACATATAAATATATACATATATATATATATATATATATATATATATATATATATATAGACACAAATACCCAACCACCACACAATGCACACAACACACAAACAACACGCCCCTCTCACGCCCAACGACCCTGACACTCAAAAACACCCTAAAATATATTAAATATAACTCGAAAACTCTAGCACACACTCCCCGATACTAACCCAACACGTGCACAAGCCCGAAACTAGGAAACCAAGCCGAAATGGCCGTTCGGTCATTTCGACGAACACGCGGTGTGTGGTTCGGAAAGCCTCCTGAAACGCACACCAAACGAACTCGAAATTGGTCCAAAATTTACCCACACGTTCTAAACGATGCCTAGATCCTAGAAAAAATGCTACCGCGTCGATTCTAGGCCCGTGGCAAAAACGCGCACGCACTTGGAATCGGCGACGACGAAAAACTCCAATTTCGCCCGAAATGCCCGTTTCTCCGCGACACGACTTCCCGTGTCCGAACGGAGACACGCACTCACCCTCAAGACACCCGACAACGTCTACCTAGGTCCGTCTAACCTAGCGCATCACCCAAAATTGGGCCAAATTCGGATTCCACCCGAAATTGACACAAAACCTAATGTCAAAGTCTCTAAACTCAACCAAACTAATTTCAACTTCCTCCCACGGGTAGTCTTAGGGTCTAGGAAGGTTCTACAACACTAATTACACTACATAAAAGTAATTAGCAAGGGAAAAGTTAGGGTTTACCTCTTGGGAGTTGAAATTCCAAGGCCAAAGTCTCCGATCTACTTGGAATCACCTCCCTCAAGCTCCAAGCCTCCAAATCTAGCCTCCACACTAAATCTAGGCTTCTTACACCTAGGTTGGGAAAAATGCAAGGTTAGGGCTAGCATAAAGAAGAAGGAATGAAAGAAAGAAGGAAGAAAAAGGAAGAAAAACTTACCTTGAAGAAGAAGGAAGAAGAAAGAAGAAGTGGAGAAGAAGAAGAAGAAGAAGAAGAAGAAGAAGTGAAGAAGTAGAGAATGGGGATGGCTGCTGGTTTTACACGGGTAGGGGCTGCTGTGGGAACCGACCAAGCCTAAAAAAGGGTTACACAAGTCACCAATTGACCAAAATGCCCTCCTAACTCGGGTTTTGGGTTTCGGGGTTCCAAAAGCACTCAAACTAACTCCAAATCTCTTCCACTAACCCCCTAAAAATATAATAAATATTTCTAAGTCCCAAAATAATCCTCACAAGGGTGTGGGCTGGGTCGGACATGGATCCACTAGGGTCTGACATGGGTCCAGGCTAGCCAAAACCCTAAAACAATCATTAAAAAAATATAATATAATCACTAAATAAATATAAATATAATTAATTAAATACAAATCACAATTTACAAAATAAAAAAAAATTATTTTCTAGAATTGGGTAGTGACATATTCTCCTTGGGAAATAGTACCTTGAGCGTAGGTATGTGGCTTATTTTCTTAAGGGTCTGAACCCACAGTTTGAGGCTAGGAGGACAGCAATGTGTCATCTGCCATCTTTTTTATCCCTGGATGAGGCTGTTACATCGATGGAGCAAGAGGAGATCAGACAGAAAGTGATGAAAGGCGAGACCTCACCAGCTGTCCGCTCAACATTGGTGATTCCTAGTGCTCCCATCAGCGATGACAGGGAGTGCTACAATTATGGAAAGAAATGGCACCTCAGTTACAACTGCCCTCAACCCTACAATTATGGTTATGGCCGAGAAGGCAGAGGACAGAGAGATGGACATACAGGTCAAGGAGGCAGGGGACATGGAGACTAGGGAGTTGCTCACCTAGCTGTGCCAGAGGAGACCACTACTAAGATGACTGGAGCCGAGATGACAAAGCTGGAGAAACTACGTCAATTCAAGCTTCAGGTTGAGAGTTCTAAGGGCAACAGTATCCCGGTTCAGGTACTTGCATCCACTAAATCTCATACTTGATTAGATCATAGACTCAGGTGCATCTAGGTATATCACAGGTGCATCTAGTGAGTTTGTATTATATTATTCGAGCAAACATATGCACCCAAAGACAGTTCAGACTGCTGATGGAACATCCCAACCCATCAGGGGTACTGGCTCGGTCCATTATACTTCATATGTTACCCTGTCATCTATCTTGCATGTTCCTTCATTTCCAGTCAACTTACTTTCTGTTAGCTCTCTCATTGATCAATTAAATTTTACTGTTCTTTTTTATTGGGATATGTGTTCTTTCCAGAGAATGCCACGGGAAAGAGGCTTGGGACTGGCATCAGGCGTGATGGCCTTTGGTACTTAGACAGGGAGGCTGCAATGCTCACTGCTACTATTAGTGGAGGGCCAGAGACAGAAGCAATGCTTCAACACTGCAGATTGTGATATTTATCTTTTGATAGTTTGAATAAGTTAGAACCTGAGATAATGCATAAAGTAGACAAAAAAAAGTTATTTTGTAATGCTTGTGAACTTGGAAAGCATACACGTTCTACTTATAAAATGGTTGGTCTTCGAAGTCTTGAGCCATTTGTATTTGTTCATTCTGATGTTTGGGGACTGTGTCCTTCTACTTCCATCAGTGGATTCAGATGGTTTGTTACCTTCACTGATTGTTACTCACATATGACCTGGATCTACATGATGAAGCAAAAATATGAGGTGTACAAATATTTCCAAGACTTCTCGGCATATGTGAAGACCCAGTTTGGAGTAAATGTAAAGATTCTTCAAACAGATAATGGGACCGAGTACACCAACAAGAAATTTGCTAATTTTATCTCTAGTCAGGGAATTCTTTATCAAACTACTTGTCCGGACACTCCTGCTCATAATGGGGTGGCTGAACGTAAGAACAGGCATCTACTAGAAGTGGCATATTTTTTATGCTCACAATGAATGTGCCAATGTTCTTATGGAGTGAGGCTGTTATGACAGCAGCTTATCTAATTAACAGGATGTTGTCAAGAGTATTTGGGATGAAGACACCATGTGAGATGCTCTTGGGCTCTAATATTTTTATTGTTCCACCCAGAATGTTTGGCTACACATATTTTGTGTGAGATGGTGAGCAAGCTGGATCCACAAGCAGTTAAATGTATCTTTGTGGGCTACTCATCAAGTCAGAAAGGATACTAGTGTTGGTGACCCACTAAAAGAAGACTGTTTGTCAGTATGGACGTGACCTTCCAAGAGTTTGAACCATTTTATGGGAAGAAGACGGAGTTAAGTTCCTTGTTCAATGATGGCTCTACTAATGCAAGTAGAGAGGGGGAGAATGAGAGTGGCATCATGGTTGGTATGATTCCATGTCATTTTGAGTCACCGATGAGTGATGGTGTCTTAGGGGGATCCGACATTCAGGGGGAGCTGAGAGTATGTAAGGAGCATGAGCAGCAGCAGCAGCATGAGCAGCAGCAGCATAAGCTTCCTCCTTCTGTTCCTAGGCCAGTACCCACAAATGCTGATGTCCCAAGTCCTTCTTGCCAGGACCTTTTTTAGCCCTTCCACCTAAGTCACCTGGTAACAATTCTTCCTTTGATGCTTCTAATACTCATGTCTTGCTTCGTAGAACTTCTAGAGTCAATGCTGAAAAAATTTCCGCTAAGTTTGGCAGTTGGGATACTGATATTGCACATTATATTTCATATGCATCAACTCCACATGCATATAAGTCATTTGCATCATTAGATTCAGTACCTGTACCTAATAACTGGCAGGTAGCTAAGCAAGATTCTAGGTGGTTGAGTGCCATGCAGGAGGAAGTTCAGGCCTTGAAGAAGAATGACACATGGGAGCTAGTACCACTACCAGCTGGGAAGCATGTTATTGAATGTAAATGAGTTTATACTGTTAGGCAGACTCCAGAAGACAAGATTGATAGGTATAAGGCCAGATTGGTTGCTAAAGGCTATATCCAAACTTATGGTAACGACTATGATGAGACATTTGCTCATGTAGTAAAAATGTGCACTGTGCGAGTGTTGGTGTCATGTGCTGCCAACTTCAATTGGCAACTACATCAGATAGATGTCAAGAACGTATTTTTGCATGGGGACCTCCAGGAGGAGGTATATATGGAGATTCCACTAGGCTTTGCTAATTCACAAGCAACGGAAAAGATATGCAAATTAAAGAAGTCTTTGTATGGGCTAAAGCAGTCTCTGAGAGCATGGTTTGATAGATTCTGGCTTGCAGTCTGTGGTATGGGGTATAAGCAGTGCAATAGAGATCATACTGTATTTTACAGGCACTCCAAGACTCGTATCACTGTTCTTGCAGTCTATGTTGATGATATTGTAATTACTGGAGACGATACTGAGGAGATCCTACGGCTGAAAAAAAGACATGGAGAGGAATTTGAAGTTAAGGATTTGGGGCAGTTGAAGTATTTCCTCGGAATTAAAATTACAAGGTCACGAAAGGATATAGTGCTTTCTCAGCGAAAGTATACTCTGGACCTTCTTTCAGAGACAGGAATGCTGGGTTACAGGGTTTCTTCTACTCCTATCGAGCAGAATCAGAAGTTGTATGCTGAGGGTGGTGATCCGGTGAGTAAGGAGCAATATCAAAGATTAGTTGGTCGGCTTATATATCTATGTCATACGAGACCTGATATTATTTATGCTGTGAGTGTGGTGAGTAGATATATGCATGATCCCAGAGAGAAGCATATGGAGGCAGTTCACAGAATTCTCAACTATATTAAAGAAAGTTCAGGAAATGGGTTATGGTTCAGAATTTCTGGTCCACTACAGGATACTGTATTTTTGTTGGAGGCAATCTTGTATCTTGGCGCAGCAAGAAGCAATATGTAGTGCCTATGTCTACAACTGAGGCCGAGTATAGGGCTATGGCAGTTAGCCTGTGCGAGATGATGTGGGTGAAGAGCTTGTTGGCTGATATGCGTTTATTTAGAGGAGACTTCCTGCAACTTTGGTGTGACAACAAATCAGCAATTGATATTACAAATAATCCAGTACAGCATGATCGCACTAAACATGTAGAGATTGATCGGTTCTTCATCAAGGAGCAATTGAATAAAAAAAATTGACTTTGAGCTATGTGAAATCAGCGGAGCAGTTAGTTGATTATTTAACTATAGGTTTGGGTTCTAAAGAGTTTGACATCTTTTGTAACAAGATGGGGATGATTGATATCTATCGTCCATCTTGAGGGGGGGTGTTGAGTTATGAGAACTTATTTAGTCCCACATTGGATAGAAAGTAAGGAGGAGGCTAGCCACCTCCTATATATATTGACCCCCTCTTTGAGAAATAAATCAATTAAGTCTTTCTACAGCAACCAATTCTGTGAAATACGAATGGTGCAACAATATCAAATTATAGTTTAAGAGAATCTGTATCTCTGAATGCATGAATAAATGAATGTTGGTGCAGTAATCAAATATTTATAGGAGCATATATATTGTCCCTCAACCCACCTACAAACTAAAAATAGTCGAAGAAGTTCGGATCTGATAAGACACGGGACGGATCTAAATGGGGACAAGTGGGGGTAGTTATCTCCAGTGAATTTTTGCTTCCGAGTTAAATATTCTTGTTCTTTTTTAAAAATATTATCAATTTTATGTTCCCCCCTCCAAAATTGTAATTTTTAATTTTTATATACATATTTACATCAGGTTTTAGTTTTTCTTTCATAATTTTTATTTTTTGATGATTCGATAAGAGATGCCACCAGGGAACATGTTAACGCAGGACAAATCCAAAATGATGCCACTTGTTCAAAAGATATATTGAAAATAAAATATTATTTTTTTGGGAAGATTTAATATCTCATTATCATGAACGTATTTTATATTTAGGATCTCGTTAAAATCTCGCTTCCCTCAAGAAAAGAGTATCCTAGCAATTTAAGTACAAGCGTCTTGATCATGTTTAAACACAATATTATAAGAATGTTCTACAAATCAATATAAACTCCTAGACACAAGAAACCTAATAATGACTTTGTAGTGCACCATCAATGTTCGCACGTCAAAATGAGGACCCACATCTGCATAATCAAACAAACAAACAATAACTCAGCCACAAAGTTTCATCTCAAAAAATGCTTCCTTCTTGAATTTTGAGAAACAAAATCATCAATGATGTCGGCATATTCAATGGTTTCTAGCATATGTTTTTCAATACACATAATTACTTCAATGATTGTATTCTTCACTTTTGATCCCACATTTTCTATCAACTCATTTTGAATTTTATGACTAAGATAGTGACAATAAATCTATTTATCTTAAATGAGTCAAAAAATATTTTTCTATTGTTTGATCACTCGCAATCATTTCAACCAAATCCAAAAAGTTACCATTCGAATTTTGATAAAAAAATTCATGTGTTCCACGAAATGCCAAATTATGTACAGCAAGACACTTCACAACATCAACTAGTCTAAACAATACTTGTCTCCAATGTTTCTTATCCTTTTTAATTAGCTCCTGCATTTCTTTATCAATGGTTTAATTTTTGTGCAATCTCTCTCTTAACTCAACTCATGCAATAAAATTAAGAACGTGCTCTCTACTCCTTTCATGTTGTGTAAGTTTCTCACCAAGATGTTTCTAATCATTAATTCCTTCTCTTGCTAGATGACTTCTAGAATGCATTACTTTGAATAACTTACAACAAAAGCGGAACACCTTATCCTTCAACATTGAACAAACTAGCCAATTTCAATTATGAGTTTGCCCTTTATTTAACCCTCTCTTAGAATAAGTTGCAGAAAAATGCCTATAGAGTGTTCATCCAAAGGAAACTTAAAAGTTTCTTCTCTAATAGGGCCTTTTTCTACATCAATATTATCCCAAACTCCTAGATCATACATATTCAATATGTTTTCAGTAGTATCATCCTCATCTTCCCCTACATTTTTATTTTCCTCTATATGTTCTGGTGAATTATGAATGTATGTATAATTTTTATTTTCTCCTACATCATTGAAAACACTCTCATTTTCCACCACTTCAATCAAATTAACCAATTGCTTAGACTCATTGGTTTGATTTAAATTTTCTTCTGAAACAAGATTTCTTCAAAAATATTTATTAAGAGATCCTCTTAGAGAAAGAGCAATCCTTTCATTATCATTTTTGTTTTTTTCGAACAACCAGAGAGCTGCTTCTTAGGAAACATTCTAAAACAAGCAAACAAAGCACTTCAAAAACCAAGTAAATGATAATATGAAACAAGGAACAACAAAACCTGAATTCTCAGTTCTGATACTTCAATTCAAAGCGCTTCCAATTCAAAGAGCAACCTTCCAATTTAAAATTTTCAATAATCCAATGAACTTCTTATAAATTGTAGAATGTACATGTGAAATTTGTATTAGAAATTACATCTCTTGATTCTAATAAACTGTTGAATGTACTGTGAATCAGTTTCAGTTTATCCCTATGATATATGGATTGAGAAAATTATATTCATTACTAGGCAGGTATCGTTTTCTAGTAATAGTCTAATAGATGAAACGGGCACTCAACCTATTGATTAGTTCATATCATATTACGCACAAAGGATGGAGTTTGATATTGTTTCCTTATGCTTCTGATGCCACAAACTTGTCACTTAAAAAGTTTTTTCTAAAGTAGCATGACTAATGCTCACAGGAAAAATAAAGGGACATGTTGACTACATAATAGGACAAGCTTACCCATAGTAGACTCATAATACATCAAAGGAAGTAAATTCTCCTGATGACCTTCTTGTCCGTTACTTATATTTAATACCTTCAACATGTTGAATACATAATTTTTCTACATGTTGCAATTAATTTACTTCCAATGCCTCAAAGGACTAATTATACTAACTATCATGGAATGAATAGCTTTGGAGCCACATAAACTCAGGGAAATAGAACTGAGCAAAGATTAAGAAAGAATTTAGTTGAGAAAAATATGTTATAACAATATAACGAAGCAATAAATTACAAGAGACAGTTTTAGTTGAAAATTTGTGAACATATTCATGAATAAGCTGCACATAATTTATGTCTCAACTTCAAGAGATCTACATGTATTGAATTTTTTGGAACATATTCACGAATAAGCTAGGATATTTTGGGACTTGTGATTTTTTCTTTTTCTTTTCGGTATTGAATTTTGGAGTTGTTTAATGGATTCAAAGCTCTGGTTTTGTTTAATTAGCCTAGTTACCAAACTTCAAAAGAAACCTTTATTATGATAAGAGTGGTAGTTAACAAGATCCTAATTTCTTAAAATAAAAACATCCATATCTTGTCAATGTAGCTAAATTATGGCACAACTTAATCTAGTATGATGTCCTATTTTCTCAAAACATGATTAACACTAAACTATACTCATTAGCAGTTACAATTATAGTACCTTTTCTTTCTTTTTGCTTTCATGGACTAAATTTCTATGAAGTTTTAGATATTGTAAGCGAACTATCTACTCTTTTGTATATATTGTTCTCTTTTTATATCGGCATGTTGTTTGCAGATTATATCATTCAGAATAATTGTGCTCTACTAATTTTCTGTTTGGTTTTGCTACTAGGCCTGAGCTGAATATACAATCAAGGTTTGACCCTAATGCTTGTATTGTGTTAGAGGCCATGATAAAATCCAATCATGAATAAAAAGCTATAGATAATTATTTAGGGCATTACTATTACTACTTACTTCTAGTTACTATTACTACTTACTATTACTACTTACTTCTAAAAAATAATTGGGACCCCTTGACATTGGGGCTCGGCCCCAAGCCTTGTCTACCCCTCTACTCGACCGTCCCTGGAAGCCATGGTAGAGGAACAACAAAATTTTGATATAGCGAACTTTACTTAACAAAATTTGAATTTATTTATAATTGATGTTGGCCCCCCTGTTTTAAATTCCTACATCCACCCTTGATAAAACTCACCATGAATCTTGATTCTTGTCCACTTAATTCTTGTCCACTTGATGAGTGAGTTCATGCAGTGGCAGTCTTGATTCTCCTCCCCATCCTCAAATTCTCATTCCATCAAGTGAAGGAGATTCCTCAAATTTCCATGCCATCAAGTGGAGAAAATTCCTCAAATTCCCATGCCATCATGGAGGAGATTCAATGCTCATGGTGAGCCCGCCTGAATAATTTCTAGAGCAGAAGAGCATTTAGAAATGGACAATACTGAACTTCTGTCTACTCTACTGGACTAGTGTATTTCTTCTGTTGCTTTTATCACAGAAAAATACAATGGAGAAAATAATACGATAAAGGAGTTTATGCTCAAAACCGCCCTTTGGACTCGTCAGAGTGAGCGCTCTGCTATTTTTCCAATCGGAACACATGAGAAAGTATTTAAATCCATCAGCAAAGTAGAATGAAGACCATCCTAATCATATCCGAGTCGAACTCTTCTCCTTTCTTCCACAAGTGAACACTTGAATCTATACCGAACAAATCCTTTTGTCTCCTTGTTCAAAATGCCTATTACATTAAGTTGTACAATTATCGCCACAAAGAGAACGCCATTGCAAATATAATGCCAAAAAAAAAAAAAGCTTTAGTTGTTACTTCAAAAGGTCAGTAACCCTAGCATAGTGAAATCTATCGAAATACCATAGTCCCTTTTATGATCTCCTTCCATATTCACTTGTCCACCATTAGCTGGGACTGAGGTAGTTGGCGAATCTAGCTGCAAATGGAGGAAATGGGTGGATGTCAGTCTTTATAATATGCATGAGCATTCAGATTGTACTAATTTTCTTAGAAAGATGATACAAGTCTCATAATCTTCCTAGACAAAGCTAAGTTGTAATTGGCATTTGAAAAATGCAGTTACTCGACCTTTTTTGGCTGCAGCATATGAAAGGATTACAAATTAGATAACACAGGCAAGAAAATAAAACAGTAAGAATGCAATTATTCATTTTCCTTGCTCTAAATAAATGGCAATCCCCAATTTAGTGGAGTAGTTGAGATTCTCTCTAAATGGATTAAGACCAAGACCCCAGACTTGCTAAAAGTACACAATCCAAGGGAGATGTACACTGAACGTATTCTCCATGCCAGAACTGCCTGCACTTCAAGAACTAGATGCACCATTACATATCTGTTTGTAATTGGAGGACCAAGCATGTGACTGTTAGTGATCATCATGACTGTTAGTAATCATCATGATCAAGAACGAAATGCACCATTCCATGGCCGCTTACTCAGCTACTCGGCCGCGGAATCCGCAGAATGAAACACTGATCAGGAAGTACACTATGTTAATGGATATGTGCAAAACGTGATGCAATAATCAATTAATCTAATTAACCCCCGCTTAATCGATCTGCTTACTAGGTCCGCTTTCTTAAATATTCTGCAGTACTTGGCCGTTTTCAAGTACTCGGCCATGGAATCCGGAGAATGTACGTTACAATGGTTGCATTTGAGCATTAAAGATGTACAACCTAGAATTCTTTATGAAACTTGTCCACTTAGATCAAGGTTCAAAGTATCGGTATCGGTATCGGACCATTCCTATGAGTATTGGTATCGGCGGTATCGGTTGTATCGACGGTTTCGGATCGGAGTATCGGATTTTTTGGTATCGGAAAGCAAATAACTATTAGTAAATTATTAACATTTTAGAAAATATATTTTATATATTTATGCATAATTTTAAGTATTTCCAGTGATGTTTCTTAGTATTTTTGAAATTAAATGAAATAGTAGTCACCCTTGTCGATTGATTTACATGCGATAGATAAGTTTTCTTCTTTTATATGCTTTTATAACCTTACTATGCTTTTACACCCTTACTAATTGGTCTTTTTCATTCAATTTTTTTTGTCGAATTGACCGGAAAAGAGACCTCTAATGTCGGTATCGGTCAGTATTGGGTATCGATCGGTATCGGATCGGGACATGCCAAACTATATCGGTATCGGCCGTATCGGATCGGTATCAACCGATAGTGCAAACTATGCTTAAGATGTGGGCAAGATGAGATTCAAAGAGTACAGATAAAACCTATCTATTTTTAGATGTGGTCAAAATATAAGATCAAATATGCTGGCCTCAAATCAATGTACACTTATGTGATTAGCTGCCCATGAAAATATCTGCTATGGCTTCAACTTTGAATATCTCAATACTTAATCTCCATGGTCTAAATTCTTTATGGCAAAAGGACTTCTAAATAGTAATTTTACATCAACTGTCCAGTGTCTACTACTAACTAAGACCATGTAAGAACTCTTTGACGATGGTTGGACCACGCTGGTTGCAGTGAGGACCACCTGCTCTAGAGAAATGGGAAATGATGAATAAACTCATGGCTAATTTGCACTTAAATACCACCAACTATCAAGTTTTTGCATCTTGCTATCATTAACTATTTATATTAGCAATATGCTATCATGAAATATCAGAATTTTGCTATTAACACCATCTGTCAACCATCTGCAGATTTAACGGCCAGCTGACTAGTTTTAGACCATTTGACACTTTAACCATTTTTCTTTTTCCAAAATTGTCTTTCTTCCCCAAACATGAATCCAACCAACCCATCTAACCAAAAACCTAACATTAGCAACCCCCACCCCAAACCACCCTCCCCTACCCACCCACACCCCACCACCTGCAATCATGACTAGTCCCCCAAATCAACTTCCCAGCACATTCTTATAAGTCTGTCACAAGGCTCTAAATAAGTGACTTGTCTAGTAGTGAACGTGAAACCTTGAGTTATTACATATGCAAGTTATCATACACTTGCAGAGCAATATTAGAGTAGGCATTGTGGTAGGATGTTATCCTAGAACTATAACAAAGGATAGCTAGTAAAAGGTTTTTCTGATCAAGCCTCAAGTCTTCTATTGATGCTTCTGTGAATGAACTGTAGTGGGAGAGAAGACATGATTCAAGTGTTCAAACGAACCAATGGGTTAGTAAGAAGTATTTCCTTCTCTGAGCTCTTTTCTCTGTATTTGAATCTTCTATTGTTATCATCAAGCACTAATTTCAAGTAACCATGTCAAAATTTGCTAGAGGGTTTTCCTTTATGAAATCCTCAGAAGTCATAACCTCTCATTTCAGACATTTGTTGTGGCTATGGCTGCTGCTGCCATGCGGGCAGTTAAGATTAGGGTTAGGGTTTGAGATGGGCTGAGGAATGAGGAGGAAGGAGATGGGCAATATGGTCTTCTCTTCATTTTCAGTTAACAGTGTCATGGTAGCAGCAAAAAATAGTTTATGTTAGCAAAGTGATAAGAAAATTAGTTTATGGTAGGAATTGCTACTTGACGGTACTTAAGTTCAAATTGCCTAAAGGCCCAAATCATCCTCGAGTTTCTCCTCACCCTTGGTCATGCATATAGGAGTACTAAACCACAAGTTGGCAGTGTTCTTTCGTCATGGCCTACTGCCTAGTCCTGAATCTACTCATAGGGGCGAGGGGAGCAAAGAAAAGAAATAAGATAAGAGGTGCGGATGACTGTATGAGAAAAGGAACTCAGCATCTAGGAAGCATGACACTCCAAAAATCGCTGCCGCGTTCATGTTCCGTCGTATCAGGCACATATTGGGCACGACGGACACTTCAAAGTCAGTGCCGTGTGCCTATGCCACTCTATTTGTATTGTGTCATGGTCGCAGTCGTGTTATTGCAGCATAATTAAGCATGTTTAGTTAGATGCTACTGATCTAGAAAACAATCATTGTTTCTTTCTTGGTGGTTCAAGTTTCTGGAAATCAAGATAGAAGAACTAAGTTATCTAAACCATGAGTTCTCCATTGAGAGAGATCATGTTTTGAGTTTCTACAAGCATGTAGATATGTTAGTGCTTTAGATTCATCGCTACCAAGCAAAGGGTTCTAGATATAGTGATATACTCTAAATAATGTAGATATAGGGCATATACTTACTGCATAGACTGTTAACAAATGAATTTGCCTAGCATTCACTTTATGATATGGTCCACTATATTAAATTGCTTGCCAAAACCCAGAACAACTCCCATGTAATTGTTTGTACTTTGTACAACATATATATGCTCAGTAGCCACGTAACCACAAGCCCTACAAAAATCTCCATTGTAATGTGGTAAAAAAGTTCAAAGGAACTCTCAATTATAATGTCACAATGCCTACTCAAATGGATAACTAAACTTGCATTCTGTTCCTAGAAAACCAAAATCCATCTTTGCAAGTACCTATCTAGAACATCTAGAACGGCCATTTCTATAATGGAGATGATCATGAAGCTGTGCTCATGTTGCACAACAATCTCCCGGAGACCACATGTCATAGACACTTCTCGGACATGTATGGGACTCTTTTGGAGCAGATGAATAAACAAGGTTTTAAAAGCCTCCCATCTCGTTGTCTTAGGCATTTTAGATTCTATCGTCTCGCTGCCTTAGAAGGTCCCTACAATTTTTTTTTATCTGGAATCTAAACCATCAAAAATACTACAAAATAGGAGGCACAATAGGTTTCCCCTTAGCCCTTTTCAGTTTCTTCCCTTTTGTGTTTGTCCTAATACATCAAATCCCATCCCTAGCCCATATTATGATGTTCATTGCCAGGTGGCAACATGTAAGCCTCTCTCAGACTCCCTCTTAGGATGTGTTTGATTGCAATGTGGAAAATGTGTGGAAAATAAATTAATTTCACGGAACTATTTTACTAGGAAAAAAATTACATGAAATTTTGAATTTTCTTATGGAAAATTTAATTTTGGTGTTTGATTGACATTATTTTCCACGGAAAATAATTATTTTCCTATGGAGCAGTTTCATTTTCCACCATTTTAGGAAAAAAAATAAAAAATGATAATTTCTTTGGAAAATAATTCCATGGAAAATATAAGCTATCAAACACTATAGTTAGTGAAAAAATTGTGATAAAAATATTTTTTATAGAAAAAAAGCCCAATCAAACACAGCCTTATTGTTTTTCCCCTTTCTCTATTAATACTCTTACCTATTGTTTCTTGATCGGAAACTTCATGCAGTTGATGTTGAAGTCTTACCCTTGTGTATTTAATATACACAACAAGATTTGCATGAGATATTATAATTTTTTTTTAGGGTTATTTACACTAATTAGCCCTATGTTTTCGGTTTATAACACGGGATACCTCTGCTTTTGAACAAATTACACTGACCACCCCTCCCTTTAGAAAAAAATAATTAAAATAGGGTGGTTAGTGTCATAACTTTTTACTTTTATCTTAAAATAAGGGTACCCCGTGTAATAAATCAAAAAAGTTGGGGTGGTCAGTGTAACATTTTTAAAAGCAAGGATACCCCGTGCTATAAACCGAAAATATAGGAGTAGTTAGTGTAAATAACATTTTTTTTAATTATACGGGAAATCAGAACACGTTTCGGCATAAACCCCATCTCGTCGTTTTCAGGTCCCTAGCCTAAGCATGAACTTTCAGGGCTTCACCGTCTCGGTCTCGCGCTACCTTAAAAAACATGGGCATAAACATTTTACTCTTGTTTCTCTCTATATATACTTACAAGAAACCCGTAAACATCTTACTCCCCCTCCTACCAAAAACTTTGGGTTTTCGTACACATTCTGACTTTCCATGACACATTCTTATACATATGTTCTAACTTTTCATGACACATTCTTATACATATGTAGAGCCATGACACATTCTTATACATATGTTGAGTGCATGTGTCATTTTACCTAGCAAATAACACCACAAGCTAAAGTTTTCATCGAAAAAACTTCATTCTTGTGCTTTTCAAATAATATATCAAACTTATTGTATTTTCCCTTTCTCTATTCCAGTTATTGATACTCTTACCGATTGTTTCTTGATTGAAAACTTCATGCAGGTTGAAATCTTATCCTTGTGTATTTAGTATACACAACAAAATTTGCATGGGATATTATGATTTTTTTTTATTATACATTTATCATACAGGAAATCAGAACACGTTTCGGCATAAACCCCGTCTCGCCGCTTTAAGGTTCCCACCTCGCCTAAGCCTGAACATTCAGGGCTTCGCCGTCTCGCTCTTGTGCCGCCTTAAAAAGCTTGCGCATAAACATTTTACTTACCAAAAACTTAGAATTTTCGTACACATTCTCTGACTTTCCATGACACTCTTATACATAAGTTGAGTGCATGTGTCATTTTACCTAGTACATAACACCACAAACTAAAGTTCATAGACAAAACTTCATTCATGCGCATAGGATATTATGATTTTTTTTAATTATACATTTATCACATGAATTAGAAGGAAACCAGAACAACGTTAGGGCATAAACCACAAGGTTCTCTTGACTTACTACACACTATGCACCCCCAATAATAATACTGAGACCCCTGTCTAGGCATGTTGGTCCTTCCCTTCTAGTGCATGTCTTAACAAGCACGGTATGCCCCAACTGAAACACATTTCTTTCTTACACAGCACGTTTGTATTAACCTACTTACTGCACATAAGAAAATTTTAGTCTTGAGGGCCCCGTCTCAACGCTTTGAGGGCCGCCACCCCCCCCCCCCCCCATCCCACCCCACCCCACCCCCTCCCCGCCTAAGCCTGAACTTTTAGGGCATCGCCGTCTCGGTCTCGCGCTACCTTAAAAAACATGCGCATAAACATTTTACTCTTGTTCCTCTCTATTTATACTTACAGGAAACCCGTAAACACTTTACTCCCTCTTTTACAAAAAACGATGGATTTTCCAACACATTCTCTGACTTTCCATGACACATTCTTATACATACGTTGAGTGCATGTGTCATTTTACCTAGCAAATAACACCACAAACTAAAGTTCGTCGACAAAAATCATTCTTGCGCTTTTCAAACATTATATCAAACATTGGATAGGTTCATTTTATCTATCAAATAACACCACAAACTAAAGTTCATCGACAAAACTTCATTCTTGCGCTTTTCAAACAATATGTGAAACATGTGATAGGAGTTCACCGTGTACACAAGCGTTGGCTTCGCCAGCGAGCTGGGAGACGGAGCGGGACGACGCGGTAGCCGTGTGGAGCGGCAGCATCGAGCTCAGCGCCGCCGCCACCGCCGATGCTCTGTAGAAGCTTCGACAGGAAATTGAAAAAAAAAAATTATACACGGATCCATGAGTTGAGAGGAGAAAGAAGAAGATGGAGAGAGAGGAAGTACCTAGAAATTGGGCGTCGGAAAGAACTCGACGGAATGGAAGAGGGTAGTGAAGGTCGACAGCAGAGGCGAAGAGAAGAAGAAGAAGAAGCAGTCCTTCGAGCGAGAGTAGCTGCTGCTGCTGCCGCTGCCGCCATTTTAGCAGAGGAATTTTCAAGACTCGTGCTTTTTTTCTTGTCAACAAAACCCCAAAAACCATGAGAAAGAGATGATCGATGTTTTCACAAAAGTCCTGCTATATCAGTCTATTTCAGTATTCCATACCATTACTTTAAAGAAGGGGAAAAAAATAATCAAGGCTAATTTGCATTTAATTCGCTCCAACTTTCATGCATTTGCAATTTTCTTTTCTTTTCTTTTTCTATTCACGAAAATAAAAATAAAAAAAGGGAAATCCTAAGAAATTTGCAACTTAATAACCTCTCTTAGCGTCTGCTTGGCAATTATTTGGGTAGCGATTATATGGCTATCTCCAATAGAAATTTTTAAATTTAATTTTTATCCTACTTGGTATTGTAGTTTAAGAAAATTTATATCCTAGTTGGTAGAGTTTCTACATAGAAATTTGTTGGTATATTAGAATATTCTTGGTATATTTGTTGGAATATTAGAATATTCTACAGAGGGTTTTTATGGGGTATTAATGTAAGATGAAGGGTTGTAAGGCTATAAATAGCCAAAAGATTATCAAAAAAAAAACAATTACTCCAAAATATTCTACATGGTATCAGAGCCCAAATCCTAGCCACCACCTCCCAAACCCTAGTCGCCACCACCGCCACTGCTGCCATACCGCCCGCCACCACCGTTGTCGCGCCGCCACCACCGATGTCGCGTCGTCCGCCACTACCGCTGCCGCACCGCTCGCCCGCCACCACCACCACGAAGCCGCGACTCCCGCGGAGCCTTCTGTCGCGGTTCCTGGCGTCTCCCGTGGGTCGTTCCAGACGTTGACATCGAAGGCCTAGATCTGATGGGGAAGAGACATGATCGGGTCTAGGAGAGAACGAAGCGGACGAACGTGAATCGTGGGACGGGTATGAGGTGATCGGAGAAGAGGAGGATCGATTGTAGAAGCATGAAAAATACGCTGGATAGCTATACGCAGCATGTTGGTGCTGGGTAGCGTAAAAAGATGACTTCGGAGCCATCAGCGTACAACAGAGATTTTTCGCTAAGACAGCATAAAATATAAGCTCAAGGACTATCCGCGTAATGCAGTATGTCCAGGCTGCTTCAGCGTAAAAAGGGTGCTACATCGCATTTACGGCGTAAAACTCATCCGCTTTTAATGCAGCATTGAAGTGTACGAGGAACGCTTCGTATTCTTCAAAATGAACCTGTCAAATCGTGTGGTGAACCTGACGTCTGACACCTGACAAAAAGTACTACACGACTACCCAGACGACGGCTATAAAGATGGCGCGGCACAGCGACCCAGACTGTCGTTTAGTGACATCTCCTTGGCGTAAACTGCTTTTACACATACAAGGGAATACGCTGCCTAGTTTTACACAGGCAGATGTGAGCTGTTTACGCTCCACAGAAGACATACAGGCTGCCACGTCAAAAGCTGCTCTTCTTAAAGGGCTCGAGGCATGTCTCTGCATTTAATGCGCGGAATGATGGCAGATCTTCGAGACACGCCTCTGCATTTAATGCGCAGGATGATGGCAGATCTCTGTATTTAATGCAAGAGATTTGATTATATCTCCAAAAGCCGTAATTTCGGCCAAGACGTCCACATCATCACTTTTGCACATTACGCCATCAGGCTATGCTCGGCTTCTACGCCTACTCGGCTTCTACGCCTACACGGCTTCTATGCCGGTTTGATAACTCTTTGGCTTCTACGCCATGGTGACAGTCATTGGCTTCTACGCCAACCTTTTCTACGTGAGGGATAACTACCTACGTGGCTTTTACGCCGTGATCTTCGCAGCAGTTATACGCGTTATCTCCTAACGGGACGCGCGTCACACGCTCATTCAAAAGGTCATTTATACGCGGGCAACGGTTATTGTAACCATCGCGTAAAAGAGTGCTATACTTTCCACTACCCGGCTTCTACGTCGACTGAGTAGTCACTGTCACTAAAACTCTATAAATAGAGACCTCTATTGACAGAGGTTGTCACGACCCGCACCCGGATATTCGGGCACGAGTGCGTGGGCACGTCCAGCCTACGCCGCAGAATCGGCGGTAGTACGCTGTCTAGGTCAAATCCACACTTAACTAAACTAGCTCATCCACAAATAACATAAGCAAGATAATAATAATGAGAATGGAAACTTAAGATTGCAACTGAAATAAATGTGACAACAGATTCAAATGTTTAGTACAGAAATCAAGAATGAAATCGGGGACAAACCCGATTAATAAGATAAGAAATAGAATAAAGATAGCTACTGCTAACTACTCTGCAGGAGTAGTCTCCTGGGTGGGAACCGGCTCTGCAACTGTATCACCTGCTGGCTCATAGGGTCCATAATAGGTAGGGGCAAGGTTCTCATCATCGCCTAAACAACGGATCCAGTCAGGAAAGGAGCAAAGTACACAGTGCACAACAAGATTAAACTAAATATTTATGACAATTAAACTGAGTATCATATTGGGAAAAATTGCATAAAGGAAATATCAACATCTCAGAGTTTAATGCTATAAACAAGAATATGAGAAAGCAGGGAATAAATGAGACAGAAAATGAAACTACAACAGTCAGCAAAAAATGTAACAAGACTAGAGACTATCTGTGTGAACTTGTGTTTGTTTTAGAATACATAGTTGGCATGTAGGGGTTTATAAGGCTAATAAGGCCGTCATAGACGACTAGTGTCTGGAACAATCAAGTATAAGGCTGATGGTACAGTCGCGTACCAACAGCTAGTATCTGGACCTGGGGAAGGGTAAACTACATGCCTCCTAGTATTCTCCCACCCGACACGAAAGCAAGACATGAAATCCCGTATTCAAGACATGAAATACAGTATTTTAACACTACGTGTATTTTAACAATTACTCCAAAATATTCTACATGGTATCAGAGCCCAAATCCTAGCCACCACCTCCCAAACCCTAGTCGCCACCACCGCCACTGCTGCCATACCGCCCGCCACCACCGTTGTCGCGCCGCCACCACCGATGTCGCGTCGTCCGCCACTACCGCTGCCGCACCGCTCGCCCGCCACCACCACCACGAAGCCGCGACTCCCGCGGAGCCTTCTGTCGCGGTTCCTGGCGTCTCCCGTGGGTCGTTCCAGACGTTGACATCGAAGGCCTAGATCTGATGGGGAAGAGACATGATCGGGTCTAGGAGAGAACGAAGCGGACGAACGTGAATCGTGGGACGGGTATGAGGTGATCGGAGAAGAGGAGGATCGATTGTAGAAGCATGAAAAATACGCTGGATAGCTATACGCAGCATGTTGGTGCTGGGTAGCGTAAAAAGATGACTTCGGAGCCATCAGCGTACAACAGAGATTTTTCGCTAAGACAGCATAAAATATAAGCTCAAGGACTATCCGCGTAATGCAGTATGTCCAGGCTGCTTCAGCGTAAAAAGGGTGCTACATCGCATTTACGGCGTAAAACTCATCCGCTTTTAATGCAGCATTGAAGTGTACGAGGAACGCTTCGTATTCTTCAAAATGAACCTGTCAAATCGTGTGGTGAACCTGACGTCTGACACCTGACAAAAAGTACTACACGACTACCCAGACGACGGCTATAAAGATGGCGCGGCACAGCGACCCAGACTGTCGTTTAGTGACATCTCCTTGGCGTAAACTGCTTTTACACATACAAGGGAATACGCTGCCTAGTTTTACACAGGCAGATGTGAGCTGTTTACGCTCCACAGAAGACATACAGGCTGCCACGTCAAAAGCTGCTCTTCTTAAAGGGCTCGAGGCATGTCTCTGCATTTAATGCGCGGAATGATGGCAGATCTTCGAGACACGCCTCTGCATTTAATGCGCAGGATGATGGCAGATCTCTGTATTTAATGCAAGAGATTTGATTATATCTCCAAAAGCCGTAATTTCGGCCAAGACGTCCACATCATCACTTTTGCACATTACGCCATCAGGCTATGCTCGGCTTCTACGCCTACTCGGCTTCTACGCCTACACGGCTTCTATGCCGGTTTGATAACTCTTTGGCTTCTACGCCATGGTGACAGTCATTGGCTTCTACGCCAACCTTTTCTACGTGAGGGATAACTACCTACGTGGCTTTTACGCCGTGATCTTCGCAGCAGTTATACGCGTTATCTCCTAACGGGACGCGCGTCACACGCTCATTCAAAAGGTCATTTATACGCGGGCAACGGTTATTGTAACCATCGCGTAAAAGAGTGCTATACTTTCCACTACCCGGCTTCTACGTCGACTGAGTAGTCACTGTCACTAAAACTCTATAAATAGAGACCTCTATTGACAGAGGTTGTCACGACCCGCACCCGGATATTCGGGCACGAGTGCGTGGGCACGTCCAGCCTACGCCGCAGAATCGGCGGTAGTACGCTGTCTAGGTCAAATCCACACTTAACTAAACTAGCTCATCCACAAATAACATAAGCAAGATAATAATAATGAGAATGGAAACTTAAGATTGCAACTGAAATAAATGTGACAACAGATTCAAATGTTTAGTACAGAAATCAAGAATGAAATCGGGGACAAACCCGATTAATAAGATAAGAAATAGAATAAAGATAGCTACTGCTAACTACTCTGCAGGAGTAGTCTCCTGGGTGGGAACCGGCTCTGCAACTGTATCACCTGCTGGCTCATAGGGTCCATAATAGGTAGGGGCAAGGTTCTCATCATCGCCTAAACAACGGATCCAGTCAGGAAAGGAGCAAAGTACACAGTGCACAACAAGATTAAACTAAATATTTATGACAATTAAACTGAGTATCATATTGGGAAAAATTGCATAAAGGAAATATCAACATCTCAGAGTTTAATGCTATAAACAAGAATATGAGAAAGCAGGGAATAAATGAGACAGAAAATGAAACTACAACAGTCAGCAAAAAATGTAACAAGACTAGAGACTATCTGTGTGAACTTGTGTTTGTTTTAGAATACATAGTTGGCATGTAGGGGTTTATAAGGCTAATAAGGCCGTCATAGACGACTAGTGTCTGGAACAATCAAGTATAAGGCTGATGGTACAGTCGCGTACCAACAGCTAGTATCTGGACCTGGGGAAGGGTAAACTACATGCCTCCTAGTATTCTCCCACCCGACACGAAAGCAAGACATGAAATCCCGTATTCAAGACATGAAATACAGTATTTTAACACTACGTGTATTTTAACAATTACTCCAAAATATTCTACATGGTATCAGAGCCCAAATCCTAGCCACCACCTCCCAAACCCTAGTCGCCACCACCGCCACTGCTGCCATACCGCCCGCCACCACCGTTGTCGCGCCGCCACCACCGATGTCGCGTCGTCCGCCACTACCGCTGCCGCACCGCTCGCCCGCCACCACCACCACGAAGCCGCGACTCCCGCGGAGCCTTCTGTCGCGGTTCCTGGCGTCTCCCGTGGGTCGTTCCAGACGTTGACATCGAAGGCCTAGATCTGATGGGGAAGAGACATGATCGGGTCTAGGAGAGAACGAAGCGGACGAACGTGAATCGTGGGACGGGTATGAGGTGATCGGAGAAGAGGAGGATCGATTGTAGAAGCATGAAAAATACGCTGGATAGCTATACGCAGCATGTTGGTGCTGGGTAGCGTAAAAAGATGACTTCGGAGCCATCAGCGTACAACAGAGATTTTTCGCTAAGACAGCATAAAATATAAGCTCAAGGACTATCCGCGTAATGCAGTATGTCCAGGCTGCTTCAGCGTAAAAAGGGTGCTACATCGTATTTACGGCGTAAAACTCATCCGCTTTTAATGCAGCATTGAAGTGTACGAGGAACGCTTCGTATTCTTCAAAATGAACCTGTCAAATCGTGTGGTGAACCTGACGTCTGACACCTGACAAAAAGTACTACACGACTACCCAGACGACGGCTATAAAGATGGCGCGGCACAGCGACCCAGACTGTCGTTTAGTGACATCTCCTTGGCGTAAACTGCTTTTACACATACAAGGGAATACGCTGCCTAGTTTTACACAGGCAGATGTGAGCTGTTTACGCTCCACAGAAGACATACAGGCTGCCACGTCAAAAGCTGCTCTTCTTAAAGGGCTCGAGGCATGTCTCTGCATTTAATGCGCGGAATGATGGCAGATCTTCGAGACACGCCTCTGCATTTAATGCGCAGGATGATGGCAGATCTCTGTATTTAATGCAAGAGATTTGATTATATCTCCAAAAGCCGTAATTTCGGCCAAGACGTCCACATCATCACTTTTGCACATTACGCCATCAGGCTATGCTCGGCTTCTACGCCTACTCGGCTTCTACGCCTACACGGCTTCTATGCCGGTTTGATAACTCTTTGGCTTCTACGCCATGGTGACAGTCATTGGCTTCTACGCCAACCTTTTCTACGTGAGGGATAACTACCTACGTGGCTTTTACGCCGTGATCTTCGCAGCAGTTATACGCGTTATCTCCTAACGGGACGCGCGTCACACGCTCATTCAAAAGGTCATTTATACGCGGGCAACGGTTATTGTAACCATCGCGTAAAAGAGTGCTATACTTTCCACTACCCGGCTTCTACGTCGACTGAGTAGTCACTGTCACTAAAACTCTATAAATAGAGACCTCTATTGACAGAGGTTGTCACGACCCGCACCCGGATATTCGGGCACGAGTGCGTGGGCACGTCCAGCCTACGCCGCAGAATCGGCGGTAGTACGCTGTCTAGGTCAAATCCACACTTAACTAAACTAGCTCATCCACAAATAACATAAGCAAGATAATAATAATGAGAATGGAAACTTAAGATTGCAACTGAAATAAATGTGACAACAGATTCAAATGTTTAGTACAGAAATCAAGAATGAAATCGGGGACAAACCCGATTAATAAGATAAGAAATAGAATAAAGATAGCTACTGCTAACTACTCTGCAGGAGTAGTCTCCTGGGTGGGAACCGGCTCTGCAACTGTATCACCTGCTGGCTCATAGGGTCCATAATAGGTAGGGGCAAGGTTCTCATCATCGCCTAAACAACGGATCCAGTCAGGAAAGGAGCAAAGTACACAGTGCACAACAAGATTAAACTAAATATTTATGACAATTAAACTGAGTATCATATTGGGAAAAATTGCATAAAGGAAATATCAACATCTCAGAGTTTAATGCTATAAACAAGAATATGAGAAAGCAGGGAATAAATGAGACAGAAAATGAAACTACAACAGTCAGCAAAAAATGTAACAAGACTAGAGACTATCTGTGTGAACTTGTGTTTGTTTTAGAATACATAGTTGGCATGTAGGGGTTTATAAGGCTAATAAGGCCGTCATAGACGACTAGTGTCTGGAACAATCAAGTATAAGGCTGATGGTACAGTCGCGTACCAACAGCTAGTATCTGGACCTGGGGAAGGGTAAACTACATGCCTCCTAGTATTCTCCCACCCGACACGAAAGCAAGACATGAAATCCCGTATTCAAGACATGAAATACAGTATTTTAACACTACGTGTAATCAGCAAGGGTACTAGCAGAGCAGACAATTAATTATCACAATATAAAGATTAACTTGAAGTGCAAGTACTTGCCTGTTGTTTGGATCCGATTAAATGTTCTAGGGGAAATTTCCAGAGATGAGTCCAAAAGCTGAAATAAACATTACCATCATGCTCAGAAGATATCAAATAGATGGAAACGCCTGTCCTTGGGTCCAATTTGGAGACAAGGGCAAAAACGGCAATTTCGGGTCAAAACAGGGTCCGCCGGTAGGCCGAAAAACGTGTCCAGGTCAACGGTCTCCAAATTCACCAAACTTAGTGTCAACAGGTCAGGAACGCTGATACGAACCCAACGGAACTTCCAGATTTGGATTCCGATGAGCCGAACACAAAATCGCCCGTCGAGCGGGGCCTGTGGGGCCCACGACACGCGATTTCGTCAACGTTCTCAGAATCGAACCAAACTTGACCCACAGGACCAGCGTATCGCTACGAGTCCGATGGCGCAAGTTTCGTCTCGATCTGACAAGTGTACAAGAAGTTAGGGCGAATTGCAGGAATTGCGGATACGGGACGATGTCCGCGGATACGCGTTGATTCCGGTGTGCACGCACACCCGAATCAGCTTCCGCGAAATCTCACACGTCCGTATCGACGCTGCGCACGTATCTGTGAAGACCGCGCGCGACCAAGTCGTCCCGTTTGGCGGGGCGTACTCAGTTCCGGGGTGAAACAGGGTCTGGTTTTTCCTGTTTTTGGATCGCGGTGTGCGATCACCACAGGACGCGGTGCCCCGAACAGTTTGTCCGGACACCGAGAGGGTCATACAGGCTTCACAACGCAATTTGCGGAATTAAAAACGGAGATACAGGGTGCAAGATACGAGTACCTGAACAGGACCCGAGAAACCGAAAATCTTCGTGTCCGTGTCGTGTCCGACACGACACGGAGAATTGGGAGCTAGGGTTAGGGTTCAGGGGATTCCTCGCTGCGGTGGCCGGAGGACCGCCGGAGGGGCGCCGGAGAGGGCCGGGGAAGGGTCGCCGGGGCTGGACGGAACCGGTGGCGGTCGGCGGGAGCTAAGGGCGGCCGGCAGCGGCGGCTACGGCTGCTGCTGCTGGTGCTGTCGGGTTCGTGGGCCGCCGGGGGAGAAGCGGGGACGGCACGGCCGTGGCAGGGTGGCTGGGCAGCGGCGGCGGAGGGCGTCGACTGCTGGGGAGGGGTCGCCGGACGGGGTGGTTAGGGTTGCGGCGAGTGGCTGTGGCGGAGAGGAGGCCGGAGGGGGTTATATAGGGGAGTGAGGGAGAGGGAGACGCCGGGAACGGCGGAGGGGGAGGCGGCTGGTGCGGAGGTGCGCGGAGCGGGCGGGGGCGTGGCCGACGTGGCGCGCGGCCCGGGCGGAGCGGCGCCGGACGCGGGCGCCGCCGGAGGACGCGGGGAGAACTGGGAGAGGGGGCCGGGTCTGACGGGTCGGGTCGCGGGTCCGGGCAGACCCGCCCGACCCGTTAAGTCGGTGTTGGGCCGGGGCTGAGGGTTGGGCTGGGCTCGGCCCACTGGGCCGGGCCCAAAAGAAAATAAAATAAATAAATATAATAAATATAATAAATATAATAATAATAATAATAATAATAAAAACAGTTAATTAATTAATTAATTAGAAAAATTGTTTTTAGGCATTTAAAAAATAGGTCTGAGACCCAGAAAAATCCAGAAAAATTACCCTAAGTCCAATTTTCCATTTTACACCCAAAAATATTATTTTCATAATATTTTAATATTATTTATTGCCAATTAAAAATCATTTATTAATTAAAAGCCTTTATTTTAATTACAGAAAATTCACAGAAAATTCCAGAAAATTGGGAAAAATCCAAGATTTAATAATTTGAAAATTCAGGGGGTTTACAACCTACCCAACTTACAAAAATTTCGTCCTCGAAATTTAAAAAATAAGGCAGGGTTCTCTCTGTCCAATCTCACTTGATTGCGGTCACTACCCAACTTAGAATTTTACCCCTATCCTCTAAGGCTGTACAACTAGTAAAGCTAGGTCCAACTTAATAAATCATGGTATTGAATCTTTTAAGTCTGCAACAAAATACACCACCTATGGTATTCCCTTAGTCATAGAGGTTATCATCAATTTGACCGGTCTGAGGGGTACATCTAGCACTACAATTCAAACTTATACCAATCACAGGATTTTGTCTTTCCGAAGTAAGGGAAGACGAGGATCAATAATAAAGAGTTCAAGGGCGAGGTGGTAGGACAGGAGTATAGGGATCAAGGCGTTTTAATGAATTCTAATGGGAATTGTCAGGCAGTTATGGATTGAGATTCCATTCTGGTAATCATTTATTCGCATGCTCGTATTAGTTCAGTTATATAACTGATACGATATGCTCAGCATGTCTAGGTCAAGTATATTTGTCTACTAATCACTACGTATCTCAATCCACGTAAAGTAGTCGTGCGAAGTACGAATCAAAATGCACTAAGGTTGATCAGACCGTAATACACTGATTCTGAATGGACACTTGTATTAGTGTACGCGTCCAATAATACATGTGTCATGAACAAGCCTGATAAAGAGTAAGCTTGCAAAACTAGGCTATAGAATAGCAGCATAAACAAGTACATCAAAATTAAGTGCGCTAGATGATGATGAAAGGAGGTACAAATTTAAATTCACATAATAAACAAAATAACAGAAGACTCTACAATCTCTACAGTTATTAATTGTAAAAGCATACCAGGTTATTAGCAAGTTCAAAATTACTAGGTTGGGGCCGAGGTCACGAACCAATAGGCGCGAGCTAAACAATAATGGAAAGGCAGTTAAAAGAAATCACTTACGCGCATTAGCTGTTCCAAGAGTCTGCGCGTCCTCCACGGTTATGCTGGTAGAGCATCTCGTGGTGATCTTGTAGGAACCTTGTCGCTTGCTGGTAGATCCTTTACTCTGCATCCAAAAATAAACGATAAAGGCGCACAGGAATCAAGACAGGATGCAAGTCAATAAAATGATTCGAAACCGATATGAATATCAAGGACGATTCAATCAAGTGGATGAGCTTTTCCTAAAATCCTCAATCTTATTGCAGGCCTGTTCGGTCCCTAAGTTGAAACCGAACAATTTAGTCGTTAGACCTGCATGGGCCACCATAAAAACGTGTCACGACCCGCACCCGGATATTCGGGCACGAGTGCGTGGGCACGTCCAGCCTACGCCGCAGAATCGGCGGTAGTACGCTGTCTAGGTCAAATCCACACTTAACTAAACTAGCTCATCCACAAATAACATAAGCAAGATAATAATAATGAGAATGGAAACTTAAGATTGCAACTGAAATAAATGTGACAACAGATTCAAATGTTTAGTACAGAAATCAAGAATGAAATCGGGGACAAACCCGATTAATAAGATAAGAAATAGAATAAAGATAGCTACTGCTAACTACTCTGCAGGAGTAGTCTCCTGGGTGGGAACCGGCTCTGCAACTGTATCACCTGCTGGCTCATAGGGTCCATAATAGGTAGGGGCAAGGTTCTCATCATCGCCTAAACAACGGATCCAGTCAGGAAAGGAGCAAAGTACACAGTGCACAACAAGATTAAACTAAATATTTATGACAATTAAACTGAGTATCATATTGGGAAAAATTGCATAAAGGAAATATCAACATCTCAGAGTTTAATGCTATAAACAAGAATATGAGAAAGCAGGGAATAAATGAGACAGAAAATGAAACTACAACAGTCAGCAAAAAATGTAACAAGACTAGAGACTATCTGTGTGAACTTGTGTTTGTTTTAGAATACATAGTTGGCATGTAGGGGTTTATAAGGCTAATAAGGCCGTCATAGACGACTAGTGTCTGGAACAATCAAGTATAAGGCTGATGGTACAGTCGCGTACCAACAGCTAGTATCTGGACCTGGGGAAGGGTAAACTACATGCCTCCTAGTATTCTCCCACCCGACACGAAAGCAAGACATGAAATCCCGTATTCAAGACATGAAATACAGTATTTTAACACTACGTGTAATCAGCAAGGGTACTAGCAGAGCAGACAATTAATTATCACAATATAAAGATTAACTTGAAGTGCAAGTACTTGCCTGTTGTTTGGATCCGATTAAATGTTCTAGGGGAAATTTCCAGAGATGAGTCCAAAAGCTGAAATAAATATTACCATCATGCTCAGAAGATATCAAATAGATGGAAACGCCTGTCCTTGGGTCCAATTTGGAGACAAGGGCAAAAACGGCAATTTCGGGTCAAAACAGGGTCCGCCGGTAGGCCGAAAAACGTGTCCAGGTCAACGGTCTCCAAATTCACCAAACTTAGTGTCAACAGGTCAGGAACGCTGATACGAACCCAACGGAACTTCCAGATTTGGATTCCGATGAGCCGAACACAAAATCGCCCGTCGAGCGGGGCCTGTGGGGCCCACGACACGCGATTTCGTCAACGTTCTCAGAATCGAACCAAACTTGACCCACAGGACCAGCGTATCGCTACGAGTCCGATGGCGCAAGTTTTGTCTCGATCTGACAAGTGTACAAGAAGTTAGGGCGAATTGCAGGAATTGCGGATACGGGACGATGTCCGCGGATACGCGTTGATTCCGGTGTGCACGCACACCCGAATCAGCTTCCGCGAAATCTCACACGTCCGTATCGACGCTGCGCACGTATCTGTGAAGACCGCGCGCGACCAAGTCGTCCCGTTTGGCGGGGCGTACTCAGTTCCGGGGTGAAACAGGGTCTGGTTTTTCCTGTTTTTGGATCGCGGTGTGCGATCACCACAGGACGCGGTGCCCCGAACAGTTTGTCCGGACACCGAGAGGGTCATACAGGCTTCACAACGCAATTTGCGGAATTGAAAACGGAGATACAGGGTGCAAGATACGAGTACCTGAACAGGACCCGAGAAACCGAAAATCTTCGTGTCCGTGTCGTGTCCGACACGACACGGAGAATTGGGAGCTAGGGTTAGGGTTCAGGGGATTCCTCGCTGCGGTGGCCGGAGGACCGCCGGAGGGGCGCCGGAGAGGGCCGGGGAAGGGTCGCCGGGGCTGGACGGAACCGGTGGCGGTCGGCGGGAGCTAAGGGCGGCCGGCAGCGGCGGCTACGGCTGCTGCTGCTGGTGCTGTCGGGTTCGTGGGCCGCCGGGGGAGAAGCGGGGACGGCACGGCCGTGGCAGGGTGGCTGGGCAGCGGCGGCGGAGGGCGTCGACTGCTGGGGAGGGGTCGCCGGACGGGGTGGTTAGGGTTGCGGCGAGTGGCTGTGGCGGAGAGGAGGCCGGAGGGGGTTATATAGGGGAGTGAGGGAGAGGGAGACGCCGGGAACGGCGGAGGGGGAGGCGGCTGGTGCGGAGGTGCGCGGAGCGGGCGGGGGCGTGGCCGACGTGGCGCGCGGCCCGGGCGGAGCGGCGCCGGACGCGGGCGCCGCCGGAGGACGCGGGGAGAACTGGGAGAGGGGGCCGGGTCTGACGGGTCGGGTCGCGGGTCCGGGCAGACCCGCCCGACCCGTTAAGTCGGTGTTGGGCCGGGGCTGAGGGTTGGGCTGGGCTCGGCCCACTGGGCCGGGCCCAAAAGAAAATAAAATAAATAAATATAATAAATATAATAAATATAATAATAATAATAATAATAATAAAAACAGTTAATTAATTAATTAATTAGAAAAATTGTTTTTAGGCATTTAAAAAATAGGTCTGAGACCCAGAAAAATCCAGAAAAATTACCCTAAGTCCAATTTTCCATTTTACACCCAAAAATATTATTTTCATAATATTTTAATATTATTTATTGCCAATTAAAAATCATTTATTAATTAAAAGCCTTTATTTTAATTACAGAAAATTCACAGAAAATTCCAGAAAATTGGGAAAAATCCAAGATTTAATAATTTGAAAATTCAGGGGGTTTACAGAGGTCCAAAGAGAAAAAGGTCGAGAAAAAAGGTCGCAGATTCCAAGGTCAAAAAATCCAGAGTTGGAGAAAACAGGTCAAGGAACTAAGAGTCGAAGAGTCTTTGAGAGAGAAGAATCCAGAGCTCAGGCAAAGTGTAGTGATCGACGACTTTGGCATCAAGCATCCACTCTCTTTAGCAACCTTCGAAGCTGCTTCCTGTCTTCTACGACACTTCTTCATCATCGTGTGGTCCAAGGGACAAAGTGATCGACTGTAGATCAGACTCCTATAGCAATATTTACCCAGATTAAAAAAATTATACTCGACATCCTCGTATAGGATTAATTGTACTTCTTGTTTGTGAACCTAAGAGCGGGTTTCGTATAAACCTCATTTCATTTCTTTCGTTTATTATCAAACACAAGATGGCGACTCTGCTGGGGACATCTTTCTCTTCTGATGAGGAAGCAATTGCTCAACACGATACGGTATCCGTGTATCCGTGAAGAAGACCCTGGTCGTCCAGTTCGACCAGTCTGCCTACGAAGATATGCTTCGAACAGGGGGTAGCTCTCACTCTCTCTCTGTCCAAGACAACAGGAAGCTGCGTAAGGTCTGGATGCCCAAGACATCCCCTACCATTCCTGCCGACTCTTCGATCTCTCCGACCAATGAGGTTGTAGCATCGCTCCCTCCGCGCCTTGCGCATAAAATTCAGTCTCCCGTCACTGACGGAATAGACAAAACTTCTGGCAATGTCTCAGCGACAATCCAGAAGTATACATCGCGCTCTGCGCGTAAAATCTAGTTTCCCGTCAATGACGTGGCAGACAGAATTTTTGACAATGCCTTAGCGCCAAATCAGAAATTTCAAACGCGCTCCGCGCGTAAAAATGCATCTGCCCTCCGCGGAAAAGTAGATGATCCCTACAATCTACACAAGGGAAAGCAAGCGGCGGACTACTCAACTTCTCGGCCTTTACGCCAGCAAGGGAAGAATCTGCCCGCCCTCCGGATTACGCGAGGAGCAGACGGCCTACTGAGGACATCCTCAGCTTTACGCCAACCTGAGAAGAGCTCCAAATTACGCCAGGGGAAGCTCCTCAGCGTAAAGAAGGCTCAATTTGCAGAAAGACACCCTTCTCGGGGATTATCCGCTACCCAGATGGTCAACCTGTTGTATACGGGTGGCACAGGGAAAACTATGGTTCCCAATATCCGCATACCCACTGATGTGAACAGAAGGAACAAGCCACCTTCTTCTTCATCTGTAAATCCCCCTGACCTGCGTGAGTATCTAATCCAGAAATGCAAGGAATGGGGATCTTCCAGCGTGTCTATTACGCCTCCTAGCGAGCACTGTTGTAATAGCCATAGGATTGTAGTTAATTATTGCTGTTTTGAAGCAAAATGGTCAGTTTTCGACCGGTTGAGCTACTCTCCGTCTTTCCAGGAAGAAGAGCCCATACATGCATTAGTGAACATGGCTTCACACATACCTAGAGGAAGATTGAGCTCAAGACGTCATCCCTCTAGAACTCCAAGCCGAAGGAGATTCAACAAGCTCCTTAGGAACATTGAAGCTGGGGTGTTCCGAAACATCCGTTCGAGGTCACGACAACCGACTTCGTACTCTTCTGATTTCGATGCTGGGGGTCGCCAGTCTCCCGAATCAGATGCTGAACGTATAGAGTCAACTTCTACAGAGACCTATACTGATCCTTTAATGACACCCAGGGAGATGGGAGTTTATGCCATTGGAGATGAACGCGAGGAAGCTTCCCCGTCAGGGAGCGCTGAGTAACGCATTACTATACTGGAGACATCCCTGAAGGAGATGCAATCCATGATGGAGAACATGCACCAGATGATGCTGACTCAACACACAGCTGCTATGGCTCAAGCATCAGTCCCTCCAACTCAGATACGTGTGGGGGTGGACTTACCACCATCCAACGCGATCCAAGAGCCTGCTCTAGATCAAGAGTCAGCAGTTCCTCCGCTTCCTCACTCGGAGAATGTATTACCTCCCGTTGGAGTCACGATGCGACCGATTCCTCACCACTCCGTGGTCCCACTACCGGCTAAAAATCTGATGCAGGCAGTGCGGGAGTTGAAAGCCCAATTTGATGCCTTGAAGCACAAAGATCAGCTCAAGAAATTTGGAATCAACCAGCCTTACTCGGCTATCTGGGAAGAGGCCCCTTTACCTCATAAATACAAACCACAGACCATGGCTCTGTTCGAGGAAAAACATCACCAAGTCAGTACATGAACTACTTCAGTATGATGACGGTGTTATTACAAGGGAATGACGCCCTCCTCACTCGGGTGTTCAAGGGCTGTCTCTCGGGAGTGGCTTACCAGTGGTACCGTAGTCTGGCGGACAACTGCATTACTTCCTTTGAAGACTTCAAGGCTCTATTATTCGCACGATTCTACGAGGGAGGGATGGACATGTCTATGTCCTCTCTCATCGAAGTCAAGCAGAAGGAAAAAGAGGACGTTCGCACCTTCATCGAACGTTTTTGTCAAGCCACTTTACATATGCCTCCCGGAGTTCCAGACTCGGCATTGGTGGACATTTGCAGGAAGAACCTTCTTCCCGTAATCTTGGTGTTCACTGGACCATATCAGTTCCATGATTGGCCCTCGTTCATCATCTCAGCGGTAGCCGCCGAGGACAACAGTCGGAAGGCGCGTGATAATGGCATCATGATCTCTACCTCCGATAGAGGCAAGAGGTCATCCCCCAACAGCGACCATCCTCGTGGTTCCAAAGGAAAAGAAGCTCTGGCAATCAATACGTCCAGGCAAAAGACTGCGGCAACCACACAGACGAAACATAGGACTTCCAGGCCCATTGAAGTATACTCTTTCGACGACGACGATGTTCCGAGCATATTCGAGTGTCTCGTCGAAAGCGGCAAGATTACCCTTCCTGAGGAGAAGCGGCCTAATGAAGTCGACAGTACTAACAACCCCAAGTACTGCATCTTCCATAGATACATACACCACCCTACAAAAGCGTGTTATGTACTGAAGAGGAAGATCCAGGAGCTGATCGATGCTAAGGCCATCACTCTGCGCAACAGCGAGAAGACGGTCACAGCCAACATGATCTCTCTGCAATTTGGCAATCTGCCTCCCCAAGAAGTCCCGGACGGTGTTACACCTATTTCTCGGACAACGATAAACATCGTTAACCTCCCTCCAGCTAGGGGTCAAAATCATGACCTGCTACCCCTAACTACCCAACGGGCGAGATCATCTGGGTTCATCCAGATCTGGTGTCAGAGATCGAGAAAGAGACTCAAGCTGCTAAGGCTAAGTCTAAGAAAAGAGAAAGAGACTATGGTACACTCGAGAAAGAGACTCAAGCATAAGCCATGTTACACGGTTATGGTACACTCGGCATCAGAAGACGAGGTCTTGGCTACTGGGACCCGTTCAGGGAAAGCTTACCTCAAGGACTATGAAGCAAGTCAGAAAGATGCACCGGCAGACGCTTCAGCTGCCAAGCCTTCGGAACCAGAACATACCACAGGCCGGTCCTTCGAGACCAACTTCGACAGACAAAGGGAAGCAAAAAGAAGTGTGTTTCGATAAACCTATGAAAAACATTCAAAACAAAGGTTTAGAGAAGCCATACAACTTCGACATCCTGCCCCAACTGGCTAATACACCAGCTAGGTTGTCCATCTTCGAACTACTCAGGCTCTCTCAAGACACTCGTCATGCCTTGAGTGAAGCACTAATGCAGGCAGATGCATACTTGACCCAGCTCAAGTCCCCTGACGAAGAACCCATGGCATGTCCTCAATGCCACAGTATGATGGAAGTGGTCCCGAATATCACTTTCACTCAAGATGACATGTTGTTAAAGCATAACAGGCATGACAGACCCCTCTATTATACCGGGTACGTCGGTTCCATGGAGGTCGACCGGATTTACATAGATCCGGGATCATCAATCAGCATCATTCCTCATAGTCTGCTCAGACCGCTGAGGATTCCTACCAGCGAATTGGCTTACACCACCACTACAATCGTGGGCTTCAACGCTAGAAAAAGTAAGCCGTTGGGGAAAATTCGCCTGAGGATCCAGATTGGCGACCTCAGATCAGTGGCTACATGTTACCTCATTGATTCAAAGGTGTCCTACAATATTCTGCTGGGTAGACCTTGGATCCATGACCACAATATCGTTCCTTCGACTCTACATCAATGCTTTAAATATGTAGATGCCCAAGGAATACTACAAACGGAGTTTGCTGACCTGAACCCATTTAAAGGAGTAGAATCCTACTACTCTGATGCCGTATTGTACTCTCAAGACTACATAGAAGAGGTGTCCGGCGAAGCAGAGGAGGAATCTCACTGGGAGCCAGAAGAACCCTCTGCCGAGCAACCTCTGTCAATCAAGGTGAAAGGGCGAACTACTCGTCCAAAAGCCATGGAGCCTATGGCTATCCACCTGAACAAAACTAGGTCAGGAAAAGGGGTGATCCTCTAGTGATCACTTTGAACCAGAAACCTCCACCCTTGGTCATCAACCTTCGGTGCAGCAGTCAGCCGATTGATGTAAATGAAACCAGGAACGCGATTTCGGATGATAATAAAGATCCTCATTTCCAGTATATTGACGCTCAAATTCCAAATCAGGAATCCTCTCCCCATGATGATATAGAACCTATAGCACAAAAATTCTAGAAAGCTATAGATTCCTATCATCCTTATGTATGGGAAGTAGCATTATCATCCAATGTCATCACGACATATGGACCACATGAGGATTCTATCTTTATTGTCCCGCCTGCCTGTAGCAGTCAGCGTTCAATAGTCTTCGGCCGCCTGTACAACGAACCGACCGTACAAGAATATTCTTTCGATGATGATACTGGTAAAATGCAAGTTCACAGATACAGCCCGCAAGCTTTGAAGATCATGCAAAGTATGGGTTATGACTTGAAGCTGGAACCAGGTCTCAACTACGGGAAAGGCAGATGAATGCCGTTGCACGGCGATCCCTGCTGTCAACGAACTCATTTCGGGTTAGGGTATACCACCTCCCTTGCAACTTCTGAGTCAAACAAGGATATCTTTTCCTCCTTTCAAATGGCTCGTCGCCATCCGACTCATCTGATGCTCTAGAACAAACATTATCAGTAAATACGGTAGTGGCAGATTTCTTCGAAGTAGACGAACAAGAATCTGAACCGTTGAGAATGACGCTTGGGCTCAACAAATGGATACACAATGGGAATTCTGCTTCGAGCAGAGAGAACCTCCCACTGAAGATAAAGTTATCCAGATTGACGTTGGGGATAAACTTTCGCCAAAGCCGATATTTATCAGTAACAATCTTTCCGAAGAAGAAAGGGAAGAAGTTATCCAGCTGATAAAAGAATATATCGACGTCTTTGCGTGGAATTATGAGGATATGCCAGGTCTTGATCCAAATGTGGCTACTCATAAACTCAATATATTGCCCGATTCGAAGCCTGTAAAGCAACACCAACGCCGGTTCCGCCCGGATATGATGGACGCCATTGAAGCTGAAATCAAGAAGTTGATAGCCTGCGGTTTTATCCGGGAAGAACAATATCCCGACTGGGTCGCCAATGTTGTCCCGATCATAAAGAAAAATGGAAAAGTACGTGTCTGCATCGATTATCGAGATCTGAATGCAGCCTGCCCCAAGGATGAGTTTCCTCTTCCCATCACAGACGTCACGATTGACAATACATGCGATTTTGAACGTATGTCTTTCATGGACGGATTTTCAGGATACAATCAAATCAAGATGCATCCTGAAGACGAGAAGCATACTGCCTTCCGAACACCATTAGGGGTATATTGCTATACGGTCATGCCCTTCGGATTGAAGAATATCGGGGCTACGTACTAACGGGCTATGAGTAACATATTCTATGAGCATTTACGCAAAACAGTAGAATGTTACGTGGACGATGTAGCTGTCAAAAGCTGTCTCAAGGATAATCACATCCAAGACTTGAAGACAGTATTTGAGTTGATGCGCCAACATCAACTCAAAATGAATCCTACAAAGTCCTTTCTGGGTGTATCTAGTGGCAAATTCCTAGGATTTGTCATTACCGTTAAAGGCATTCAAGTGGACCCTGATAAAGTCAAGGCCATCTTAGAAATGCGACCGCCCCATAATCTGAGAGAACTCAGGAGATTTCAAGGTCGTCTGGCTTATATCCGGAGATTCATATCCAACCTCTCTGGGAGATGTCAGCCTTTTTCTCGTCTCATGAAGAAAGGTGTATCCTTCGTATGGGACGAAGCCTGTCAGCAAGCGTTTAATGATATCAAATGCTACCTCACTAATCCGCCAGTTCTGGTGCCTTCCGTCATAGGAAGACCATTCTTTCTGTATGTTCGAGCGATAGATCATTCTCTAGGAGCTCTTCTCGCACAAAAGAATGATGTGGGTCATGAACAGGCTATCTACTATCTAAGCAGGATGATGGTCGGAGCTGAACACCGGTACAGCCCAGTGAAAAAAGAGTGCTTGGCTCTGATGTTCGCTATTCAGAAAATGCGACAATATGTCATAGGCCAGACTATTCATATCATCTCCAGGATCAATCCTCTTCGGGTACTGATGAATAAGCCAAGTGTTCTTAATTCCCGACTCGCGACTTGGGCGATGCTATTAACACCGTATGACATGGTGTACGTCCCTCGGAAGTCCATCAAAGGCCAAGCATTGGCTGATTTCCTAGCTACTCATCCGATCCCGGAGGCCTCCAAACTATACGAGGACATTCCCGACGAAGTTGTAGAATGTAATTCCACGATGGAAAGTAATGCATGGCAACTATTCTTCGATGGTGCCTCCAGGACTGGTCCCAGGGGAAATATGGTTTTAGGAGTAAGAATTGTCCTGGTTACTCCTGATAAACTCGTCATCTATCGAGCATATTCTCTTAGCGAGCCCTATTCCAATAATGTGGCGGAGTATAACGCTCTACTAATCGGGCTCCAAGTCGCTAAAGAGTTGGGCGTCGAATCTCTAGAAGCTTTCGGTGATTCTCTGCTGATCGTCAATCAAGTCAGAGGAATATATGAAGTCCGGAATCCAGACCTCATCCCCTATCACCGAGCAATAGTTAGGATAGCAATAACGTTCAAAGGGTTCTTCCTAGAGCATGTACCTCGATCTCAGAATCTGGAAGCTGATGCCCTAGCCAATCTAGCTGCAGATTTAGCTACTCCTATAAGAAGGCAGAATTCAGTGATCCTTCTTAATAGAGATTTATTCTGTGTGAAAAATAACTTTTACATAGAGCGCAGCTACGCTGTGAACACCGATCCTCCCAAGAGAGACTAGAGAAGTCCCTTTATAGATTTCGTGGCATACGGAATCTTGCCGGAGGACCCTAAAGAAGCAGTATCCGTCAAAAGATAATCATTACGCTTCTATTTTGAGGCATCTTCACAGTGCCTATATCGCCGGACCTACGATAGACTGCTATTGAGATGTCTCTCCGATGATGAGGCACAACGGGTTATCCGTGAAGCTCACGAAGGCATATGCGGAGCGCATCAACCTGGTCCTAAGCTACAGGATCGCATCAGAAGAATGGGCTATTACTGGCCTACTATGATCACCGATGCAATAAGGTATGCAAAACAATGCAAAGCCTGTCAGGTCCATGCAGACTTTATACATCAACCTTCTGAACATCTACATCCTACGGTTGCGTCTTGGCCTTTCGAAGCATGGGGTATGGATATCATTGGTCCTATTCACCCGTCTTCTTCCAGAGGTCACCGGTTCATATTGGCCATCACGGATTACTTCTCCAAATGGGCAGAGGCGATCCCTCTTGCTGAGGTAAAGGCATCTAATGTGATCAGCTTCATCAAGCATCATGTCATTTATCACTTTGGGATACCCTGGAGGATAATTCATGACAATGGGCCTCAATTCATCAGCCAAGCGTTTCATCGATTTTGCGATAAAAATCGGATACAAAATGTGGCCTCTACGGCTTATAATCCTGCTGCTAATGGTTTGGCGGAAGCTTTCATCAAAACCATTATCAAGCTCTTGAAAAAGTTCGTCTCTTCGAACAAGAGGGATTGGAATGAGAAGCTGGAAGAATGTCTTTGGGCATACCGCACAACGGTACGAGCACCGACAGGTTGCACCCTATTCTCATTGGTTTACGGGAGCGAAACAGTTCTCCCCATCGAAGTCCAAATTCCGTCACTCAGGATAGCAGTGGCTAATGAGCTGACTCAAGAAAAGAATGACCTGTTAAGGCTTCAAGAGCTAGAAGGATTAGACGAGAAATGCCTCCAAGCTCAACAGCGCATCGCGTTCTACCAGGCACGCATTTTCAGATCTTTTAATCAAAAAGTAAAGGAAAGAGTGTTCAAAGTTGGTGAGCTAGTTTTAGCAGTGAGAAGGCCGATGATTCTTACTCACAGAAGTAAGGGTAAATTCTAACCCAAATGGGAAGGCCCTTATGTGATCGAGACGTCGTTCTCAAACGGCACTTACAGGTTAGCCAAGCCTAATGGAGACTTGTTGATGGCTCCTATCAATGGCAAATTCCTGAAAAGGTACTACGCTTAACCTCCTTTGCTCAAATGGAGTATGGTGAAGATCTTATTCTAACAATACTACTTCCAAAACGAAACTAGTTGGATCGTATTCTATCATGTCCATATAACCTCTGAATAGATATGTTTAACTAATTTGGAACTTCAAGACCTATCACGTCCATATTACCTCTGATAGTGTTTTGTGTACAAATTTTAGTCGGAGCATATTCTATCACGTCCATATAACCTCTGAATAGATATGTCCTGCTGAAGCTTACCGAGAGTATATCACGTCCATATTACCTCTGATATAACTTTCACCCAAACCTATCATTTATATTCCAAAATGATGGGTCCACAAAGTCAGATAAGAAACCACCTTACTATTCCCAGAAAGAGCAAAAAATTATATTGAAAAGCAAAAAAAAAGTACATCATTTGGGGGGAGCGGTCAGGTTGCGAATCTGCTGCGCCAGTGCGGTCATCTTCTCGGTCCGGGAGCTTAAAACAATAGCGCAGGCCCGCTCCAGCCGTGCCTCATCATTGCTCAGGAGGGACAGTTCAGATCTAGTACGAACAAAACCAGCACAGGCGACTCCTGCACGCGCCAAGTTCTGCTGAGCTAGGCCCCGTCGACCATTCACCACATCTAGAGCTTCCGACGACTGAGAAGCCCACTCCTTTACCTGAGTGAGTTTTGCTTCCAGTCTGTAGACCCTTGCTACATTCCCTTCATGCTCGGCCTGGCACTTCGTTTGAAGAGGAATGACCTCCTCCAAGACAGCTTTTTCTTTATTCATCTCTTGCTAATGTGTCTGGATGGATTTATTTAGGCCTTCCATCTGTTCAGCAAGCTGCGCAGTCAAGGAGTCGTATTCAGCCTGGACCAGGTCTTCAATGCTGCCTCGAGATAGCTGCAGATTTCGTTAATGGATTGCTCCAAACCATTAACTATCTCCTCCAGTGCGTCAGCTATCCCAGTATCGTTGTATTCTCTGATCGGCACTATCGCAAACTGAGAGGACCTCCTCAGCGCCTCGAAGCCTAGATTCTTCTCCAACACCATTGATATCAACGTTTTCATAGTGGTGTAGAAGATACTGGTATACTGCTCAGTCAGCATGGCTAGATCCGAATGGACGCTGGGAGTGGCTGTAATATTAGCGAATCCCCCTCCAGGAATGACCGCAGGCGATGTTGTCACAGCCGTCGCCTCAACAGATCGTGCGATAAAAGAAGATGCGCCAACAACGGAAGAAGTGACCGACGTACTCAAAGGAGGCAATGTCGCAATGACAGGCTCCTCCTCCTCCTGAGATATCGGAACCACTTCGGGCGAGCCGACACCCGAAAATATTTCCTCTTCGAAGTCGGGCACCTCCATGTCCTCCCCGTAGATGTTGACACAGAGCCAAAAGGCGCGTCAACACTGCCCTCCCCGTAGATGTCTTCCCCTGAAAAGAAGACAAAAGAGAGTTAATATCAAAAGGATGTTAATTTTCCTAAAAAGAGGCATAAAGACGACATTTACCCATGGCCGATGGTGTATATGTCGCATTTGCGGCCAGTACAGCTAAATCATTTCTTAATGATGCTAAGCGAGCTGTCATACCTGGAGAAGGAGGTGTCCTAATTGACAGCGACAGGTATTCTTCTGAATCTTCACTCAAATCCAATCGAGGTTCGTCAGCTGGAACCTCGCTGGGTGTGCCTACAGACATGGCGGGGGTTTCTCTCGATACTGATCTGGATAAAGATATCCTCATTCGGCTCAGCCTCGAAGGCGATCTCGTACCACTACCTGAAGCGGTAGCAGCGACAGCAGCCTCAAGCAGGAATTCTCCGGCACCGCCAGCCGGAACTGTGGAGGTTCCCTCTCTAAAAGGCGAGGAACCTCCAATCAAAGAATCGTCCCCGACAGGGGAAGCAGCAGGTTCACTTCTAGGAGCCTCATGGCCGGGAATCCTGAGAGGACGAGTAACCGTCTTCTTCTTCCTCTTGCGAGGGGAAGTCTCCTTCAGAACAGGAGCCCTTCGCTTACCAGAGATGACCAAAGCCCCTGCAGGAGGAGGTATTTCACCCCTCGGTACCGCCAACAGAGGCTCATCTGGATTGACGGAATCTTCACCCTCGTCAGAAGAGACCGAAGGGACTTCGTCTCTTCTTGCAGACTTGGAGGAGGGCATCCTAAAACTTCCATGCATATCAAAATCGCGATGGAAGGTGTTGGTTGCCATATAGAACTGGGCATACGAGTGGAGGATGCGCAGCTCCGTGGAGAGTGAAATAACGGGCACGGTAAAAATTGCTGTAGTACAACCCATGATGAAGTATCGCCATCCTCTCGCTCCATCAATGAGTCCGCCCCTGGACCTGAAGCTGGTAACGGTGTTACCCACATACAATTGGTCATACCCAAACTGCCTGACAAACCGACTAGGCAAGTAGGATTCCAAGAAGCAATGGTCTTCACTTCTGTACAGTAAAAGGGAAGGTCTAATGCAGACCAACCAATTAAAAGCCTCAGGAGAAAGAACGGTCTTCCCGTCGTCTATATCCTGAAGTCTGATCCCCTATTGATTAAGATGTACAGAGGGGACAGTGCAGAAGAGCTTCCAGCTGTGATTGAAATTTAGCGCCCGCCGATAGTCTAAAACTGTGGTCACGTTCCAGGAGGATTTCTTATAATTCAGCAAGAAATTATCCCCCGAACTACTCCCAGAGCCGGGAGACATCACCCTTGGGTTATGAAGAATTAACCATCCCATCAAATACAGGTATGATAATTCTACCCTGGGAAAGCTATCGCGTCGAGTTTCATCGGCAAGCAGCCCATCGGTAATGGCCCTCAGGCCAGCTTGTATGCGGCACACCATGGCAGGGAGCAAGCCCAGTCTTGCCCCAAACACCAGACGTACTGCAGGCCACAGCATATTGTGGTAAATTTGGTCCGCAGATGCAATGCCGGGTACCACCAGTCGGCGCAGCCATATAGAGAGGAAGCCAGCCAGTTGAGCTTCCTTGGACAGAGGCCTGCGGCAATGCCTCAAATAACTGTAGGCCTTAGTGCCTGCAGGATATTTCCCTATCCCTTCGTCGAGAATCTGATCTGGAGCCTCAGTGTCCTCCATAAGATCGTCGACTACCTGAGCACTAAGCACGCTCAGAAAGCTCAGAGGCTGATCCCTGCTATCCAAGATCTTCTCTGGCTTAGCAGCCTTGGCCCGGTGAAAGAAGAGGTAGGACGCCCATTTGTTGGTATGAGCCAAATCAGAAGGCTCACCATAAAAGGCAGTGCACGCCAGATAGTGACACATCAGCTCCTGGTATACTGCCACTACCCGAGGGTCTGAATCCCCAGCTCCCGGTTCGTGGGAACATACTCTTCATAAGGAGTATCCCCCATGGGCAGTCTCGAAATCTCTGCCATCTCGTGGAGGGCCAATCCCAACTCCCCCAGTGGAGTGGCAAAAGTCCCGGTGAGCGAGATATATCGCTCCATCAAAGCCAGAAATAGGTTGGGGTTGAGAGGTAACCCAACACTGGTAGCGCTCACAGCTGCGAACAGACCAATGCTCTCCAGCTCGGTCTGAAAATGCTTCAAGGCCCAGTCAGCTAAGCGAGCCCATCGAAAATTTGTTGGGGTGATCCACCCATTGCACCGAGGATTAACCTTGGGGTATACCCCCCCATGCCCCATGAAATCATTGCAGAAAGTCGGTAACTGGACCGGCTGTAGCAGCAAACTGTCTTCACTAGAGACACTGCCCGGGTACAATCCCCTGAACGGCATCATCGAGCTGAAAGGGCGACTGACAAATGACCCTTAACCAGATCCTTTCTGGTAAAATATCTTTCCCGGCCGTCCGTGAAGATCTGGAGTCAGCGTCCACGATATCCTCCTGGGATGTGTAGCATGGAAAAATGCTAAGATGGGATAGTCTCTCAGCATCTTGGGCAGATACAAGACCAAGCCCCCGGCAGGGAAAACCCATAGCTCTTTCTTGGGCTTCGTTTGGGACTACTTATCAATCATGTCCCCGAAAAGAAAAGCCGACTTTATATATTGATCCCCGTCTATGTACGTCAGGGGCTCTCCGTTGATCATGTTCAACAGTGTTCGTTCGCCTTGAGCCGATATCAGGATTCCCTTTCCTTCAGGATACTGGGGTCCGGAGATAGAAAATGTCAAGTGGGACAAATCCTCCAAGTAGTTGGAATACAGCATCCCGGCAGCAGAACCCATTACCTCAGCCAGCGGAGACGCATGCAAGTTAACTGCAAAATACAAGAAAGATACGTCAGTTTCTATACTAGACATTACAATCTTGCAGCATATGCCAAAAGTCAACAGTCTGTGCTTTACGTCAAGACTGTAAAGACTTGATCTTTTACGTTGGAATCTTTTTCCAAGGCATAAAATTCAAGACTGGCAGTATACACAAAGAAATTTGACAGTTTGTGCTTTTATGCCAGACTGCCAAAGCTTGAGTTATTACGCCAGAATTGTCATCCAAAAGCGTAAAACTCAAATTTTATAGTATACGCCAAGTTTCGACAGTCAAAGCTTTTTCGCCCGACTGCAAAAATATGGAGTTTTTACGCTGACACATTAGAAATGTGGGCGTAAACGATAAAACATCTCTGTGCATCATCTTCCTCAAAGAGGCTATCAGCACAGAAGATAACCTAGCGCGTTCACGTACAACGTGTGCGAAGGATTTTTGTCGTTCTTTTCGTCCCAAAAACTCTACCTTTAACTCCGGGTGCACTGCTCGTCGGCGGGACACTTCGTTCAGAATGAAGCTCGCCTTTCCCGACGGAAGCCGCTCTCGCTTGGGCAGAAGAACGAGAAGAAGAGTCAACCCTCTTTCCCTTAGAGGAGGAGATTGGTTTCGGGGCCATTGCTGAAAACTCTGAAGGCTCGGAGAGAAAACGAAGAAGAACTCGAAGAGTCGAAGGCTTTCTTTTGCAAAAGACAGATGAAAAGTTTTTCTCTGAAAGCCTTGGGGTATATATAGTGTTCGGATGGACTCCTCGAATCCCGAACCAAATCCGATAATTAATATCCGGTTATGATTGGGGACTATGTCAGCCTATTACTCAGGGAAGGCGGACAGTCAGCGAATTCGAAAAGTTTTTGTGCAAAGCAGATTCATGGTTTTACGCTAAGGAGCTTTCTACGCTCGGCAGCTACAGATCTACGGTTTTACGCTAAGAGGCTATAAGTCTATGGTTTTACGCCCGGATGCTTTTATGCTCGGTAGCTTTTACGCTCGAGAGGCTACAAACCTACGACTTCACGCTCAGAAGCTACAAATCTATGATTTCACGCTCGGTGGCTTTTACGCTCTGAGGCAACAAATCCACAACTTCATGCTCGGAAGATTTTTTTTTCAGAGGCTACAAATCTACAGTTTCTACGCCCGGATGCTCTCATGCTCAGCAGCTTTTATGCTCGAGAGGCTACAAATATATGATTTTATGCTCATCCACATTACAGATCTATGACTTTCCGCATATCTGAGAATACGCAGGCCAAAATATGCGTATATCTGAACAATTCTCAAGGCGGTCAATTGCAAGGGTCCACGCAAAAGATACTCCTTCTTGGCCCCAAAATATCCCAAGTACCCAAAGCATACCGAGTTCAACATTGAAAGTGACTCTTCTTCTTGGGTCGATTGAAAGTTCATCCAAAATCCAGTCTGAATATTTTATCTACAGTTCAAGATGGCGACTCAGTTCGACAGCCGTTTCTCGCCCTATTTCAAGGGATTTTTGGGAAATCGTTCTTGAAGATGATAATCTGAACGAAAATTCTGTTTATCAGAAGTGACGGTTCAGAATTCTACGCAGCTTCCCATTCCTAACAACAGGACAGTTCGAATACTCAACTTAAATGCTAAGCGACTTTCTGCGCATCCTTAGTTATGCGTAAAAGACAGGACGGGACCTAGTAATCTTTCTATCAGAGTCGGCGTAAAGTTACCAAATGTGTCGAAGCTACACATATTCAGACTTCACAGCAAAGTATATGGCAAGACAATCAAATGCACAAAAGAAAGATAATTTTATTAAATCATGATTACATATGAGGGAAATTCAGTCTACAAAGGGTTTTTTTCTTTATTTTCATGATTACATATGAGGAAAATCCCGTCTACAAAGGATTTCCCCATCGTCATCGAAAGGCCACCCCCAGAATCTGTTCTGCCAGGTTCTCGTATTGGTAGAGATCTTCTTTCGTCTTCTTCAGCAGTTAGTCGGTTTTCGCGACCGATTAACAAGAAAATGATTAATGGCGGGAGGATACAAAACTGGGCCTGCCTGAATTATTCAGAGCCCATCCTCCATACGCCATGACAGATTGAGTTGAGGTATTTCACCCAACTCAATACTCGAGGACAAAGCTAGTGTGTCTGCTCTCGTCCACGAATGACAGGAGAAAACACAGCTTGCAAGCTGTGTGGTCTAACATGACCCTTCCTCTTTCCTTGACGAACCGCCATATAAAGTTGCTAATTATCCCGAGCAAAGGAGGCTATGATATCCTTCCATGATCCATCGTTGCAGAGGACACTTGCTCGAAGACGCCTTATTTTTTGACTCCTTACATGCTGGAAGAACATAGTCTTCTTCTTCCTTAAATCGACCCGATGAACTCCGGCGATCATCTCTGTGTGGTAAAGGAAATGTAGGAAGAACAGGTTAACTCCTCAGCCTTTATATAGGCAAAGGAGAACGCACCAAATCCCAACGAATCCGCAAGAATCTGCCAAGAAATCAGCCTTGAAGAATGAGTCAGACTTGACCGTTTCATGCTTCATTCAAAGCATTTCAAATTACGAAGAATTTGAAAACTTTGAAGGGGGTCTTGTAGAAGCATGAAAAATACGCTGGATAGCTATACGTAGCATGTTGGTGCTGGGCAGCGTAAAAAGATGACTTCGGAGCCATCAGCGTACAACAGAGCTTTTCCGCTAAGATAGCGTAAAATATAAGCTCAAGGACTATCCGTGTAATGCAGTATGTCGAGGCTGCTTCAGCATAAAAAGGGTGCTACATCGTCTTTACGACATAAAACTCATCCGCTTTTAATACAGCATTGAAGTGTACGAGGAACGTTTCGTATTCTTCAGAATGAACCTGTCAAATCATGCAGTGAACCTGACGTCTGACACCTGACAAAAAGTATTGCACGACTACCCAGACGACGGCTATAATGATGGCGCGGCACAGCGACCCAGACTGTCGTTTAGTGACATCTCCTTGGCGTAAACTGCTTTTACGCATACAAGAGAATACGCTGCCTAGTTTTACACAGGCAGATGTGAGCTGTTTACGCTCCACAGAAGACAAACAGGTTGCCATGTCAAAAGCTGCTCTTCGTACAGGGCTCGAGGCACATCTTAGCATTTAATGTGCGGAATAATGGCAGATCTTCGAGACACGCCTCTGCATTTAATGCGCAGGATGATGGCAGATATCTGCATTTAATGCAAGAGATTTGATTATATCTCCAAAAGCCGTAATTTTGGCCAAGATGTCCACATCATCACTTTTGCACATTACGCCATCAGGCTATGCTCGGCTTCTACGCCTACTCGGCTTCTATGCCTACTCGGCTTCTATGCCGGTTTGATAACTCTTTGGCTTCTACGCCATGGTGACAGTCATTGGCTTCTACGCCAACCTTTTCTATGCGAGGAATAACTACCTACGTGGCTTTTATGCCGTGATCTTCGCAGCAGTTATACGCGTTATCTCCTAATGGGACGCGCGTCACACGCTCATTCAAAAGGTCATTTATAAGCGGGCAACGGTTATTGTAACCATCGCATAAAAGAGTGCTATACTTTCCACTACCCGGCTTCTACGTCGACTGAGTGGTCACTGTCACTAAAACTCTATAAATAGAGACCTCTATTGACAGATGTCCAAAGAGGAAAAGGTCGAGAAAAAAGGTCGCAGATTCCAAGGTCGAAAAATCCAGAGTTGGAGAAAACAGGTCAAGGAACTAAGAGTCGAAGAGTCTTTGAGAGAGAAGAATCCAGAGCTCAGGCAAAGAGTAGTGATCGACGACTTTGGCATCAAGCATCCACTCTCTTTAGCAACCTTCAAAGCTGCTTCCTGTCTTCTACGGTACTTCTTCATCATCGTGTGGTCCAAGGGACAAAGTGATCGACTGTAGATCAGACTCCTATAGCAATATTTACCCAGATTAAAAAATTGTACTCGACATCCTCGTATAGGATTAATTGTACTTCTTGTTTGTGAATCTAAGAGCGGGTTTCGTATAAACCTTATTTCATTTCTTTCGTTTATTAGTAAACACAAGATGGCGACTCTGCTGGGGACATCTTTCTCTTCTGATGAGGAAGCAATTGCTCAACACGATGTGGTATCCATGGGATCCGTGAAGAAGACCCTGGTCGTCCAGTTCGACCAGTCTGCCTACGAAGATATGCTTCGAACAGGGGGTTGCTCTCACTCTCTCTCTCTGTCCAAGACAACAGGAAGCTGTGTAAGGTCTGGATGCCCAAGACATCCTCTACCATTCCTGCCGACTCTTCGATCTCTCCAACCAATGAGGTTGTAGCATCGCTCCCTCCGCGCCTTGTGCATAAAATTTAGTCTCCCGTCGCTGACGGAATAGACAAAACTTCTGGCAATGTCTCAACGCCAATCCAGAAGTATACATCGCGCTCTGTGCACAAAATCCAATTTTCCGTCAATGACGTGGCAGACAGAATTTTTGATAATGCCTTAGCGCCAAATCAGAAATTCCAAACGCGCTCCACGCATAAAAATGCATCTGCCCTCCGCGGAAAAGCAGATGATCCCTATAATCTACGCATGGAAAAGCAAGCGGCAGACTACTCAACTTCTCAGCCTTTACGCCAGCAAGGGAAGAATCTGCCCGCCCTCCGGATTACGCGAGGAGCAGACGGCCGACTGAGGACATCCTCAGCTTTACGCCAACCTGAGAAGAGCTCCAAATTATGCCAGGCGAAGCCCCTCAGCGTAAAGAAGGCTCAATTTGCGGAAAGACACCCTTCTCGGGGATTATCCGCTACCCAGATGGCCAACCTGTTGTATACGGGTGGCACAGGGAAAACTATGGTTCCCAACATCCGCATGCCCACTGATGTGAACAGAAGGAACAAGCCACCTTCTTCTTCATCTGTAAATCCCCCTGACCTGCGTGAGTATATGATCCAGAAATACAAGGATAGGGGATCTTCCAGCATGTCTATTACGCCTCCTAGCGAGCACTGTTGTAATAGCCATAGGATTGTAGTTAATTATTGCTGTTCTGAAGCAAAACGGTCAGTTTTTGACCGGTTGAGCTACTCTCCGTCTTTCCAGGAAGAAGAGCCCACACATATATCAGTGAACATGGCTTCATACATACCTAGAGGAAGATCGAGCTCAAGACGTCATCCCTCTAGAACTCCAAGCCGAAGGAGATTCAACAAGCTCCTTAGGAACACTGAAGCTGGGGTGTTCCGAAACACCCGTTCGAGGTCACGATAACTGACTTCGTACTCTTCTGATTCCGATGCTGGGGGTCACCAGTCTCTCGAATAAGATACTGAATGTATAGAGTCAACTTCTACAGAGACCTATACTGATCCTTCAATAACACCCAGGGAGATGGGAGTTTATGCCATTGGAGATGAACGCGAGGAAGCTTCCCCGTTAGGGAGCGCTGAGCAACGCATTACTATACTGGAGACATCCCTGAAGGAGATACAATCCATGATGGAGAACATGCACCAGATGATACTGACTCAACACACAGCTGCTATGGCTCAAGCATCAGTCCCTCTAACTCAGATACGTGTAGGGATGGACTTACCACCATCCAATGCGATCCAAGAGCCTGCTCTAGATCAAGAGTCAGCAGTTCCTCCGCTTCCTCACTCGGAGAATGTATTACCTCCCGTTGGAGTTGCGATACGACCGATTCCTCACTACTCTGTGGTCCCACTACCGGCTAAAAATTCGATACAGGCAGTGCGGGAGTTGAAAGCCCAATTTGTTGCCTTGAAGCACAAAGATCAGTTCAAGAAATTTGGAATCAACCAGCCTTACCCGGCTATCTGGGAAGAGACCCCTTTTCCTCCTAAATACAAACCACAGACCATGGCTCTGTTCGAGGGAAAAACATCACCGAGTCAGTACATGAACTACTTCAGTATGATGACGGTGTTATTACAAGGGAATGACGCCCTCCTTACTCGGGTGTTCAAGGGCTGTCTCTCGGGAGTGGCTTACCAGTGGTACCATAGCCTGGCGGACAACTGCATTACTTTCTTTGAAGACTTCAAGGCTCTATTCTTCGCACGATTCTACGAGGGAGGGATGGACATGTCTATATCTTCTCTCATCGAAGTCAAGCAGAAGGAAAAAGAGGACGTTCGCACCTTCATCGAACGTTTTTGTTAAGCCACTTTATATATGTCTCCCGGAGTTCCAGACTCGGCATTGGTGGACATTTGCAGGAAGAACCTTCTTCCCGTAATCTCGGTGTTCGCTGGATCATATCAATTCCATGATTGGCCCTCGTTCATCATCTCAGCGGTAGCCGCCGAGGACAACAGTCGGAAGGCGCGTGATAATGGCATCATGATCTCTACCTCCGATAGAGGCAAGAGGTCATCCCCCAACAGCGACCATCCTCGTGGTTCCAAATGAAAAGAAGCTCTGGCAATCAATACGTCCAGGCAAAAGACTGCGACAACCACACAGACGAAACATGGGACTTCCAGGCCCATTGAAGTATACTCTTTCGACGACGACGATGTTTCGAGCATATTCGAGTGTCTCGTCGAAAGCGGCAAGATTACCCTTCCTGAGGAGAAGCGGCCTAATGAAGTCGACAGTACTAACAACCCCAAGTACTGCATCTTCCATAGATACATACACCACCCTACAAAAGCGTGTTATGTACTGAAGAGGAAGATCCAGGAGCTGATCGATGCTAAGGCCATCACTCTGCGCAACAGCGAGAAGACGGTCACAGCCAACATGATCTCTCTGCAATTTGGCAATCTGCCTCCCCAAGAAGTCCCGGACGGTGTTACACCTATTTCTCGGACAACGATAAACATCGTTAACCTCCCTCCAGCTAGGGGTCAAAATCATGACCTGCTACCCCTAACTACCCAGCGGGGCAAGATCAGCTGGGTTCATCCAGATCTGGTGTCAGAGATCAAGAAAGAGACTCAAGCTGCAAAGGCTAAGTCTAAGAAGAACTCGAAACGTAAGTCATGTTACACGGTTACGGTACACTCGGCATCAGAAGACGAGGTCTTGGCTACTGGGACCCGTTCAGGGAAAGCTTACCTCAAGGACTATGAAGCAAGTCAGGAAGATGCACCTGCAGACGCTTCAGCTGCCAAGCCTTTGGAACCAGAACCCGCCATACCACAGGCCGGTCCTTCGAGACTAACTTCGGCAGACAAAGGGAAGCAAAAAGAAGTGCGTTTCGATAAACCTGTGAAAAACATTCAAAACAAAGGTTTAGAGAAGCCATACAACTTCGACATCCTGGCCCAACTGGCTAATACACCAGCTAGGTTGTCCATCTTCGAACTACTCAGGCTCTCTCAAGACACTCGTCATGCCCTGAGTGAAGCACTAATGCAGGCGGATGCATACTTGACCTAGCTCAAGTCCCCTGACGAAGAACCCATGGCATGTCCTCAATGCCACAGTATGATGGAAGTGGTCCCGAATATCACTTTCACTCAAGATGACATGTTGTTAAAGCATAACAGGCATGACAGACCCCTCTATTACACCGGGTACGTCAGTTCCATGGAGGTCGATCGGATTCACATAGATCCGGGATCATCAATCAGCATTATTCCTCATAGTCTGCTCAGACCGCTGAGGATTCCTACCAGCGAATTGGCTTACACCACCACTACAATCGTGGGTTTCAACGCCAGAAAAAGTAAGCCGTTAGGGAAAATTCGCCTGAGGATCCAGATTGGCGACCTCAGATCAGTGGCTACATGTTACGTCATTGATTCAGAGGTGTCCTACAACATTCTGCTGGGTAGACCTTGGATCCACGACCACAACATCGTTCCTTCGACTCTACATCAATGCTTTAAATATGTAGATGCCCAAGGAACAGTACAAACAGAGTTTGTTGACCTGAACCCGTTTAAAGGAGTAGAATCCTACTACTCTGATGCCGTGTTGTACTCTCAAGACTACATGGAAGAGGTGTCAGGCGAAGCAGAGAAGGAATCCCACCGGGAGCCAGAAGAACCCTCTGTCGAGCAACCTCTGTCAATCAAGGTGAAAGGGCGAACTACTCATCCAAAAGCCATGGAGCCTATGGCTATCCACCTGAACAAAACCAGGTCAGGAAAATGGGGTGATCCTCTAGTGATCACTTTGAACCAGAAACCTCCACCCTTGTTCATCAACCTTCGGCACAGCAGTCAGCCGATTGATGTAAATGCAACCAGGAATGCAGTTTCGGATGATAATAAAGATCCTCATTTCTACTATATTGACGCTCAAATTCTAAATCAGGAATCCTCTCCCCATGACGATATAGAACCTATAGCACAAAAATTCTTGGAAGCTATAGATTCCTATCATCCGTATGTGTGGGAAGTAGCATCATCATCCAATGTCATCACGATATATGGACCACATGAGAATTCTATCTTCATTGTCCCGCCTGCCTGCAACAGTCAGCGTTCAATAGTCTTCGGCCGCCTGCGCAATGAACCGACCGTACAAGAATATTCTTTTGATGATGATGCTTGCAAAATGCAAGTTCATAGATACAGCCTGCAAGCTTTGAAGATCATGCAAAGTATGGGTTATGACTTGAAGCTGGAACCAGGTCTCAACTACGGGAAAGGCAGACGAATGCCGTTGCACGGCGATCCCTACTGTCAACGAACTTATTTCGGGTTAGGGTATACCACCTCCCTTACAACTTCTGAGTCAAACGAGGATATCTTTTCCTCCTCTCAAAATGGCTCATCGCCATCCGACTCATCTGATGCTCTAGAATAAACATTATCAGTAAATACGGTAGTGGCAGATTTCTTCGAAGCAGAAGAACAAGAATCCGAACCGTTTGAGAATGACGCTTGGGCTCAACAAATGGATACACAATAGGAATTTCGCTTCGAGCAGAGAGAACCTCCCACTGAAGATAAAGTTATCCAGATTGACGTTGGGGATAAACTTTCGCCAAAGCCGATATTTATCAGTAACAATCTTTCCGAAGAAGAAAGGGAAAAAGTTATCCAGCTGATAAAAGAATATATCGACGTCTTTGCATGGAATTATGAGGATATGCCAGGTCTTGATCCAAAGGTGGCTACTCATAAACTCAATATATTGCCCGATTCGAAGCCTGTGAAGCAGCACCAACGCCGGTTCCGCCCGGATATGATGGACGCCATTGAAGCTGAATTTAAGAAGTTGATAGCCTGCGGTTTTATCAGGGAAGAACAATATCCCGACTGGGTCGCCAATATTGTCCCGATCATGAAGAAAAATAGAAAAGTACGTGTCTGTATCGATTACCGAGATCTGAATGCAGCCTGCCCCAAGGATGAGTTTCCTCTTCCCATCACAGACGTCATGATTGACAATACATGCAGTTTTGAACGTATGTCTTTCATGGACAGATTTTTAGGATACAATCAAATCAAGATGCATCCTGAAGACGAGAAGCATACTGCCTTCCGAATACCATTGGGGGTATATTGCTATACGGTCATGTCCTTCGTATTAAAGAATGCCGGGGCTACGTACCAACGGGCTATGAGTAACATATTCCACGAGTATTTACGCAAAACAGTGGAATGTTACGTGGACGATGTAGCTGTCAAAAGCCGCCTCAAGGATAATCACATCCAAGACTTGAAGACAGTATTTGATGATGCGCCAACATCAACTCAAAATGAATCCTACAAAGTCCTTTCTGGGTGTATCTAGTGGCAAATTCCTGGGATTTGTTATTACCGCTAAAGGCGTTCAAGTGGACCCTGATAAAGTCAAGGCCATCTTAGAAATGCGACCGCCCCATAATCTGAGAGAACTCAGAGGATTTCAAGGTCGTCTGGCTTATATCCGGAGATTCATATCCAACCTCTCTGGGAGATGTCAGCCTTTTTCTCGTCTCATAAAGAAAGGTGTATCCTTCGTATGGGACGAAGCCTGTCAACAAACGTTTAATGATATCAAATGCTACCTCACTAATCCGCCAGTTCTGGTGCCTTCCGTCATAGGAAGACCATTCTTTTTGTACGTTCGAGCGATGGATCATTCTCTAGGAGCTCTTCTCGCACAGAAGAACGATGTGGGTCATAAACAGGTTATCTACTATCTAAGCAGGATGATGGTCGGAGCTGAACACGGGTACAGCCCAATAAAAAAAAGAGTGCTTGGCTCTGATGTTCGCTATTCAGAAAATGCGATACTATGTCACAGGCTAGACTATTCATATCATCTCCAGGATCAATCCTCTTCGGGTACTGATGAACAAGCCAAGTATTCTTAATTCCTGACTCGCGACTTGGGCGATGCTATTAACACCGTATGACATGGTATACGTTCCTCAGAAGTCCATCAAAGACCAAGCATTGGCTGATTTTCTAGCTGCTCATCCGATCCCGGAGGCCTCCAAACTATACGGGGACATTCCCGACGAAGTTGCAGAATGTAATTCTACGATAGAAAGTGATGCATGGCAACTATTCTTCGATGGTGCCTCTAGGACTGGTCCCAGGGGAAACGTGGTTTCAGGAGTAGAAATTGTCCTGGTTACTCCTGATAAACTTATCATCTATCGAGCATATTCTCTTAGCGAGCCCTGTTCCAATAATGTGGCAGAGTATAACGCTCTACTAATCGGGCTCCAAGTTGCTAAAGAGTTGGGCGTCGAATCTCTGGAAGCTTTCGGTGATTCTCTGCTGATCGTCAATCAAGTCAGAGGAATATATGAAGTCCGAAATCCAGACCTCATCCCCTATCACCGAGCAACGGTCGGGATAGCCATGACATTCAAAGGGTTCTTCCTAGAGCATGTACCTCGATCTCAGAATCTGGAAGCTGATGCCCTAGCAAATCTAGCTGCTGATTTAGCTACTCCTATAAGAAGGCAGAATTCGGTGATCCTTCTTAACAGAGATTTATTCTGTGTGAAAAATAACTTTTACATAGAGCGCAGCTACGCTGTGAACACCGATCCTCCCAAGAGAGACTAGAGAAGTCCCTTTATAGATTTCGTGGCATACGGAATCTTGCCGGAGGACCCTAAAGAAGCAGTATCCATCAAAAGACAATCATTACGCTTTTATTTTGAGGCATCTTCACAGTGCCTATATCGCCGGACCTACGATGGACTGCTATTAAGATATCTCTCCGATGACGAGGCACAGCGGGTTATCCATGAAGCTCACGACTGCATATGCGGAGCGCATCAACCCGGTCCTAAGCTACAGGATCGCATCAGGAGAATGGGCTATTACTGGCCTACTATGATCACAGATGCAATAAGGTATGCAAAACAATGCAAAGCCTGTCAGGTCCATGCAGACTTTATACATCAATCTTCTGAACATCTATATCCTACGGTTGCGTCTTGGCCTTTCGAAGCATGGGGTATGGATATCATTGGTCCTATTCACCCGTCTTCTTTCAGAGGTCACCGATTCATATTGGCCATCACGGATTACTTCTCCAAATGGGCAGAGGCGATCCCTCATGCTGAGGTGAAGGCATATAATATGATCAGCTTCATCAAGCATCATGTCATTTATCGCTTTGGGATACCCCAGAGGATAATTCATGACAATGGGCCTCAATTCATCAGCCAAGCATTTCCTCGATTTTGCGATAAAAATCGGATACAAAATGTGGCCTCTACGGCTTATAATCCTGCTGCTAATGGTTTGGCGGAAGCTTTCAACAAAACCATATAAAGCTCTTAAAAAAGTTTGTCTCTTCGAATAAGAGGGATTGGAATGAGAAGCTGGAAGAATGTCTCTGGGCATACCGCACAACGGTACGAGCACCGACAGGTTGCACCCCATTCTCATTGGTTTACGGGAGCGAAGCAGTTCTTCCCATCGAAGTCCAAATTCTGTCACTCAGGATAGCAGTGGCTAATGAGCTGACTCAAGAAAAGAATGACCTGTTAAGACTTCAAGAGCTAGAAGGATTAGACGAGAAATGCCTCCAAGCTCAACAACGCATCGTGTTCTACACCGGTGTACTCAAAGGAGGCAATGTCGCAATGACATGCTCCTTCTCCTCCTGAGATATCGGAACCACTTCGGGCGAGCCGGTACCCAAAAATGTTTTCTCTTCGAAGTCGGGCACCTCTATGTCATCGCCAGGAGATGACACAGAGCCAAAAGGCGCGTCAACACTGCCCTCCCCATAGATGTCTTCCCCTGAAAAGAAGACAAAAAAGAGTTAATATCAAAATGATGTTTATTTTCCTAAAAAGAGGCATAAAGACGACATTTACCCATGGTCGATGGTGTATATGTCGCATCTGCGGCCAGTACAGCTAAATCATTTCTTAATAATGCTAAACGAGCTGTCATACCTGGAATCTCGCTGACAGGGCAGGTATTCTTCCGAATCTTCACTCAAATCCAATCGAGGTTCGTCAGCTGGAATCTCGTTGGGTGCGCCTACAGACACGGCGGGGGTTTCTCTCGATGCTGATCTGGATAAAGATATCCTCATTCGGCTCAGCCCCGAAGGTAAACTCGTACCACTACCTGAAGCGGTAGCAGCGACAGCAGCCTCAAGCAGAAATTCTCCGGCACCGCTAGCCGGAACTGTGGAGGTTCCCTCTCTAAAAGGCGAGGAACCTCCAATCAAAGAATCGTCCCCGACAGGGGAAGCAGCAGGTTCACTTCTAGGAGCCTCATGGCCGGGAATCCTGAGAGGACGAGTAACCGTCTTCTTATTCCTCTTGCGAGGGGAAGTCTCCTTCGGAACAGGAGCCCTTCGCTTACCAGAGATGACCAAAGCCCCTGCAGGCGGAGGTATTTCACCCCTCGGTACCGCCAACAGAGGCTCATCTGGATTGACGGAATCTTCACCCTCGTCAGAAGAGACCGAGGGGACTTGGTCTCTTCTTGCAGACTTGGAGGAGGGCATCCTAAAACTTCCATGCATATCAAAATTGCGATGGAAGGTGTTGGTTGCCATATAGAACTGGGCATACGAGTGGAGGATGCGCAGCTCCGTAGAGAGTGAAATAAAGGGCACGATAAAAATTGCTTCAGTGCAACCCATGATAAAGTATCGCCATCCTCTCGCTCCATCAATGAGTCCGCCCCTGGACATGAAGCTGGTAACGACATTACCTACATGCAATTGGTCATACCAAAACTGCCTGGCAAACCGACTAGGCAAGTAGGGTTCCAAGAAGCAATGGTCTTCACTTCTGTATAGTAAATGAGAAGGTCTAATGCAGACCAACCAATTAAAAGCCTCAGGAGAAAGAACGGTCTTCCCGTCGCCTATATCCTGAAGTATGATCCCCTGTTGATTAAGATGTACAGAGGGGACAGTGCAGAAGAGCTTCCACCTGTGACTGAAATTTAGCGCCCGCCGACAGTCTAAAACTGTGGTCACGTTCCAGGAGGATTTCTTGTAATTCAGCAAGAAATTACCCCCCGAACTACTCCCAGAGCCGGGAGACATCACCCTGGGGTTATGGAGAATTAACCATCCCATCAAATACATGTATGGTAATTCTACCCTGGGAAAGCTATCGCGCCGAGTTTTATCGGCAAGCAGCCCATCGGTAATGGCCCTCAGGCCAACTTGTATGCGGCACACCATGGCAGGGAGCAAGTCCAGTCTTGCTCCGAACACCAGACGTACTGCAGGCCACAACATGTTGCGGTAAATTCGGTCCGCAGATGCAATGCCAGGTACCACCAGTCGGTGCAGCCATATAGAGAGGAAGCCAGCCAGTTGAGCTTCCTTGGACAGAGGCATGCGGCAATGCCTCAAATAACTGTAGGCCTTAGTGCCTGTAGGATATTTCCGTATCCCTTCGTCGAGAATCTGATTTGGAGCCTCAGCGTCCTCCATAAGATCGTCGACTACCTGAGCACTAAGCACGCTCAGAAAGCTCAGAGGCTGATCCCTGCTATCCAAGACCTTCTCTGGCTTAGCAACCCTGGCCCGATGAAAGAAGAGGTAGGACGCCCATTTGTTGGTATGAGCCAAATCAGAAGGCTCACCATAAAAGGCGGTGCACGCCAGGTAGTGACACATCAGCTCCTGGTATACTGCCACTACCCGAGGGTCTGAATCCCCCAACTTCTGGTTCGTGGGAACATACTCTTCATAAGGAGTATCCCCCATGGGCAGTCTCGAAATCTCTGCCATCTCGTGGAGGGCCAACTCCAACTCCCCCAGTGGAGTGGAAAAAGTCCCGGTGAGCGAGATATATCGCTCCATCAAAGCCAGAAACTGGTTGGGGTTGAGAGGTAACCCAACACTGGTAGCGCTCACAGCTGCGAACAGACCAATGCTCTCCAGCTCGGTCTGAAAATGCTTCAAGGCCCAGTCAGCTAAGCCAGCCCATCGAAGATTTGTTGGGGTGATCCACCCATTGCACCGAGGATTAACCTTGGGGTATACCCCCCCATGCCCCATGAAATTATTGCAGAAAGTCGGTAACTTGACCGGCTGGAGCAGCAAACTGTCTTCACTCGGGACACTGCCCAGGTACAATCCCCTGAACGGCATCACCGAGCCGAAAGGGCGACTGACAAATGACCCTTGACCAGATCCTTTCTGGTAAAATATCTTCCTCAGCCGTCCGTGAAGATCTGGAGTCAACGTCCACGACATCCTCCTGGGATGTGTAGCATGGAAGAATGCCGAGATGGGATAGTCTCTCAGCATCTTGGGCAGATACAAGACCAAGCCTCCGGCAGGGAAAACCCATAGCTTTTTCTTGGGCTTCGTATGGGACTGCTTATCAATCATATCCCCGAAAAGAAAAGCCGACTTTATATATTGGTCCCAGTCTATGTACGTCAGGGGCTCTCCGTTGATCATGTTCAACAGCGTTCGTTCGCCATGAACCGATATCAGGATTTCCCTTCCTTCAGGATACTGGGGTCCGGAGATAGAAAATGTCACGTTGGACAAATCCTCCAAGTAGTTGGAATGCAGTATCCCGGCAGCAGAACCCATCACCTCAGCCAGCGGAGACGCATGCAAGTTAACTGCAAAATACAAGAAAGACATGTCAGTTTCTATACTAGATATTACAATCTTGCAGCATATGCCAAAAGTCAACAGTCTGTGCTTTTACGCCAGACTGCCAAAGCTTGAGTTATTACGCCGAAATTGTCATCCAGAAGCGTAAAACTCAAAATTTATAGTATACGCCAAGTTTCGACAGTCAAAGCTTTTACGCCCGACTGCGAAAATATGGAGTTTTTACGCTGACACATTAGAAATGTGGGCGTAAAAGATAAAACATCTCTGTGCATCATCTTCCTCAAAGAGGCTATCAGCACAGAAGATGACCTAGCGCGTTCACGTACAACGTGTACGAAGGATTTTTGTCGTTCTTTTCGTCCCAAAAACTCTACCTTTAACTCCGGGTGCACTGCTCGTCGGCGGGACACTTCGTTCAGAATGAAGCTCGCCTTGCCCGACGAAAGTCACTCTCGCTTGGGCAGAAGAACGAGAAGAAGAGTCAACCCTCTTTCCCTTAGAGGTGGAGATTGGTTTCGGGGCCATTGCTGAAAACTCTGAAGGCTCGGAGAGAAAATGAAGAAGAACTCGAAGAGTCGAAGGCTTTCTTTTGCAAAAGACAGATGGAAAGTTTTTCTCTGAAAGCCTTGGGGTATATATAGAGTTCAGATGGACTCCTCGAATCCTGAACCAAATTCGATAATTAATATCCAATTATGATTGGGGACTACGTCGGCCTATTACTTAGGGAAGGTGGACAGTCAGCAAATTCGAAAAGTTTTCGTGCAAAGCAGATTCGTGGTTTTACGCTAAGGAGCTTTCTACGCTCGGCAGCTACAGATCTACGGTTTTACGCTAAGAGGCTATAAGTCTATGGTTTTACGCCCGGATGCTTTTATGCTCGGTAGATTTTATGCTCGAGAGGCTACAAACCTACGACTTCACGCTCAAAAGTTACAAATCTATGATTTCATGCTCGGTGGCTTTTACGCTCAGAGGCAACAGATCCACAACTTCACGCTCGAAAGATTTTCTTTTCAGAGGCTACAAATCTACAGTTTCTACGCCCGGATGCTCTCATGCTCAGCAACTTTTATGATCGAGAGGCTACGAACTTATGATTTTATGCTCATCCACATTACAGATCTATGACTTTCCGCATATCTGAGAATATACAGGCCAAAATATGCGTATATCTGAACAATTCTCAAGGCGGTCAATTGTAAGGGTCCACGCAGAAGATACTCCTTTTTGGCCCCAAAATATCCCAAGTACCCAAAGCATACCGAGTTCAACATTGAAAGTGACTATTCTCCTTGGGTCGATTGAAAGTTCATCCAGAAGCCAGTCTGAATATTTCATTTACAGTTCAAGATGGCGACTCAGTTCGACAGCCATTTCTCGTCCTATTTCAAGGGACTTTCGGGAAATCATTCTTGAAGATGATAATCTGAACGAAAATTCTGTTTATCAGAAGTGACGGTTCAGAATTCTATGCATCTCCCCATTCCTAACAGCAGGACAGTTCGAATACTCAACTTAAATGCTAAGCGGCTTTCTGCGCATCCTTAGTTATGCATAAAAGACAGGACGGGACCTAGTACTCTTTCTATCAGAGTCAGCGTAAAGTTACCAGATGTGTCGAAGCTACACATATTCAGACTTCACAGCAAAGTATATGGCAAGACAATCATATGCACAGAAAAAAGATGATTTTATTAAATCATGATTACATATGAGGAAAATCCAGTCTACAAAGGTTTTTTTATTTTATTTTCATATTACATATGAGGGAAATCCCATCTACAAAGGATTTCCCCATCGTCATCGGAAGGCTACCCCCAGAATCTGTTCTGCCAGGTTCTCGTATTGGTGGAGATCTTCTTCCGTCTTCTTCAGCAGTTAGTCGGTTTTCGCGATCGATTAACAAGAAAATGATTAATGGCGGGAGGATACAAAATTGGGCCTGCCTGCATTATTCAGAGCCCATCCTCCATACGCCATGACAGATTGAGTTGAGGTATTTCACCCAAGTCAATACTCGAGGACAGAGCTAGTTTGTCTGCTTTCGTCCACGAACGACAGAAGAAAATACAGCTTGCAAGCTGTGTGGTCTAACATGACCCTTCCTCTCTCCTAGACGAACCACCATACAAAGTTGCTAATTATCCCGAGCAAAGGAGGCTATGATATCCTTCCATGATCCATCATTTCAGAGGACACTTGCTCGAAGACGCCTTCTTTTTTGGCTCCTTACATGCTGGAAGAACATAGTCTTCTTCTTCCTCAAGTTGACCCAACGAACTCTGGCGATCATCTCTGTGTGGTGAAGGAAATGTGGGAAGAACAGGTTAGCTCCTCAGCCTTTATATAGGCAAAGGAGAACGCACCAAATCCCAACGAATCCCCAAGAATCCGCCAAGAAATCAGCCTTAAAGAATGAGTCAGACTTGACCATTTCATGCTTCATTCAAAGCATTTCAAATTACGAGGAATTTGAAAACTTTGAAGGGGGCCTTGTAGAAGCATAAAAAATACGCTAGATAGCTATACGCAGCATGTTGGTGCTGGGTAGCGTAAAAAGATGAATTCGGAGCCATCAGCGTACAACAGAGCTTTTCTGCTAAGATAGCGTAAAATATAAGCTCAAGGACTATCCGCATAATGCAGTATGTCCAGGCTGCTTCAGCGTAAAAAGGGTGCTACATCGCCTTTACGGTATAAAACTTATCCGCTTTTAATGCAGCATTAAAGTGTACGAGGAACGCTTCGTATTCTTCAAAATAAACCTGTCAAATCGTGCAGTGAACCTGGCGTCTGACACCTAACAAAAAGTATTACATGACTACCCAGACAACGACTATAATGATTGCGCAGCACAGTGACCCAGACTGTCGTTTAGTGACATCTCCTTGGTGTAAACTGCTTTTTACACATACAAGGGAATACGCTGCCTAGTTTTACACAGGCAGATATGAGCTGTTTACGCTCCACAGAAAATAAACACGCTGCCACGTCAAAAGCTGCTCTTCGTACAGGGCTCGAGACACGTCTCTGCATTTAATGCGCGGAATGATGGCAGATCTTCGAGATACGCCTCTGCATTTAATACGCAGGATGATGGAAGATCTCTGCATTTAATGCAAGAGATTTAATTATAACTCCAAAAGCCGTAATTTCGGCCAAGACGTCCACATTATCACTTTTGCACATTACGCCATCAGGCTATGCTCGGCTTCTACGCCTACTCGGCTTCTATGCCTACTCGGCTTCTACGCCTACTCGGCTTCTATGCCGGTTTAATAACTCTTTGGCTTCTACGCCATGGTGACAGTTATTGGCTTCTACGCCAACCTTTTTTATGCGAGGGATAACTACCTACGTGGCTTTTACGCCGTGATCTTCGCAGCAGTTATACGCGTTATCTCCTAATGGGACACGCGTCACACGCTCATTCAAAAGGTCATTTATACGCGGGCAACGGTTATTGTAACCATCGCGTAAAAGAGTGCTATACTTTCCACTACCCGACTTCTACGTCGACTGAGTGGTCACTGTCACTAAAACTCTATAAATAGAGACCTCTATTGACAGAGGTCCAAAGAGGAAAAGGTCGAGAAAAAAGGTTGCAGATTCCAAGGTCAAAAAATCCAGAGTTGGAGAAAATAGGTCAAGGAACTAAGAGTCGAAGAGTCTTTGAGAGAGAAGAATCCAAAGCTCAGGCAAAGAGTAGTGATCAACGACTTTGGCATCAAGCATCCACTCTCTTTAGCAACCTTCGAAGCTGCTTTCTGTCTTCTACGGCACTTCTTCATCATCGTGTGGTCCAAGGGACAAAGTGATCGACTGCAGACCAGACTCCTATAGCAATATTTACCCAAATTAAAAAATTATACTCAACATCCTCGTATAGGATTAATTGTACTTCTTGTTTGTGAACCTAAGAGCGGGTTTCGTATAAACCTCATTTTATTTCTTTCGTTTATTATCAAACATCGATGGAGGAGATCATCGAGAAGTTGGACTCTGCGGAGGTCGCAACGTTGATGAAGCTGATGAAACTATCGGCTGGTGAGAGCGCGACACGAACATTGGCGAAGTTGGAGCTTCCATCCATCGATCTGAAGCTTGATGGACCGGCCACCTACCTGAGTTGGTCACGAGGGGTGAGTAGAACCCTCGCAGGGAAGAACCCAGAGGATTTCTTGTCAGGAGAGAAGACAGAGCCGGATGAGGGCTCGGCAGGATACGATGAGTGAATGTCCACTCATATGGTAGTATACATTTAGCTCCTCAATTCTTTAGTCCAATCGATCATCGCCACAGTGGATGGCCTTGAGATGGTGAAAGAAGTGTTGGAGAAGTTGAGGAGAGCCTACGAAGGTGTGGGAAATAACTAGAGGGTTTTCCAGATCAAAGGGGAGATCGACGACACCATACAGAAAGAGAAGACGGTATATGAGTATGCCACGGAGTTGCAGCGTCTGAGGTTGGATTATAATCATTTCTCATATCGGGCGAGCTGCGAAGACCCAAAGTGTAAGGAGAGACATGGATATCTGCAGGAGAGGACGATAAAGTTTCTTAAGGGGATGGCCGCAGTGTTTGCTCAGAGGGCAATATTACTTCTAGGCAAACCGAAGATTCCTATACTTAAGGAGGCTATCTCGGCCATGATCTAGGAGGAGACTCGTATCAAGCTACAGGCATGGACATGTGGTCCTCCTGAAGTGAAGACAGCGCTGGCGGTTGTCAATTTAGGCGGCACAGGACCTAAGGGAGACCCTAGGCAGTGTTACAATTACGGAAAGGTGGGCCATCTGAGGTATGCTTGCACCAAACCATCCAAGAAGGAAAATTTAGGTGGCGGACGTAGACAATTTGGAGGACGTAGCCGTGGTCGTAGGGGTCAACGGGGTAGTCGAGGAGGTTATCGGGCGAACTTGCTGGTAGTAGAAGGCGATGAGGGAGCTAATGGTGCCTATACTGAGGAGGATCAGGCACTACTTAGCATGCTGGAAGTACTCATGAGAAAGCAGAGAGCGTCAAGCGATTGAAATAGGAGGAGGGGGACTGGGGAAGAGTCTACCTCAATTTTCTCCAGAGGCAACGCTGCCATGTATGCCCATCCATCGAAAGGTACTGATGACTCACTCGCCCTTGCATCTATGTCTTCCCTTAGATCGTCCGACTGGATTGTCAATTCGGGTGCGTATCGACACGTGACAGGAAATGCTAGTGAGTTCTCTTCATATACTCACCTAGCATCTGTAGATAATATTCAAATAGTCAATGTTACTTTCCAGCCAGTGGTCGGTAAGGGTACTGTCGATTGTACAGGTTCAGTAAGATTATCCAATATTTTATATGCTCCTTCTTTTTCAGTCAGTCTTTTGTCCATTAGTTCTATAATTCTCCAACTAAAATGTATTCTCTCTTTTGATATTCCTAAGGTGATCTTCCAGGGGAAAGAGACGGGATGAAGACTTGGGACTGGCACTTGGCATGATGGACTGTGGTACCTGGATCGGGAAGGACTAGATTCGGCATTGGTGTCAGTGGCAGAAATGGCAGGAATGGGAGGACCAAAGATGAGTGTTGAGGATACACTAATACTCCATCACAGGTGGTTGGGGTACTCCTCTTTTGGTATTTTGAGTAGATTGTATCCATCTATTTATGAGAAGGAAAATAAGGAGAAACTAATATGTGATGCATGTGATTTAGGCAAACTTACTAGGAGCTCATATATTGGTGCGGGCCATATGAGCTCTTCTATTTTTGATATTATACATTCTGATATCTGGGGACAGTACGCCATAACTACTATGAATGGTTACAAGTATTTTGTCTCTTTTATTAATTGTTTCTCTCGTGTCACCTGGCTGTATTTGATGAAGAATAAGAGTGAGGTCTTTGCCTATTTTCGAAAATTTTATAAACATGTTCAGACTTAGTACAGAGCAGTGATGAAGGTACTAAGGTCTGATAATAGAATAGAGTATACCAACAAAGCACTTGAGGAATACCTGTCAGCCCAAGTGATACAGTATCAGACTACCTGTGCATACACACCAGCACATAATGGAGTAGCAGAAAGGAAGAATAGACACCTTCTGGAGGTGCCAAGCAGCATGATAATTGCCATGAATATCCCACAGAGTCTGTGGGGGCTTGTAGTGTTGACAACAGTTCGATTGATTAACATGATGCCCTCGAAGGTATTGGGATAAAAGTCTCCATGTGAGATATTGCAAGAAAATAATAGTAGGATACTCCCACTAAAGGTGTTTGACTGCATATGTTTTGTGAATGACAACAGACCGTATGTTGGGAAACTTGACCCCAGAGCAGTCAAGTGTGTATTCGTGGGCTATTCAACAACTCAGAAGGGGTACCTGTGCTGGAGCCAAAGAAGTTTGTGAGCATGGATATTCACTTCAGGGAGTTTGAACCATACTATCGTCAGGAGGGAACCTCATCCATAAGCAATTCACCTGATACTGAGAGTATGAGGCAAAAGAGAAAGACTGGTGAGAGTGTGATGACCAATTTAAGAGTATGGCATGGAGGAACGTTTGAGGAGGAGTAGGAGAGTGAAGAGGAACAGGGGAAGGCGATGAGAGGTGTTAGGCCCACGACTCAGGGAGAGATATTTACCTACAACAGGAAAGGAAAGCAAACTGCAAGACCAGTACCTATAGTGCCAGTGCCAAGTCCCTTGCCTGCATCCGTCCTAACTCCTGAGACATATACACCACCACTACCAGATTTCCCTTCAGGTGATATCATTCTTCCTACTCCTCCCACACCATTATTAGTACGGAGGACCACTTGCAGCAATACGGAAAATCCTCCTGATAGATATGGTTGGGACCTTGCTTAGTTTGTTTTATATAATAACATCTCTTCTTCTCATGGAGTATTCATTGCATCTTTGGATAGTATTATTATACCTAACAATTGACATGTTGCCAAGAATGATCCAAAGTTGAAAGCGGTGATGCATGATGAGTTAGGCGCTCTTGAGAAAAATCACACTTGGAAACTGGTAAAACTACTAGAGGAAAAGAGGGCAGTCAGATGCAAGTGGATCTTTACTGTGAAGCAGTACCTAGATGGAAAAGTAGAGCGCTACAAGGCTCGATTGGTGACAAAAGGATACAACTAGACGTACGATATTGACCATGATGAGACCTTTGCACCAGTGGCGAAGATGAGTACCGTCAGGACCCTGATTTCTTTGGCAGCGAATGGTGGATGGAAGCTACACCAACTGGATGTGAAGAATATATTTTTTACGGGGATCTAGTGGAGAAAGTGTACATGGAGATACCACCAGAATTCTGTACCGATAAGATAGTGGACAAGGTTTGCAGGTTGAAGAAGCCCCTCTATAGACTGAAGCAGTCTCCTCGAGCGTGGTTTGACAGTTTCAGGAGGGCGATGATAGGAAAGGAATATCAGCAGATCAATGCTGATCATAATGTGTTCTTCCTTCAGAGTGGAGGCCATATCACCATGCTTACGGTGTATGTGGACGATATGATTATCAAAGAAAATGATAAGCAGGAGATTGCCCGACTCAAGGGGAAGCTTGGCAAGGAGTTCGAGGTGAAGGACCTTGGTTTCCTTGGGATTGAGATTGCTCGAGAAGAAAAGAAGATTGTTCTTTCTCAGAAGAAGTATGCGCTGGACCTTCTCACAGAGACAGGGATGTTGGGATGCAGACCTGCAGTAACGCCGATCAACCATGGGTTCAAGCTGTGTGCTGAGGCTGGAGAACCAGTTGACCAAGACAGATACCAGAGACTGGTGGGCAAGTTAATCTATTTAAGCCACACACGTCCTGATATTTGCTTTGTAGTGAGTATGGTGAGCCGCTACATGCATGACCCAAGAAAGGGTCATATGGATGCAGTGTACCAGATTTTGAGATACTTGAAGGGTGCATCCGGAAAAGGATTGATATTCAGGAAGAATGATCACTTGAGCATCGAGGGCTACTGCGACTTTGACTGGGCTAGCTGTACTGATGACAGAAAGTTTACCTCGGGCTATTGCATATTTATAGGAGGTAACTTGGTCTCTTGGAGGAGTAAGAAGCAGTCGGTGGTGGCCAGATCGACAGCTGAAGCAGAGTACCGAGTATGGCCTTGGAAGATGCAGAGCTGCTATGGCTGAAGAGTATGTTGGTGGTGCTAAATCTGGATCAAGGAGCCAAGATGAAGATGTGGTGTGACAACCAGCCATCCATCAGTATTCCCAACAATCTAGTGCAGCATGACAGGACCAAAAATATTGAGATCGATAGGTTCTTCATCAAGGAGAAGTTGGACCGTGGACTACTAGAGATAGGTCATGTTTCAACCAAGGAGCAGGTAGTAGACAGTATGACCAAGGGACTTAGCTCTGCATATATAATTAGAGGATGTGACAAGATGGACTTAGTGAATATCTTTCGTCCATCTTGAGGAGGAGTGTTGGTATATTAGAATATTCTTGGTATACTTGTTGGTATATTAGAATATTTTTGGTATATTTTTTGGGCTATTAGAATATTCTACAGGGGATTTTAATGGGGTATTAATGTAACATGAAGAGTTGTAAGGCTATAAATAGCCAAGAGATTATCAATAAAAAATGTAACAATTACTCCAAAATATTCTATAAAATTGCACAAACAAAAAAAATACTCTCCAATGATTTTCCATTTCTATCATATGTGTCACAAAATAAAAGGATCCATTTAGTTGTGGTGGGTACAATATTAATTGGTATGAGAGGGAGAATTTCTATGAGTAGAAACCCTCATAGAAGTTCTCCATCTTACATCAATTACACGTAGGATAGAAAATGAGATAAAAACTATAGTTGGGAGAGATTTTTTTCTAAAATGAATATCTACCAAAGAAATATAAGAGATAGAAAACCCCATTGGAGATGGTCTAAGGTGATTTTAGAGTACCGGTTATGAATGATTATGAGAGATTCAATTTTTGGTGGTTTAAATTCTTGGTAATTCATTAACGAGATGTTCTAATTTTTTTTTATAAGAATAAAATTACATATATATTTATATATAAAAAAAATCTCTTCCAAAGTTTTATTTATAATGTCGAAGTCTGCTTGATGAATGATTCTTGGAGATGTCTTTATGGGTGTATACCATATAGCCTTCGACTTCGGCAATAACCAAATCGGATTTATGAAGGCTACATGAAGAGAAAGATTTTATGCATCACCTCCACTACTTAATTATATGGGAAGTGTATGTAGCAAAAAAATAAGATTTAAAAAACTTGTCGGAATAGATTGCCATAGTTTGGAGGAAATAGAAGAGAAACACAGATAGAGAAAGAGAAAATATGATAGGATTTTAGTAGTTATAATTATATATTTTTATGAGAATATAAATAAATCAAAATCTACCGATTTAAAGTATTTATAAAGACATCTAAAATTATACTATACCGATTTGTGGGTGAGGATGAACTGACCAAAATCAGTTTCTAAAAAAAATTAACAACAAAGATATTTTTTTAAACACTTCTTAAACCGTCGGCTCAAAAACTTTTCAAAACCGATGGAAATATCGTTGCCGAGCTGGTCCTTAAGTTGTCATCCAACAAGTCTTCTTTCATGAATGTTTTTATCCTTATAAAAATTATCCTACTTATCCCTTCTTCCCAAAACCTCCCTTTCCCTAACAATCACCATAAATCTAAACCCTTCATTAGCAATACAAAACCTCCATGAAGCTCATCTATTAGTTCTCCTCGTGGACTTCTTCTTGCAAAATGGCTTTCCATTCAAAAAAATGGGTATTTGGGGAAGAAGAAGAAGATTAAGTGTATTTTGGAAAGAGAAAAAGGTGTGTTATATAGAGTAGGAGGAGAGGTTTTTGTTATTACAATGAGATATTTCGAAACAATTAAGCCGAAATAAAAAAAAATGAATACAAGATATTGCATAATGTAACAAAACTTGTTGGAATTGTTAAGATCTTCGTTGCTCAAATTGATTTGACCTTGTATGTCGATCACCTCGAAGAACCAACAAGTTCCAAAAAAACTACTGGAATGCTCATTTGTTGATAATGCACAAGCACACTGCAGTTCTTTGTCGTATGGGTAAACTTTAACTTGATCTAGGATCTTCTATCAATATATATAGCACCACGTATAGGATCAAATCATTGTTAAAGAAAACTTAGTTGGTTTGTCTTTATTTTCCTCCCATGGTATTGATTCTTTATCTATATAGAACGATCAATTCTTAGTCAATTATACATGAACAGCCTTTAGGGCCTCCTTGGATTAAGGGAAAAAATAAAAAAAGAGTTAAGTGGACTTAAGTGAAGGAAAGTTAAGTGAGGGGAAGGGGAGTTAATACATATAATCTTGCTTGGATTAGAGGGAGAGTTAAGTGGGACGTGTGTAATAACTCTTGTTTGAATTGGAGGTTTTGAGTGGAAGAAAGATTAATAAAAATACAGTATTTACCAAAATACCCTTACTACATATGACATAAAATTATATTATTTGATTGAAGTTTTAATTAAAAATTTATCAAAATATTTAAAAAAAAATAATAGCTACAAATCTTATACCTATATAAAGAAAATAACTAGAATCCAAACACAATAAAATTAAGTAACATGAGAATTATATGCTTCTACCATTTAAAAGTAAGCCAAATTTATATTATCACGACCATCTAAAATCAAATACAATAAGGAAATATATGTCACAAAAATAACAATCCAACCACCAAAATCTCTCAAAACTTTGACATTTTAGAAGTAAGCCAAGTTCATATGCATCATGGACGATTTTTCTTGTCAACGATGAGTAATAAAGTATGAGAAAGCGAGAAGAGATATAAAGCACCTGGAAAAAGTCAAGAAGCTAAGTAGCAACAGGTTGATAAAGAAAAAAAAGAAATTTATTATATTTTATAGAGCAAATAAGGGGTATTTATGTTTTTTTAAACAAAATCTTTTATTTTTCTCTCGTTAATTTGGGGGGTAAACAATGGACAAAAGAAGGCTAAACAAACTCTGACTTAACCCTGCATGACTTTCCCTCCCAAACCCCACCTTCAAACCAAATAGAATTTTTGTTCACTCACTTAACTTTCTCTCACTTAACTCTCTTAACCCTCAATTCAAGCAGACCCTTAGTTTTCAATCCAAAAAGTTTCACAACTGTATTGTAAAGACTAGGAATAAGTCCAAGTATAACATCTGAACCTGATCAAACTCAATTGATCATAACAACCAAACCACTTTAGTTCCATGTAACCTTCAACCCCTTCATGGAATGCCACGTAAGTGACTATGTTATGTTAAACATGACACCAATGTAACCACTACTTTCCGCTATAGGGGTATTTTGGTAATTTTTATGTTAAATTTTTTTTATATATATTATTTTATATTAGTGGTTGTCTAGAATTATATTAGTGTTAGTTAATGGATAGCCAATTAGAATTTACAAGTATTACTTAGTGCTAATTATTGTTAGTCATGATTTTAGTAATTAGAATTAATTAAGTTAAGTTGTCATGAAGGGGATATTCCTTTTAGTTATAGAGATTCATTCTTTAATTAATTAGATTGCATTCATGACTAATGTAGAGGAACAAACTTAATATTTTGGCATGATCAAACCTTACTATAAGAGATAATTTCTATTTAGGGTTCATCTATTCATTTTATTTTACCCATTAGCCTCACTTTTCTCCAAAGCTTCTTCTTCCCCAAGCAAACCCAATTTTCTACCAATTTTACTCAATCCATTTCCAATTACACTCATTATCACCATCATGAACGCCTAGATCATTGGAGAGCATAAAAAGATCCATATGAAAGGAGCTTGCTAGAAGATCGTGTCTGACTCATCTTTTCTATGTCCAAATTTGGAATTTTCCATAGCGGCTACCAAAACACTAGGTAATTCTCTTAAATTTATCAAATTCATGGTTAGGAACACCCATTGGTCATGTAGGAACCCTCCCATGGTTAGATTTGACTTCCAATGGTAGATCTAGATACTAGAAGCCCTCAATTTGGTAGATCTAAGTTTGTATCATAATTTTAGGGCTTAATTTGGGTATAACCCCAATTGTGTCCATTGAGTGTATGTATTATATCCTAATGAGAACTATTGATATTTATTTAATGGTGTGAAGGTATTCTTCTGTTCAAAATTGGATACAGGGAGTGCATATCATGATACATCATGATAAGGGTGGTATTGAATTGGTCTTTTCTTCATATTAGTGTTACTTTGTATCAAATTCTTATAGATATATTAAAATTGCTTAATTTTACTTAATTAAAGTATTATTTACTATAATAATTGTATATAATATGATTTGGTGGTTTTGCTTGGTGTTTGTAGAGTGTATCATAAGAGTATCCTATATTTTGAGTGTATCATAGAGTGACGCACTCCAAGTGTTTGTGTTTATGTTTATGTATATTTAGTGTCTATAAATTAGGAGTTTGATTCATGGAAGAGAGTTGTGGCTTGGGGTATGGTAGAGCATTGGTGTGTGTTTGGAGTATCTTCATGAGTATAGATATATGTATTGGAATGCCCTTGGTTGGAAGTGTAATTGTGAAGAAAGGGAGTACTTGTGGTGTGTGTCTGTTGGATACTTGGTAGTGGGCAAGTGTGATAGGTGCAAGAGTGGTGAGGGTGGCTAAGAGAAGTATACCTTGTGTACCATATTGAGAGCCAACTATGTTGGGTCAACTTGAGTATGTGAGTATATGGTGTATTATGAGTAAATATATATGTCTAATTCAGACTTGAAGTAGCAGACTTCATAGGGTATCAACTTTGCAGTAGGAATTATGAGGAGTGGGGAAACATCAGCAGGAATTAGGAGAACAAGTAGCAGTAACATGAAGCAGTAGCTTCAGCAGCAGCAACAACTGCATTTAGATGTAGCAGTAGTAGAAAGCCTTAGCAGAAGTACAAGTATGCCTGCAGTCCAGGATGAAAAAGAGTTGGAATGATCGAGTTTGTAGCTGCATCATGATGTATGTAGTAGCCAGGGGTGTGTGGCAAGGTGATTTTGGACCGCAGGCCAATTGAAGGTGCAAGGTTGAAGGCTTGGGTCTATGGTTCCTGAGGGTAGCAATAGTAGTACTTGTTTCAGTTGCAGTGTTGGTGTGGGGGTTACTAGAATAGTTGTATTGATGGTAGGGAGAGTCGGGTAGTGCCAGGTAGGAGAGGATTGAACACTGGGTTAAGGTAGATGACATGGTATCAGTGTACCCATAGAGGTAAGGAGGCAATATGAGGTAAAGTTATATTGTGAGTATCAGTGAGTTAGTGTCTGTGTGTAGAATGGGCATTATGTATCATAGTGTTAGTTAGTGAAGTGTGAAGGAGTGTGAATGTGCATAACAGTAGTAATATCATGATACACTTGTGTGTGTGTTCAGGTGTATGGGTATCTTAGTGTGTTAATTCAAGTATAGGATGAGGGTAGGAAAGTGTCGAATGGAATTTGAGTGTAGGGTAGGTAATGAGTGAGATGTTAGATACGAGCAAGGTAAGGTGGTTAAGGTATTAAATAATTGACTAAGGTATTGGTCTAGATGTGGATTTAGCTAAGGTAATATGTGGATATTTAGAAACTATGGTATTCCAAGTTATGGGTATCAAGTGGTGTCTCAGTGTAGTACATGGGAGTGTGGGATTATGAGAAGAGTATCAGTTAAGGTAAGTTGAGAGTGAGATACTCTAAGTCTTACCAAGATATGGGTAAGTGAGTTAGGATATTGGTTATTAAGTTAGATTTGGTATTGAGGTATCATGACACTAAGGTAATAGCTATGGTAATGGATATTGGTAAGGTATTGAGTTTAAGTTGTTGAGTTAGTCTAAGGTATCACTATATATATATATATATATATATATATATATATATATATATATAGGAAAAAAAGGGATATGAGCTATAGGCTCATATTTCTACATGAGCCAATGCACACGTGGACCAATAGGAATATAGTGTACTGGTGCACATGGGTGAATATGGAATGTAGGAAGCTATTTCTATTGATCCACGTGTATATGGCTCATATCCCATTTACCCATATATATATATATATATATATATATATATATATATATATATATATATATATATACACTATATTAACTAGTATGAATTAGCATACCTAGTATTAGAAGGGTATTGATACTAGCTAAGGTATTAGTCTAGAAACTTAGTATTAGCAAGGTAATTACTAGTTTTGATCTAAAAACCTAATTTAGCAAGGTATTGACCTAGTTTGACTAATTTGACTTAGTTTGACTAATTTGACTTAGTTTGACATAGTTTGACTAATCTGACTTAGTTTGACCTAGTTTGACTAGCTTTGACCTAGAAATATGGTTTAAATCTATTTAAAACTTATTTATGACTCCAAACACTATTTGAAATTGATACATCATATATAGGTCACTTGGACTATAGTTCAGACACTATTTGATATTCATTGCTTCGGACCTCAGGCGAGTACATTATCTGACAGTTTCTTTTATTTTGATGATTACTATGATATCAGTATTGTAGTGTTATATTTAATTTCTGACACGATGGTACACGGACTAGTATATATGGATTCTAGTTATAAGATATCGTGATTTGAGTTCATTATATTAGTCGGGAGACAGGAAAGTATTAGTAGGTTATGTGATCATACCCTACATATATATGCATCATTGCTAACCTTATACCTCATGTATGGTTAGCCTAACATTATTATATGTCTCATAGCTTGTTATATATGATTGAGCCTAACCCTATTATAATTACCATAGCTAACCTTGCGTATCAGGTATGGTTAGCCCGACCTTACTATATGTATCATAGCCAATCATATAAAGCAAGCCTGATTAAGATCCCAAGTCGATCATATAACAAACTAATATTTTAAACACTTGGCTAGTTATTTTATTCTTCTCTTCCAGTTTATACCTGATGCTACACCTGTTTATTTATTTTTTATTATTTATCTATGATTGATACCAGTCTTACTTATATTATGATTCCAGTATTCCTTATTCATCATGTATTCTCATTACTTACTATTTTATAGTCTCTGTCAATTTAAATGGAACTGCTGTTAGTTTATATTTTTTGCTCTAATTCTGACTGGATAACATTTTTCAGTATTGACTTGGAGAGTTGGTGTCCACCTACTATGGACCACATGAGGAGGTAGTTGGGGAGCTTGTTTAGGAGTTCCAAGGGGAGCCAGTCCCCCTAGAGGAGACACCACTAGTAATTATTATTCACCATCCCAAGTTTTGGACGTTAAAATAACAAACAAAGAAGTACAAAGAGATCCTAGACAAAAACTCTAAGTACAATATTTTGATCTGAGTAGTAACGATGGACAAAGAGCGATATGGTGGCTCATTTACTCTGTTGACGGTCTGATAAGGGAATGAGAATGCTCTCATTTCTTCTCTTGCCTGAGCTTGTATACACATATGTAGCTGGTTGGGGGGTTTTAGGGTATGCTACCCTCGCTATTTATAGTAGTCGTATTGACGGACTATCGTTGCCGCATATGGATCTGTTTGGTGGCCGTATAGGACTCCTTCAACAGAATATAGTTGTAACAACAGTCGTATGCTGCCGATAGGCTGCCATGTAGTCTTGGTTAGGATATGTTGTTGAAGAGATCGCAGAACTGTTGTACATGTGACTTGGTCAACTGGACACTTAGTCAGCAGACTGTACGAGAATTTATTTTCGGTTCTAACAGAAAATCCTGTGAGTCGAGATACGCATAACATCTTAGCAGCATATTGTCACGGTCGCATAAGAGCTCTTGTTTATCCTTTGGTCGTCTGGACACTCTGACCGCATGTTGGCGAGGCCACATGCAAACTCTCGTCTGGCCTTGGTCGATTGACACTTTGGCCGCATGGCATTGTGGCCACATTCAAACTCTCGTTTGGCCTTTGGTCGGTGGACACTTTGACCGCATGACATTGTGGCCGCATAGGGCATAGCCGCATACGAGAAAACACGTGGCATGGTACATCTGACGAGGTCATTAATGTACTGATGTTACTTTTTGTCTTTTCTTGAGCCGTCGTTTTCACTAATCTTGAAGCGTCGGCGTGAAGATAGATGTGTCAGAGTCCAACAATCATCGACTGCTATGTCAGGGGGTTTTATATGGCCTTTCTACTTTACAGTCGTTCAGGCCGCATAGAGTATACTATGCGGCTCCTTGATCTTTGGTTTGACCAGGGCACGTGTAGCTTCTCTACGGTTTGGTCCTTCAGGCCGTATGTGGCATCTCTGCGACTTGGTTGTTTAGGCTGCATGTGGCTTCTCTATGGCTTGGTTGTTCAGGCCCCATGTGTATTCTCTATGGCATGGTTGTTCTTTTGAGGGGGCCATAACCTTTATGTATCCTATATAATTTTTTTATGCTTCTACAAGCTCCCTTCAAAGTTTTCAAAATAACAAGTTTGGAATACTTTGAAAGAAGCATGATTGGCCGCATATACAGGGCATGCCGCATATTCTTATGGCCGTATAATTGTTTTTGACGGGCTGTTTGCTCATTAAATTAGGAGATTTGCTTCGATTCTTGCAAGGATCTCTTGGAATTATGTGTCGTCTTCTGACACGTGGCTCAAGGCATCAATTTTTGAGGATATTAAAAAGGATCACGTGGATCGAGCATCAGGTTCATCCTATTAAATGCTAGGTTCGTTGCCTCGACCCTTTCACGTGGTTTTGGAGCCTATAAATAGGCAGTCAGGGGAGAGAGAGAACTTTTATCTCCCTTGTCTTTTTCCTCTGTTTCCCGCAAAGGATGTCGTAGGCTGCCTTCATTCTCGCCGAGGAATTTTTTAGGGCCAGCCTTGATCCGTGTCCCCCTGACTTTATTGTTTTGCCCGGAGGTAGGGGAGCACTCTATTTTCGTGTTGGGATGCCAAGGACACTAGTACATAGTCTTGCTGTGTGGATGAGAAATTATCTAGAACACGCGCAGACTCTTTACATAGTCTTGCCGCATGGCTGAGAGATCATCGCAAACATACGCGGGCTTTGCCTATGCATGGACGAGTAACCATCCTGCGTCAATTAAGACTCTGCCGCATGGATGAGGGTTAGAACTGGACTTGTGACAACCATGATTCTATATTATGGATGAAGGCTCGATCCGGAGATACGACCATTATGTCTCTATCGCATGGATGGAGGCTCAACTTGACATGCGACCATTACGGCTCTACCATATGGAAGGCGCCCCATATGCCGACTAGGCTTTGCTGCATGGACTTTATATTGTCTTTGTTTGCTAATGCCATATATTTTCCTTGAGCAAGCTTTGTTCTCCCTCGTGCGGCTCATGATGGAGCATGGAAGGATATCATAACACCCGTTGTTTGGGATAAAGACCAACTTTATGCAGCATTTTGCCAAGAATTGATCCATTAGATGAGGACAGTTCGACAAGAACTAATCTAGGAGACGAAGATGAATATCCTGCGTTATGTGCTGAACTTTCCTTGTTTATTCTGCGTGCTAGCTGCATTTCTCTTATTTATGCGGTTTGCTACGGGTAAGGGGCCCGCGATGTCGATGACAGGATTTGGATTAATTGCCATTTTGTCGTCATACTTTTTGCATGGTTGAAGAGCGCCTGCTCATTTCCCTCCCTTGCTATTCTTTAGTATGGATTTTTTTTTCATATACTGAGGTTTGCTCTGTGGAGGGATGATCCATAGAGCATTGAGTTCTGCTGCGGGCTCTGCTGGTGTCAGTAGCTACAACCTCTCGGAGGGGCGCCTGGATGAAGAAAGTTCTGATTGTAGAATTTTTTTATCACCTGTACTCATGATCTTGAATATTAATAAAAATTCTTAAAATGTAATGGACTTCCATCATGTGTACTCATGATCTTGAATATTAATAAAAAGTTTATCTTTTTCCAGAACTTCTCTGTTGTGTTAAATATTATGGACTTTGGGTATTGTACTAGAGGTAATATGGACGTAGTACAATACCGTAGCCTTTTAAGGATATCCCACTGGGGAATCTTTGGTGGAATTATTACTTTTTGTGCACGAAAGTGCAAGTAATAAGTTCGAAAGAGGCCTTGCCAGAGGTGAAAAGTTTGGTGGACTTAACACCATTGGCGCACTTAAATTTAAGTACATGTGATAAGTTTAGACGATGATCGATATCAAAGGTACTGTAGATGTGATGATTGATAGCAAAACCCATAAAGTTTGCTCAGAGGTACGAAGGGCATGGAAAACCCTACTGGGGAGGAGGTGAGAACGATAACTCAGAGGTGACGTAGACGTGAACCGATCGATAGTCGTACCGAGAGGTTAGGTATGATCCTAATATTTTTTGTAGAAGGAAAAATGAAATGAGCCAGAGGTAATATGGACATGGATATTTTCTTTGGATAGAGAATAGGGGCAGCTCATAGTTCAGAGGTGATATGGACGTGAACTATTTGCTTCCATTGAGGATATCCTACTGAAGGATTTTTGGTGGACTTATTACTTCTTACGCACAAGATTGTAAGTAATAAGTTCGAAACAAAGCCCTATCAGAGGTAATATGGACATGATAGATTTTGTGGACTTAGCACCACTGGTGTACTTAGGGTTAAGTAAGGGTAATAAGTTGAGATAACAACCGATATCAGAGGTAATATGGACGTGATGATCGATAGCCAAACCCGGAAGGTTTCCTCAGAGGTAATATGGACATGGCAAACACGGCCGGAGAAAAATGTTAGAAAGATAGTTCAGAGATAAATGTGAACATGGCTAGCATCTAATGAGATTGGTTTGAGTGGTCACTGCGGGAGTGTGCAAGTGGACCTTAGGACTGCTCCGCTGGAAAGCTTTTGAGGATCCATTATACATTGCATATCCAGGATTCCTGAACACAGATAATGGCTTTTGCAATAACTTATATAGAAAAGGGCAGTATAGTTCATAGATGGGGATGAAGATCCATTAGTTTAAATAGCGTATGTTTTGGCCGTCTTCATATAGATAAGGAATTACCAGCCTAGCCTTAGACATAGTAATTTTTTAGGAACTTGCCATTGATTGGCATCATAAGCAATTCACTATTAGATTTCGCCAGTCGGTAGACGCTGTTGGAGAATACTGCTTCTACGATAAACGGGTCTTACTATTTTGATTGGAACTCGTCAACTGTCTTGTGGGTCATAACTTCAGCCTCCTTACTTTCAGGACGAGATCACCCACTTGGTAAGTTCTCTTCTTCATCCGTTTGTTAAAGGCTCCCGAGAGACGCGCTTGGTACATCTCAATGCGCTGTTGAGCTAAGAGAAGTTTCTCGTTTCTAACTCTTGTAGAAGTCGACGGTGATTATCATCGATGGTTAATTGGTTGGAGAGGGCCACTCGGAGTGAGGGAATTTGGACCTCGAGCGGGGGGACTGCTTTGCTCCCGTAGACCAAAGAGAATAGCGTGTTGCCAGTAGTTGCCCATACCGTTGTATGGTAGGCCCAAAGACATTCACCCAGCTTCTCATTTCAGTCGCGTTTGTTGGATGACACAAACTTTTTGAGAAGATTTATGATAGTCTTGTTGAAGGATTCTATCAGACCATTTGTTGCTGGATTGTAGGCAATAGATGCTACATTCTGAATTTGGTAGAACGTATGGCTTACAAACTGTAGACCATTATCATGGATGATCCTTTGTGGCAAGATAAAGTAGTATATAATGTGATGCTTGACGAAGATGATCATGTTGGATATCTTGACTTCGGCAAGTATTACAGCTTCAGCCCACTTGTAGAAGTAGTCGACAATGGCGATGATACACCGATGTCCCTTAGATGAAGGTGGACTGACTGGTCTTATGATATCCATTTCCTAGGGTTCGAACGACCAGGATGCAATAGTCAGGTATAGGAACTCCGAGGGTTGGTGGATGAAGTCTACGTAGATTTGGCACGCAACGACATCTGCTACCATCGTCGACAAATAATAACCTATTCTGTAAAACCTCTAATCCTAAAAACCGTATTAATCTATTTTTAATTAATTATTAATTGAACTGTAGTAATTATGATCTAATTAGGAGAAATAGATTTTATTTAATTTTTAATTTAGATTTTTGTGAATTTAGGAGATTTATGGAGCCGGTATATATTTTTCCTAATTTATTCCATGTAGGAGATCCCGTGGACAGTTGCCAGCTTAATGGTATGCATTAATACAAATTTTATATTTTTCTATGTGTGTGTATATATATATATATATATATATATATATATATATATACACATATTTTTTTAAAAGAAAAAGAAATAAAAAAAAGAAAAGAAAAATAAAAACAAAAACAAAATTCCTTAATGGATTATTCCCTAATGGATCCTAGTCTACCCGCAACCCAATAGCCCTAAACTACCCACCCCTTTAAGCATATACTAAAAAGCAGCAGCAGCATCAGCTCCAATATATGCAACCCGCGCGAGCAAAACCACAAACCGCTCATTTTTCTTCCCTCTTTCCTATATATATTCACCTCTTTCATAAACCCTAACCCTAATTCTTCTCCATCTTCCCATCTAAACCCTATTGTTCGCCACTCCAGCCGGAGAACCGCCAGTCCAGACCGCCAGAACAGACCCCGACGATCGCGATAACGTGCAACCCCGTGCGCTGCAGTTTGGGATAGCAACTTACCTGTGTTCCAGCCCTGTTTTCTGTCACCTCGCTCAGTCAAACTCAATCCCGTCTTCACCGGTACGTTCACCACTTAACCCCCTTCAATACATGTATGATAGTTCACCTTGAACAGCACGTAACCCAAGACAAAAATAGTGTCCAAGTTGACAGAAAAAGACAACTTTTTGGTATCACAGAAAACTTCGGTAAACTACCTATGTTCCCGGATTCGTATCTTCCACCACAGAGATCCGAATTTGATTTTTCTTTTTGGTATGCGGAGACCACTTGACCTAGTTTAATTTTTGTAAATTATATTAATTTGTTAACTGCTGTATGTAGAATTAAATTCGTTAGAAAACCCAAAAAAACTCACTTTTTCTGGATTTCCAAAAATTGTGAAACGGAGCGTGCCCCGCCAAACGGGACCGCCTCGCCGTATACCAAGTGTACCAAAAGGTGCGCGTAGCATACCCGGATATGTGAGATTTTGAGGAAACTGATTTGGACGCGTGTGCGCGTCAGAATCAGCCCGTATCCGCGGACAATTTCCGTGTCACAACTTTTATGAAAGTCCTGCGCATTTTGTGTACGCTCGTCAGATTACGACAAAACTTGCGCCACTGGACTCATGGTAATGCGATGGTCCTGTGACCCAATTTTCACGCAATTCTAAGACAGTTGACCAACTCGCTAATTGGCGGGCCCCACGGTTGACTTTTTGGGCGAAATTGTGTTCGGCTCATCGGAATCCATTTATGGACATACCATTGAGTTCTTACTGATATTTAGAGTTTGTTTGACCTATAATTTGTTCCATTTAGAGACCTTCACCCTTAGCATGCTTTTCGGTACAAAATGGGCCACACATGGACCCCACTTTGACCCGAAATTATCGTTTTGTCCATGGGTCCAAATTGGACGAGAAGGAAGTGCTTTCTAGCTATTTTGCTTATTCTGAGAATGTTGGTGATGTCTATTTCAGCATCCAGAGACATTTGTTCTGAGGCCATAGGTTCTGATCCTGTATGTTGGACTTCTGGACGTTATACCCTGCAGCTTTCTTACCAGGCAAGATACTTTGCCAAATATCTTACAGTATTTTGCATGCTTAGTATATTTCTTTATATTTATTACATTTCTGTATATTCATTGCATATGTAGTTTTATTCATTCATTACTATATATTAGATTTGTTGACACACACTTGACACTTTGTATCATAGAGGACAATCATTAGGCGTATGTGCTTTAACCACTCAGGTAAACCGTAGTAACTAGCACGCACTATGGTGGTCGTGTCCAATGGTCGCTATCCCCGAGGTATGTCGATTGATGGAGTCCGAGGGTCGCTACCCCTGAGGTATATCGGCTGATGATGTCCACTGACGTGTGTGTGAGTTGTGAGGCTTAGATCGAGTAGCCTACCCTTGACCATACGTAAAAATGTTATCCTCATTGCATTCATATAGATTGTCTTATACATTGTACTTATATATTTTCAAATATTATACATGTTTACTGTATTCAAATTGGCTTCCTTCTATGTATCTTGTTACGTCCCTCTGAGGACCTGGCCCTTCTAGGTGTCGCTGTTCTTGAGTATTCGTAGGAGCGCAGATTCGGATGGTTACATATGTTACGAGGATATCTTCTCTTCGAGCCCGTGGTCGTTAGCTGGTATTCTTATATTGTGTTTATTGTGTTGTACTTTTCTATTCGAGTTGGTAGTGGATTTGTTTCCATCCAACTATCATCCTTAGATACTTATATTGAGATCTAGTTTCGTAGATACTGATTATTATTTATATTTAATTTTTGTGGATGAGATTTAGATTATACCCTATGACTTGTGACATATGTTTATACCACTTGTGGATTGATATTCATATTACAGCGTACGTGTGGATTTTAGTTTCCATATATTGGAGTTGCCATATCGATACGGCTGGCATGCTTACGTGTCCTAGTCCTACGTATTTTTGGGACTGGGGCGTGACATATTTTTAGTGGTAGCCCATACAGGTCAAGAGTATATTGTCTCGGTTACGTTGCTGTACCGAGCAAGCCTGCAAATAGGATTAGAATATAGGATCTCATCCACTATTGACTATGACTCGCGTTCTTCCAATCTGTTCTATTTGAATAGTTGCATCCTGCTTGATTCATGTGCTTCCTTAATTCCTTGAGTATAGCCCCCTCCTAGAATATAGGATTCCCTGTTGATAGATAATAAGTAGGGTAACCTTCCTATTAAGAATACAACTGGAGTATCGATACATCACTAAGATCCGAATGCCTAATGAACCCTAGCTCCCCTTATCTATAGATTGGTTTACCATCACCCCTTGATGTATTTATGAAGACTTGAGAGTAGTATAAACACTACTAGAGTTAGTTAGAGATTTTACCATAGTGTTTGACCCTAGTATTGATGAACCAATAGAAATCCAAGGTTCAGTATTAGGACTAATCTAGCTTTTCGTGGGGAGATAGTGCTAGCGAACTATAAATTTAGCTTTTGTCTTAATAGTAGCAGACAGTACCTTAGAAAGCCAAGAGCAATGCATAAAATATTTTCTTGATCATACCTCAAATATAGAGATTAGCATAGCATCTTCCCTTAGAAAATCATGACATTATCTAGAGTCTTTCTATTTAGTTTTATGACTTGTTCCTCTGAACCCTTAGCGCTCGCTATTAGTAAGACGGCTAAATTTCTTTCCTTCATCTTTCAATTCGTGCCACCTAAACCTCTCTGATTGTAGACCGAGTGATTTTATTCTATGATTAGGACATATAGCTTGCTAGGATCATAGTTGTAATTTTGAAAATTTTAATTTCTATGCTTGGTAGTTAGAACTTGACAGTTTAAGTTATTATTGTAGATTATGACCTAATAATTACCCCTTAGCTTTAGATCACGTAACTTGTACCCCACCTCAATATAGGTTGTACCCCCTTTTCCCTTGAGGCTAGTAACCTTCCATTCTTGCTATTGACACTTGTTCTATAAGCACTATGATTAAGACTTAAGGTAACCATTACCTATATAATACGATAGGATACCCTAATAAGTACCAAGATCTTTCCCTCGTATACCCTAATAATTGTTTATACTTTATTTACAAGGACCAGGTTATTCTGAAGAATCTCCTTTAAGGCTGTTGCAGTACTAGTTTATTTGTTATAAGTTGGGTAGTGTACCTCACAACCTAGTATCACATAGCCTTTTGATCTATTAATAAAGTGTAACTGAAGGACATTAATTGTGTGCTAGCATAAGAAGATAATATTTTATCAGACTGTAGAACTTAGAAGCCCATACCCCTATTTGGTCGACTATCGACTTAGACAAGGAGTTAGTATGACAACTGTAGAGATTGTAAGAGTCTTATCTTCTTTGAGAACTTGGATTATTTTGTAACTTCTCTCATCATAATCTAGCGTACTTATATTTTCTGTACTATCTTGATTTATGCTGCTATTATAGCCTAGTTTTTGCAAGCTTATTCTTTTATCGAGCTTGCTCATAACATATGTATTATTGGGTGCACACAATGATACAATTGCCTAATCAGAATCGGTGTATTAAGGTCTAGCTAACCTTAGTGCGCTTGGTTCGCTCTTCGCGTGACTACTTTACGTGGATTGAGATATATGGTAGTAGACGAATATACTTGCCCCTAGACATGTCTGACATATCGTATCGGTTATATAACTGTACTAATACGAGCATGTAAATAAGAAATTATCAAAATATGATTTTAATCCACAACTGCCCTGACAACTCTCTTTTCGAATTCTTTAATCTCTTTGAACCTCGTACTTGTATTCTATCACCTTCACCTTGAATTCTTTATTATTGCTCTCCATCTTCCCTTATTTCGGAAAGACGAAACCTCGTGCTTGGTATAAGTTGACACACTGATAGTACTAGATATATCCCATAAGGCTAATCACATGACCTAGTGACTCTCTTTATAATTGATTAAGGGCATATCATAGGTGATATGTTTGGTGTTAAAACTTTGAGGATTGAATAACATGGTTAAATAATTGAGGAATAGTTTTCCTAGATGTATAGCCTTAGGTGATAGATGGATAAATTTTAAGTTGGGTAGATTGTAAAATCCTCACCCAAAATTGGACTTACTTGGCTTAGATAGTGAGACTAAGGCTACATTGAATCCAGTTAGAAACAGAACACGTTATTTTTTATTTAATTTTTGCAATAATTATATCACTTAGCACACCTTACCGTGCTTCGATAATTGGAGCACTACACTAGCCACTGCCTTCCTACAAATTTTATACCCTTATCCTAGATGTGTCCATCTTCCATTCTGACCTTTGTGCAACTTATAATTAAGCTCCCTTGCGCTACATTTTGGTCGCGTAACATCGCCCCTCATTTAAACCTAGCCTTGCATTTTAAACAATGCAAATTATAGCCCTTTAAACATCCCAACGGCAATTGGAAAATCATGGAGGTTAGAATAGAGGAAGGTATAGGATAAGCTGCAAATCTCTATCATATACCATCCTTGACTTTCTACCGCGGCTTAATTTTAATTTCGAGGACGAAATTTTTATTAGTTGGGTAGAATATAAAACCCCTAATCCTAAAAACCGTATTAATCTATTTTTAATTAATTATTAATTTAACTGTAGTAATTATGAGCTAACTAGGAGAAATAGATTTTATTTAATTTTTATTTTAGGTTTTTGTGAATTTAGGAGATTTATGGAGTCGGTATAAATTTTTCCTATTTTATTCCATGTAGGAGACGCCGTGGACAGTTGCTAGCTTAATGGTATACATTAATACAAATTCTAGATTTTTTTATGTGTATATATATATATATATATATTTTTTAAAAGAAAAAGAAAAAGAAATGAAAAAAAGAAAAGAAAAACGAAAAGAAAAACAAAATTCCTTAATGGATTATTCCCTAATGGATCCTAATCTACCCGCAACCCAATAGCCCTAAACTATCCGCCCCTTTAAGTATATACTAAAAAGCAACAATAGCATCAGCACCAATATATGCAACCCGTGCGAGCAAAACCACAAACCGCTCATTTTTCTCCCCTCTTTCCTATATATGTTCACCTCTTACATAAACCCTAACCCTAATTCTTCTCCATCTTCCCATCTAAACCCCGCCTTCCGCCACTCCAGCCGGAGAACTGCCATTCCAGACCGCCAGAACCGATCCCGACGACCGCGACAAAGCGCAACCCCGCACGCTGCAGTTTGGGACAACAACTTACCTGTGTTCCAGCCCTGTTTTCTGTCACCTCGCTCAACCAAACTCGACCCCGTCTTTACCGGTACGTTCACCACTTAACCCCCTTCAATACCTGTATGATAGTTGACCTCGAACAGCACATAACCCTAGGCGAAAACAGCGTCCAAGTTGACAAAAAAAGACAACTTTTTGGTATCGCAAAAAACTGCGGTAAACTACCTTAGTTCCCGGATTCGTTTCTCCCACCACAGAGATCCGAATTTGATTTTTTTTGGTATACGGAGATCACTTGACCTAGTTTAATTTTTGTAAATTACATTAATTTGTTAACTGTTGTATGTAGAATAAAATTCGTTAAAAAACCCCAAAAACTTACTTTTTCCAGATTTTTAAAAATTGCAAAACGGAGCACGCCCCGCCAAACGGGACCGCCTCGCCTTGTACCAAGTGCACCAAAAGGTGCGTGCAGCATACCCGGACGTGTGAGATTTCAAAGAAACTGATTTGGACGTGTGTAAGCGTCGGAATCAGCCCGTATCCGCGGACAATCTTCGTGTCATAACTTTTGCAAAAGCCCTGCGCATTTTGTGTACGCTCGTCAGATTGTACCGAAACTTATGCCACTAGACTCATGGTAACGCGCTGGTCCTGTGACCCAATTTTCACGCAATTCTAAGACAATTGACCTAGTCGCCAATTGGCGGGTCCCACGGTTGACTTTTTGGGTGAAATTATGTTCGGCTCATCGGAATCCACATATGGATATACCGTTGAGTTCGTACTGACATTTAGATTTTGTTTGACCTATAATTTATCCTATTTAGAGATCTTCACCCTTGGCACGCTTTTTGGTGCAAAGTAGGCCACACGTGGACCCCACTTTGACCCAAAATTACCGTTTTGCCCCTGGGTCTAAATTGGATGAAAGGAAAGTATTTTCCAGCTATTTTGCTTATTCTGGGAACGTTGGTGATGTCTATTTCAGCATCCGGAGATATTTTTTCTGAGGCCATAGCTTCTGATCCCGTGTGTTGAACTTTTGGACGTCACCCTGCAGCTTTTTTACCAGGCAAGATACCTTGCCAAATTGCTTACAGTATTTTGCATGCTTAGTATATTTCTGTATATTTATTGCATTTTTGTATATTCATTGCATGTGTAGTTTCTTTCAATCATTACTATATATTAGATATGTTGACACACACTTGACACTTAGTATCATAGAGGACAATCATTAGGCGTATGGGCTTTAACCACTCTGGTAAACCGTAGTAACTAGCACGCACTATGGTGTGTTTGATGATAAACAAAAAAATAAAACTAGGTTTATACGAAACATTTTCTTTGTTTACAAACAAGAAAAAGAGTACAATTAATCCTATACGAGGATGTTAAGTATAATAAAAATAATTCTGGGGAAAAATTACTATAGGAGTGTGATCTGCGGTCGATCACTTTGTCCCTTGGACCACACGATGATGAAGAAGTGCTGTAAAAGAAGAAGAAGCTTCAAAGATTACAGGAAGGATTAAATTCTCGTTGCCAAAGTTGTCAATCAACACTCTCTGTCTGTGCTCTCTCTCTATGATCTCTTGATCTCTGATCTTGATCCCTCTCCCCCCGATCCTGTGACCAGAGGTCTCTATTTATAGAGATCAGTCACAATAACTGTCCAGTTGGCGTAGAAGCCAAACTGTGAAGAAAGTGGCATCTTTTACGTGGCGGTTATAATAACTGCTACCCACATTTGGATGACCTTCTAAATTTGTGTATGACGCGTGTCCCATTATAAGGTAATGCATATAACTGCTTCTCGAAGATCACGGCATGCAAGCCACGTAGATAACTGCACCTTGCGTAGAGATGGTTGGCGTAGAAGCCAAATAACTGTCTTTTTGGCGAAAAAGCCAAATAAATGTCTTGTTGGCGTAAAAGCCAAATAGATGTCTTGTTGGCGTAAAAGTCGAGCTTTGCGTAAAACTTGAGGATTCATGGATAATAGACAACCAGCGTAAAATAGCCAATTGCCTATCACGACTGAGGTCTTGAGCGTATTCTGGGCTAAATAGCCTTATCACATACCTTTGCAAATATAGCCGAGTTGGCGTATTTCGAGGAGATAGCATACGGCGTACTCCTATAGTTGAAAATAGACTGGCGTAAAATGCAAGGATGGTGATGTGAGCGTATTAGCTACAGTTTTAGCTTTCCCAGTCATTTTAAAAATAGAACAAAATCTCGTGCATTAAATGCAGAGATCTGCCCCCATCTCGTGCATTAAATGCAGAGATATACCTCAAGCTCTGTACGAGAAGCAGCTTTTGATGTGATCTGATTTTGTCTCGTCTCGAGCGTAAAGACTTATTTCTGCCCATATAGAATAGGCAGCGTATTCTTTGAATGCGTAAAAATAACTTGTATCAAGAATATGTCACTAAACGACAGCCTGGGTCTCTGTGCAAAATCATTATCACAGCCGTCCTCTCGATCGTCGTGCATTACTTTTTTCCAGGAGTCAGGTTCTCTGTTTTGTCTGACAGATTCATTCAAGGAATACGGAGAGTTCCTCGTACAACTTCACGCTGCATTAAAAGCAGACATATTTTACATAGGGAGGATATAGCATCCTTTTACGCCAAAACAGCCTGGAAGTGCTGCTTTACGCGGGTAGCTCTGGAGCTCTATTTTATGCCAAATAGCGTTGAAGCTCTGTTGTACGCCAATAGCTCTGAAGTCATATTCTGTAGATAGCTAGAGTAGTCTTGGAAAATTTTGACAAAAGATATTGAGGTTTAGAGTAGAGGATATTTACCTGGAATTTTAATCCAATTAATTAAAATATTGGCACACCCTAACTTTGTCTAATTATTCGGAGCCCAGTATCAGCCCATAAATTCCGTACAAATATTGTACACTCGACTCACCTCGCCAAATTAGGCACTGGACTTTTCTGACTGTTAAAATCAACTTTTGTGTGCTCTAAATTAATTGCGCAACATTTCTGAAAATCGTAACCTCTGTAACTGATGTAAGGGTAGGCCAGGTCTCTACTGCCGCCGGCCTGCTGCCGCTCGGCCGCTGCTGCCGCTCAGCTGCTATCGTCGGCCGCTGCTGCTCAACTGCTATCGCCGGCTGCTGCTGCTCTGCTGCTGCCGCCCGGCCGCTGCTGCTCAGCTGTCGCTGCCGCCGGCTATTGCTGCTCGGGCCGCTATCGCCGCTGCGCCGACCGGCCACTACTACCACCACCATCACCACTACTACCACCACCATCACCACCACTACTATCACCACCATCACCACCACTACTACCACCACCATCACCACTACTACCACCACCATCACCACCACTACTACCACCACCATCAACACCACTACTACCCCCACCATCAACACCATCTCCATCCCCACCTTAGCTTCTTCACCACCACCTCCGGCCACCTTCGCCGGACGTACTCCGACTACTCCGTCAAGGTCGACCCTCTCCCCTCTATTGTCTTAAATTCCAGATTTATAATATTGTTGAATGATGATGTTTATATACATATGGGTTTATATTGGCTAGGGTTTAGAATAGATGTTTATATAGTTGTAGTATAGCCATGTATCTTGCGGTTAATAATGCTAGTTAGGGTTAATTATGATGATTAAATGATAGTGTAGTGTGGTAATTAAGATATATGAAAGAGGTATATATATATATATAGGCTGAGTTAATGATGGTTAAATGTGAATATTGATGAGGTAGTGTTTAATGAGGTTAATATAATTCTGGTGTTTACATAGTGATGATATAAATGATAGTGTAGCAAAATATTTAAACTAAAGGATTAAGTGAATGCGGATTATAATGACTTGAGATTAAGGTTTAATGGTGAGCTTGGGGTTTATTCGTCATCAGTATATTTAAAATATAATTGAATGATAGACATTGAGATTTAGGGTTTAACATATTTACTTATGTGCATGGTAATCGGTATGGATAAGCAGTGATTGTGGGTGAAATGATACTGAGGGTTGAGGAAGACCTAATACTTAATAAGTAAATACTGTCAGGGATTGAATATTGATGAACACCGAGGAGCACGGGATTGATGAAGGATTTATGTGTAGTATAAAATGCTCGATATAAATGTATGATTAGTAAGGATAGTAGGTGAATGACTGATTGAGGACTAGTGTGATCGATAATTAAGAAACTGGAAATTTAAGGTGATTGATTTAGGGAGATATATGGTGATTGGTAACAACGATATTAAACGAGGAACTTAAAATCATAAACTGTGTTTTGAGGATGGTTTGATGATGTGGTACAAATGACTAGGTGATTTGACGTATCGTACCGATAGTCAACTGTGGTCAACCCCCTAGTGACTTGTCCCTATGAGTCGTAGCTGAGACTGAGTTTAGCTGTAGATGTGTGTAGCACCCCTGTCTGTCGTAGAATAGACTATTGATTCTGGTTTGTATCTCATCTCTAGGTACTGCGGGACTTGAGGGCTTGGACGCGGTACCAGGACCCCATCATCAGCAGCCTCACGCAGGCAAGTGTACCTTGCCACCCTGTATTTCAGTTTACAGATATTGTTGTTCTTTATGTACTCGTGCACATATTTCTGTTGACGATCGATACTCCATGTCCGGTTCACAACCGGGTGTTGACTTTCGACGTAACGTCTTAGAATAATTACTAGATGCTTCACAGCACCTCGATGCACGTACCTGAGTACATCGATTCCCCAGGACACACTCATACACTGTGATCGTGCCAGATTCCTGTATCCTGATACTGACATCATGACCAGAGACTGGGACGACCTTAGGGTCGCGTCTGTTGAGTTACTTCCGTGTGTCGAGACTGTTAGATAGAGGTTCAGGTTCAGCGCACTATCGCTGACCGCTTGGGAAGGGGAAGACAGTTACTAGACGTTTGGGCTACTCTGCACGCGCTTATATATGTACCTGTTGTGATCCTGTTTGATAGTGTAGTGGTAACACCCGTGTGTCTCTGTGCTTGGAGCTGCGGTACGACCCGTGTGTCTCTGTGTTCGGAGCTGCGGTTTTATTTTGGACAGCCCACGCGTCGAATATTGTCTTTAAACTGAGTCACACTAGTTGGTTATGATAGAGTACCCTGTCGTGCACTTGTACTTTCTGTTTACTTGGCATGCTATATTTCTGTACCTTGTTACGTCCCTCTGAGGACCTGGTTCCCTGCCAGATTTGCAGCATAGACGATTTTGGAGCACTTGGAGATACTGATGGAGTGGCATATCTTGCGAGCATGGTACCAGGTACTCACATTATATCTACCGGCATTATGGTTATTTTATATTGATTATTCCTCTGCTGTTGTAGCCTAGTTTTGTAGACTCATACTTCTTCTCGAGTCTATTCGAGTTAGTGTGTTATTGGGCGGCCGACCTTAGCACATATAGCTCTTTCTTGTTTACTGTTGTACATTATGGATTGAGACATAGAGGTTTATATTTATGGAATATCTAGATAGTGCCCTTTATATTACAGCTTATACGTATTCGAGTCAGACCAGAGTCTGGTCGAATGCGTAGCTGGCGTGGCACGTATTCCTGGTCCTACGTATTTTGGGACTGGGTACCTTGCCACCCTGTATTTTAATTTACAGATATTGTTGTTCTTCATGTACTCGTGCACATATTTCTGTTGACGATCGATACTCCGTGTCCGGTTCACAACCGGGTGTTGACTTTCGACGTAACGTCTTAGAATAATTGCTAGATGCTTCACAGTACCTCGATGCACGTACCTGAGTACATCGATTCCCCAGGACACACTCATATACTGTGATCATGCCAGATTCCTGTATCCTGATACTGACATCATGACCAGAGACTGGGATGACCTTAGGGTCGCGTCTGTTGAGTTACTTCCGTGTGTCGAGACTGTTAGATAGAGGTTCAGGTTCAACGCACTATCGCTGACCGCTTGGGAAGGAAAAGACAGTTACTAGACGTTTGGGCTACTCTACACGCGCTTATATATGTACCTGTTGTGATCCTGTTTGATAGTGTAGTGGTAATACCCGTGTGTCTCTGTGCTCGGAGCTACGGTACGACCCGTGTGTCTCTGTGTTCGGAGCTGCAGTTTTATTTTGGACAGCCCACGCATCGAACATTGTCTTTAAACTGAGTCACACTAGTTAGTTATGATAGAGTACCCTATCGTGCACTTGTACTTTCTATTTACTTGGCATGCTATATTTTTGTACCTTGTTACGTCCCTCTGAGGACCTGGTTCCCTGCCAGTTTTGCAGCATAGACGATTTCGGAGCACTTGGAGATACTGATGGAGTGGCATATCTTGCGAGCATGGTACCAGGTACTCACATTATATCTACCGACATTATGGTTATTTTACATTGATTATTCCTCTGCTGTTGTAGCCTAGTTTTATAGACTCATACTTCTTCTCGAGTCTATTCGAGTTAGTGTATTATTGGGCGGCCGACCTTAGCACATATAGCTCTTTCTTGTTTACTGTTGTACATTGTGGATTGAGACATAGAGGTTTACATTTATGGAATATCTAGATAGTGCCCTTTATATTATAGCTTATACGTATTCGAGTCAGACCAGAGTCTGGTCGAATGCGTAGCTGGCGTGGCACGTATTCCTGGTCCTACGTATTTTGGGACTGGGGCGTGACACTCTGTTGTACGCCAATAGCTCTGAAGTCATATTTTATGCCACACAGCGCTGGATCTCTGTTTTATGCGAACTTCATGTATGTTGGGGTTTTTTTGCGTATAATTCTCCAGCGTATTTTATGCTTCTACAAGCCCCCCTTCAAAGTTTTCAAATTTCTCGTAATTTGAAATACTTTGAATGAAGCATGAAACGGTCAAATTGGACTCATTAGTGAGGCTAATTTTTCGGAGATATTTAGGAAGTTGTTGGAATTTGGTATGTTCTCTTCTGCCTATATAATGACAAGCGAGTGAACCTGTTTTCCCATATTCCCTTCACCACAAGGATGGCTGCTGAGATTCATTGGGCTGATCTGAGAAAGAAGAAGATTATGCTCTTCCAGCATATAAGGAGCCATAAAAAAAGATATCTTCGAGCAAATATTCTTTGCCACGATGGATCATAAAAGAATATCATAGCTTCCTTTGCTCGGGATAATCAGCAATTTTATATCGCGATCCGTCCAGGAGAGAGGAAGGGTCTCATCGGACCATGCAGCTTGCTAGCTGTATTTTTCCCCATTATGAAGCTGGACCCTGGTGGGCAGCTTGGTCGATACTACACAGCATGAAGGATATCCCAGAGTGGAATTACCATTCCTATATCTGATGGGATGGTTAATCCTTCACAACACCAGAGTGATGTCTCCGGATCTGCTAGTGGTTCAGGAAATAACTTCTGGTTGAATTACAATAATTCTCTTTGGAATGTGGCTAGCGTCATAGATTGTCGACTAGCACTCAATTTTGCCCATATTTGGAAATTCTTCTGCACCATCCCCCCCGTACATATCAATCAACAAGGGACGAAGCTTTAGGATGCAGGTCAGGGGAAGACTATTATTTCTCCTAAAGCCTTTTACTGGTTGGTCTATATTAGACCTTCCCACCTACTGTACAGAAGTGAGGACCACTGCTACTTGGAGCCTTATCTGCCTAGCCGGTTCGCCAGGCAATTTGGGTACGACCAGTTGCACGTGGGGAATCCTATCACCAGCTTCAAGTTCAAAGGTGGACTTATTGACGGGGCTAGAGGATGGCGGTATTTTATCATGGGTTGTACTGGAGCAACCTTTGTTGTACCTGCGACTTTTCTCTCCATGGAGTTGCGCATTCTTTATTCGTACGCGCAGTTTTATACGTCCATCAATACCTTCTATCGTGATTTTGATGTACATGGAAGTTTCAGAATGCCCTCTCATAGGTCCACTGGAAGAGAGGAGATACCGTCTGTTTCCTCGGATGAAGGTGATGAAACCACCGGTGCAGATGACTATTTGCTGATTTTACCGAGAGGCGTAATAGCTCCGCCAGCAGAACCTATCATAATCTCCAATAAACGAAAGGCCTCCACTCTGAAAGAGCCTTCCCCCCGCAAGAAGAAGCAGGCTGCTAGAGGTCCTAAAAAGACTTCCACCAAGGGGGCCTCTAGGAGTGAGCCTATTGTTTCTCCTGTTGGGGATGATTCTTTGATCATGGGTCCTTCGCCTTTTAGAGAAGGGACCTCCACAGTTCCAGCTGATAGTGCAGGAGATTCTTTGCCCGCTACTGCTGCTGCTACCACCGTTACTGGCAGTGCTTCTAGATCACCTTCAAGGCCGAGCATAATAAAGATCAGTATACCTTTGCCGAGACAAATAATGGGGCTAGCCCCTCCTTCATCTGTAAGTATTTCGAGCGAGATTCCACCCGATGAACCTCGAGTAGATCTGGGTGATGACTGTGATGACTACCCTCAAACGTCAGTTGGTGCACCCTCCTCTCCAGGTATGACAGCTCGTTTAGCATCATTAAGAAATGATTTAGCTATACAGGATGCAGACGCACTATACATACCATCGGCCATGGGTAAATGCTGTCTCCACACTTTTTTTAGGAAAATTAACATCAAATTGATATTAAATTTCTCTTATCTTACTTTCAGGCAAAGACATCTCGGGACCGTTGCTGGTGTCTCTTCTTTTGTCACGCCATTTGTTGAAGCAACGACTGTGGCAACATCCTCTACAGTCATTCCAGAAAGGAGGCTTACTGATATTGTGGCCACTCCCAGCGTCCATTCGAGCTTTGCTATACAAGTGGATCAATACACTAGCATATTCTATCTCACTTTGAAAGAATTGATATCCATGGTGCTGGAGAAGAATCTAGGCTTTGATGCTCTAAAGATGTCCTCCAACCTCACCATAGCGCAGATTAGAAATTTTAATGGCGCTGAAAGAGCTAATGCGCTAGAGCAAATAGTTAATGGTTTAGAACAACCCATTAACGAATATTTGTAACTATCCCTAGGCGGCATCGATGACCTGGTTCAGGCTGAGTATGACTCCTTGACTGCGAAACTTGCTCAGCAGACATAATCCTTAAACAAATCCATCCAGGAACATCAACAAGAGATGGAAAAAGTATCGCTAGTCCGCAACGTATTGGAGGGCCAAGTGAGTACAGCTCAGCAGAACTTGACACATGTGAGGGATACGAAGTGAGGGTTCAAGAATTAGAAGCTGAACTTGCTCAGACAAGGGAGAAGCTTCTCAAAGCATCGCTAGTCCGCAACGTATTGGAGGGCCAAGTGAGTACAGCTCAGCAGAACTTGACACATGTGGGTGTCATCCATACAATTTTTATTGATACTCTGTCCGAACTATCTCTCTTAAGTAATGACGAGGCAAGGCTGGAACGGGCTCGCACTAATATTTTGAACTCCAGGAATGAGAGGATGGCTGCTTTGGCGTAACAGATTCGCGACTTAACTGCTCCTCCCCGATGATGTACTTTTTTGCTTCTCCTGTAATTTCTCAGAGATAATAAAGATGCATTTTCTGACTTTGTGGACCCATCACTTTTAAATGATAGGCTAAGATGAAAGTGATATCAGAGGTAATATGAACATGATATACTTTCGGTAAGGTTTGGCTGAATGTAAATCTATTCAGAGGTAAGATGATCCTGATAGAATATAATCTAACTAAATTTTTATACAAAATACTATCAGAGGTAATATGAACATGATAGGTTTACAAATTAGTTAAGCATATCTATTCAAAGGTCATATAAACCTGATAGAATATGATTCAGCTAACCTTTGTACGTAGTATCATCAGAATAGAATCTTCACCATACTCTGTTAAGCAAAGGAGATCAAGTATAATACTTCTTCAGGAATTTGTTGTTGATATGAGCCATTATCAAATTTCTATTAGGCTTGGCTCATCGGTAAGCGCCATTTGAGAATGTTGTTACAATCATATAAGGGCCCTCCATTTCTTTACGATTGTTTGTGTGAACTTGGATATTGTACTGGAGGTAGTTATGGACGTAGTACAATATCGTGTTTGTTGAGGACATCCCACTGGGGGATCTTTGGTGGACCTATTATTTGTTGTGCATGTTGAGTGCAAATAATAAGTTCGAAACAAGCCCAATCAGAAACTTGGACGTGATAGGTTTTGAGGCTAGTAAAGACATCCTACTGGAGGGTATTTTTTATGGAGCGCTTATTACTTCTTTGTGCACGTTAGTGCAAGTAGTAAGTTTGAGACAAGCTCTACCAGAGGTAATATTGATGCTTGTAAAAATATGACTCTGTGGGGATAGTGGAGAGACATAGTTCAGAGGTAATGGGGAATTGAACCATTTATTTCCATTGGGGGCATCACACCGGATTTTTTTTGTACCTATTACTTCTTGTACACGAGAGTACAAGTAATAGGTTTAAGACAAGCCCTACAAGAGGTAATATGGACGTGGCAGTTTTTGTGGACTTAGCACCACTGGCGTACTTAGAGTTAAGTACGGGTGCTAAGTAGAGATAACAACCGATATCAGAGGTAATATGGACATGATATTCGATAGCCAAAAATTGGAAGGTTTGCTCAGAGGTAATATGGACATGACAAACTCAACCTGAGAGAAATATTATGACAACAACTTAGAGGTAATATGAACGTAAACTAATGTCCGAAAAATTGCTTGATGAGTGATTTATTGAATGTGGTCCATCCGAACATGAAGATAGACCGAAGGATCATTCCGCTGGGGAGGTTGATGGGATGATAGCTCAGAGGTAATATGAACATGGCTAGCGTCTAAAGAGGATGGTTGTGAATAGTCACTCCGGGATTGTGCGAGTAGACCTAATAATTGCTTCGCTGGGGAGATTTTGAGGATCCATCATCTATTGCGTATCCGGGACTCTTGGATACGAATGATGGCTTTTTACAAGAATTTGTAGCGAAGGAGAAAATGTCGCATATAGGCACTTGCTGGGGATGAAGAACCAAGAGTTGATTTGTATATTTAGGATGTGGACTTATTACCCATGGCGTACCTTAAGTACAGATAATAAGCTGGAATAACTAGCACTACCAGGGGTTATGCGAACGTGATAGCAGAAAGTCAAAGAGAAGAACTTTATTCAAAGGTAATATGGACATGGAAAAGTTCTGAAAATATCTTACTCAGAGGTAATGTTGACGTGGTAAGATATGACTTTGTGGGGATAAAGAAAAACAGGACAGAGGTAATATGAAAGTGACCATTTTTGTGATGATAGATTTACCCTGCCAGAGAAAATGGAGAGACGTAGTTCAGAGGTAATATTGACGTGCGATAGCAACAACCTGGGAGGTTTGCTCAGAGGTCACTTGGACATGGAAAACTCAGCTGGGGAAAAAGAAAAATGTTTGGACAATAGTTCAGAGGTAATATGAACATGAACCGATGTCCAAAAAATTCACTAGATAGTGATTTACTGAGTGGGGATAGACCTGAAGGTTGTTCCTCTGGGGAGATTTTAGGGACACTTCTTTAAGGAGCAAATTGCCACGTTGGAGTGAGATCAATTTGCTGTGACCGTCATCTTGTTTATAAATATAAAGTGATGACTTTGGCGTTGATCAACTCCTGGATTCTCCTTTTAGTACATAGCATCCCTTTGTGGGGTGATGAATGTACCGATGAAAGAGGTAATATTCTGGGTCATCAACCTTGCCAGCCCTTTCAGGGTATCTGATATTGGGTTGCCGGAGCTTGTTTTCCTTCATCAATATATTGAAGATTTCAACAATATCTTCATCATTGAAGAAGAAAGTCCCCTTTGGCTTTCGGGCTCCCGATACCTGAGTCATACGGTTCTCAGGGAAGATGGTCATAGCTGTATCATCTTCGGACACAGAGAGAATTCTACCCCCAGCTTTGGATGCTGCTCTATTTTGTCGAGGGAGACTACCCCCAGACATGTCATTGTCTGGTTCTTCTTCTTCTTTGTGTTTGCCTTTGTCCACAGAAGTTGATTTAGAAGGACCTGCCTCTGGTATTACAGGATCAGACTCTGGAGGTTTAGAGTTTGCAAGAGATACGGTATACCCTAGCCCAAAATGAGTTCGTTGGCAGTGAGGATCACCATACAATGGTATTCGTCTGCCTTTTCCATAATTGAGGCCTTGCTTCAACTTCAAATTATAACCTATGTTTTGCATAATCTTCAAAGCTTGTGGGCTATATCTGTGGATTTATATTTTTCCAGCATCAGACTCTTGAGAATCTTCTTGTACAATCGGTCTATTCCGCATTCGACCGAACATTATTTGATGCTGATCGTTGCGAGTAGGTGGAACAATAAAGACATATTCTTTATGTGGCCCATATATCATGACGATATTAGATGTTGATGCTACTTCCCACATGATCTCCCCATGCTTGGTAGTTAGGGGCACTAAATCTTGATTTTGACCCCTGTTTTTGCGTTTCTGGATCAAGAAATCACGCAAATCAGGGAGATTACCAGAAGAAGAAGAAGGCTTATTCTACCTTTTTACATCAGTAGGGACGTGGAGATTGGGAACCATAACTCTCTCTCTACCATAAGAATACAGCAGTTCACCCATGTGAGTAGCGTACGATCCATCATTCGTCTGAGGAGCGTATTTTCTCGTGAAACATGTCTTCTTTACGCGAACAGATTTACCCTGGCGTAATTCAGAGTTTTGCTCAGGTTCGCGCAAAACAGGGAAAGTCCTCAAACGTCTTCCGGCGTCACGCATAATCTGAAGAGTGGACAACTTCTTCTCTTGGGGGCGTACAAGCCTAGAGGTTGGGAGATTCGCCACTCGTTTTCCCTTGATGTGATCCAAGGGTCCATCGGCCTCGTCATAGACGAGAGATGTATTTTTACGCGCAGGGCATGTTTGAAATTTCTGAATTGGCACTAAGGCCTTGTCAGAAATTGTGTCTGCCACGTTACAGACGGGAGACAAAGTTTTACGCGCAGGGCGCATGTTAGACTTCTGGATTGGCACTGGGGCATTGCCAGAAGTTTTGTCTGCCACGTCATAGACGGGAGACAAAGTTTTACGCACAGAGAGCGTGTTAGACTTCTGGATTGGTACTGAGGCATTACCAGAAGTTTTGTCTACCACGTCACAGAGGGAAGACGAAGTTTTACGCGCAGAGCACGTGTTAGACTTCTGGATTGGCACTGAGGCATTGCCAGAAGTTTTATCTGCCACGTCATAGACGGGAGACAGATTTTTATGCACAAGGCGTATAGGATGTGTTGTCACAACGTTGTTGATCATATAAGGAGAGCTTGCAGGAAGGGTAGAGGATGTCATGGGCATCCACACTTTACGCAGCTTCCTGTTGTTCTGGACAGAGAGGGAATGAGAGCTACCCCCTGCGCGAAGGATGTCTTCATAAGCAGATTGGTCGAATTGGACGACCAAAGTCTTCTTCGTCGATCCGACGGATATAGCATCGTGTTGAGCAATGGCTTTCTCGTCAGATGAGAAAGTAGTCCCCATCAGAGTTGCCATCTTGTGTTTGATGATAAACAAAAAAATAAAACTAGGTTTATACGAAACCCTTTCTTTGTTTACAAACAAGAAAAAGAGTACAATTAATCCTATACGAGGATGTTTAGTACAATAAAAATAATTCTGGGGAAAAATTGCTATAGGAGTCTGATCTATGGTCGATCACTTTGTCTCTTGGACCACACGATGATAAAAAAGTGTTGTAGAAGAAGAAGAAGCTTCAAAGATTACAGGAGAGATTAAATTCTCGTTGCCAAAGTTGTCAATCAACACTCTCTGTCTGTGCTCTCTCTCTATGATCTCTTAATCTCTGATCTTGATCCCTCTCCCGGCTGATCCTGTGACCAGAGGTCTCTATTTATAGAGATCAGTCACAATAACTGTCCAGTTGGCGTAGAAGCCAAACTGTGAAAAAAGTAGCATCTTTTACGCGGCGGTTATAATAACTGCTATCCACGTTCGGATGACCTTCTAAATCTGCGTATGACGCATGTCCCATTATAAGGTAACGCGTATAACTGCTTCTCGAAGATCACGGCATGCAAGCCACGTAGATAACTGTACCTTGCATAGAGATGGTTGGCGTAGAAGCCAAATAACTGTCTTTTTGGCATAAAAGCCAAATAAATGTCTTATTGGCGTAAAAGCCAAATAGATGTCTTGTTGGCGTAAAAGTCGAGCGCTGCGTAAAACTTGAGGATTCATGGGTAATAGACAAACAGCATAAAATAGCCAATTGTCTGTCATGACTTAGGTCTTGAGCGTATTCTGGGCTAAATAGCCTTATCATGTACCTTTGCAAATATAGCCGAGTTGGCGTATTTCGAGAAAATAGCATACGACGTACTCCTATAGTTGAAAATAGCCTGGCATAAAATGCAAGGATAGTGATATGAGCGTATTAGCTACAGTTATAGCTTTCTCGGTCATTTTAAAAATAGAACAAAATTTCATGCATTAAATGCAGATATCTGCCCCTATCTCGTGCATTAAATGCAGAGATATGCCTCGAGCTCTGTACGAGAAGCAGCTTTTGACGTGGCGTCTGATTTTGCCTCGTCTCAAGCGTAAAGATTCATTTTTGCCCATGTAGAATAGGCAGCATATTCTTTGAATGCGTAAAAATAACATGTATCAAGAATATGTTACTAAACAACAGCCTGGGTCTCTGTGCAAAATCATCATCACAGCCGTCCTCTCGATCGTCGTGTAGTACTTTTTGTCAGGAGTCAGGTTCACTGTTTTGCTTGACAGATTTATTCGAGGAATACGAAGAGTTTCTCGTACAACTTCACGCTGCTGTTTAGGATAATATAAACGAGAAAAGATTTGATGAATGCGGAAAATAAGGTCTTGTACGAAGACCCGCCCTTCTTTTATGTTTACAAACAAGATTGTACAAATTTGATCCTACGCGAGGATGTCTAAGTACAATTTATTTCATCTGGGTGAATATTGCTATAGGTGTCTGATCTGCAGTCGATCACTTTAGCCCTTGGACCACACGATGTTTGAAGAAGTGCCGTGGAAGACAGGTAGCAGCTTCGAGGGTTGCTGAAGAGAGTGGATGCCCGATGCCAAAGTCGTTGATCCCTTCTCTTTGCCTGAGCTCTGGACTCTTCTCTCTCTCTCGACCCTCCAATTTGTCGACCTTGTTCCTCATTGATAGAGGTCTCTATTTATGGAGTTTTAGTGACAGTGACCACTCAATCGGTGTAAAAACCGAGTAGTGGAAAGTACAACACCCTTTTACACAACGGTTAAAATAACCAAAGCCTGCGTATAGATGATCGTTTGAATGAGCGTGTGACGCGGGTCCAACTAAAGGACAAAATGCATATAATCGCTACGAAGATCACGGCGTAAAAGTCACGTAGGTAGGTATCCATCGTGTAGAAGAGGTTGGCATAGAAGCCAAATGTCTGTCACCATGGCATAGAAGCCAAATAGTTATCAAACCGGCATAGAAGCCGAAATAGGCGTAGAAGTCGAGTGGTCCTAGAGGCCGAGTAGGCGTAGAAGCCGAGTGGTCATAGAGACCGAGTAGGCGTAGAAGCCGAGCGGTCATAAAGGCCGAGTAGGCGTAGAAGCCGAGCGGTCATAAAGGCCGAGTAGGCGTAGAAGCCGAGCGGGCACCGAAGCTGAATAGGCGTAGAAGCCGAGCGGGCACCGAAGCTGAATAGGCGCAGAAGCCGAGCGGGCACCGAAGCTGAATAGGCGCAGAAGCCGAGCGGGCACCGAAGCTAAATAGGCGCAGAAGCCGAGCGGGCACCGAAGCTGAATAGGCGCAAAAGCCGCTGCGTAACGTGCCAGAGTGATGATGTGGACGTCTTTAGCTGGAATTATGGCTCTTGGAGATATAATCAAATCCCAAGCATTAATTGTGGAGATTTGCCATCATCCGGTACATTAAACGCAGAGGCGTGTTTTGAAGGTCTGTCACTTGGCCTGCGCATGGTGCAGAGACGTGTCTCAGGCATCTGTCAGTATTCGGCGCATTAAATTGGCAGAGACGTGCCTTGAGAAACTGTCACCGCTCTGTGCATAAAAAATGCAGAGACTTGCCTTGAGGGCCTGTCACCGCCCTGTGCATAAAAATGCAGAGACGTGTCTCGAGTCCCGTACGGGGTGCAGCTTTTGACATGGCAGGCGGTTTGTCTTCCGCGGATCATAAGGGGCTCTCATCTGCCTGTGTAAAACTAGTCAGCGTACTCCTCTGTGTATGTAAAAGCGGTTTACGCAAGGGAGATGGCAGTAAATGACAGTCTGGGTTGCAGTGCTGCGCCATCATCATAGCCGTCGCCTGGGTAGTCGAGCAGTATCCCTTTGTCAGAAGTTGAGACGTCAGGTTCACTGCAGGATCTGACAGGTTCATTGCAGTCTTTGACAGGTTCATTGCAGGGTCTGACAGGTTTACTTCGGAGAATATGAAGCATCCCTCGTACACTTCAATGCTGCACTGAAAGATGATGAGTTTTACGCCATATAGGCGACGAAGCCCCTGTTTATGCTGAAGCAGCCTGGACGTACTGTCCTATGCGGATGGTCCTTGAGCCTGTATTTTACGCTGTGCTTTGGCGGAGAAGCTCTGTTTGCACATTTTGAAGGCTCTGAAGTCCTCTATTTACGCTGCTTTGCATCAATATGCTGTGTAGAGCTTCCAGCGTATTTTTCATGCTTCTACAAGACCCCCTTCAAAGCTTTTAAATTCCTCGTAATTTAAAACGCTTTGAATAAAGCATGACCCGCTCCTCGTAACTCAAAACATTTCTGAATAGAGTTTTGAAATGGTCGAGGCTGACTTTATGGCGGATTCATTGGGGATCGGTGCTCTCTCTCGCCTGTAAAAAGGCTGAGGTGTTCTCCTGTTCTTCCCATACTTCCTTCATCATACAGAGATGATGGCCGGAGTCTGTCGGGTCGATTTGAGGAAGAAGGAGACTATGCTCTTCCAGCATGTAAGGAGCCAAAAAAGATGGCGTCTTCGAGCAAATGTCCTCTGCAACGATGGATCATGGAAGGATATCATAGCCTCCTTTGCTCGGGATAATCAACAACTTTGTATGGTGGTTCTTCGGGAGAGACGAAGAATCGTATTTCACCACGCTGCTTGCAAGTGGCACCTTCTCCCGTTACCTCCGGTGACGAGAGTCAGACAGACTAGCTCTGTCCTGGCTTGAGTGGCGGTGGTCTGTAGGACAGTAGATTTACCCTGCTTTCCTTCTGTTGGAGGATGGGTCTATAAGCCCAGTTTTGTATCCTCCCGCCATTGATCATCTTCTTGGAAGAAGAGAAAGACCATCACCAACGTGAGAACCTGTCAGAATAGCTCCTCGGTGCGATCTTCAGACGATGATGAGGAAGCCCTTTGTAGACGGGGTTTCCCTCAGATGTAATCATGAAAATGAAGAAATAAAACCCTTGTAGACAGGATTTCCCTCATATGTAATCATGACTTTAATCTTTAATAAAATTGTCTTTCTTCTTCATATGATCATCTTGCCATACTTTGCTCTGAAGTCTGAATGTGTGCAGCTTTGACACGTCTGATTCTTTACGCCGACTCTGTTTAGAAAGAGTGCTAGGTCCTGTCCTGTCTTTTACGCATAACTAGGGATGCATAGAAAGCCGCTTTAGCATTCGAGTGTTCGAACTGTCCTGCTGTTAGGAGTGAGGAACCGCGTAGAATCCTGAACTGTTACTTCTGATAGACAGAATTTCTTTGTTCAGACATCATCTTCAAGAATGATTTCTCGGAAATCCCTTGGAACAGGGCGAGAAATGGCTGTCAAACTGATTTGCCTTCTTGGTAGATAAAAACGTTCAGACTGGAGTCTGGATGAACTTCGAATCGACCCATGAAGAAGAGTAATTTTTTAATGTTTGAAATCTGTATGCTTCGGGTACTTGGGATATATTGAGGTCAAGAAGGAGTATCTTTTGTGTGAACTCCTGTAATTGACCGCTTTGAGGATCGTTCAGATGTACGCGTACTCTGGCCTGCATATCTTTCAGATGTGCGGGAAGTCATGGAGCGCGAAATCATAAGTTGGCAGCCTCTGTGCGTAAACTAAACACCATCTAGCGTGAAATCATAGACTTTGTAGTTCCTGAGCGTGAAGTCGTAGGTTTGTAGCCTCTCGAGCATAAAATCTACCGAGCACAAAGGCATCCGGGCGTAAAACCCGACTTGTAGCTGTCGAACAAAAAGTCATAGATTCGTAGCCGTCGAGCGTAGAAGGCTCTTTAGCGTAGAACTGTGGATTTGTTGCTTCTGAATTTTTTTTTTTTTCGAGCGTGAAGTCGTGGATCCGTCGCCTCCGAGCATAAACTAAGCACCACTGAGCGTGAGATCATCAATTTGGTACCTGCTGAGCGTGAAGTCATAGGTCTGTAGCCTCTCAAGCATAAAAGCTACCGAGCACAAAGGCATCCGGGCGTAAAACCATAGACTTATAGCTTGCGAGAGTAAAACCGTAGATCTGTAGCTGTCGAGCGTAGAAACCACGAACCTGCTTTGCGCAAAAAACTTTTCAAATTCGTCGACTGTCTGCCTTCTCTGAAAATAGGCTGACGTGGGACCCAATCATAACCGAATATTAATTAGGAGATTTGGTTCGGGGTCCGAGGAGTCCATCCGAACTCTATATATATCCCAAGTTTCTGAGAGAAAAACTTTTCATCCGTCTTATGCGAGAGAAAGCTTTCGACTGTTAGAGTTCTGTTTCTTCTTCGAGTCTTCAAAGTCTCCAGTAATGGCTTCGAAACAAACCTCCTCCGCTAAGGGAAAGAAAGTTGATTCCTCTTCTCGTTCTTCGACCCAAGCGAGAGAGTCTCTGGTTGGACAAGGCGAACTTTGTTCTGAGCGGAGCATCCCGCCGACGAGTAGTGCACCCGGCGTGGAAGGTAGAGCTTTTGGGAAGGAGAGAATGACTGAAAATCCTTCGCACACGTTGAACGTGACCGCGCTAGGTCGTCTTCTGTGCTGATAGCCTCTTTGAGGAAGATGATGCACGGAGACGTTTCATCTTTTTACGTCCACATTCCTAATGTGACAGCGTAAAAACTCTATTTTTTCTGCAGTCGAACGTAAAAGCTTTGACCGCCGAAAACTTGGTGTACACCATTAAAATTTGAGTTTTATGCTTGTGGATGGAAATCCTGGCGTAAAGCTCAATTTAATCAATCTGGCGTAAAGCATAGACCGTATACTGCCAATCTTGACTTTTACGTTAAGGAAATGGATTCCAGCATAAAGGTTCAAGTTTCACAGTCTCGGCGTAGAGCACGGACTGTTGATCGGATGCTGCAAGTCCCGAAATGTCTAGTTTTAGGAACTGACGTATTTTTTTGTACTTTCACAGTTAACTTGCATGAGTCTCCGCTAGCTGAAGTGATGGGCTCTGCCGCCGGGATGCTGCACTCCAACTATCTGGAGGATCTGTCGCACGTGACATTTCCTATCTCTGGGCCCCAATATCCCGAAGGAAGGGCAATTCTGATATCGGCTCAGGACGAGCGAATGCTGCTGAGCATGATCAACGGGGAGCCCCTAACGTACGTAGACGGGGAGCAATACCTGAAGCCGGCTTTCCTCTTCGGGGATATGATCGATAAGCAGTCCCAGACAAAGCCTAAGAGAGAACTCTGGGTTTTCTCTGCCATTGATTTGGTCTTGTATCTGCCCAATATGCCGAGAGACTACCCCATCTCGGCCTTCTTCTATGCTACGCATCCCAGGAAGATATCGTGGACGCTGACCCCCGATCTTTACGGCAAGCCGGGGAAGATCTTTCATCTGAGAGGAGCTGACCAGGGGTCGTTTGTCAGCCGCCCTTCTGGCTCTGTGATGCTGTTCAGGGGGCTGTACCCGGGCAGTGTCCCTAGTGAAGACAGTTTGGTGATCCAGCTGGTCCAGTTACCGACTTTCTGTAATAATTTTATGGGGCGTGGGGGAGTATACCCTAAGGTGAACCCTCGGTGTGGCGGGTGGATCACCCCTTCAAACCTTCGATGGGCTCGTTTAGTTGATTGGGCCTTGAAGCATTTCCAGACCGAGTTGGAGAATATTGGTCTGTTTACAGCTGTGAGCGCTACCGGTATTGGGTTACCTCCTAACCCTAACCTGTTCCTGGCACTGATGGAGCGATATATTTTGCTCACCTGGACTTTCGCCACTCCTCTGGGGGAGTTGGGATTGGCCCTGCATGAGATGGCAGAGATCTCAAGACTGCCGATGGGGATACTCCATACGAAGAGTATGTTCCTACGAACCGAGAGCTGGGGGGTTTAGACCCTGGGGTAGTGGAGGTCTATCAGGAGCTGATGTGCCACTACCTCACCTGTACCGCTTTTTATGATGAGCCCTCAGATTTGGCTTACATCAGTAAATGGACGTCTTATCTTTTCTTCCACCGGTCTAGGACTGCTAAGCCGGAGAAGGTATTGGAGGGCAAGAATCTGCCCGTGAATCCCCTGAGTGCATTTAATGCTCAGGTAGTTGACGATCTCATAGTGGATGCTGGTGCTCCAGACCGGTTCCTCGACGAAGGAAAGAGGAAGTATCTTGAAGGCACTAAGGCCTATAGTTATTTGAGGCGTTGTCGCAGGCCTCTGTCCAGGGAGGCTCAACTGGCTGGCTTCCTCTCTATATGGCTGCGCCGAGTAGTACTGCCTGGCGTCGCGTTTGCGGACCGCATTCACCGCAATACGCTGTGGCCTGCAGTGCGTCTGGTGTTCGGGGCAAGACTGGGCTTGCTCCCTGCCATGGTGTGCCGTATACAAGCTGGCCTGAGGGCCATGACTGACGGGCTGCTCGTCGATGAAGTTCGGCGTGATAGCTTCCCCAGGATAGAATTACCTTACCTGTACTTGATGGGGTGGCTAATTCTTCATAACCCCTGGGTGATGTCTCCCGGTTCCGGCAGTAGTTCGAGGGGTAGTTTCTTATTGAACTATCGAAAGTCTTCCTGGAACGTGAACACAGTTATAGACTGTCGACGGGCGCTAGGCTTCAGTCATAGTTGGAAGCTTTTCTGTACCGTCCCTCCTGTACATCGCAATCAGCTGAGGATTAGGCTCGAGGATTCGGGTAGTGAGAAGACCATTCTTTCTCCTGAAGCTTTTAATTGGTTGGTCTGTATTAGACCATCCCATCTGCTATACAGAAGCGAAGATCATTGCTTCTTGGAGCCCTACTTGCCCAGTCGATTTGCCCGACAGTTTGGGTATGATCAGTTGCACGTGGGCAACGCCGTCACCAGCTTTAGGTCCAGAGGTGGACTCATTGATGGAGCGAGGGGATGGCGATATTTTATTATGGGCTGTACTGGGGCAATTTTTATTGTGCCCGTCATTACACTCTCCACGGAGCTGCGCATGCTGCATCCGTATGCCCAGTTCTATGTGGCGACTAACAACTTCCATCATGATTTTGATATGCAGGAAATCTTTAGGTTGCCCTCTTCCAAGCCTGGGGGAAGAGTTGAAGTCCCCTCGGTTTCTTCCAACGAGGGTGAGTCCGTTACCCCGGATGAGCCTCTGGTGTCGGTCCCTAGGAGTGAAGTACCTCCGCCTGCAGGGGCTTTGGCAGTTCTTGGGAAGCGAAGGGCTCATGTTCCCAAGGAGACTTCCCCTCGTAAGAGGAAGAAGAAGACGATAAATCGTTCTCTCCGGATTCCCGGTATTGATGCTCCTGGAGGCGAGCTCGCATCTCCCCGTGTTGGGGACGATTCTTTGATTGGAGGTTCCTCGCCTTTTAGAGAGGGACCTTCTATAGTTCCGGCTGGTGGTGCCGGGAAATCTCAGCTGGACACTGGTGTCACGGCTATTGCTTCAGGTAGTGGAACGAGGTCGCCTTCGGGGCTGAGTATAATAAAGTTCCGTATACCTCTAGCCGGATCAGCATCGGGAGGGACTTCTGCCGTGCCTACGAGAATACCTAGCGTGATTCCTGCCGATGAGCCTCGGTTGGATTTGGAGGAGGACTTGGAAGACTATCTGTCAGCTTCTATGAGCAGACCCCCTTCCCCAGGTATGACAGCTTGCCTAGCATCATTAAGAAATGATTTAGCTGTACAGGCTGCGGATACGACATATATGCCGTCGGTCCCCGGTAAATATCGTCTTCACGCCTTTTCTCTTAGGAAAGTTAACATTATGCTGACATTAACTTCCTTTCGTCCTCCTTTCAGGGGAAGACCTCTTTGGGGAGGGCAGTATAGATGCGTCCTTTGGCTCTGGCGGCGATACGGAGGTACCCGATTTTAAAGAGGAGACATTTTTGGGCGCTGGCTTGCCTGTCGAGGAGACTCCGATATCTCAAGAGGAGGACGAGCCTGTTATCGCGACAGTGCCTCCTTTGAGTAAGTTGGCCTCTTCGTCCGGTGTTGGCGCTTCTTCTTTCATCGTAGCACCTGCTAAGGCGACGGCCGTGGCGACATCGTCTGCGGTTATTCCTGGAGGGAAAGTTGCCACGATCGCGGACACTCCCCGCGTTCATGCGGACCTAGCTGCGCTGACCGAACAGTACACCGGTATCTTCTATACCACTTTGAGAATGCTAATGTCAATGGTGTTGGCGAAGAAGCTGGACTTTGTGTCACTGAAGAGATCCTCTTGGTTCTTGATAGAGGCGATCCGGGAATTTGATAATACCGGGGTAGCTGACGCGCTGGAGGCGATGGTTAATGGTTTAGAGCAACCTATTAACGAGTACCTGCAGCTAGCTCAAGGCAACATTGAAGCTCTAGTCAAGGCCAGATACGACTCCTTGACTGCGCATCTTGTTGAAAAGAAGGAAAGTCTGAATAAATTCCTCGAGACCAACCAACATGATGTGGACAAAGGGAAAGCTGTTTTGGAGGAGACTTTCGCCCTCCAAACGAAGTGCCAGGCCGAGTATGATGGCAATGTAGCGAGGGTCCGCAAACTGGAGACAAAGCTTGCTCAGGCTAAGGAGTGGGCTTCTTAGTCGTCGGCAGGTCTAGATGTGGTGAAGGGCCGACTGATCGTAGCACAACAGAACTTGGCGAGTGCAGGAGTCGCCCGTGCCAGTTTCCTTCGGGCTAGAGCCGAACTGTCCCTCCTGATAGATGACGAGGCACGGTTGGAGCGGGTCCGCGCTAATGTCTTGGATTCCGGGGCTGAGAGGATGGCCGTACTGGCGCAGCAGCTTCGCGACCTGACCGCTCCCCTTCATTATGTACTGTTGCTTTTGCTTTTCAAATGTACCCTTGCTCTTTTCTGGGAATATAAAAGAGGCTCTTTATCTGACTTTGTAGACCCATCATTTCGGAATATAAATGACAGATTTGGGTGAAAGTGATATCAGAGGTGGTATGGACGTGATATACTTTCGGTAAGTTTTATCAGAGCATATCTATTCAGAGGTCATATGGACATGACAGAATATGATCCAACTAGTTTCGTTTTGGAAGTAGTTTTGTCAGAATGAGATCACCTTATTCTACTTGAGCAGAGGAGGTTTAAGCATAGTACCTCTTCAGAAATTTGCCATTGATAGGAGCCATTAGCAGGTCTCCATTAGGCTGGGCTAACCTGTAAGCGCCGTTTGAGAACGTTGTCTCGATTACGTAAGGGCCTTCCCATTTGGGCTAGAATTTGCCTTTACTCCTGTGAGTAAGAATCATCGGTCTTCTTACAACTAAAACCAGCTCGACGACTTTGAATACTCTTTCCTTTACTTTTTGATTAAAAGTTCTGGAAATGCGTGCTTGGTAGAGCGCGATGCACTGCTGAGCTTGGAGGCATTTCTCGTCTAATCCTTCTAGCTCTTGAAGCCTTAACAGGTCATTCTTTTCTCAAGTTAACTCGTTGGCTACGGCTATCCTGAGTGACAAAATTTGAATTTCGATAGGAAGGACTGCTTCACTCCCGTAGACCAATGAGAATGGCGTACAACCTGTCGGTGCTCGTACCGTTGTGCGGTATGCCCAGAGACATTCTCCCAGCTTCTCATTCCAATCTCTTTTGTTCGAAGAGACGAACTTCTTTAAGAGTTTGATAATGGTTTTGTTGAAGGCTTCCGCCAACCCATTAGCAGCTGGATAATATGCCGTGGAGGCCACATTTTGTATGATCTTCAAGGCTTGCGGGCTGTACCTGTGAACTTGCATTTCACCAGAGTCGTCATCAAAGGAATCCTTTTGCATAGTCTGTTTATTGCGCATGCGACCGAAGACTATTGAACGCTGACCGTTGTGGGCAGGTAGAACAATGAAGATAGAATCCTCATGTGGTCCATACATTGTGATGACATTGGATGATGACGTCACTTCCCATATGTACGGATGATAGGAATCTATAGCTACCAAGAATTTTTGTGCTATAGGCTCTATATCATCATGGGGAGAGGGTTCGTGATTTGGAATTCGGACATCGGTATACTGGAAAAGAGGTCCTTTATTATTATCAGAAACTGCACTCCTGGTTTCATTTACATCACTCGGCTGCTTGTTGCACCGAAGGTTGATGATTAAGGACGGAGGCTTCTAGTTTAGAGTGACCACTAGGGGATCACCCCCTTTCCCTGACCTGGTCTCGTTCAGGTGGATAGCCATAGGCTCTGTGGCTTTTGGACGGGTAGTCTGTCCTTTCACCTTGATTGACAGAGGTTGCTTGGCAGAAGGTTCTTCAGGCTCCCGGTGAGATTCCTTCTCTGCTTGGGCTGACACCTCTTCCGTGTAGTCTTGAGAGTATAATATGGTGTCGGAGTAGTAGGATTCTACTCCTTTAAACGGGTTTAGGTCAGGAACCTCCGTTTGTACTGTCCCTTGGGCGTCTACATATTTGAAGCACTGATGTAGAGTCGAAGGAACGATGTTGTGGTCATGGATCCACGGTCTTCCTAGCAGGATGTTGTAGGACACCTCTGAATCGATGACGTAGCATGTAGCCACCGATCTGAGGTTGCCAATCTGGATCCTCAGGCAAATTTTCCCCAACGGCTTACTTCTTCCGGCGTTAAAACCCACAATAGTAGTGGTGGTGTAAGCCAGTTCGCTGGTAGGAATCCTCAGCGGTCTAAGCAGACTATGAGGAATGATGCTGATTGAGGATCCCGGATATATGTGAATCCGGTCGACCTCCATGGAACCGACGTACCCGGTGTGGTAGAGGGGTCTGTCATGCCTGTTATGTTTTAACAACATGTCATCTTGAGTGAAAGTGATGTTTGGGACCACCTCCATCATACTATGGCATTGGAGACATGCTGCAGGTTCTTCGTCGGGGGACTTGAGTTGGGTCAAGTATGTATCCGCCTGCACCAATGCCTCACTTAGGGCTAGACGAGTGTCTTGGGAGAGCCTGAGTAGCTCGAAGATGGACAACCTGGCTGGGGTATTAGCCAGTTGGGCCAAGATGTCAAAGTTGTACGGCTTCTCTAAACCTTTATTTTGAATGTTTTTTACAGGTTTATCGAAGCGCACTTCTTTTTGCTTCCCTTTGTCCGCCGAAGTTGGTCTCGAAGGACCGGCCTCTGGTACGGCGGGCTCTGGTTCCGCAGGCTTGGCAGCTGAAGCGTCTGCAGGTGCTTCTTTCTGACTCGCTCCGTAGTCCCTGAGGTAAGCCTTCCCTGAACGGGTTGCTGTGGCCAAAACCTCGTCTTTGTTTGATGTCGAAGAAGTCACAACCATATGGCATGGCTTGTATTTGGAGTTCTTCCTGGACTTAGCTTTAGTAGCATTAGTCTCTTCTTTGAGCTCCGACACTAAGTCTGGGTGAACCCACATAATCTCGCCTCTCTGGGTAGTTAGGGGTAACAGGTCATGATTTTGGCCCCTAGCATGAGGGAGATTAACGATGTCCATCGTTGTCCGAGAAATAGGTGTAACACCGTCCGGTACTTCTTGGGGAGGCAGATTGCCAAATTGCAGAGAGATCATGTTGGCCGTGACCGTCTTCTCGCTATTGCGCAGGGTGATGGCTTTAGCATCGATCAGCTCTTGGATCTTCCTTTTCAGTATGTAACACGCCTTTGTTGGATGGTGTACGTATCTGTGGAAGATATAGTACTTGGGGTTGTTGGCACTGCCGGCCTCACTAGGCTGCCTCTCCTCTGGAAGGGTGATTTTGCCACTTTTGAGGAGACACTCGAATATACTCGGAATATCGTCGTCGTCGAAAGAGTATACCTCTACGGGCCTGGAAGTCCCTGGTTTTGTCTGCGTGGTTGCCGCAGTCTTCTGTCTGGACGTGTTGATCGCCAGAGCTTCTTTTCCTTTGGAACTGCGAGGATGGTCGCCGTTGGGGGATGACCTCTTGCCTCTGTCAGAGGTAAAGATCATGATGCCGTTGTCACACGCCTTGCAGCTGTTGTCCTCGGCGGCTACCGCTGAGATGATGAAAGAGGGCCAATCATAGAACTGATATGGTCCTGTAAACACCGAGATCACGGGAAGAAGGTTCTTCCTGCAAATATCCACCAATGCTGAGTCTGGAACTCCTGGAGGCATCTGTAAGGTGGCTTGGAGAAAACGTTCGACGAAGGTGCGAACGTCCTCCTTCTCCCTCTGCTTGACTTCGATGAGAGAGGACATAGACATGTTCATTCCTCCCTTGTAGAATCGTGTGAAGAATAAAGCTTTGAACTCTTCAAAGAAAGTAATGCAGTTGTCCGCCAGGCTGCGGTACCACTGGTAAGCCACTCCTGAGAGACAGCCCTTGAATACCCAGGTGAGGAGGGTGTCATTCCCTTGTAGCAACACCGTTATCATACTGAAATAGTTTATGTACTGACTTGGTGATGTTTTTCCCTCGAACAGGGCCATGGTCTGAGGTTTGTACCTCGGAGAAAAATGGACCTCTTCCCAGATAGCTGGGTATGGCTGGTTGATTCCCAATTTCTTGAGCTGATCTTTGTGCTTCAAGACGTCAAATTGGGCTTTCAACTCCCGTACTGCTCGTATCAGGTTTTCAGCTGGTAGCGAGACCACGGAATGGTGCGGAGTTGGTTGTATTGTGACTCCCGTGGGAGGTAGTACATTCTCCGAGTGAGGAAGTGAAGGACCAGCTAATTCTTGATCTAGAGCAGGCTCTTGGATCGTGTTGGACAGTGGTAGATCCACCCATACGTATCTGAGTAGGCGGGACCGATGTTCGAGCCATAGCAGCCGCCTGTTGAGTTAGCATTATTTGGTGCATATTCTCCATCATGGACTGCATTTGCTTTAGAGATGTCTTAAGTGTAGTAATGCGTTGCTCAGCGTTCCCTGATGGCGAGGCTTCCTCGTGTTCATCTCCAACGGCATAAACTCCCATCTCCCTGGGCGTCATTGAAGGATGAGTATAGGTTGCTGCAGAAGTTGACTCTATACTCTCAGTATCTGATTCGGGAGACTGGCAACCCCCAGTATCGGAATCAGAAGAGCACGAGGTCAGTTGTCGTTGTCTTGAACGAGTGTTCTGGAATACCCCAGCTTCGGTGTCCCTAAGGAGCATGTTGAATTTTCTTCGGTTCGGAGTTCTAGAGGATGGACGTCTTAAGTCTGAGCTTTCTCCAGGTATATGTGAAGCCATGTTCACAGATGCATGCGCGGGCTCTTCTTCTAGGAAAGATGGAGAGTAGCTCAGTCGATCGAAAACCGACCGTTTTGCTTTAGAACAGCAATAATTAATCACAATCCTGTGACTATTACAACAGTGCTTTCTAGGAGGCGTAATAGCCACGCTGGGGGATCCCCTCTCCTTGCGCTTCCGGATTAGATATTTGCGCAGGTCAGGAGGAGTTGCAGAAGAAGAAGATGATGGCTTGTTCCTTCTGTTCCCATTGGTGGGCATGCGGACGATGGGAGTCATAGTCTTCGCTGTGCCACCCGTATACAATAGGTTGGCCATCTGGGTGGCGGATAATCCCCGGGGAAGGTATCTTTCCGCAACTGGAGCTTTATTTACGCTTAGGGACTTCGTCTGGCGTAATTTGGAGCTTTGCTCAGGTTGGCGTAAAGCTGAGGATGTTCTTAGGTGGCCATCAGCATCTCGCATAATTCGGAGGGCGTGCAGATCGTTCCCTTGCTGGTGTAAAGGCCGGGAAGTTGAGTGGTCCACCACTCGCTTTCCCTTACAGAGATCACAGGGATCATCTGGTTCTCCGTAGAGGTCAGATGTTATTTTACGCGCGGAGCGTGTCGTGTACTTCTGATTTGGCGCTGAGGCTTTATCAGAAGTTTTGTCTATTCCGCCAGGGATGGGAGACTGAATTTATGCGCAGAGCGTGGAGTATACTTCTGGGTTAGCGCTGAGGCATTGCCAGAAGTTTTGTCTGTTCCGGCAGGGACGGGAGACTGAATTTCACGCGCAGAGCGCGGAGTATACTTCTGGGTTAGCGCTGAGGCATTGCCAAAAGTTTTGTCGGTTCTGTCAGAGACAGGCGACTGAATTTTACACGCAGGGCGCGGAGGGAGCAAGGCTACAACCTCATTGGTCGGAGAGATCGGAGAGTCCACAGGAATGGTAGAGGATGTCTTGGACATCCAGACCTTACGCAGCTTCCTGTTGTTTTGGTGAGAGAGAGAGTGAGAGCTACCCTTTGTCCGGAGCATATCTTCGTAGGCAGATTGGTCGAACTGGACGACCAGTGTCTTCTTCACGGATCCCACGGATACCGTATCGTGTTGAGCAATAGCTTCCTCATCAGAAGAGAAAGACATCCCCAGCAGAGTTGCCATCTTGTTTAGGATAATATAAACGAGAAAAAATTTGATAAATGCGAAAAACTAGGTCTTGTACGAAGACCCGCCCTTCTTTTATGTTTACAAACAAGATTGTACAAATTTGATCCTACGCGAGGATGTCTAAGTACAATTTATTTAATCTGGATGAATATTGCTATAGGTGTCTGATCTACAGTCGATCACTTTAGCCCTTGGACCACACGATGTTTGAAGAAGTGCCGTGGAAGACAGGTAGCAGCTTCGAGGGTTGCTGAAGAGGGTGGATGCCCGATGCCAAAGTCGTCGATCCCTTCTCTTTGCCTGAGCTCTGGACTCTTCTCTCTCTCTCTATCTCTCTCTCTCTCTCTCTTTCTCTCTCGACCTTCCAATTTGTCGACCTTGTTCCTCATTGATCGAGGTCTCTATTTATAGAGTTTTAGTGACAGTGACCACTCAATCGATATAAAAACCGAGTAGTGGAAAGTACAGAACCCTTTTACACAACGGTTAAAATAACCAAAGCCTGCGTATAGATGATCCATTGAATGAGCGTGTGATGCGGGTCCAACTAAGGGAAAAAACGCGTATAATCGCTACGAAGATCACGGCATAAAAGCCACGTAGGTAGGTATCCATCGTGTAGAAGAAGTTGGCATAGAAGCCAAATGTCTGTCACCATGTCATAGAAGCCAAATAGTTATCAAACCGGCATAGAAGTCGAAATAGGCGTAGAAGCTGAGTGGTCCTAGAGGCCGAGTAGGCGTAGAAGCCGAGTGGTCATAGAGGCCGAGTAGGCGTAGAAGCCGAGTGGTCATAAAGGCCGAGTAGGCGTAGAAGCCAAGCGGTCATAAAGGCCGAGTAGGCGTAGAAGCCGAGCGGGCACCGAAGCTGAATAGGCGTAGAAGCCGAGCGGGCACCGAAGCTGAATAGGTACAGAAGCCGAGCGGGCACCAAAGCTGAATAGGCGTAGAAGCCACTGCGTAACATGCCAGAGTGATGATGTGGACGTTTTTAGCCGAAATTACGGCTCTTGGAGATATAATCAAATCTCTAGCATTAATTGTGGAGATTTGCCATCATCTGGTGCATTAAACGCAGAGGCATATTTTGAAGGTCTGTCACTTGGTCTGCGCATGGTGCAGAGACTTGTCTCAGGCATCTGTCAGTATTCGGCGCATTAAATTGGCAGAGACGTGCCTTGAAAAACTATCACCGCTCTGTGCATAAAAAATGCAGAGACGTGCCTTGAGGGCCTGTCACCACCCTGTGCATAAAAATACAGAGACGTATCTCAAGTCCCGTACGGGGTGCAGCTTTTGACGTGGCAGGCGGTTTGTCTTCCGCGGAGCGTAAGGGGCTCTCATCTGCCTGTGTAAAACTAGGCAGCGTACTCCTCTATGTACGTAAAAGCAGTTTACGCAAGGGAGATGGCAGTAAATGACAGTCTGGGTTGCAGTGCTGCGCCATCATCATAGCCGTCGCCTGGGTAGTCGAGCAGTATCCCTTTGTCAGAAGTCGAGACATCAAGTTCACTGCAGGATCTGACAGGTTCATTGCAGGCTTTGACAGGTTCATTGTAGGGTCTGACAGGTTTACTTCAGAGAATACGAAGCGTCCCTCGTACACTTCAATGTTGCACTGAAAGATGATGAGTTTTACGCCATATAGGCGACGAAGCCCCTGTTTATGCTAAAGCAGCCTGGACGTACTGTCCTACGCGGATGGTCCTTGAGCCTGTATTTTATGCTGTGCTTTGGCGGAGAAGCTCTGTTTGCACGTTTTGAAGGCTCTAAAGTCCTCTGTTTACGCTGCTTTGCATCAATATGCTGCGTAGAGCTTCCAGCGTATTTTTTATGCTTCTACAGCTGCATTAAAAGCAGACGTATTTTACGCAGGGAGGGTATAGCATCCTTTTTATGCCAAAATAGCCTAGAAGTGCTGCTTTACGCGAGTAGCTCTGGAGCTCTATTTTACGCCAAATAGCGTTGAAGCTCTGTTGTATGCCAATAGCTCTGAAGTCATATTTTATGCCACACAGCGCTGAAGCTCTATTTTATACGAACTTCATGTATGTTGGGGTTTTTTACGCGTATAATTCCCCAGCGTATTTCATGCTTCTACATGGTGGTCGTGTCCGATGGTCGCTACCCCCGAGGTATGTCGATTAATGGAGTCCGAGGGTCACTACCCCCGAGGTATGTCGGCTGATGATGTCCATTGACGTGTATGTGAGTTGTGAGGCTTAGATCGAGTAGCCTACCCTTGTCCATACGTCGAAAAGTTATCCTCATTGCATTGATATAGATTGTCTTGTACAGCGTACTTATATATTTTTAAACATTATGCATGTTTACTGTATTTAAATTGGCTTGCTTCTATGTATCTTGTTATGTCCCTCTGAGGACCTGGCCCTTCCAGGTATCATTGTTCTTGAGTATTCGTCGGAGCGCAGATTCGGATGGTTATATATGTTTCGAGGATGTCTTCTCTTCGAGCCCGTAGTCGTTAGTTGGTATTCTAATATTGTGTTTATTGTGTTGTACTTTTCCATTCAAGTTGGTAGTGGATTTATTTCCATCAAACTATCATCCTTAGATACTTATATTAAGATCTAGTTTCATAGATACTGGTTATTTATTTACATTTAATTTTTGTGGATGAGATTTAGATTATACCCTGTGACTTGTGACATATGTTTATACCACTTGTGGATTGATATTCATATTACAGCGTACGTGTGGATTTTGGTTTCCATATATTGGAGTTGCCATATCCATACGGCTGGCATGCTTACGTGTCCTAGTCCTACGTATTTTTGGGACTGGGGCGTAACACCTTCTTCGGAGACAGTCCTGTAGTTTGGGTCTGGGCTGATGGGCACCGCAAATCCCGTCGTGAGCCTCACGGAGAGCCTCATTTTGGTAGCCGTATCGTAAAAGAACCAGAGGGAATGTCTTCAAATGGGAGTGGCTTTTTTTGGGTTCTCAGAAAGAATTTCATAGACTGCGTAGTCGATGAATAAAAGTCTACAGCATTGTGAGTCAGTACTTGTCTCTACTGAGTACCTTAGACAAAGACAGAGGTTGTTCTTCGGGCAGAACAGCTCCTGACTGATTATGGTGATCAGTTCATGGATTTTGACCGGGACTGATAGGGAGGCAGCGAGGACGACCAGGGCATCAGCCTTGATATTTTACAGCTGAGGGATGTACTCTATGAAGAACCCCACAAAGGTGGAGATAATACCGAGCGCGGCTTGATGGTAGGGAATCAAGTCTTCATTCTGGACCTCGTACTCCCCTCGTACTTGATTGACTATCAGCTTGGAATCGTCGTAGGCTTCTAGGTAGTCAACTCCCACTTGTTTAGTGAGTTGGAGACTAATGACGAGAGCGTTATACTCTGCCACAATGTTAGAGCATGGCTCTATGAGGGAGTAAGCGGGGTTGATAACCAGATCGTATGAAGAGATCAACACTATCCGTACGCCAACAATAATATCGTCTTTGGGCCATGTTCTTGAAGCACCGTCGAAGAATATCCTCCAAACAGCTTTTGCATTCGTCACGGTATTAGAGTTTGCGACTATGTCGGGGATATCCTCGTAGTGTTTTGAAGTTTTTGGTACCGGGTGGGCTGCCATGAAATCTGCCAACGCTTGGCCTTTGACAGCTTTCTGTGGGTCAAATACCATATCATATGGTGACAACAGTATTGTCTATGTAGCTAGGCGAGAATTGAGCACTCTAGGTTTTCTCATGAGGACCCTGAGAGGATTAACTCGCGAGATCACGTGGATAGTTTGTCCTGGCACGTAATGCCGGGTGTTCTGGATGGCGAAGACTAGAGCAAGGCATTCCTTCTCGATGGGGTTGTACATGTGCTCTGCGCCGGCCATCATCCTACTGAGATAGTAGATGGCCTACTCATGACCTAAGTCGCTTGTCTGGGCTAGCAGAGCATCGTGGGAGTGATCCATCGCCCCACACATAGAGCAGGAAGGGTTTTTCCATAACTGGGGCTACCAATACTGGAGAGATCATGAGGTATTCCTTAATATCATCGAAGGTCCGCTGACATTCGTTATTCCAAACAAAGGAGACTCTATTCTTTATGTGCTGAGTGAACGACTGGCAACGTCTAGAGAGGTTTGATATGAACCTTCTGATGTAGGCCAGTCTTCCTTGAAGGCCATGAAGTTCTTTGAGATTCTTTGATGGACATATTTCAATGATTGCTTTGGTCTTTTCAGGGTCTATATGGATACCCTTCAGAATTAGGATGAAACCCAAGAATTTGTCGTTGGAGACTCCTAGGAACGATACGGTGTGGTTTATCTTGAGCTGGTGCGTACGTATGAGGTCGAACACAGTCTTCAAGTCCCAGAGGTGATCATTTTTGGAGCGACTCTTGATGACGATGTCATAAACGTAACACTTGACCGTCTAGCATAGATGTTCATGGAAGATGGTGCTCATTGCTCGTTGGTATGTAGCACCGACGTTCTTCAGACCTAAGGGCATGACTGTGTAGCAGTACACTCCTATCGACGTTCGGAAGGATGTATGCTTCTCGTCATCAGGAGATATCTTGATTTAATTATAGCCTGAGAATTCGTCCATGATGGACATACGCTCGAAACCACAGGTATTGTCGATCATTATGTCTGTGATAGGAAAATGGACCTAATCCTTAGGGCAGGCTGCATTAAGATCACAGAAGTCAATGTAGATCCAAATTTTTTCGTTCTTTTTGACAATGGGCATGATGTTTGCTACCCAATGTAGATGTTGTTCTTCGCGGATGAAGCCACTAGCTATCAGTTTGTTGACTTCATCTTTGATGGCGTTCATAATGTTCGGCCGGAACCGTCGTTGCCACTACTTGACAGGCTTGGCATTCGGCAAGATATTGAGTTTGTGGATCACAATTTATGGGTCTAGTCCCAGCATGTCTTCATAGCTCCAGGAAAAGATATCGATGTATTCCCTGACGAGTTTTATCAGGGATTCCTGGTCCTCATCAGTCAGACTCTTACTGATGAAGATAGGTTTAGTGGATGATTCGTCGTCCAGATTGACTTGTACGACTTTGTCCTCAGTAGGAGGTTATTGTTGTTCGAAACGCATCAAACATTGTGCGTCAAGGGGTTGGACCCACAGTTCTATTTTAAATAGTTCTGGTGGATCCTCGTCATCTTCCTCAGGGTCAGCTGACACCATGGTAGCAGCCAATATTTGTTTGAGCATCTCCCCGATACTGATGTCGGAGTCCCAAGAGAAAGATTCTGAAGAGTGTGAGTGTAACTCATCTTCTTCATCCGAGACTTTGGGGGTTATAGGAGACATGATGTACCCTAAGCCATGCTTGGTCTTATGGTAATAATCCTCGAACTTGCCTGAAGGAGCCCACAACTGCAGAGGTAGACGTCAACCTTTGCTATAATTCAGACCTCGATTTCTTTTAAGAACATAACCCATCTTCTGGATGAGGTGTTTGGCTTGACCAATGAACCGGTAGAGTTATATTTTGCCGATATCGAGTTCTGGCTCTTGTTCCTCCGGAATGAAGGACTGGGGGCATTCAATACTGCCAAAGATAATGGGTTTGTCTCCTCTCCATCTTGCTGGAACCGTGAAGTTAGAACCTTGGCATGGGAGGATCTGGTTTACTTCATAGGTAGTAATTACCTGTGTATGCAGTTGCAGGCCTATACCATGTTCTAAGGAGTACAATATGCTCAAGTGAGCAATATCTGAGTAGTTCAAAGATAACCCTTTATTCATATACTAGGGATCTTTTCTAAGGGAATTACATCATCTAAGGATGGAGTGTTAGCATGAGCCACAACGTACTCTTCTAGTTCATCTTTCTTGAAATTTGTTTGCAATGCGAGCAAGAGCTTTGGAGGCCTCCTACGAAGCTTGACCACCAAGGGTTCGGAGGCAGGAGCCGGCACAGGGTCCTTCTTCCAACTTGGCAGTCGTACCGTCAGGGGTTGTGGTGCCTTCCTCTGTACCGTCACAATGAAGGAAGGGGGTTGTGTTTCGAGAATATCCTTTGAGGTGGACCATCAAGGGTTCGCCTGATGTTACACCAATTTTTGCTTTATCGTTGGCATCATTCCCTCCTTCGTCCTTACGGACTTGCTTGTACAGGAGTAAATCAGAGTAGTAAGCCTCTATCCCCTTAAAAGGGTCAACATCAGCGAACTCTGTCTTCACCATGCCATGGCCGTCGACGTACTTTAGATACTGGTATAGGGTTGGCATCACGATCATGTATTAGTGTATCCATGAACGCCCAACAGGATGTTGTAGGATAAATTTACATCAATGACATAACATGTGACCTTTGTTTTCATATTGCCTATCTGATATTTTAAGTGAATCTTACCCAGAGGGTAGCTTCTTCCAACGTTGAAGCCACTGATGGCAGTATTGGTCGCTACCAGGCAATGCATCGGGATGCACAAGGTCTGAAGCAGACTCCGCGGGATGATACTGATTGACGAACTGGGATCGATATGCATCAGGTCACCCTGACGGCGCCAATGTACCCTATATAATACAGAGGATGATTGTGTCGATTATTCTTCAACAACATATCTTGTTGCGAGAACGTAATATTAGGTATTGTCTCCATCACATTGTTGTAGTGGGGGCATGCGACATGATCTTCAGCCGGCGGCTTGACATGTGCCAAGTAGGTGTCAGCATTTTGTAATGCCTCACTAAGAGCAACCCGAGTGTCTTTGGAGAGTCTGAGAAGCTTGAATAGAGACAACTTCGTTGGAGTGTTGGAGATAAGGCCAAGATGTCAAAGTTATAGGGCTTTTCCAGCCCTTGAGCTATGTCTTTAAGCAACGGTTTGTCGAAGCAAGTTTCTTTCTACTTGGACTTGTCCGCTGTTGGAAGCTGAGAGGGACCCGAACCCGATGCTGCGGGTGCGACTATTGGAAGTGCACCATCGTCAGGGATCTCGTACTCTCGTTGGTATGCTAGACCAGACCTCGTTGTTCCTGCTATAGCTTTCTCAGACAAGATAGAAACCGTGTAGCAAGATTTGGACTTCTTATCCCTAGACTTGGTCGCAGAGGATATTGTCTGCTGCATCAATTCTACAGCAAGGTTAGGATGAACCCACATGACCTCCCTTCGTAGCGTGGTGAGAGGTATCAACCTGGTTGTTAGGTTATGAGCCGGCGGGAGATTACCGACCTCCATTATTGTCCGAGGGATCGGGATTACTCCATCTTGGGATTCTGTCGCCAGGAAGTTACCGAACTAGAGCGACACCATATTTGCAGCCACCGTCTTGTCGTTGAAATCTAAGGTGAGGGCCTTGGTGTCAAGCAGACGCTGGATGTACCACTTCAGGGTATAAGAATCTTGCGTCGCATAGTGGATGTAACGATGGTAGTGGCAATACTTTGGATTATTTATCTCGACTTTCTCAACAGGGTGCTTAATGTCGGGGAGCCAAATCTTGTTTCCCTGTATCAGTACGTCAAAGATTGCCATTACGTCATCATCTTCGAAAGAGTAGATCTCTTTCAACTTTGGTGCCTCGACGGGCTTCTGCTCGGGCTTATTGGTCAGGTTAGCGATAAGGACCTGCTTTGCCTTGCTATCCCGGGAGCTGTTGCCGCTATTGTTATTATCGTTGTAGGGTCGTTTCCCCTATCATCAGCGACATGGATCTATATTCCCAATAGACGGGCATCCTTCATTTTTTTCTCAATGTCGACGACATTTTTGATGAACGCCGTACAGTCTATGAAGTGGGTTTCACCCATCCAGAGCCTGACTGTCAGAAGTAGGTTCTTCCGACAAATTTCAATCAGCGTGGATTCAGGATTACCTGGGGGTAGCTTCAGCTCGCTTTGCCTGTAGCATTCGACGTATTCCAGTACAAGCTCCTTTTTTGCATGATGTCCAGCAAGGAGGATATCGTCATGTCACATCTTTCATCATAGAATCAGACGAAAAAAAGATTTTAAGATCATCAAATGACGATATACAGTTTTCTTGGAGGCTGCAGAACCAATCGAAGGTCACCCCCAATAATGCTCCGACAAAGAGCATGGTGAGGAGTGCATCACTGCGGGGCAGATACCCGATTGTTGTCTCAAAGTAGCTCATGTACCGATGAGATAACGTCTTCCCTTCAAATGGATTTAAGTTGAAGGGCTTATATTTAGGTGGATATAGCACGTCTCTCTACTCAAAGGGATATGGTTGTCGAATCCCAAGCTCGCGCAGTGAGTCTCGGTTCCCTATTGAGTCCAAGCGGGCTCGTAGTTCTCGTACCTCCCATATTTCTTCCTGAGCCTCATCTACTATGGAAGGAGTAGATGATCTGGCCTAATGTGATTGCCATTATTGGGCAAAGCAGTGGCATTTGAGTCTCCATTTATCCCAGGATCTTGTCTAGCTTGTCCTGAGGTTCTTGGAGGCTGTGGGGCTATGTTTGCTTAATTTCCAGCATCGTCTGGGCAAGGCTTGCATCAACGCACTCATGGTGTGCATCATAGTCTTGAGAGTTTTGAGGCACTATCGATCACAGGGGCCCTCATGATCATTCCCCGCCATGTATACTGTTCTTACATGGGAGAAAGCCGATGGAACGGTGGACGTCGCACTTTCTGCCTTGGACTCTTGTAGCGAATAGTCCTCAGGGAAGGTTGTTAATATTGCATCCTCTTCAGAATCTGAGAGAACACAAACCCCAGCATAGAAAGGTGCGTCTTCCTGGTGAGGGTGACTACCCCTAGGTTTGTTGACATCTGTTCTTTGGGAATTGTTGTCCCTTCGGAATGCTGGGTTATTGTGGAGTTCTGGGGGATCGCTATCCCCAGCTTTCAGGATCTCTGGGGGTCCTGAGAAAGGACCATCTCTAGCATCTGATATATTTTTCTTGGAGCGGGTGCCCTGGAAAACTCCCTCTATGGGTACCGCTGCCTGTTCTCCTTGGGTCTGCCTTCTCGACATACTGGCTGAAAGTGAAGGGTTTGATGCGCTAGACTTCCGACCTCCCCTGGAGGAGGGGGACTTCCGAGCGGAGTAGCATGAGGCAAAGGGAAGCTCCTCCTCTGGTAATTGTATTTATTTTTTGGGATATTACCGGGTAGGTGCCTTTGGTTGCAGCCGTTGGAACATCGACTGCCTATTTGTTGGCACCGCTGCATTAGCACAGCAGCAGTTGATGATGATGTTGGCACAGGGGTTTCTTAGAGGGGATACGTCATATATCGTGGTCTCTTCCCTCACTTTACGCTTGTGGTTGATCACGTTACGCAAATCAGGAGAGGGCTGGTCCACCTTTACACCCTTGGTATGAGTCTGGTTAGACCGAGCACATAGGTGTGTAGGTGTTATTTTCGCTCCCGGTCCTGGGGTTCGTACAAGAACTCTACCCAAGTCATTGATGAAAGACTTTTAAGATTTACCTTGTCCGTTTGCCACTGTGGGTTGGACACATGGGTCGGTCTCGTATAACTTTTCGTCAGGGGCTCGCGTAACAGTTAGCGGGGTGTGCTGACGGTCGACCATATGAGCAGTTGCTTGAGCTTGGCGAGCTCGCACTGACCTAGACTCCTTCGATCTAGCATACACCGGTGCATAGTATGAAGAGTCCAAGTTCATATCCTCTTCTTTCTTAGAAAGGCGCATGGTGTCAACGCTGTATGAGATTCGGTTGAAGACGAAAGTTCTACTACTGTGTTGGCCGCATATGGTCATTTGCCTACTGTCACTCCCCGATCTCCCGCAGGCTAATCGGCCGTCCCCGCTAGGCAAGAATCACCGCGCCAGCGCTCCCGCGAGACGATTGCTTTGACCCATCCGGGCGTGTTGCCAGACGAGCGTGAGCCACGCTTGTGCAAGGCCATGGTTCATTGGTTGGCGGTAAGAGTTCTAAGCCACAGAGTCACATATATTATCCGAGTATAGTGGAATTATAAACGCATAGGCGATTTGGTAACAAGTTCACTGAGTCGACAATAGCGAAAGCATTAAGTAGCACAAGTTGAAGTAAAATAAGATCTTTAATGATATAAGCAAGTGTTACAAGCAGCGCTTGGCCGAGATTACAAGTCGCTCAAGCCTCTCTCTTTGAAACAATAAAAGCGTGCCAAATAGCTATATTTGTGGAATGATATACAGGCGATGTTCAGGCGATGTTCCAATATTATATCTTGTATATGTGCTTCAGTTCTGGATGTGGATGCAGCACTCCAAGGCTTCGAATTTACTCCTCGCCTTAATACGTACGAAGGAGGCATCCGCACCGAACGAGGTTCTCCCGCACCCTGCAAACGATCTGGTGGTTTATCAGTACATTGAATGCACTAGTGGGGAGGCTACTCGCCCGCTCGACAAATCCAAACACGTAATATAGATTTCGTGCACCAACTATTTTGTTGTCTTTCTAGTTGCCTTAGGATCAGTTTTATGGCAAGATTAAATAGCCTAAGTCGTGTGGCAGTGTGCCGTACGATATAAGAGGAAACACGGCGAGACTTACCAACTTACCATTTGTCCTTTTCTGTCCAAGGCAAACCAAGTTAGCATACACATGTTTAAATATACGAGGGGATTACTGGCGTATGCCATAATGGACGATATAGTCTTTGACGAGAATGGTATGCAACGAAAGTACAAGAGGTGCTACAAGCCATTCCGTCAAGTACAAGACACTAAATAGTAGGCCTCGTCCGGACTGGATCGGTGCCAGTGCCCCAGCGACCGTCCGAGAGACCGTGACCTTATGCATAAGTTATCAGTGATCAAACTGCATCTAGGCTAAATTATGAATTCATGCTGTTGAGGCAACAAGAGTACAAGACAAGTGGCATTACAACAAGAGTACAAGACAATTGCATGATTCATTTTGGATAGCCTACCTGAACAATATTTTGCATAACATGGTGTGTTCCTTACTTAGCACAATTTGTAGAGAAAGTAGGTAACAAACTAGCATGTAATAAGATAACCGTTCACAAGTTGATTGACAAGCATTGAATCGAGGCAAGAGTACAAGTTAACATATAGCAGGCAAGCATTGCATTCAGAAGAAAACTTAAGCATTCTTATTCGCTCGGGCCCGAAGGTAAGCCGAGTAATGAATCTGTAAGGTAACTTTCCAAGCAATATTTCTCGGGCCGTGCAGTGTAAACAAGTAAACAGTGCACATATCATTTTACTCGAGGCATAGCGGGGTCTGGTTGCACGAGGCAAAGGTAACAAGCGAGGGTCTGAATATAAGCAATATTTCATTTTCATGTTCTAGCACAAGCAATACAAGTTGGGATTATTCCCTTAGCTAGGTGCATTGTATTTTTATTAGCATACATGGGGTGATTCATCTAGCGACTAGCATGTATCGTTCTATATTTTAAGTGTGCTGGCTAAGGAAAGAAAAGTTTACTGTAGCCACCTACCTTAGCGATGATTCGCCTCGGTTGAGCGATACGTCAAGTGAGCCTCTAAAAGCCTAAGCCGAACTCCTGTATGGACAAGTCTGGATATCCTTTGCATCAAACGAGTATTCTTGCCTGAGCAAAGCGGGTTTGGACATTGCACTTTTGTCGTTTGAATTGGCAGTCCGCTTGAGCGAAACGGGGTGTTACATCATACCCAACTCAGAAAAAGTTTCATCCTCGAGACTTACTGAGGGAAAGCCGTACTAACACATTTTGGAATCTATCCCGAGCGTAGCAATCGGTACCACTAGATCCAATTGAACATAATCTCCTACTCGGCTCTTATGTCGTATTGCGTGTATGTTGAGTCAGTCTCATTTGTGCCTTAGCGCAGGACATATTGCTTAACATGGAGTACGTTTCAATCAATTTGATTAACGGTCTAAGGCTCAGGCAAACTTACACAAGTCGTTATACTTGTTTATTTGGATATTCACTTACACTAGTATCGAGATCAGCATATCGCGAGTCTGGATCGTGCACATATTCGAAGTGCCCCTCAAACATATGCATGTCAACCAACTCGGTGATAGTAAAGTCTTAGCACTCGAGTTTCACATCTTCTTGAGTCTTGGATCGTGCACACGTTCAAGGCGTCCCTCAAACATATGCATTCAACCAAACTTAGAGATAGTAAATTTGGACAAGCTACTTGCGAAAATCTCAAGGGTTTGCACAGGTCGGCACAAAGGCCTTAGCATCATGATTTCATATAATCAATCACATCTTTCTAATGTGCTTTTCAAAAGTATTTAGACTCATTGTTGAAATATTCTATTTGGGACATTGAGAGAGAGTGTGCACATAACCCACGAACGAGCTTTCAAAATTGAAATAACCAAAACGAAGTCCAAAGGCGTATAAGTCAAGCTCTGATACCAATCTGTCATGCCCCGATCTCCCACAGGCTAATCGGCAATCCCCACTAGGCGAGAATCACCGTACCAGCGCTCCCATGGGACGATCGCTTTGACCCATCCGGGCATGATGCCGCATGAGCGTGAGTTGCACGCCCATGCAAGGCCGTAGTTTATTGGCTGGCGGTAAGAGTTCTAAGCCACAAAGTCGCACAGATTGTTCGAGTACAGTAGAATTATAAATACATAGGCAATTTGGTAACAAGTTCACTGAGTCGACAATAACGGAAGCATTGAGTAACACAAGTTAAAGTAAAATAAGCTCTTTATTGATATAAACAAGTGGTACAGGCGGCGCTTGACCGAGATTACAAGTCGCTCAAGCCTCTCTTTGGAACAATAAAAGTGTGCCAAATAGCTACATTTGTGGAATGATATACAGGCAATGTTCAGGCGATGTTCTAACATTATATCTTGTATATGTGCTTCAGTTCCGGAAGCAGCGCTCCAAGGCTTCAGATTTACTCCTCGCCTTAACACGTACGAAGGAGGCATCCGCACCGAATGAGGTTCTCCCGTACCCTGCAAACGATCTGGTGGATTATCAGTACATTGAATGCACTGGTGGGGAGGCTACTCGCCCGTTCAACGAATCCAAATACGTAATATAGGTTTCGTGCACCAACTATTATGTTGTCTTTTTAGTTGCCTTAGGATCAGTTTTATGGCAAGATTGAATAGCCTAAGTCGTGTGGCAGTGCACCGTACGATATAAGAGAAAACACGACGAGACTTACCAACTTACCATTTGTCCTTCCCTGTCCAAGGCAAATCAAGTTAGCATACACAGGTTTAAATATACGAGGGGATCACTAGCGTATGCTATAATGGACGATATAGTCTTTAACGAGAATGGTATGCAATGAAAGTACAAGAGGCGCTGCAAACCATTCCGTCAAGTACAAGAGACTAAATAATAGGCCTCGTCCGAACCGGATCGGTGCCAGTGCCTCAGCGATCGTCCGTGAGACCGTGACCTTATGCACAAGTTGTTCGTGATCAAACGGCGTCCAGGATAAATTATGAATTCATGTTGTTGAGGCAACAAGAGTACAAGACAAGTGGCATTGCAACAAGAGTACAAGATAATTGCATGATTCATTTTGGATAGCCTACCTGAACAATATTTTGTATAACAGGGTGTGTTCCTTACTTAGCACAATTTATAGAGGAAGTAGGTAACAAACTAGCATGCAATAAGATAACCGTTCATAAATTGATTGACAAGCATCGAATCGAGGCAAGAGTACAAGTTAACATATAGCAGACAAGCATTGCATTAATAAGAAAACTTAAGCATTCTTATTCGCTCGGGCCCAAAGGTAAGTCGAGTAATGAATCCGTAAGGTGACTTTCCAAGCAACATGTCTTGGGTCGTGCAGTGTAAACAAGTGAACAGTGTACGTATCATTTCACTCGAGGCATAGCGGGGTCTGGTTGCACGAGGCAAAGGTAACATGCGAGGGTCTGAATATAAGCAATATTTTATTTTCATATTCTAGCACAAGCAATACAAGTTAGGATTATTCTCTTAGCTAGGTGCATTATATTTTATTAGCATGCATGGGGTGATTCACCTAGCGACTAGCATGTATCGTTCTATATTTTAAGTGTGCTGGCTAAGCAAAGACATGTTCACCGTAGCCACCTACCTTAGCGATGATTTGCCTCGGTTGAGCGATACGTCAAACGAGCCTCTGAAAGCCTAAGCCGAACTCCTGTAGGGACAAGTCTGGATATCCTTTGCATCAAACGAGTATTCTCGCCTGGGAAAAGCGGGTCAGGATATTGCACTTTTGCCATTTGAATCGGCAGTCCGCTTGAGCGGAACAGAGTGTTACACCTACTTGTGCCTGCGGTTGTAGACTTATGTGACTTCTGATGTTGCTGCATGAAGCTTGTCTCAGTAATTAAACTTCTGGCATCGTAGTATTTTTTTCTACTAGAGTTAGGTCACTGAGCGCCTTTCCAGACTGCCTCATGAATAGGGTCAGTCTGGGTGGACGCATAATATGCGTATGCGACAACAGGAAGAGAGGTGGGGAGTGCATGCTCCGCAGTTGGGTGAGGCACAACGGCCTTTGCTACCCAAGTTCTGTGGGTCTTATTAGGCTTTGGTTGCCTTGGAGAAGGACTCGCGCTGTCCCCAGAGAGCATGTTCTCGAATGCTTACTAGTCGAAGTGCACCACCAACATCCTTTAGGTTGAGCCTAGCTTGGCCGCATCGAACTGCGTCACCATCTTCTCATCAGAGAAGAATTTGGTCCCCAGCAGAGTTGCCATATTGTTCTCCATCCTAAGTTTTGGACGTTAAAATAACAAACAAAGAAGTACAAAGAGATCCTAGACAGAAACTCTAAGTATAATGTTTTAATCTGGGTAGTGATGATGAACAAAGAGCATTGTGGTGGCTCCTTTACTCCGTTGATGGTCCGATGAGGAAATGGGGATGCTCTTCTTTCTTCTTTCTCCTAAGCTTGTGTGCATGTATGTAGCTGCTTGGGGGTTGTAGGGTATGCTACCCTCGCTATTTATAGTCTTCGTATTAACGAACTATTGATGCCGCATATGGCTTTGTTTTGTGGCCGCATAGGGCTCTGTTTGGTGGCCACATAGGACTCCTTCAACAGAATATAGTTGTAACCATAGTCGTATGCTACGAACAGGCTACCATATAGTCTCGGTTAGGATATGTTGTTGAAGAGATCTCGGGACAGTTGTGTGCGTGGCTCGGTCAATTGGATACTTAGTCAGCAATGACTGTGCGAGAAGTCATCTTCGCTTGTAAGAAAAAATCTTGTGAGTTAACAGCCGCATAACATCTTAGCCGCATATTGTCGCAGTCACATACGAGCTCTCATTTGGCCTTTGGTCTTCTGGACGTTCTGGCTGTATATTGGCGAGGCCGTATGGAAAATCTTGTCTGGCCTTAGTCGATGGACACTTTGGCCGTATGGCATTATGGCCGCATGCAAACTCTCTTCTGGCCTTTGGTTGATGGACACTTTGGCCACATAGCATTATGGCCGCATCGTGCGTAGCCACATACAAGGGAACAAGTGCAATGGCACATTTGACAAGGTCATTAATGCACTGATGTCACTTTCTGTCTTTTTTTGAGCCGATATTTTCACGAATCTTAATGCGTCTGCGTGAAGAGCGATATTTTAGAGTCCGACAATCATCGGCTACTGTGTCAGGGGTTTTTATGCAGCCTCCCTGCTCAGTGGTCGTTTAGGCTGCATAGATTATACTATGTGACTCATTGATCTTTGGTTTGACCACGGCGCATGTAGCTTCTCTGCGGCTTGGTCCTTCATGCCGCATGTGGTGTCTCTGCGGCTTGGTTGTTCAGGCCACATATGGCTTCTCTACGGCTTGGTTATTTAGGCCGCATGTGGCTTCTCTACGACATGGTTTTTCTTTTGAGAGGGCATGACCTTTATGCGGCCTGCATAATTTTTTTATGCTTCTATAATTACTTAGCTAGCAGATAGTATTTCCTATTGTACTGGATTTGTTTCCAGCCATTGAGACTTATGAGATGTTATTATTTGACTCATAATTTGATGTTTGATATTGCTAAGACTATTAGATTGATGTTGTAGTATTGAGATATCTAATTCTAGACTTATATTCTTGACTCTCTTTTCATATCATATCGTGCGTTTCATCTTCCTTATAGATCTCTTCTGATTGGGTATTGATATTCTTATTATATTATCATCTTGTCCTCTTAATGAAGTTGCGATATCATTTACAGGTTATGATATATTATTGTGGTATATTGAAAGATAATATTTTTGACCTAGACATCATTCTACGTCATTGTTACGGCTTAGGTTGGGCGTTGCTACGTACTCGTGCCCGAGTATCCCGGTGCCGGTCGTGGCCAATATTACCAGGATCGTAGGTCGCTTTGGTATATGGTATGGGTATAGGTACGCAGTACGGTACCTCAGCCGGTACGCGGTACGGTGGAGGTTGACTTATTCGTTACGCTATTTAGGGTCGCTGTTCATTTTTATCTGGGTCATCTTTTGTACCATATATAATTATATAGAAGTATATACCAAATATCATAAGTTCATAACCAAAGTCATCAAAATCCAAGTGAAGAAAAGCATAGACAATATTTTTGTAACTAAACCAAATACCATAAGTTCATAACCAAAGCCATCAAAATCTGGTTCACTAAATTTGACGAATGGGTCTCGAACGTACCCCGTTCGGGGTCGTTCTTCCCAATTCGTGGAATACAGGGGGGTTGGCCAATTAGGCAACTATAGTCTTGACAGCCAATTTGGTGTCCTATGCTAAGTTCAAATTGCTCCAATAAAGTGCCAGTTTACGGCCCTAAAGCCTATGCCTAGCTCGGAAATGGACATTAACTGTACCGAAACTTGAACTAGATTTAGGCCCCAAAAAGGTCTGGAGAGGCTTTAAAATTGTGTAAAAATTATACCTAAATATGCAAAGGGCAAGGTTTGAACCTTGTTCTCTTGAATAATTTCAACTATTAGTTACCACATAGGACAAAACATCACCTTGGCATGTATTCAATTATCATCAACATACACTACTAAAAATTGCGGGATTAGCGACATTTTTAGCGACGTCCAAATAAAACGTCGCTGAATTATAGGTATTTAGCAACGTCCATATAAAATGTCATAACTCGTTAATAGCAACGTGGAGCGACGTTTAGTGACTATAACTATTATAAATATATAATATGTCGCTAGGTAGTCGCTAAACGTCGCTAACTTTTTAATTTTAGCGATGTTTAGCGACGTTTATTTATTTAAGTAGCAGTATATTTTTATATCCGTGACGTTTAGCGACGTATAGACTGACGTCGCTAATTTATTTCATATAGGGTTTGATGAATTTCTTCTCCCCCCATTTCCTTCGAAATCTCGAAAATTTTAAACACCCCCCCATCCCGGCTCCCCACCTCAGTGACCCCCCTCCGGCAGCGTCCTCCCCCCTCCGGGGTGCTCCTCCCTCCGTCAGCTACTCCTTCCTCTGGCTCCCCTCCTCCCTCCGGCGTTCTCCCCCCTCCGGCGGCTCCTCCTTCCTCCGACTCCCCTCCTCCCTCCGGCGTCCTCCTCCTCCGGCGGCTCCTCCTTCCTCTTACTTCCCTCCTCCCTCCGGCATCCTCCCCCCTCCGGTGGCTCCTCCTCCCTCCGGTGTTCTCCTCTCTCCAACTCCCCTCCTCCTCACTCGATGAGCTCCTCTCTCTGTCTCCTTTCTCTGTCTTTCTCTCTCTCTAACACGACACAACACAACACGACACGACATGACACACACTAACCCTAACCCTAACTCGGACACACACACGCACGCGGACACACTAACACATACGGACACTAACCCTAATACTGACACAGACACACGGACACACACAAACATAGACAAGACATGACATGCCATGGACACACGGACACAAACAAGACATATACATAGACATGACATGGGATATGACACAGACATATACACTGGGCTCCCATCTATATGGCATTTAGGCCCATATGTCATAGAGGTATTTATAATGGGTGACCCAAAATGAATAAATTTAACTTTATTACCAGAGATTTTAACCAAGTAGAAAGAGTAGAACCTGCCCACATATTTTGAGCTCTATGCGACTGCGAGTACCATCTTTTTTGTCATAATCAGCCAGCTCCATGCCTTCCTTGTGAACAGCTGACATAAGTTCTCCTCTCTCCTAATCTCTTTTGCAATAAGCTAAGTAACCCTAGTCAAGTTGAGTATAGAAGAAGAGAGAGTAGCTTGCTAGCTAGTAGTGTCTCGCCAATAATAATAAAAAAATAACAACAAACTATATAATTCAAGAAATTACCTAAACCTAACCTCAAAAAAAAATTTAAAAACCAGAACAAGAATATATACACACATGCAGAAGAGACGGGTACAAGGAGGGAGGGGAAAAGATTTAAAAACAATCAATAGTCTTGCATGCGTATAATGGGAACAAGTGCAGTAATTAACTAAGGGCTTTTTTGGGAAGAAAAACCCTGAAATGAGACTCCGCAGCTTCCACTAGGAAGCCGCCAGCATTCAATGGTTTTGTCCAAAAATATGGAAGCAATAAATTACTATTCACCTAAGCTGCAGCTAGGAAAACTTAAAAGTCAGGAAAGATAGACATCACTGTTTTGACTTGTCCTTCACTTTATTATCATATTTAAGGGTGCACTCCATTAGTGCACTCCATTATTTTAGACACAGGCCCTAACCCTATCTCTCTTCTAGTTAGCTGTCTGAGTTTAGACGCAACCTTGCGTATCTACAGCGTATATAATACGTTGTAGATCTCGACTCAAGGAGAGTCGTATATACGGATACGGGAATGACTCTTCAAAGACGAGACCCGATATACGGTATTGGCTTCTTATAGAACTCGTATCCAACTTGGGCTGATTCTTCTTGCTGCACGAGCTGTTGCATTGGCTACTGCAGACTGCTAAACCTGCTGTTGAAGGCTCTGTAGTGCACTGGCTCTGTTGCTACTTGCTGAGTTTACTTGCTGCTGTGCATCCTTTCTGCTGTGCACTGCATAGTATTGCTGCACACTGATTCCTCACTGCTATACTGTGCAGTACAACTAGTTGCTACTGCTATAAACTATTGTATGCTTCCTCTTGTACTGTGGTAGCATAAAGCTGCACACTACTCAGTTGTGCTCCCCCTTGCTGTGCTAGCATAGAGCTGCATACTGCTCTCCCTTCAGTTGATCATTGCCAAATGATGCACAATAAAAACTGTGAACTGCTCTCCCTAGTGACCTGAGCTCACTCAATCACTTAAACAACCATACTTGAAGGTAGCAGTGAGTATTAGTGCATGTACTGTATTTAATGATGAGTATATATGCTAGGACTAGGAGTATCAGTGCATGTACTATATTTAACGATGAGTATATACTTGAAGGTAAATGTATATTCATTTTTGTTGCAGAAGTATCTAGAAATGGATATGAATTACTATCTGCGTCATTGTTCGTGGATGTACAACCGTCATCCTGATAACATGTACGGTGTGTAGGATGAATTCATTGAGGGTATACAGCAGTTCCTGTAGTTCGCCAAGGCGTTCCCTCAGTACATGGACGGTACAAAAATTAAGTGTCCGTGTGTGAGATGTCGCAACTTAAAATATTATCCAGAAATGGAAGTCACATATCATTTGTACTCGAAGGATTTCACATTGAATTACTATCAGTGGACCACATACGAAGAATTTATGTCTTTAGCATCGGAGTCGGAGCCTTATATAGAGCCGTATATGGATGTCCACGACCACGCTGCTTACGACGACGGGTGGGTGAACATGATTTTTGATGCGACGGGGCCTAGTTTTGATCCGGACAATCATGATGCAGCTGAGGAGACACCGAATATCGATTATGCGACGTTCATGGAGTTGCTAAAGAATGCAAGGAATCCATTATATCTTGGTTGTGAAGATCATTCACCGTTGGAGGTTGTTACAAGATTGTTGAGCATCAAGTCCGATTTTAACATGTCGTAAGAATGCTATAACCGACTGATGGATTTGATTATAGAGATCATACCAGAGGATGCAAAGTTGCCTAAAGACTTCTACCGATCTATGAGGATGGTGAGATCGCTCTGGATAGGATATGAAAAAATTGATGCATGTCGCAACGGGTGCATGGTTGTACTACAAAGACGAAAAGGATGAAGATGCTTGCAGATTCTGTGGTGATGATCTATACAAGGCTCTGGAAGAGGAAAGTCTGTCGGTGCAAAGAAGCCTACCAATTCGATGCACTACTTGCCTTTGACGTCGCGGTTGCAGAGGTTGTTTATGGTAAATGTGACTGCAGAAAATATGAGTTGGCACAGGCGGAAATAGATTGAAGGAGTATTGGATCATCCATCCGATGGAGAAGCATGGAAGCACTTTGATCGAGAGTATCCAGATTTTGCTTTGGATCCCCATAATGTCAGATTGGGGCTCTCCTCCGACGGTTTTACCCCATTCGGACTTTTGGTCTCCCAGTATTTGTGTTAGCCTGTGATCGTCACTCCGTACAATCTACCACCTTGGATGTGTATGAAGACTCCGTATATGTTTCTAACCGTTATTATCCCGATTTCGAACAATCCGAAGAGGAATATCGATGTATATTTACAGCCTTTGATAGATGTGTTGAATCAGCTGTGGGAAGTAGGTGCCAACACGTACGATGTTTCCAGAAAGCAGAATTTTCAGATGAGGGCAGCACTTATGTGGACCATCAACGAGTTTTCGGCATATGGAATATTATCGGGATGGTGCACCCATGGTCGTCTCTCATGTCCGTATTGCATGGACCGTACTAAGACTTTCTGTTTGAAATACGGAGACAAACCGTGCTTGTTCGATTGTCATCGATAATTTTTGCCGAAGGATCATCCGTACCGGAGGAACATAAATAATTTTTGTGTGAGCATTGTGGAGAAGGGCAATCCACCGCCAAGGTGGCCCGGATACATGATATGGAAAGAGGTAAAAGATTTACCAAGTGCTATCGAAGATCCTGCTAAGGGGTACAAGTGTAACGGATTTGGTCGCACCCATAACTGGACGAAGAGGAGTATATTCTGGGATCTGCCATATTGGAGCACCAATCTGATCAGACATAACCTTGATGTCATGCATATCGAGAAGAATATGTTTGATAACATAATTAATACTGTAATGGAGGTAAAGGGGAAGACGAAAGACAATCCGAAGGCCAGGTTGGACTTAGAAGAAATATGTAGATGTCCTGCATTGCATTTGATAGAGGAGGAAAATGGAAAGTTAAAGCAGCCTAAGTTAGTTTTCTCACTGGAGAAGGAGGATAAAGGGAGACTTTGTAGGTGGATTCAGGGTCTAAAATTTCTAAACGGGTACGTGTCAAACTTGAGAAGATGCGTCGACATTAAGGAGAACAAACTAGTGGGTATGAAGAGCCACGATTGTCACGTATTCATGGAGAGGTTAATTCCGATTATATTTCAGGAATTCTTACCGCAAGTCGTTTGGAATTCTTACCGCAGGCCGTTGACCGTCAGATTGCGTCTATCCGTGATGAGTTGCTGTGAATGATGGAGGAGTAGCCCCTGTCCCAGTCGCAGGCGGACGATATGATGCTCATCGCACGATTTGATATGATTAAGCGCAGCATCATGGAGTTCCGAGATTTGATAGCTGATCTTAGAGCGTTGACAGAGCACAGCGTGATGGAGCTGCATGCATCATAGCTGTCCATGGGCGAGAGGTTGACGATGATGCAGGATTCAATGGTTCATAGCAATACGAGGCTGTTATCGACCATGGATTCATACAACCAACGACTACCAGAGTTGGAGCGGATACGTCCTCCTTGTGCACCTACATCGACACAGACTCCACCGACGTCACTGTCTTCTCCATCGACATCGTTGTCGATTTCATGAAAGCAGTATGATCTGTTCTTATCCTTCATGCGCGTCGGTGGTCATCCTCCTGCAGATCCGCAGTAGTCCTAGTTAGGACCGTTTATTGATTGTTTGTGTTTCAGACCTATGATATTTGGTCATTTATAAATATTTTTTATTTTTGAGGCATTCAGACATTATTTCTTGTATTCTTTAGGATGAGACTTTCAGACTCAGTTGTGTGGATATTTGTTGTATTATTTACTACAATATTTTCTCCTGATTTGGTTTGTAATCTCAATATTTTGTTTCTTCAAATTTTATTATATTATTCATATTAAATATATGTTAATTTACCGGTGTTGATTGTTCAACCGAAGGAGGTCGGCTAACCCAGCAAATTCAACGGAGGGTTGCTCCGGGTCTATTTGTACAAATTATGAATTCATAAACTGCAGGAAGAATAGTTTGGAAATAATTCAGTATTCATTTTTTTTATTTTTTCAGTATCTTTAGCGACGTTTAGCGACGTCTACTCACATCGCTAATTACGTCGCTGAATACGTCGCTATATACGTCGCTAAATCTGTCGCTACACACGTCGCTAAACAAGTCACCGTCCGTCGCAAATTGCTGAGATGGCAGTATTGCCATGTCATAATAACGTCGCTAAATTAGTCGCACAACGTCGCTAAATTAGTCGCACATACTTCAGTATAAAAGTCGCTATTTACGTCGCTATAAACGTCACTATCTACGTCGCTATCTACGTCGTTAATTTAGCGACATATAGCAACAAAAATACCCGTCGCTAATTTAGCAACGTTGCGTCGCTAAACGTTGCTAATATAGCGACGCATATACATTGCTAGAAAACGTAGGAATAGCGACGTTTGGCGATATTTTTTCTGTCAGCGACTAGTTTAAAGGCGACTTCAACAAAAAGTCGCTAATTAAATCGCTAAAATTATTTAGCAACATTTTTTGGCCATTTAGCGACGTTTTTTTACGTCGCTAATTTGACTTATTCTGGTAGTGATAATATGGAAATACAAAAGGGCTTCATCCTAATGTGCAAATACTATGTTTTGATTTTGGTAGGATAAAACCTCAAAAATATCTTATATGATTTAATATCTTATCCAAGACTTCCCTACAGTAACCATAATCATGCATTGGGATAAATGTTGCCTTCGACTTGAATATTCTTGCGCTAGGTGAAGCTAAAGCACGATACATAATGGACAATGCCTTGAATAACATATCATGACTATACTAGTGCCATATTTTAGGAGATTTCTTTAACCCATAAAGAGACTTCAAGATCTTGAAGACTTTGTCTTCGAGGACTTTGTTAACGATTTCCTCTAATTACATATTGCATGTAGATCTCCTTTATCATACCGCCATTCAGGTATATTGTCTTTATGTCCATCTGGTGGATAATCAATTTATGAAGTAGGCTAGTGTGTCATGCCCAAGTCCCAAATACAGGGAGACAGAGAAGAACAAGGTCAGCTATGCCATACAAAGTACACCAAAATGTCATACGACAGTCGCAACTATACAAAATGATAAGTGGGAGGACTCTATCATGAAAAAGTCATCAATCATATGATCGACAATTCCTAAATCTCATTCTATCAACAACAAATACAAGAGTATATCATACATAATAAGTACTAAGGCATCCTAAAGATTACATCATATATGATCATATAGTTATTAAACATAAAATGCTACACTAGCAGAGTGCAAATACATACATGATCATACAACTTGTCCTTGGTCTAATATATACAATCATGTCGATCGAGGTTGGAGGGAATATGCTCCCACAATGCAGGACTAACACTTACCATGGGATAAACACCATAAAATAAATATATATATATATATATATATATATATATATATATATATATATATATATATATATATATATATATATATATATATATATATATATATATACACACACACACACACACACACACACACACACACAAGTACGGCCTATCTAGCGAAGCTATGATAGATACTTAGGCTCCATGGGTAAATCTAGACAAGCAAAACCAATATAGTTAAAATCCTCAACAACAAGTACTACAAGGAAGCTCGAGGTAAAAATAAAACACAACAAAACAACATGACAAGTACCGAAGAATTGCCACATGACATATTCCTACCCCTATACGAAACAAGGACAAAAGGTAGAAATTGATTCCACGGCCATTTACTTGTCCAAGACAAAAAAAAAAAGATGACAATAGATAAATAAAATAAATAAAATAAGACATGACAAGACGAGTGTAATACCAATGCACGAATATCGAAAAAATGGCTGACATGAATATACTAAACAAGACAAGCTACTAAGCAAGGAAAAGATGGAGAATGACAAGAAAGTGCATGGACCACTTTAGAGAAGGACCAAACCTTAAAACAAATAAGGACTAGGGTCCTAGGCTATCTCTCGAGCATAATTTCACCTCTTGCCATGCAGCGGCAAGCGAATCAAGAACAAGAATGTGGGCAGGAAATATGGCGCATAATTTAAAAAGCACGACCAAACATCATTTATGGCTTGCTATTAGTTAGCTAACTAGTGTTATCACAATCTTGATTTTTAACAAATATAATTTGAGAAATTTTGCTACCACATGCACTACAGGTACCCGGATCGCCAAGGAAAAACTTGAACATGCTTGAAACAACATAATATAACATATAATATATCAAATATATCAAAAGCTACCCAACATACTGACTTGGTAGGTTATGGTCCAACGATAATTATTGTTATCCATGACTCATGGTGCTCCTAACGACCAAGGTTTCCAATAGCGCGAACATCCTCCCCTCCCAATGTACTAAGTAATAAAATTGGTTGATTAACCTAACTTCTCCATTACCATTTCTTGAGCTATAGATACTGGAGAATCGTCCTGGAATGACATACATATATGACGGGATACACATGAGCTACAATTGAAGAGTATGTGTCGTGCTACACACGCTACACTGAATAGGTCCTCCTGTGAACATTGCAACATAGAAGATGGCGATATAATCCTAATATACAACGAATTCAGATGACCCGTGACACTGTGAACCCAGTGGCAAATCCAACAATCGATTAACAAGCTCTTGCCCGATGAAGATGATGGACAAAAGTGGATTTTGGGGAGTTTTTGGTTCTGGAAGGGTTTTCGAATTCCATCTTCACTATGAGACTTTTTGAGCGAGAAGATAAAAAAATAGAAACATATTTTTATAACCCTAATCATCTAGATTTTCCTAGGATAACGACACCACTAATCACGTAACTAGATTACGTGAGATTCATGGTAGCAGAAGACCAGGAACCGCAACACAAATAAATAAAAACTAAAAAAAGGATGAGACCCTGGCTTGGTCCATAACTTGAAAGTGTGAACAGTAGTTTGCAACTCACTAGTCTATTCAAGAACAAACTTCTCATATACCATTTTGAATTCTAAGAATCTATCTATAACATAGATTTCAGAACCAGCTCCTTCATTTGAGTACTTCTTTTAGAACTTTCCAAAGCCCTTTGCATGTAGAAGTCATACAATATATGCCATACAATGTGTCAGATAGACAACATAGAAAAATTTCATAGTAGATGAAATTTGTCTCGTTAGATGCCTCTAATTCAAATATTTTGGCAGTTTCATGCAAATTGGGAGATGTTTTTGATTCTTTCAGAACCGTAGATAATTTCAGGCATGCAAGCTAGTAGGTCATCTATGTTGCTATCTCTTAAACAATTTGACCATCACACTTCTCATATTTAGACGAGTTACAAATGTTATAGGTATTTCATCATGAGAAGTCATTATGCAATTAGGAATTATTAGAAAGAAATAAGATATATGTTCTAAGATTGTTGAAAATATTTCTAAATTACATACGGAACAGTAAAAACTGGAAATAAAAAACATAGAGAGTAATGTGATTCGAGACACATTACAGAATAAACATTATCATTACAATAGATTTAGCCCCCACGAATAGTACATCATGGAATATGGTGATCTAATGAATCAAGATAACCTATGAACTGTATACCAAATGGCGAATCCAACGATCAACAAGCCCTTACCTGATGAAGAAGATAGAATGAAGTGGAGTTTGGGAGATTTTTTTTTCTTGAGGGATTTTTGAGTTCCATCTTCTCCTTGGGACTTTTTGGGCAAGAAGATGAAGAACAAAAAGCTATTTTTATAACCTTGATTGTCAGAAAATTTTCTAAGATAACCGCACTACTATTCCCGCATCTAGATTACGTGAGATTCTTGGCAACGGAAGACCATCAAGGGAAACTCAAACAAATAAATAAAAATGAATTTTTTTTAGGGAATTATTGTTTCACCCCTGACCTAGTCCACATCTTGAAAGCATAAACTATGGTTCGCAACTCACTAGTCCATTTAAGAACAAACTTCTCATCTGCCATTTTGAATTCTAAGAATCTATCTACAATACAGATTTCAGAACCAACTCCTCCATTGGAGTACTTTTTTGTCGAGAGCTTCCCAAAGCTCTTTAGTTGTGGCACTCATGCAATATATGTCATACAATGGGTCAGACAAACAACTAATAGTTTTATCATGACAGATGAAATCTGTCTCATTATAGGCCTCTAATTCAAAGTCTTAGGAGGTTCATGCAAAGTGGGAGATGTTTTTGTTTCTTTCAAAATCTTAGATAATTTCAAGCCTACAAGCCAGCAGGTCATTCTATATTGCCATCTCTTAAAATTCTGGCCATCAAACTTCCCAAGTTTGGATGAGTTACAAATATTATTAGGCATTTCATCATGAGAAGTCATTATGCAATTAGGAATTTTCAGAAGATATCTATTCTAAGATTGGTGAAAATATTCCTAAAATTACATACAGAAAATAGTAAAAACTAAAATTAAAAAACAAAGGAGAAATGGGATCAAGACACGTTATAAAATAAATGATGTCATGAGAATAGATTTTGTCTCCATGAATAGTGCAACAAGGAGACAATCTACTCCCGAGATACAATGAATCCAGATGACCCGCGAAACCGTGCACCCTATGGAGAATCCAATGATCGATCGACAAGCCCTTTCCCGATGAAGAAAATGGACGAAAGTGAAGTTCGAGGGATTTGGTTCTAGAGGATTTTTCGATTTTCGTGTTCTCTCTGAGACTTTCTGAACAAGAAGATGAAAACCATAAGCATGTTTTTGTAACCCTTATCATTTGGAATATTTCCAGTATAACCGTACCACTAATCTCGTAAAGGGATTATGTGAGATTCATGGCAACAAAAGACCATCAATCACAACTCAAAAACAAAAATAAAAAAATAAAAATAAAAAAGGGAGAGGAAATTAAAGTTTTAACCTTAGCCTGGTTTGCAACGTGCAAGCATGAACAAGGGTTAGAAACTCATTATGATGTTCAATAACGAACTTCTCATCTACCATTTTGAATTATAACAATCTATCTATAGAACCAGCTCCTTTATTAGAGTATTTTTTTGTCTAGAGCTTCCCATAGCTATATGCTTGTTATAGACAACTAAGAATTTTACCATGATAGATGAAATCTATCGTATTAAAGTCCTCTAATTCAAATATTTTGGCTGTTTCATTCAAATTGAAAGATATTTTTAGTTCTTTCAGAATCTTGGATAATTTTAGCCATGTAAGTAGTAGGTTATCCAACATTAGCTTTAGGGACTGGCTATTAGGCAAATATTTTGATTATATGTGAACTATTTTTTGTTTAAAAGATTTAAATAATTTAACCTAAAATTTTACTTGTTCATTTTACTATTGAGATTTTCTTTGAAGTTATTCTTTCTAAAATGGAGCCAACACAGAATACTGCATATTTTTTCAAGTACATGATGCATAAGAATCTTCTAGGGCTCGAACTGTGTCACTACCCAATTCTAAAAAATAGGATTTTTTTTATTTGGTAAATTATTTATTGTTTATAATTAATTATATTTATATTTAATTGATGGTTGTATTATTTTTCTATTGGTTGTTTTAGAATTTTGGCTAGTCTGGACCCATGTTAGACCCTAGTGGACCCATGTCCGACCCAACCAACACCCTTGTGAGGCTTATTTTTGGGTTTAGAATAATTATTATATTTTTAATAAGTTAGTTGGAGTGATTAGGAGTTAATTTGAGTGCTTTTGGAACCCCAAACCTAAATTCTAATTAGAATGACTAAAGGAGAGGGCATTTTAGTCATTTGACTTAGCCCTAACCTTACTTTATTATACTTGGCCGGCCCTATATGCACCTGGACAGCAGCCCCCCCATTCCCTTCTTTATTCCTTCACTTCTTCTTCTTCTTCTTCTTCTTCTTCTTCTTCTTCTTCTCCATTCTCCATTTTCTTCTTCTTCCTTCTTCCAACAAGTCTCAAGTAAATCATTTCTTCTCTTTCTTCTTCTATTCTTCATAGATGTAAACCCTAACCATTTGATTTTCCCTAACCTAGGTGGTTAGAGCCTAAACTTAGTGTGGAGGCTTGATTTGGAGGCTTGGAAGCTCGAGGGTAGTGATTTCAAGGGTTTTGGAGACTTTGGCCTTGGGATTCCAACTCCCAAGAGGTAAACCCTAACTTTTCCCTTATAGATTGCTCTTATATAGTGTAATTAGTAGTTTAGAACCTTCCTAGACCTTAAGATACCCGTTGGAGGAAGTTAGAGCTTGTTTGGTTGTGTTTGGAGACTTTGACATCAGGTTTTGTGAGATATATAGATTGTGACCTAGAATGGACCTTTACAGCGTTCTACCGCCGATTCTGCGGCATAGGCTGGACGTACCCACGACTCATGCCCGATTTTTTGGGTGCGGGTCGTGACACATTTTTGGTGATGGCCCATGCATGGTCTAGTATGCAGGTCGTAGTTTGCAGGTCCAGTTTCTAGGTTTACCTGTAATAGGATATATGATATAGGCTGAGAGAGAGTGTGCTCAATCACAACTAGGACCCTTCCTAATTTCTTTTGTTATCTTTAATTTTCCTGAAATTATTTTCTTTTGCAATATTACTGTCCTTCTTTGATGTTATCGTATCTTGTATCGTATTGACTTCTTTTGATCTGTGTTCAGGATGCCTCCGAAGACACGGTCTCAGCGCACCGTTCCAGCAGCTGCCACCGAGAGGTCTGCCACCTCTCGTCCTGCTCGACCTCAGGCAGCCGCTACCGCTCCACTCGCCACTCCTGCGGTCGAGGGAGCATCCGTTTCTCTTGGAGACCGTCTTACTCCTATCGATCCGAGAGCTATACCAGTTGTTCCAGTGGTACCTCTTCCACCACCTCCTGTACCAGTTGACGCCTTGTAGCTGTTTACGTTCTTCAGAGAGATGATGGACGCACAGCACCGCCAGGTGGACATGATGAGGATGGGCATTGAGAATTCTCACTAGGTGGCCATGACGGCTGTTGACAGAGTGGCCCAGGTCCAGCCACAAGCAGAGCAGGCTCAGCATCCGAGGCCGGGCACCATTATTGACTTTCAGAGGATGCAACCCAAGGAGTTTCGGGGTACGGAGGGGATCCTGTACGCGGACGACTGGATCGAGCACATTGAGGGTATCTTTAGGCTGGCACTAATCCTAGCCAGTATGCAGATTGAGGCAGCGGGTAGCCATATGTTCGATCTTGCCCTTACTTGGTACTACACAGATACGAGGATAGCAGTACCGGGACTGACTTGGGAGGCTTTCAAAAAGCTTTTCAAGGAGAAGTTCTTCCCGGATGTGGCTCTCAGTGCTTTGGAGAGCCAGTTCGAGGCACTTGTCCAAGAGAGCATGCTGGTGGACGAGTATGCAACAGAGTTCTGCCGTCTGGGCAGATTTGTAAAGGGTTTGACCGAGGCAGCGAAGGCGTAAAAGTTCTACAAGGGTTTGGTCATGGCGGTCAAGTCCTTGACTAGGAGTGACCGCGAGGCGACCTTCGAGCAGATTGTGAGCGATGCTCAGATGGCTGAGGACGACTTGGAGCTGAAGACCAAGAGGAGTAGAGATGCTTCCGGAGCAGGCAGCAATACAGGCCCAGCCAAAAGGCTGTTCCAGCTGACTCAGCAGCACCAGGGTCAGGGTCGTGCCCCCTTCCGACAGGCACTCCAGCAGCAGAGGCAGGGACAACAGCAGGGTTAGAGGCAACCCATTATTTGCCCTTTCTGTAGGAAGTCGGGGCACGGATGGGACATTTGTAGAAAGAGGCTGGGCAGATATTTGTTATGTGGCACAGTAGATCACCAGCTGAAGGATTGCCCTTCAGCACTTGCTCGTACAGCTCAGAGCGGAGGAGCCGCTCAGAGGGGACCAGCCAGAGCACCTGCAACACAGCAGAGAGGACAGCCTTTGCCGACTCAGCAGCAGAGGTTTGTTCAGCACCAGCAGCAGCACCGAGGAGGATAGCAAGGGCGAGCTTTTGCCCTGACTGTGAGGCCGAGCCCGTTGGTGATGTGATCTCAGGTTCTGTTCTTCTTGATTCCATTCCAGCACTTTCTTTATTTGATTTTGGTGCTTCCCATAGCTTTATGTCTATATCTTTTGCTATTAGACACTATCTTGTTGCTGAACCTTTAGCTAGACTCTACAAGATCACGACCGGGGGCGGCATCATCCTAGTCAGTGATATCTGCAGAGACCGAAGAGTTACCTTGGGAGGCCGGGAGTTGAGTGTGTGCCTACTCGTAATACCACATCCGAGCTATGGCATTGTACTCGAGATGGATTGGTTGAGTATGCATTGTGCTAGTATAGATTGTCGTGGAGGCAGAGTATTGGTTAGTCTGCCGGGTGAGCCAGAGTTTGAGTTTGCCAGAGGAGCAGCGGAGCAGAGCGAGGGAGTCTTCTGCGGAGCCCTGGTGGTAGAGCCGAGGTTGCCACATCTACTGATAGCGGAGTTCATGGATATCTTTCTGGAGGAGTTGCCAGGGTTACCTCCGGACAGAGATGTAGAGTTCTCTATAGACTTGGTGCCAGGCGCAGAGCTGATACCCAGCACGTCTATAGAGTCAGCAACAGTGAGCTGATAGAGTTAAAGAAGCAGGTGGATGAGCTTCAGGACAAGGGATTTATCAGATCTAGTTCTTCTCTGTAGGGTGCTCCGATACTTTTTGTGCCGAAGAAGGATGGGTCGATACGGATGTGTATCGACTACAGGGCTCTGAACAACCTCACAATTAAGGACAAGTATCCGCTGCCACGTATTGATGATCTTTTTGACCAGTTGAGCGGAGCGAGTGTGTTTTCTAGGATTGATCTGAGGACAGGCTACCACCAGGTGAAGGTCAGGAGGGAGGATATTCTGAAGACAGCTTTTCGGACCAGGTATGGACAGTATGAGTTCATGGTGATGCCGTTTGGGTTGACTAATACCCCGACAGTGTTCATGAATCTGATAAACAAGGTGTTCCATCAGCATCTGGATAGGTTTGTAGTGGTATTTATAGATGATATCTTGGTGTATTCGAAGACCCCAAAGGGGCATGAGGAGCATCTGAGGATAGTGCTGGAGACTCTCAGAAAGGAGAAGCTTTATGAAAAGCTTTCGAAGTACGAGTTCTTCCTTGTCAAGGTTGAATTCTTTGATCATGTGGTGACTGGAGAGGGGATCTCGGTAGATCTGAGGAAGATCATGGCAGTTGAGGCATGGAGTACTGCGAGTTCAGTAGCTGAGGTCAGGAGTTTCCTAGGGCTGGCAGGTTACTACAGGAGATTTGTTCAGGATTTTTTCCGGATTGCAGAACCGTTGTCCAGGCTGACTCGGAAGGACATGGAGTTTGTTTGGTCAGAGGAGTGCCATATTGCCTTTGATGAGCTGAAGGGGAGGTTGACGACAGCTCCAGTATTGACGTTGCTATCAGGATCTGAAGGATTCACTATCTATAGTGATGCATCGGGGAAGGGACTGGGTTGCGTGTTGTAGCAGAATGGGAGGGTGATTGCCTATGCTTCTAGGCAATTACGTCCTCATGAGAAGAACTACCCTACCCACAATTTGGCGTTGGCAGCGGTCATCTTTGCTCTGAAGTTGTAAAAATACTATTTATACGGAGAGCGTGTGGAGATCTTCACAGAAAAAAAAGAGCTTGAAGTATGTGTTTACCCAAAAAGAGCTGAACATGAGGCAGAGGAGATGGTTGGAGTTGATGAAAGACTTCGACATATTATTACAGTACCATCCAGGGAAGGCGAACGTAGTTGCGGATGTGCTGAGCAGGTATCCAGTAGCTATGTGCCTGACTACAGATCGTTATCTTCTGGCAGATCTAGAGAGCTTGGGCATTGAGGTGATAGTGCCTGGAGTTGAGATGCAGATGTGGGGACTGCAGATTCAGCCAGAGTTGGTAGACCAGATCAGGGCTATACAGTTTGAGGACGAGTCCTTGAGGAGCATCAGGATGCAGGTTCAGATTGGATTGTCAGATGCCTTCACCATTGCTAATGATGGTTCATTGCGGCACGGTACCAGGTTGTGTGTGCCGAGTGGGTCGTTGCACGAGGAGGTTCTTCAAGAGGCACATTGATCCCAGTACTCTATGCATCCAGGTGCCAACAAGATGTATAGAGATCTGAGAGAGCATGTATGGTGGTACGAGATGAAGCGGGAGGTAGCGCGCTTCGTATCCCGATGCTTAGTGTGCCAGCAGGTGAAGGCGGAGAGACAGAGGCCAGGAGGTTTGCTCCAAAAGTTACCCATTCCGGAGTGAAAATGGGAGCATGTGACCATAGATTTTGTTTCTGGACTTCCCCGTTCTCCAGGCGGGAAGGATACGATTTGGGTTATCATTGACAGGTTGACCAAATCGGCCCACTTTCTACCATTCAAAGTGGGTATGTCTACAGAGAGACTAGAAGAGATGTATGTGTGTTAGATAGTCAGACTGTATGGAGTTCCTTTGAGCATAGTATCAGATCGGGACAGTCGCTTTACTTTGTATTTCTGGAGGAGTCTGCAGGCTAGCTTGGGCACCCAGCTCAAGTTTAGTACTGCATATCACCCACAGACAGATGGTCAGTCAGATAGGACCATCCAGACACTTGAGGACATGCTTCGCACTTGTGTTCTGGATTTCAGAGGCTCTTGGGAGGATCACTTGCATTTGGTAGAGTTTGCTTACAACAACAGATACCAAGCCAGTATCGAGATATCACCATTCGAGGCATTGTATGGATGGAGGTATCGTACTCCGTTATCATGGGATGATGTAGGCGAGAGAGCTTTGCTTGGCCCAGAGATGGTGGTTGATGCGGCGAAAAAGGTCAAGCTCATTAGAGAGACTTCGGGTGGCGCAGGACAGGTAGCGGCATTGGGCCGATAGCCATCGGAGACCTTTGGAGTTTGAGGTATAGCTTAGAATCTAGATTTTGTTCTTGTGTTTGCTTGTGATTGCTTATTTTAGATTAAGTGCTCAGACCTTGTTTGTGCTAGATTGGAGATCTGGTGTTCCTGAGGATTTCTCCGATGCGAAGCACTATTCGCTTCGGTGGAGGCGGGAAGCTTAGCCCATATTTTGTCGGACCCTTCAGCATCCTTGAGAGGGTCGGCACTGTGGCGTATAGGCTTGATTTGCCGCCTACGCTAGAGGGAGTTCATGATGTGTTCCACGTATCGTAATTGAGACGGTACATGGCGGATCCCAGTTACGTATTGGATCACTCAGAGATCGTGGTGGGCCCTACTCTTAGATATCTAGAGCAGCCGGTGGAGATTCTGGATCGGCGGAAGAAGGTGTTGAGGAACCAGACTATTCCCTTGGTTTGCGTCACGTGGAGGCATCACTCTCCAGGTGAGTCGACCTAGGAGAGGGAGGATGAAATGCGCGAGCGATACCCTTATCTTTTTGAGCCCTGAGGTATGGTTCTTTTTCTTTTTCTTGCATTCCTGTCCTAGTTTCGTCTTTTAATTTCGAGGACGAAATTATTTTAAGGATGGTAGGCTTGTCACTACCCAATTCTAGAAAATAGGATTATTTTTTTATTTTTATTTGATAAATTGTGTATTGTTTATAATTAATTATATTTATATTTAATTGATGGTTGTATTATTTTTTTTATTGGTTGTTTTAGGGTTTTGGCTAGTCTGGACCCATATCAGACCCTAGTAGACCCATGTCCGACCCAACCAACATCCTTGTAAGGCTTATTTTTGGATTTAGAATAATTATTATATTTTTTATAAGTTAGTTGGAGTGATTAGGAGTTAATTTGAGTGCTTTTGGAACCCCAAACCCAAATTCCAATTAGAATGACTAAAGGAGAGGGCATTTTAGTCATTTGACTTAGCCCTAACCTTACTTTATTATACTTGGCCGACCCTATATGCACCTGGACAGTAGTCCTCCCCCCCAATTCTCTTCTTTATTCCTTCACTTCTTCTTCTTCTTCTTCTTCTTCTTCTTCTTCTTCTTCTTCTCCATTCTCCATTTTCTTCTTCTTTCTTCTTCCAACAAGTCTCAAGTAAGTCATTTCTTCTCTTTCTTCTTCTATTCTTCATAGATGTAAACCCTAACCATTTGATTTTCCCTAACCTAGGTGTTTAGAGCCTATACTTAGTGTAGAGGCTTGATTTGGAGGCTTAGAAGCTTGAGGGTGGTGATTTCAAGGGTTTTGGAGACTTTGGCCTTGGGATTCCAACTCCCAAGAGGTAAACCCTAACTTTCCACTTAGTGATTGCTCTTATATAGTATAATTAGTAGTTTAGAACCTTCCTAGACCTTAAGGCTACTAGTGGGAGGAATTTAGAGCTTGTTTGGTTGTGTTTGGAGACTTTGACATCAGGTTTTATGAGATATACAGATTATGAGCTAGAACAGACCTTTACAGCGTTCTACCACCGATTCTGCGGCGTAGGCTGGACGTACCCATGACTCATGCACGATCTTTTGGGTGCGCGTCGTAACAAACTGACCGGTTGGACAAGTCAACTCTTGATCCAATAGTTTTTTTGGACTAGTTTAATATCGACCTACTATTTTTTATAAAAATTCGGTCAACCCCGTTGATCCGGCCGGCCAAACTACTAAATTTTCTAACCAAGTTAGATTTTGAACCAGTTTGATCCTGACTTTTAACTTTTGTTTTGGACTTTTATGACACCAAAGTTAATATGTTTGCTTCTTGAATAATTTTACTATGATAAACGTGCAGAACTTCTAAGTATATATGTAGTTATATACAATGTGATATATTCAATGTAAGATTGTGTTTTCCATAGTTATAAGTTTGAGAAAACTTTCATTTAATAACAAACAAAAGTGTACAAAGAGATCCTAGACAGAAAATCAAAGTACAATATTTTTTATCAAGGTAATGTGACGATGGAGATCGGGTACTGAGTGACTCTTTTACTCCGTTGATTGTCCAACGAGTGAATGAGGGATGCTCTCTTCTCTTCTCTTTCTCTTGTACTTGTGTGCACGTACGTAGCTCTTTTGGAAGGGTATGGTCGCTGAAGCAGAAAAATCCAGCCAGCCTTTGGGACATCTAAGTTGCTACTATTTATAGCCATCATTTTGGTGGGCTATAGGTGCCACATATGCTCATGTTTGGTGGCCACAGGGGGATCCTTCAACAAAATATGGTTGTAACTATAGGCACCTATGATGGGTATGTTGCCACGTATTCGTCATCCTTAACATGTTGTAGTTGGGTCAGGTGGAGCTGCCACGTGAACGTTTCTTAGGATTTGTTGTTGCTGAAGATCTGAATGGTTCTCATCTTTTGTTTACATGACTTGGTCAGCTTGACATATGGCCCATATTTAGTTGGAGAGAATTATGTCAGTTGTAATAAAAATATTTTGTATAAGGGAACCTTGCCACGTTGGACGCATGGAGTCAGGGATGCACGAGACATATAGAGTTTGGAATGCATAGGACCAGAGACGCATAGAGCACATGGAGTCTGGAACGCATAGGGCCAGAGCCGCATGGAACGCATGGCTAAAGATGCATGGAACGCATGAAATATGGAAAGCATAGGGCCCGAGACGCATAGAACACATGGGCTCTAGGGCACATAAGGCCAAAGGCGCATGGACTCTGAGACGCATGTGGCCTCGTACACATGGCGCTGCATGCCTGTCAGGAGTCATTATTAGTCTAACGAGATATAAAACCCCTAATCCTAAAAACCGTATTTACCCTTTTTAATTAATTAATAATTTAATTATAGTAATTATGGGCTAAATAGGGAAAATAGATTTTATTTAATTTTTATTTTAGGTATTGGTGCATTTAGGGGATTTATGAAGCAAGTATAAATTTTTTCTAATTTATTTCATGTAGGAGACCCTTTGGACAGTTGCTAGATTAATGGTATGCAATAATATAATTCTAGATTTTTTATGGATATATATATATATATATATATATATTTAAAGAAAAAGAAATAAAAAAGGAAAAAGAGAGAAAAGAAATAAGAAAAAGAAGAAAGAAAAACAAAATGAAAACTTCCTAATGGACTACCCAAACCCCCCCCCAACGGATCCAAACCCGTTGCCACCTGACCCGCGTTCACCCATAAGAGCAAACAGCAGCAGTGCCCCCCGCGTATAAACCCAGCGTCCCTCTTTCTTCATATATATATATATACATCGCCTCTCCAAAACCCTAACCTAAACTCTCATCTTCCCCATCCACCCGGAGCCGCGCCGCCCAGCCTGACCGTCTTTTGCCGCAGAAACCGATGCCGCCCAGAACCGCCACCGACGACCGCGAAACGTGCAATCCAGCACACTGCAGTTTGGACAGCAGGTTACCTGTGTTCCAGCCCTGTTTTCCGTCACCTCGCTGAACCAAACTCGATCCCGTCTTCATCACTATGTTCACCACTTAAACCCCTTCAATATCTGTGTATTAGATGACCTCGAACAGCATGTAACCCTAGGCAAAAACAGTGCCCAAGTTGCCAGAAAAAGATAACTTTTGGGTATCGCAGAAAACTGCGATAAACCACCTATGTTCCCGGATTCGTATCTCCCACCAAAGAGATCCGAATTTAATTTTTCTTTTTGGTATACAGAGACCACTTGACCTAGTTTAATTTTTGTTAATTAACTTTAAATTATTAACTGTTGTATGTAGAATTAAATTCGTTGAAAAATCCCAAAAATATACTTTTTCTATATTTCTAAAAATTGCGAAACGGACCACGCCATGCCAAACGGGACCACCCCGTTGTGTAGCAAGTGTACCAAAAGGTGCGCACAGTGTACCCGAACATGTGAAATTTTACAAAAATTGATTCGGACGCGTGTGCGCGTCAAAATTAGCCCGTATCAACGGACAATCTTCATATCGTAACTTTTGCAAAGCCGTGCACATTTTGTGCACGCTCGTCAGATTACGACAAAACTTATGCCACTAGACTCGTGGTATCGCGCTGGTCCTGTGACCCAATTTTTATGCAATTCTGAGACAGTTGACCAAGTCGCCACTTGACGGACCCCATGGTTGACTTTTTGGGCAAAATTGTGTTCGGCTCATCGGAATCCACATTTGGACATAGCGTTAAGTTCGTACTAACTTTTAGAGTTCGTTTGACCTATAATTTATTCTATTTAGAGGGTATTACCCTTAGCACGCTTTTCGGTGCAAAGTGGTCCATATGTGGACCCCACTTTGACCAAAAATTACCGTTTTGCCCCTTTATCCAAATTGGACGAAAGGGTAGTGATTTCTAGCTATTTCGCTGATTTTGAAAACATTGGTGATGTCTATTTCAGCATCCGGAGATGTTTGTTCGGAGACCTTAGTTCCAAATTTTGTGTCCTTGACATTTGGACGCTTACACTTTACAGATTTTTTGCCAGACAAGTATACCTTGCCATTGTACTGTATTTATATTCCATATGGTGCATGCATATTTATTTCTGTTTATTTAGTTCATTTATTTTAACTGCTATATAAATTGCGCGTCCAAGGAAACTTGGGTGCAACGACGGTGTCGTCGTATTATATTTTTATTTATTTATATGCATTGGAACTACTTTATGAGACCACCCTATTTTTATGAGACATCATTAGGTATTCATTCGATTGTGACGGAGCTTTTACACGAGTTGTGAGTCTCATATAGATTACGGACTTACGTATTGGCTACTCATCGGTACGTGTGAGACGTGCGCTAGGGATAACTGTCGTTAGAAACTTTGTATACTAGCAGACCTGGCAGTTATTAGAGGTATTATCGTGTTATAGATGTGACATGCTTAGAGCATAGGGTGGGGAGAACAACAAGTACCGCATTTGGGCTCCTTTGTACTTTTTTTATTGTGCGCCCGGATTCTCCGCTGGAGATACGGGTGGTGATGACTACTATATATTATATATTATCAGGCGGCCTCTGGCGTTAAAAAGACGACATGCTTTTTAGGCCCCTGGATCTCCGAGAGAACCATGCCAATCCTAGTTTTCAGCCGAATAGCTCACTTGTGGGAAAAGTTGTTCTTAAACTCCATTCACTTAAACGGTTAGGCGACCCCATTGGATGTTTATATTTCAGTACTTTATTGGCATGTTATTATGTATCTTGTTACGTCCCTCTGAGGACCTGGTCCCTTTCCAGATATAGATGAGCAGGAGTATCTGCAGGAGTATGGACCTGGACCTGACACCACTTATCAGACTGAGGAGGTCTTACCTTCGGAGTATCTGTGATCTATTACAGCTATTTGGAGATTCTAGTTGTTATTCTTTTAGAGACATTTATTCTGATATTAGAGTTTATTCTCTTCTCTCTTTAGTAGTTTTGGTATAGTCGATTTGCAGTGGATTTGTTTCCATCCGACTATCATACTTTGAGATTTCTTATTTGATACTCATCATTGATATTCAGTTATTCATTCCCATTTATTTATTTATTGTGCTGTGGATGAGATATAGATTGCGTATGACTTATTGAGATAGTATATTACCACAGGTGGATTGAATATTCATGTAGAGCGTACGTGTGTATATGGTTTCCATATATTGGAGTTCGTATACATATGGCTGGCGTGTTACGCATTCCTAGTCCTACGTATTTTGGGACTGGGGCGTGACATATTTTTGTGGTGGCCCATGCAGGTTAGAATATATTGTCTCGGTTACGTAAATATACCGAACAAGCCTGCGTATAGAAATATAGTATAGGATCTCATCCTTCCTATTTAATGCTTGCATCCTATTTGATTTTCGTACTTTTTCTAATCATTTCGTACATCACCTACAGAGAGATGGATATGCAAAATGGATGTACTGCTGCCGATGGCGACACAACTTCAGGAGTCAATAGTCAGACTCAAGGAGGGACCTCAACGATTCCTAGACTTCCGGGACCAGATGGACAGACACACAATCCAATTCCATCTGATCTTTCCGCTTCACCTATTAGGAACCTTCCTGCTTCGTCGACACCGCAGGATGGCCAGACACAGATTTTCCAATTTTTCCAGATGATAATGCAGGAACAGCGACAAAAGGCCGCCACACTAGCTGCAGAGCAGAGGCAGCAAGCAGCAGAACAGAGGCAAGAATTCCTGGTAGGACTTGAGAGGATGGCTGCACAGGCTACTATACCAGCTCAAGCACTAGTTCTAGTACCTCGAGCTAGAGTTGGTTCAGTAAAGGACTTTATATAGATGGGTCCGAGGCCGTACAAAGGCATTGAGAGCCCAGAGGAGACTACCAACTGGATCACGCACACTCAGAATCTATTAGAGGCATCGCAGCTACCTGCAGACCTATGGATGACAGGTGTAAGGACGCTTCTAGATGGTAATGCTCATCACTAGTGGGAATCCATGGAGCGCCAGTTGGGTACATACCAGACTTGGGAGCATTTCTTGGAGTGCTTTGAGAGGAAGTACTTCCCGGACACCATCAGAGATGCATTGTACGATCAGTTTCTTCACTTGGAGCAGGGGAACAGAACAGTGGATAAGTATGATGCCGAGTTTAGTCATCTCAGTAAATATGGCGCTGCCCTGATACCAGATGACTTGGCTAAGGCTAAGAGGTTTCATCGCGGACTGACTCAGGAGCTCCAACATTACATTGGCTCACAGTCCCGGATCTCTTATGCCGAGTTGCTGACAGAAGCCAGATTACAAGAAACCATCAGCAGAGGAAAAGGAGGTCAGTTGAGGACACAACAAGGAATAGCAAGGGCACAGCAGGGACCGACAAGGACACAACAAGGAGGACCTATCAGACGTCCTTTAGCTCAGCAACAACAGTACCAATACAGAGCAGGACCATACCAGAATACGGAGAAGCCCCACTGCAGTTATTGTGGGAGACACGGACATATTTTGAGAGATTGTCAGACCCGCTTGGGTCAGTGTATGAGATGTGGCTTCCGACAGTACCTGGCGAGAGACTGTCCAATGCAGCAGACACTTCCACCGCCAGTACAGAGACTAGCGCTTCCAGCACCGAAGCCAGCTCAACAGATGGTTAGACCAGGAGCACCTCGACCCCCAGCAGCAGGAGGATTTCAGAGAGGACCACCGCTACCTACCCAGGAGGATCAGTATATGAGGGCCGGACATGGACAGCCGCAGAGGAATGGGCAAGCTTTTGCATTGGAAATGGATGACATGGATCAGGAAGTTGATGTCACAGCAGGTATTACTCTTGCTTTTACTTTTTCTGCTGTAATATTATTTGATATGGGAGCTACCCACTCATTCATATCATCTAGTTTTATTGCCAAACACAACATTGCCTCTACACGTTTACCTAGTTGTGTTAGAATTCTTACCAGAGGAGGAGTGTACCTGTTAGTAGAATTTGTAGATCGTACCCTATAGTGATTCGTGGCAGAGAGATGAACGCCAGACTCTTAGTCCTTCCTATGCCAACTTTTGATATTGTGCTCGGAATGGACTGGCTAAGCAAGTACCACATTTTCTTTAATTGCTTTGGAGGAAGTATTCTTTTTAAGGTACTAGGCCAGCCTAAACTTGAGTTTGCAAGAGGATCCACAGAAGCCATAGATGGTATTTAGCTTGCAATGGACGATGTTGTTTATCATCCCATTATTTCAGAATTTTTAGACGTCTTTCCAGAGGAATTGCCAGGACAACCCCCAGACAGAGACGTAGAGTTTTCAATTGAATTAACACCGGGAGCAGCACCTATAGCATCACATGTTTACAGACTGGTGAAGAAGGAAATAGATGAGCTAAAGGTACAGTTGAAAAAACTAGAAGAAAGAGGTTTTATCCGACCGAGTGCATCACCCTGGGGAGCACCAGTGTTGTTTGTACCAAAGAAGGATGGGTCAGTACGTATGTGCATTAACTATATAGCCTTAAATGTAGTGACTGTGAAAAATAAATACCCATTGCCACGCATTGATGACCTATTTGATCAGCTTAGTGGAGCTAAGGTATTCTCGAAGATAGATTTAAGATCGGGATATCACCAGGTGAAGGTACGAAAGCAGGATATTCTGAAGACCGCATTCAGAATAAGGTATGGACACTACGAGTTTCTGGTCATGCCATTTGGATTGACCAATGCTCCAGCTATCTTTATGGACTTGATGAATCGAGTCTTCGACCAGTATTTGGACCAGTTCATGGTCAACTTTATAGATGATATAATTGTCTATTCGAAGAGCCACGAGGAGCACAAGAAGCACCTGCGAATTATTCTAGAAACTTTGAGGAGAGAGCAGTAATATGCAAAGCTCAGTAAATGTGAGTTCTTCTTGGACAGAGTTTCATTTCTTGGGCATGTCGTTACGGGAGATGGTATTTTTGTTGATCCAAAAAAGATTTCGGCAGTTGAGACATGGCCTATTCCTAAATCAGCATCAGAGGTGAGAAGTTTTCTTGGACTTGCGGGATATTACCGACGGTTCGTGGAGAACTTCTCAAGGATAGCAGCACATATGACTCGTTTGACTTGCAAGGACCAAGAATTTATATGGACCGACGAGTGTCAAGCCACCTTTGAAGAGTTGAAGAAGCGACTGACTACAACCCCAATATTGACTATTCCGTTAGGATCAGGAGGTTATGTGATCTACAGTAACGCATCAGGAAAAGGCTTGGGATGAATATTGTTGCAGCATGGCAAGGTGATTGCATATGTATCTAGGCAGTTACGAGTGCATGAGAATAATTATCCAACTCATGACTTAGAATTTGCAGTCGTTGTATTTTCTCTGAAGCTATGGAGACATTACTTATATGGGGAACGAGTGGAGATCTATACAGACTACAAAAGCCTCAAGTACGTCTTCACGCAGAAGGAGTTAAATATGAGGCAACGTCGATGGCTCGAGTTGATAAAAGATTTTGAGATAGAGCTACATTACCACCCAGGCAAGGCTAACATTATAGCAGACGCGTTAAGACGAAAACCAGCAGCTTACTTCTTGACAACACAGAGGGAATTATTGGAGGACTTGCAAGAGCTTGGCATTGAAGTGATATTACCCGGAGCAGATGGAACACTAGCCAACTTGCAAGTATAATCATCATTAGTAGAGAGGATTAAGGCAGCATTGCCTACAGATGCCAGATTCAGGAGACTGAAGGAAAAGACAGAGGTTGGAGAGCAGACATGATTGCACATTCATGAGGATGGGACATTACTATGTGGTGATCGTCTTTATGTTCCAAATGGAGAGATTCGACAGGAGCTGATGACAGAGGCTCATAGTTCAATATATTCTATTCATCCTGGAGGCACCAAGATGTATCGTGACTTACGATAACACTTTTGGTGGCATGGAATAAAGAGAGAGATAGCTCGCTTTGTAGCTAAATATCTGGTATGTCAATAAGTAAAGGCGGAGCATCAGAGAACAACAGGATTATTGTAACCACTTTCGATTTCAGAGTGGAAGTGGGAGCACATCACTATGGACTTCGTCATGAGTTTTTTCAAGTGTCCAAGTGGAAGAGATGCAGTATGGATAATAGTGGACCGACTCACCAAGTCAGCCCATTTCTTACCTTTTAGAGTTGGCCAGTCTACAGAAGCTTTAGCTGACTTATATATGAGGCAGATTGTGAGATTGCATGGCATACCAGTCAGCATTGTATTAGACAGGGATTTGCCCTTTACATCGCACTTTTGGAGGAGCATGCAAGAGAGTCTTGGAACTCGTCTGAAGTTCAGTACATCTTATCACCCGCAGACAGATGGGCAGTCAGAGAGTATTATTCAGACATTGGAGCATATGTTGAGGGCTTGTATGTTAGACTTTGGAGGATCATGGGAGGACCACCTACATCTTGTGGAGTTTTCTTACAATAATAGCTATCAAGCGAATATTCAAATGGCTCCGTTTGAAGCATTGTATGGAAGAAAATGTAGGTCTCCTGTATGTTTGAGTGACGTGGGAGAACGTCAAATTCTGGGACCAGAGTTGGTGGTCAACACTGTTGAGACAGTTAAGAATATAAAAGGACACTTGCGAGCAGCACAAGACAGGCAGAAGCAGTGGGCAGACCTTCATCGTCATCCATTGGAGTTCAAAGAGGGCGATCATGTCTTCTTGAGGATATCACCTACCAGAGGCACCATTCGATTCGGAGGGCGCGGCAAGTTGAGTCCAAGGTATATTGGACCATTTGACGTGCTAGAAAGAGTGGGAGAAGTGGCATATCGACTTACGCTACCACCTTCACTTGAGTCTCAGCTCAGACGATATGTGGCAGACAGCAGTCATGTTCTCGACCATTCAGATATCACCATTTGGCCAAGCTTGTCATACCAAAAGCAACCCGTGGGAATCCATGATCGTTGAGAGAAAGTGTTGAGGAACCAGTCTATTCCCTTTGTTCACGTAGCATGGAAGCATGGCACTCTAGGAGAATCTACTTGGGAGCGAGAGAACGACATGCACAAGTGTTTTCCGAACCTATTTATTGACCAAGGTATGAATTTACTTTGTTAATTTATATCTTATACCATCCTTGATTTCTACCGTGGCTTAATTTTAATTTCGAGGACGGAATTTTTATAAGTTGGGTAGAATGTAAAACCCCTAATCCTAAAAATTATATTTACCCTTTTTAATTAATTAATAATTTAATTGTAGTAATTATGGGCTAAATAGGGGAAATAGATTTTATTTAATTTTTATTTTAGTATTGGTGCATTTAGGGAATTTATGGAGCCAATATAAATTTTTCCTAATTTATTTCATATAGGAGACCCTTTGGACAATTGCTAGCTTAATGGTATGCAATAATATAATTCTAGATTTTTTTATGGATATATATATATATATATATATATATATATATATATATATATACATATATATTTTTAAAGAAAAAGAAATAAAAAAGGAAAAAGAGAAAAAGAAATAAGAAAAAGAAGACAGAAAAACAAAATGAAAACTTCCTAATGGACTACCCAACTCCCCCCCAACGGATCCAAACCCGCTGCCACCTGACCCGCGTTCACCCATAAGAGCAAACAGCAGCAGCGCCCCCCGCGTATAAACCCAGCGTCCCTCTTTCTTCATATATATATATACATCGTCTCTCCAAAACCCTAACCTAAACTCTCATCTTCCCCATCCCCGTGCCGCCCAGCCTGACCGCCATCCACCGCAGACACCGACGCCGCCCAGAACCGCCACCGATGACCGCTAAGTGCGTAACCCCGCGCATTACAGTTTGGACAGTAGGTTACCTGTGTTCCAGCTCTGTTTCCCATCACCTCGCTAAACCAAACTCGACCCCGTCTTCACCGGTACGTTCATCACTTAACCCCCTTTAATATTTGTATATTAGATAACCTCGAACAGTACGTAACCCTAGGCAAAAATAGCGTCCAAGTTGCCAGAAAAAGATAACTTTTGGGTATCGTAGAAAACTGCGGTAAACTACCTATGTTTTCGGATTCGTCTCTCCCACCACAGAGATCCGAATTCGATTTTTATTTTTGGTATGCAGAGACCACTTGACCTAGTTTAATTTTTATAATTAATATTAAATTATTAACTGTTGTGTGTAGAATTAAATTCGTTGAAAAATCCCAAAAACATACTTTTTTCATATTTCCAAAAATTGCGAAACGGAGCGCGTTCCAGCAAACGGGACCGCCCCGTCGTGTACCAAAAGGTGCGCACAGTGTACCCGGACACGTAAGATTTGGCGGAAACTGATTCGGACGCGTGTGCGTGTCGAAATCACCTCGTATCCACGGACAATCCCCGTAACGCAACTTTTGCGAAAGCCGTGCACATTTTGTGCACGCTCATCAGATTACGACGAAACTTGTACCACTTGACTCGTGGTATCACGCTGGTCCTGTGACCCAATTTTCACGCAATTCTGAGATAGTTGACCAAGTCGCTAATTGGCGGGCTCTACGGTTGACTTTTTGGGCAAAATTGTGTTCGGCTCATCGGAATCCATATTTGGACATATCATTGTGTTCGTACTGATTTTTAGAGTTTGTTTGACCTATAATTTGTCCCATTTAGAGGCTGTTACCCTTGGCATACTTTTCGGTACAAAGTGGGCCATAGGTGGACCCCACTTTGACCCAAAATTATTGTTTTTCCCCTGTGTCCAAATTGGACGAAAGGGTAGTGATTTCTAGCTATTTCGCTGATTCCGGAAATGTTGGTGATGTCTATTTCAGCATCCGGAGATGTTTGTTCGGAGACCTTAGTTCCAGATTTTGTGTCCTTGATATTTGGACGCTTATACTTTATAGATTTCTTGCCAGGCAAGTATACCTTGCCATTGTACCGTATTTACATTCCATATGGTGCATGCATGTTTATTTGTATTTATTTAGTTCATTTATTTTAACTGCTATATAAATTGCGCGTCCAAGGAAACTTGGGTGCAACGACGGTGTCGTCGTATTATATTTTTATTTATGTATATACATTGGACCTACTTTATGAGACCACCCCATTTTCATGAGGCATCATTAAGTATTCATTTGACCGTGACACAGCTTTTACACGAGTTGTGAGTCTCATATAGATCACGGACTTACATATTGACTGACCATCGGTACGTGTGGAACGTGCGATAGGGATAACTACCATTAGAAAATTTGTATGCTAGCAGACCTGGCAGTTATTAGAGGTATTATCGTGTTATGGATGTGACATGCTTAGAGCATAGGGTCGGGAGAACAACAAGTACCGCATTTGGGCTCCTTTGCACTTTTTCTATTGTGCGTCCGGATTCTCCGCTAGAGATACGGGTGGTGATGACCACTATATATTATATATTATCAGGCGGCCTCTGGCGTTCAAAAGACGACATGCTTTTTAGGCCCCTGGATCTCCAAGAGAATCATGCCAATCCTACAGCCAGATAGCTCACTTGTGGGGAAATTTAATCTTAAACTGCATTCACTTAGACGGTTAGGCGACCCCATTAGATGTTTATATTTTAGTACTTTATTGGAATATTATTATGTATCTTGTTACGTCCCTCTGAGGACCTGGTCCCTTTCCAGATATAGATGAGCAGGAGTATCCGCAGGAGTATGGACCTGGACCTGACGCCACTTATCAGACTGAGGAGGTCTTACCTTCGGAATATCTGTGATCCATTGCAGCTGTTTGGAGATTCTAGTTGCTATTCTTTTAGAGACATTTATTCTGATATTAGAGTTTATTCTCTTCTCTCTTTAGTAGTTTTGGTATAGTCAATTTGCAGTGGATTTGTTTCCATCCGACTATCATACTTTAAGATTTCTTATTTGATACTCATCTTTGATATTCAGTTATTCATTCCCATTTATTTATTTATTGTGCTGTGGATGAGATATAGATTTCGTATGACTTGTTGAGATAGTATATTACCACAGGTGGATTGAATATTCATGTACAGCGTACGTGTGTATATGGTTTCCATATATTGGAGTTCGTATACATACGGCTGGCGTGTTACGTATTCCTAGTCCTACGTATTTTGGGACTGGGACGTGACACGAGAGCTTCTTGTTGCTTAGTGTGCTCATATTTTTTGAAGAGTTCAGAAATTTTTTTTGTCAAGATTTTGTGTCAGACATAATCTTTGTGTCAGAACTTTATGCGGCCAATATTTGAGGTACATAGATGCTACTTTTTCTTGGCCAATAATTTTTTTGTCAGGCCTTTATGCGGCCAATATTTAGCATAATCTTTGTGCATGGTCATCCTGCGGCTTGATTTCTTCTAAGTGATCTTTGGGGCGCATGGTTGTTTAGCATATGGTTCTAAATTTTTTATGTATCTACAAGACTGTCACGCCCCAGAACCAGATTACTAGAGAGCGGGACTGACAAGGCCAGCTACGTATACTTAGAGCACTCTGGTACTCTGCATATACGGTGAAGCTGTAAGATATGAGGGATCACTAATACAAACTATCAGTCAATCCTAGGTCCAACGAACTCTAGTGTCTCAATCACAAAAATAATAGGAATAATAAAAAGATATAAGATCAGTTGAAATATAATAGTAAATATCCTAAACTATAATATACAAATGATCATGATGCTAGTGAACACAAAATGAATAAACTAGCCAGAATCTGAGTCATACATGATCAACCCTAGGATATGTTAATCATGTTAATGCCTGTATGCTAATGGATCACACCAAAATACGAGATAAACACGTACTCGGTGGCTAAACGCCAACAAAAGTATAATGTACATCAGAGTAGGGAAGTAAAAAAACCCACTCAAGCGGTCTAGTACTCCTAGTGGCAACCATCCTTAGGAAAGTATGAAAGATCCTCTGGTGCTACTACTGGATCTGGCCACACAAAACCAGTGGGGTCAGACCCCTAAATAGCAAGCACCACAAAGGAAGCCAATCTAGAAACTTAAACCAACAACACAAGCAATACAAATAATTAAAGTAAAGACTGAATGTAAATGATCTTAGGATAACAAAGGAAATACTATAAACCTGTAATGAGATATATCCTAAACTGATAATCAATAGAGTATGTCACGACCTGCACCCAGTGTAGGGATGCAAGTCGGGAACAACGTCCAGCCTATCCCGCAGAATCGGCGGTAGAATATTGTTTGGGTAGTCTATCTAACAATATAACATGCCACCAACAATATTAATATACTCAATCACAGATCTAAGATGGAGAATAGCACGAATATGATAAAAGAATAAAATAGTCATAATACAACTCATGAGTCAAAATGATAATATCAATGAGTCAAAGAAAAAAATACTAAAAGTAAGCTGGAGACAAATCCAGTACAAGAGAATAACTAAGAAGCTACAAGTTTGAGGTCATCTGTCTCAGTCGGGATGAGTCCCTTCTGAGCCAGGGTCTCTGACTCTAAGCCCACAACATCCTGAGGCCCGTAATGAGTAGGGTACCACTCCTTAGTGTCATCTGAGAAAAATATATCCAGTCAGGAAAGGAGTAGAGTATATCTCTAACAGCAGTTCTAATCAATGATATAAACTATGTGACAGTAAATAGATGTGAATATACAAGATGCGGCAATAGATACAAGAGATATAAAATAAAGAAAATATTAGAAATAAATACAAGAATGAACAATATGACAATGAACAATATGACAATGAACAAGAATACTAATGACTAAGTGAGTGAGTACTAGCTTTAACATGTGATCGACTTGGGAACTTATACAAGGATAAGGGCCTGGCTAGTCATACGTGCGGTGTATGACCAATACTCATAAGGAACAAGATATGCACAAGGAGGGTATGATCACATATCTATACTAAAATACTCTCCATCCCCGACTGGTATAGTGGATCCAACCATGGTATGCTATGGCACGGGATTCTTTAGGAAGGTAGCAAGTCTCCCCGAGAATCAGTGTCTGTACATGTACAAGAAAAACAATGAAACAAGGCTTGTACATGATACACCATATATACTAAGGAATAATATCTCATGACGAGATCCGGATATACCAATTCGTGTAACCATCGTGTCAAGAAATCAAGGATATCTACACTAAATACAAGAGACATAGAGGATATCATAAATAAGAAACTATCAGAGAATATACTCGCTTGAAACCTGGTGCACAGTATCACAGATGTCTGGTACGGTAACTCGAAGACCTAGATAGGAAATATAATATCAATACAAGGTTTCAGAATAAAAATAAGTTAAACTAGTCAACTTCTAGGTTATTGAGTCATTTCTAAGTCAAAATAGTCAAAGTAGGTCAACTCTAAGTTAAATCGGTCACACTTGGTCAAACTACATATTTCTAGGTTGTATGAGTCTATCTCTAGGATATTGGGTTCATACACTAAGAATCTAGGCCATACAAGCTAAACTAGGATACTAAGATACAGTATCACAATATACACAAATAAGAGATATGGAAATAGCATATTTGCATATTCAATCAATATTAAATACACTAATCCTAATTACATTTGCTAAGTGGATACCTTGGCTTTGAACCAACTTGTTATCACACCACCAAACACCCATCTCGATATCCAACTCAAATACCTTGAGTATCCTCAAATACCTTGACATTTACCTTGGTATCTCAAGGTAATGTCACTCTAGTATATATTAGCTACCCAATCTAACTATACACTAATAGGTATATATCAATCTAATATAACTATCAACTATTAAGTATTACATAATACCACTACTATACTATACTAACTATAATGCAACTAATATATATACCCACATATAAAAATAGAGGTACATAAATATGTATGCATATCTAACTAACTAGATAATTATTAAGCTATTAATAGCTAGCTACTAACTATATACTAGCTGCTAACCAAAGGAACTACTAACCAACTAGTCAACTGACTGAACTCCATGTTGCTTGTTGAAACTGTTACTGCTACCTCTCAGTAACTGCTACTGTAGTTTATGCACACTGCACTTGTTCCCCCTTGCTGATACTGCTGCACACATGCCCGAAAAGCTATTGTTGCTCATGCTAGTGTAGCTGCTGCTGCTGCTACAGCTACTGCGTTTGCTGCTGCTGCTGTGCTACTGCGTTTGCTGCTGCTGTTGTGCTTGTAATAGCTGCTGCTACTACTGGCTCTTGCTGATACCTGATATAGCTGTTGCTCGGTTACTGCACAGTGCAGTACTGAAAGCTTACTGTCCGAGCCCTTCCCTCCATCACACACACACCTACAAGCATCTATAAACACTTCTATAACCATGTAGATATACTTCTATATAAATATATTCAAACATATACACTTAACACTTATATATATATATATATATATATATATATATATATATATATATATATAACTATACACACATAGCTACATATCTCAATATATATCTCATAGATGTACAAGCATACAACAATAACCACTCTTATAACTATATACATATATATGACTATATACAACTCAATATATATAGATACATAACATATCAACTTATGGATATATAATCCTAAGTAACACATCCTCATGTGTACACATAACTACCTATGTATATATATAACCACACTTCGCATATATGTATATATATACACATTCATATGTACACATCTATTATAACATTCTCCTCAACATATATATATATATATATATATATATATATATATATATATATATATATATATATATATATATATATATATACATACATACATACATATATATATATAGATATCTATATACCTATGCATATGTATATTACCAATAGCTATGAACAATGGAAATTTGGTCTAGAAATGCAACACAACAAACACGTGGAGTGCATCACACCTGTATTATACTAGATCTATGATACGCTTGCGATACGAGTCTACCACACAACCAAACGTACCCCGAATGACATGAGCAAGTCTAAAATATCATATATGAACAATACGAAGAGTCAATTACACAAATACGTGTCCGTGTCAAAATATGACATGCACAAAGCCCCGTGTCGGAGAAAAAACCCCCAAATCAACACGTCACCAAAATATTAGAATATGACCTACACATATCCAATTATGGATATGATAATAGCCACAAATAAACAAACACATATTAATTTGTTCTATATGACCAATCGACAAACACAACAAGTGACAATCTCGGAATTCCCCCAAAATTGACACAAAAAATACCATAACTTTCTCCATAGGCCTCCAATGAACCTAATTCCAATTTCTATGGGTAGCCTATGCATGTGGAGTGGTTTATCATGGTTAAATCTTAGATTTAGAACCTAATTAAAGGGGGAAAACTGAATTATTCCTATTGGAAGATGGATTCCCAATAAAACCTTCAAATTTGATAAAATTGGCCTTCAACTTGTAGATCCTTGCTGCTCTTTGTAGATCCTTGCTTCCTCCTTCTAGATTCTTACTCTACTAGCCTCCAATGGTGATTTAGAAAGAAATTAGAAAGAATTTGGTAGTGAATTAATGTGAAAATGAAGAAATTTGGTTGAGAAAAATTCTAGATCTAAATTTGAAATAAAAAGAGGAGAGAGAAACTTTTTTTCCTCTTTTATATAGGTCGGCCCCCCTTAGCCCCTCCCTCAAGCTAATATGTAATATCCAATATACCCTTGGGGCCTCTCATGAAGAAATAATTAAGGAGGAAAGGTTCTAATGTAATAGTTTTAATTAAATTAATCATCCCCTAATCAATGGGCTTCTAATTGGGCTCAATTCTAACTAATAATAAATATTGGTCCATGGATCTAATCTAAACTAGTTAGGTCACTAACACAAGTCCAAAATAATAAACTAACATCTAACAATAATTAAATAATACAATAAATAATTATACAACATGCGCAATATTTAATTAATTATAAAATTACCAAAATACCCTCTCTTAGAAAATATGGTAGTGATAGAGTAATAAGTGCAAAAAATAAAAATGTGATCATGTAAAGCCTAGACTAACTATCATTAATAAATCATGGCAAATCATATAAGTACGGCTTGATATTTTAGCTAATTAGGGTTATCACAATCCTAATTACTAACAATTATAATGCAATGCGATACTAGAGTTCCTTCTGATCACATGTCCCTGTAGTCCGTCCGGGATATCCATATGCACAAACCAGCACCGGATACTCCCCAAGATACTCCATAATATAAACCACTGGATACTCCTTAAGATAACTATATGAATAACCGGGAATGCATGCAATCTAAAAAAATTCTTTGCCATGTATTAAGTGAATCTCTAGTTATAAACCCCTAGCAGTTTCTTGTATGAATCCGAGTATAATATTCCACAGAATTCATCCTAGACATGATACAACAAAACAAGTTCTAATAGTAATATAAACAAGTTTAATATACATTGCACAAACGGACTCATGTAAGCCACGACAACAACCAAGCCACGTGTAACCAAGAGAAACCAGGTAAAGCCAAGTGATGCCATGTCAATCAAGGTGAAGCCAGGTAAAGTCATGTGCAACCATGTGAAGCCATATCCAACTAGATGAAACCAAGTCAAGCCATGTCCGATGAAGCCATGCAAGTAATGCCAAATCAAGTACAGTCAATCATGTCATCACGTGTAGCCGGGCAAAGCCGGGTAAAATTGAGTAAAGCTAAGTCAAGTCATTTGAAGCCATGTAATTTCAGGTCCAAATCTGGTCAAGTCATCGCGTGTCCAAACAAAATCTAGAATTATCAAAACAGAAATCACAAAAACTAAGAATTCCTAAAGAAAGTGCACGATTGGTATACCGTTGGTACAGTCCAGTACCGTCGGTATGTCGGTCCAGAGATATAAAAAAATACAGCAAGTTCTGGATTCTAATAAATTGGTACACTATAGTATACCGTCGGTATGTCATTCCAAATAGGAAAAAAGTTAATAAAAAATAAAGTTTCACAAATCGGTATACCGTCGGCACATCCCAGTACGCCGTCGATATGCCTGCCAAGACAAATATCCTGAAATCGGTCAACAAATATCGGCAGGATCGGTATAACGTCAGTATACTGTAGTACACTGTTAGTATGACGATAGGATTCACAAAAAATCTAAAAATCAAGTCGGTCAAAATTGGTATACCGTCGGTATTCTGTAGTATACCGTCGGTATGCCAATTTCCAAGAATAAACATGGTTAAGTCAAGTCTAATTTTGAGACCCAAATCAAACCCCAAAAATTACCATAACTAAGTCTAACAAGAAGTCAAGTCTAGGATAAGTCTCATATCATAATATGGACTAAATCTCACGGTCACAACTCTGGTACCGTTTCCGTTACCGAGTTACCAAAAAAAGATGGAACAAGATTCTATCAAAAATTAAAACTGAGATAGTCACTAGGCAAAAAATCATGATATAAACAACTATAGTAAAGTGAGTTTAAGCTAAATAGCAAATACCAAGCTCCAGAAAAATAAAATAACAGAAAGTAAAAGAAGTTCACGAAATCGGCAAGGTATACTTGCCTAATGCTAGCTCTCAGCTTAAACCTTCTAGTCCACTACCTCGAAGGGGTTCAGAAACTACACTCCAGATCTCAAGATTATGTTTCCAAGCTCAAGAGATAAATGAAGAAGAGAGGAAAGAAAAGAGAAAGAAAAAGAAATAAAATGGATCAAGTACTATTTATAGAGAAATATCTCAAAAATATCTCGAAAAATGAACAAATATCTGCTGGAAAGTATACAGTCGGTATATTGTAGTATACCGTCGGTATACCGGTCAGATAGTAAAGTTTTAATTTTAAGAATTTTTGGGCTTCATCGAGATCCAATAAAATATAATAACTTGCACTAAAATATGTATTCACATAGAATACGAATACTGTGAGATGAGTATCACAACTCTCCCTCCTTATAAAAATTTTGTCCTCGAAATTTCTATAAGGATCCAAAAATCACTAACAAGAAAATCCAAGAAAGCCAGCACAAAATCGAAAATAAGTAAGAAACTCATGTGAGCATAAAATTTTCTAGGTAACAACAAGAAATCAGAAAGAAACAATAACAGACATAACATATAAGCTATCAATCAATCACATGGCCAAGCTAAGATAGAATTCAGGTATACGAATAAGTATACCTCCCAAGTCGAAGAGAAATGGATAACGAGTACGCATATCATCCTCACGCTCCCACGTCGACTCGTCCAGTGATTGATGCCCCCAAGCAACACGAACTAATATAATAATCCGGTTCTTGAGAACCTTCTCTCTCTGGTCTAAAATAGACACGGGACTCTCCTCATATGATAGGTCGGTACCAACTGTAAACTCAGAATGACCAGGATATAGCTCAGGTCTGGAATATACCGGCGCAACTGAGATACGTGAAAGACGTCATGTACCTCATGAAGCGATGGTGGAAGAGCTAGACGATATGATATGTCTCCAACTCGCTCGAGAATATCGAACGGGTCTATATATCTGAGACTAAGTTTTCCTCGTACTACAAACCTGATAACTCCACGGGTAGGTAAAATACTCAGAAATACATGGTCGCCGACAGAGAACTCAAGATGACGGCAGTACTAATCTACCCAATTACGTTGGCGATCTTGAGCCACTCTGAGATGCTCTCTGATCTGCCTAATCACTCCAACTGACTTAGCAATCATCTCTGGACCATGCATCTGCCTCTCGCCAATGTCATCCCAAACTAACGGTGATCTGCATCTCCTACCATACAAAGTCTCGAAGGGTGCCATCTGAATACTTGCCTGAAAGCTATTCTTATAAGAGAATCTACTAAATACAAGTGTTCCTCCCAAAATCTTTTGGAAAGTGTATAATATTGAAGCATATCCTCCAAAGTCTAAATAGTATGCTCTGACTGTCCATCTGTCTGTGGATAGTAGGATGAACTAAACTTCAACCTAGTACTCAGACTACTGTAGGCTCTGCCAGAAATAAGACGTGAACCACGAATCTTGATCTGAGACTATGCTAACTGGCACACCATACAATCTGACTATCTGTATCATGTACATCTCAGCTAGTAGCTATGTAGACTGACCCAATCTGAAAGGAAGAAAGTAAGTAACCTTTGTGACTCGATCCATTATAACCCATATAGCATCTCTGCCAGACGGGGATCTAGGAAGACCGATCATAAAGTCCATAGTAATATGGTCCCACTTCCATTCTGAAATTGATAAAGACTGAAGTAGTCTGGCCAGTCTCTGATGCTTAGCCTTGACTTGCTGACAGACTAAATATCGAGAAACGAACTGAGCTATCTCCCTCTTCATACTATTCTACCAGAAGTATTGACGAATATCCTTATATATCTTCGTCCATCCTGGATGTATTGAGTACTGAGAACTGTGGGCCTCTGACATAATCTTCTGCCGGATATCTTCTCTCGGCACACAAAGTCGACTCACAAACCTGAGAGTTTCATCCTCATAAATGCTCAACTCTAGTTTGCATCCTGACTCACACTTTGCTCTGAGCTGCTAAAGTCTAACATCACCAGTCTGCTCTGCTCTGGTCCTCTCAACTATAGAAGACTGAAATTATAGACTCGCCATAAAACTGATATCATCCATCTCCTGCAGATCCTCCAAAATATGTCGCTGCTCTGTCAAGAGTAAGCTCCTTCTCTCCTTCTCAAGGTGTCTACTACGATATTTGCCTTTCCTGGATGATACCGAAGGTCAAGATCGTAGTCTGATAATAACTCGAGCTCTCTCCTCTGACGTATGTTGAGTTCCTTTTATATGAACACATACCCCAAAATCTTGTGGTCTGTGAAGGTCTCCACCCGATCACTATATATGTAATGCCTCAAGATCTTAAGTGCAAATACTACTGCTGCCAACTCAAGGTCATGCATCAGATAAATCTTCTCATGGTCTCGAAGCTGCCAAGATGCATATGATATCACTCTACCATGCTGCATAAGGACACACCTTAGTCCCACTCCTGAAGTATCACAATACACAGAGAACCCACCTGGTCCTACTGGAAGTGTCAGAATAGGAGCCGAATTTAAACTCCGCTTGAGCTTCTCGAAAGAAATCCGACAAGCATCTAACCACTCGAAATACACATCCTTACACGTCAGCCATATCAAGTGTGCGGAGATCCTAGCAAAGTCTGTCACAAACCGCCTATAGTAGCCTACTAGACCCCAAAAATTGCGTACATTTGAAGTTGTTCGGGGTACTGGCCAACTCTTAATAGCCTCCACCTTCTTGAGATCCACCTCGACTCCTCCAACAAAAATAATATGTCCCAAGAACGAGATACGATCAAGCCAGGACTCACACTTGCTGAAGTTCGCATACAACTGCGGCTCTTGAAGGATCTGAAGAACTACGCAAAGATGCTGCTTATGCTCTTCCTTACTCTGACTATAGACCAAGATATCATCAATAAACACTATCACAAACTGGTCTAGGTAAGGCATAAAGATGCTATTCATGAGAGACATGAATATAGCTGGTACATTGGTCGCTCCAAATGGCATAACTAGGAACTCCCAATGACCATATCTAGATCTTGTGAGACTCTGTCTCACAGTATCTGTATCAAAATATGGATACGTATTTTATACTTCATGCTTTGTTTTTTTGAATTTTTTGGGATTTTAAAACTTTAAAAAATATAAACTTTGCTTCCTGACCGGTATACCTATGGTATACTATAGTATACCGATGGTATACTATTCGACAGATATTTATTTTACTTTTTATATATTTTCAAGATTTTTTGAGATTTTTTCGAGATTTTTTTTATAAATAGTACTTAGTTTCATTTTATTTCTATTTTCTCTCTCTCTCTCTTCTCTCCACCTTTTTTCTCTTTAGCTTAGAGCTTGGTCTTGAGACCTGGAGTGTGGTATTTGAATCCCTTCATGGTGGTAGACTAGAAGGTTGAGTTTGTGAGCTTGTTGTAGGCAAGTACATCTTGCCGATTCTATGAACTATTTTACTTTCTGTCATTTTCTTTCCTGGAGTTTTGGTAGTTATTTTTTTTATCTTCGACTTGATTTATTATTATTTTTCATCTCATGATTTCTAGCCTTTTGACCGTCTCAGTTTTGATTTCTGGTAGAATCTTGTCCCATCCCTTTTGGTAAATCGGTGACGGAGACGTTATTGGAGTTGTGACCCTGAGTATTAGTCCATATTATGATATGAGACTTACCCCTAGACTTGAATTCTTGTTAGACTTGGTTTTGGTGATTTTTGGAGTTTGATTTGGGTCCCAGAATCAAAGTTGAAATTGGCATAGTTTCCCTCGGAGACCGGCATACCGACGATATACTGGAGTATACCGACGGTATACCATTTTCGACCGACTTGAATTCTAGATATTTTTCAGTGACCCTTATCGATATACAGACGGTATACTATAGTATACCAATGGTATACCAATCCTGTCGACAACTTTAGATATTTGTCTTGGCTGGCATACCGACAGCGCATTTGGATGTGCCGACGGTGTACCGATTTGTGAACCTCAAATTTTTTTCCAACAACTTTCTTGCCATCTTGGAACGGCATACCGATGGTATACTCTAGTATACCGATGGTATACCAATTTATTGGAATCCAGAACTTGCTATATGTTTCATGTCTCTAGACCCGTATACCGACGGTATACTGGAGTACACCAATGGTATACCGATCGTGTTCTCTTTTGCATGTGATTCTTTTCTTGTGCTTCTTGATTGCTTGTACTTGGCTTTCTTGTATTCATTGCTTTCATGTCTATTTATGCTATGATTGTCTCGACGTGATATTTTGTATAGTTAGAGGCCTTCTATCCTATATACTCATGTCCAGTTCATATTTTCGATAGATATCCTGACGACCAGGCATATGTATTAATAGATGATGATTTACACTCTATGTATATATGGATTACGACCAGGCATATATATTAGTAGAGGATGATTTACACTCTATGTACATATGGATTATGACCAAACATATGTATTAATAGAGGATGATTTATACTCTATGTACATATGGACATCACCAGGCATTTGTATTAGTAGAGGATGATTACACTCTATGTACATTTGACATGATTAGGCAATTGTATTAGTAGAAGATGATTACACTCTATGTATATTTGACATGACCAGACATCTGTATTATTAGGGGTTGATTATACCCTATATAAATTTGACCAGTGATCATTAGGCAGTGGCTAGTAGTAGCATTCTTATTTTTCCTGTTCGTGGCACTTCCTGTATAGCGTGAGTTCTGTATTATAGCTCTGTAATTTTACCTATATAGTTGTGGTTGATCTGTTTGTACATGTTTCTCTTCTTCTCTTGGGCATGTCTCGGTTTATTTGATGTGCTTTATGTATCTAGTTATTCCTTGTTCATATGATGCTTATTACATTCCTAGTGGTTATATGTTATTCAGCTTATTATTTTTCTTTTCTCGGGATAAGTACAGTGGTAGCGTACGAGTCTCGATCTGCAATATTTATTCATGTTGCTTAGCGTATTGTAGCTCTATGTTATTTTGCTGGTTTTAGTTCATAGCTCATGGCCATCCTTTGTGGTACTTGCTTTTTGGGGGTCTGACCCCACTGGTTTTGCTTTGCCAGATTCGGTAGCAGAGCCCGAGGATCTTACCATCCTTCCTACGGATGGTGACTACCAGGAGCACCAGACAGCCTAAGTAGGTTTTCTTCTATCCCCACTATATCTTGTATTGTATATTCTTTTGAGACATTTAGCCACCGAGCACGTGTTAGCTCATATTTTGGACTTGACATTCTGCCTACGGGCAATGATATGATTAACGTATTCTAGATCATGGCTAGTGTTGATCATGTATGACTTATACTCTTCTAGTTCTTTATTTTTTAATACTAGCTTTATGATCATCTATGTATATTTGGTATATATTGTTTGTCTACTTGTGATTGAGATACCTAGGACCGTTTGACCTAGGATTGACTGATGGATTATAGTGTTAACCCCATATTTTACAGCTTTACCGTATATGCGGAGTACCGGCGTGCTCCAAGTATACGTAGCTGGCCGTTGTCTTCTTTCGCTCTGCATTATTCTGGTTCTGGGGCATGACATGATTTTAGTGGTGTCCGATACAGGTCTATTTTTCAGACATTTGTGGGTTATTGCTAATTAGATGTCTTAATCTACTTATTTTCTCCATAATATCTTTCGTCTTGCTCTATACCTCTGATCTTGACCTATTACATGATTTGATCGTTGATCTATCATGTCCCTTCGATTTATTCCTTGTATCCTTTGACTTTCAGGGGCATTGTTCTTGATCCTTCTGATCAGATTGTCTGAGTTTCGGCGATGGCAGAGTAGAGACCAGTAGGCCAGCTGATTCCTGAGGATCAGCATCAGCATTTGGGAACATAGTCGAGGATTAATTCCGAGGAGCAACATATTCAGCCTGATTCGTTAGCAGTACCCGTACAGCCAGTTCAGCCAGAGCAACCAGGTGTTGTACGAGTATTGATGGACATTCTGACAAATTTTATGGCAACTCACCAGCGACAGAGTGATGTCCCCACTCAGTCAGTCCATATGGCCATAGAGCAAGGTGGAGCTCAGATCTATAATTCTGCGAACAGCTTCAGGCATCTCCGTCCCCCGTACTTCTATGGTACTGAGGATGAGATAGCTTCTGATGCATGGCTCCAGGATACTGAGGCCATCTTGGAGGCAGCAGGGACTCTGGCTAGATAGAGAGTCTCAGTGGTGAGAATGCAGTTGCTGGATTTGGCCTACGATTGGTGGACCGCTCAGGAGGTTTCACTGACGATGACGATTCTATGGGCAGACTTCAGCGAGAGGTTTTAGACTCAGTACTATGATGCAGTATTGCGTTAAGACTTACATCAGAGGTTTAATAATCTCAGGCAAGAATGCAGGACCGTCGATAGCTATGCGACGGAGTTCTGTAGACTTAGCCAGTTTGCCCCCACCTTGGTGGCGATCGAGTTAGATCGAGCTAGGAGGTTCCAGCAAGGACTTCATCTGGAGATCATACTAGCATTGGAGCAGCATGAGTTTTAGACTTTCTACGCTGTGATGAGAGCGACAAGGAGGCACGAGTGTACCTCTCAAAGGATAGTCGATAGGATTGAGAGTCAAAAGAGGTCCCACTCTACCTTGAGGGACTCTTCTACCCAGTCATCGGCACTAGTACCAGCAGTCAGGGCATTGGAGATTGGATCCCAAGGAAGGCCAGCACCAGTATATTCCTTCCAGCAGTCAGCACGGACGCATCCCTAGCAGCAAGGGTCAATTTCTTCAATAGGGTGTTCCCACTATGGCAAGCCAGGGCATATTCTTTCAAAGTATCGTAGGGCACAATATTTATATCTAGTATGTGGTGGAGCGGACTATATGATGAGGACTTATCCCCTGAGGGCTCCAGCTGAATCCTCATCAGTCTAGCCAGCAGCCCCGGAGTTTAGGGCACCAATACTGGTCCAGCAGCATCAGACCCCGAGGCCTACACCGACGCAAACCCAAATATTACAGCAGCAGAGACCTTAGCAGTATGCTCAGACCCAGGTTCAATCTAGGCATGGAGGCCAACAGCAGAGGGGACCCGCACCTATAGGGCAGGGTCAACATCAAAATAGGACAACAGTCCCGAGGCATGTGCATAGAGAGTTTGGCATCTTGGAGAAGGTGTTGGCCGAGGAAGGTCATATTGCAGGTGATGTCCTGAGCATCCTTTCGTTCATATCTTTTCTTGGGTTCTCATATATTCTATAGGTAAAGACGAGTATCTCTTCTCTTACTTTTCTGCCTGCGTAACTCATGATACGTAATATTTATCATATATTATGACTACGAAGGTACATCCTGGGCAGAGTCATGTCTTCAACTGAGTCATTGGTACCGACTTACCTCGAGACTTGATCCTCGTCCATTTTTGGGAATCATCGTAGGCTAGCGAGGACGTATTCCAACTTAGCTGATTCAAGAGGCATATTTATTTTTGAGCCTCTAGCCCTTATTTATGGTAGTGAAGTTGATTGTGCATTTATTTTTATTGTTGAGTGCTTCCATTTCCTGTTTATATGTCATGCTTGCTTTATTGAGTTAGTTGTGTTTTTTGGAGCTTCTTGGTTTTGGTGCTTTAGTAAAATTCTTAGGACACAACTTTTTTAAGGATGGGAGTGTAACCACCCTGTTTTTAGAATTAAAATTTTAAATTTATTAATATTGGTATTCTGAAATTATTGTGATTTAGGGAAAAATTTTATTTATTTTTAGCTAATTATAATATATAATATTCATAGATTTATAATTATGTGTATTTAATTAATTATTAATATTATACAGAAAATATATTTTTGGGTGTACAACTATTATTAGTGTATTGTATAATTTATATATGTATATATATATATATATATATATATATATATATATATATATATATATATATATATTAATTAATAATAAATTAAACCTAAAATCTAAACCCAAACCCATTAATCCTAACCCTACCCGTTAACCCAAACCCATTAAATAAAATTCTAACTAAATCCTAACTCTAAACTCACACCCGTGAAGAGGAACCCCCCATCTCCTATATATAGTATATATATACAAAACCAAAACCCTAACCCAAATCCTACACCACCTCTACCAGACCCGTGCCTTCACCCCGGTGATCGTTCGCAGCCCCGCCGCCCGCACCACCGCGCCGGAGCAGGCAATCCCCCCCATGCACACACCCACAGCCGTGCGGCCCCCCTTCGCGCGCAGCCTTCGCCCTCCTTGCTCATCCAATTTGTGTCCCGTCTTCACTAATATGTTCACAACCTAACCCTCTAGGATTTTCTTCAAGTGGAACAAATTTAGGCACCCGGGTTTGATCGAAAAATTGACCGGGTTTGATCCAAAAAATCGTTCAAAAATAGTTCAGAAATTTATTCCAAGTATCCCTGTTCATGTCCAATTTTCTACTAACTCGTTAATTATTTTCAAAATATAATTAAAGGAACTTCTTCACAATATAACCAAGATTTTTATTGTTTTTTTAGTTTTTATTGGTTTGCTTTAATGGTAAAATTATTCTTGTTCCAAAATGACCAAAAACTTATTTTTAAAACACCCAAAATCTCTGATACGGGGTGGGTTCCGCCAAACGAGGCAACTTTGTCGTGTGCAGTTTATACCAAAATGCGTGTATCATCAACGCGGATGTGTGGGCTTTCATGGAACTTGATTTGGATGTGCGTGCACACTGGAATCAACGCGTTTCTGCCAAAAATACCGTATCGGCCTGTTCTGACACTGGCCATAACTTTGTTTATGCTTGTCGTTTCGTAACGAAACTTATGCCATTAGATTCACAACGTTATGCGGGTCCTGTGACCCACCTTTTGTTCAATTCTGAGAACGTTGACGAAACATCATTTTGTGGGCCCTACGGTTCCACATAACGAGCGATTTTATGATCGGCTCATCGAAATCCAGTTATAGATGTTCCGTTGGATTCGTATCATCGTTCTAGAATTATAGACACTAAGTTTGATGAATTTAGAGAACTTTGTCTTTAGCATATTTTATGGTGCGAAGTGGCCTACATGTGGACCCCGCTTTGACCCAAAACTATCAATTTTGCCCTTGTGTCCAAATTGGACTTATGGGTAGTCAATCCTAGCTATTTCTAGTATTCTGAGAACAATGGTGATGTTTGTTTCAGCATCCGGAGGTGTACGTGCAGATTCCACTTTCCCAGGAATAGTTGACGGAGTTCAGAACACAGGCAAGTGTACCTTGCCATGATGTATCACAGTTCCTTGCCTTTATTATTCTATTTAGTTATTATAGTTATTTGATATGTGTGATGTGTGTGTTTACCCTAGGACCGTGAGACATTGCTTAGCGTCCGAACAAGATTCGGGTGTCGACGCCGTACGCGGAGTCGTGCAACATCACTTAGAGAGTTGATTCCATAATCCTATTTTTTACGTGCTTGCTTTACCAAATACGCCATACCCTAGGATATTACACTATTTCATATAAAGGAATCTTTTTTGAGTTATTCATGGTGATTATGTATAGGCTTACAGAATTTGTGATATGAGACTTGCATATTATATGGATATTATTATGACTCATTGCACTAGCTAGAGGTCATGATCTTGCGTGTTATGGACATAAGATATTATGGACATGAGACGTAAGGTTACATTGGATGGAGAGAGACACCATACTATAGGCTGATTATATATATACTATACTACTAGAGGTGCTTTGGCACATATACAGGAGTCGTGATACTACTGGAGGTGCTTTGGCACATATACTGGAGTCGTGATACTACTTGCTGCTATGGGCTCCCCGACACAGAGCCTGTAGTGGTTTAATCCTGAGTATGAGTGACGCTCTTACGTACATATCACTTAGATGGTTACAGTAGTTTACACTTGAGTATGTGGCATTATACTGTTTTACTTTTGGCATGCTATTTTTCTGTACCTTGTTATGTCCCTTTGAGGACCTGGTCCCCTGCTAGTTTTTACAGCATAGACAGTTATGAAGCCTTTGGAGTTGCTGATGTAGTTGCTTGTCTTGCAAGCATTGGTACCAGGTACTTATATCATTTCTACCAGAGTTATGGTTATTTATTTATATTATTGATTCATCTGCTGATGTAGCCTAGTTTTATAGACTCATATTTCTTTCACAAGTCTATTTGAGTTTGTGTATTACTATGCAGCCGACTTTAGCACATATAGCTTATTTTTGTGTATTCTGTTCATTGTGGATTGAGGCATAGATATTTATATTTACTTAATTATTTAGATAGAGACCATTATAATATAGCTTATACGTATTTGAGTCAGACCAGAGTCAGGTCGAATGCGTAGTTGGTATGTTACGTAGTCCTAGTCCTACGTATTTTGGGATTGGCATGTGACATATTTTTGTGGTGGCCCATGCAGGTCCTGATTAAATTTTTTCGGTTACTTTCCGGTACTGAGCGAGCTTGTAATCAGGATTAACAATATTAGTATCTCAATCCACAACTGATTTGACAATTCCTTATCATTTGATTATCACCCTTGGACTTCATAATTATACTCGTTTATTCCCTTGACATCTTTATTATTGTTTATTATTTCTCCCTATTTCAGAGAGATGGATGTTCGTGCGCGGTGTTTCCTCCAGAAGCAAATTATTGTCAAGGCGGAAGAAGACATGCTGGATATAAAGTTTTGAGAAGATGGTTATCCTTAGTAGGAAAGATAGATAGGTTATTCCTATATGCTAGAGCTAGTGTAGATTGTTAGCATGAGAATTCAATATAGTATTGAGTTTAAGGATTAGGTATATTATCCCCTCGACTGCAACCCTATCCTTCATATCAAATTGTTATCTTGTATTGCATATATGGCCTCGTGCTTTTGCAACAACGATCTTTCTAATTATAACAATAAGTAGATCCTTCCTCTTTCCCTAGTTGTGCCTTAATTACAAAATTAATCCCTTAGTTGGTACCACTCCTTGTGTTAATATCTATATCACCATAGGTATCAATTCTTTTCTACTCTAATCCCCTTGATCTAGTCACCATGACTCGGTTCTCCAAATACCTGCCTAATCGTGCCTTATTCAACCATGTAGATTTATCAAAAATTCTTCTTGTCGTGGCCTAAATTTTTGGTCTCTTCGTCATCAATGCCAATCAATGATCGAAGCCTCTATACCACCTTGCCTTAGTTAGATTTGACTCAGTCATTTCTTCTGCCTTGTAGAAGCTTAAACTATACAAGAGCAGTAATGGATGGGTAGTAATTTCTCTTATAAAATTGTTGATCAATAGCACCATGATAGTTTCTAGGTTTCTTTAGAAAATCCTTGATTACGGCCAGTAAATCCTAGAATTCTTGTAACCTTATTTAGAAAATAGATAGAAAATAGGCCCTTCCAAAAATCTTGTTAGCAGGACCATGACCTTAGTTTGGATACCAACTTAATTTTTATAAGTTGGGTAGATCGTAGCCCTGGTTTTAGTGTAGGGTTATTTCTAGAAATTCAGGGTAAATATGAATTTATTTTGGTGTTAATTAGGTTAATCTCAAACGATTAAATTACCTATTTAATTATTGTATCCTTGATACCCTTTGTTGTGGCTTGGATATTTGGAGCACAACACTATCCTTTCCTTTCCAGCAACTTCCCCTTTATGACCTAGACTAGTCACTCTACACCTATGACATGACTATCTCTCACAAACTGGCCTTCCCATATTTTGTTTTAGTCGCACAATATTCACGACGGAATTGTACACACAAATGACACAGAGATATCCTTTTTTCGTTGTTGACTGTTTTAATACTCAACACCGACTCAATTCTTCCGGCAACCTTGACATTCATGAGCCTAACTGGAACCTACTCACTAATAACATAATTTTTACTTCCAAATATACACACCCATGCTCCATATAGACCCCACAATATTTACGGCATATCTCCTTCTAAATCCTATATCCAACTCCGTTGCAATTGAATTAAATTATACATAGGCAACCCAAATATCCCAACTACTGATATACTCGTATCTCATTCATGCCAACCTACGTTCGTGATACTTGTTTTACATTAAATTGAACCCCTTATACTCTTTACACAATACTAAACACCTTGAGGATTTATATCACCTTTTGACGCTTATTGTTGAACCATTCATCGGCATCCATGATATGCAATGAACAACTTTTCGGTACCATCTCACCGTAGTTGTATTTGGCTATGATATTTTATATTGTCTTATAGACTCGTGACCTAATTAGAAGCAAGGAGAACTGGTAGAACTTTCTTTATAGAGTTATTGACTCATTAACGCCATGGTAGTACATAGACTTTCTTTGATAGGCTGTGACAACGGTCACAAAATTTTTACTATCTCGAATCCCTCCTTGAAGTTAGACTTTCTAAAAAATCTTTTAGAAATATGATCATGACTATAGTTCCTGCGGCCAACTTTATTATTATAAGTTGGGTAGAGCCTTGATTAAGCGTACCCTTATTTTTAGAATACGACGTCAAACTAGAACTCCATTTGGTAACTACGTCCCCATATTTATTGCAAGCTTCTTAACTAAATTTTTTCTATTATATTTATTTTTTAATTTCGAGGACAAAATTTTTATAAGTTGGGTAGATTGTAACCACCCTAATTTTTAGAATTAAAATTATAAATTTATTAATATTGGTATTCTGAAATTATTGTGATTAAGGAAATTTTTTTATTTATTTTTAGCTAATTATAATATATAATATTCATGAATTTATAATTATGTATATTTAATTAATTATTAATATTATGCAGAAAATATATTTTTGGGTGTACAACTATTATTAGTGTATTGTATAATTTTTCTGGAATTTATTGAGATCTAACACTATTTTTAATGGCTATATATATATATATATATATATATATATATATATATATATATATATATATATATATATATTAATAATAAATTAAACCTAAAATCTAAACCCAAACCCATTAATTCTAACCCTACCCGTAAACCCAAACCCATTAAATAAAATCCTAACTAAATCCTAACTCTAAACTCCCACCGGTGCAGAGGAACCCCCCATCTACTATATATAGTATATATATACAAAACCAAAACCCTAACCCAAATCCGATACCACCTCTACCAGACCCACGACTTCACCCCGGTGACCGTCCGCAACCCCGCCGCACGCACTGCCGCGTCGGAGCAGCGCCGTCCCCACCCCCCCACCCCCGCGTGCACACACACAACCGTGCGGCCCCCCTTCGCACGCAGCTTCCGCCCTCCTCGTTTGTCCAATTTGTGTTCCGTCTTCGCTGGTATATTCACAACCTAACCCTCTAGGATTTTCTTCTAGTGGAAAGAATTTAGGCACCCGGGTTTGATTGAAAAATCGACCGAAAGTTGCCCAAAAAATAGTTCAAAAATAGTTTAGAAATTCAGTCCAAGTAACCTTGTTCATGTCCAATTTTATACCAACCCTTTAATTATTTTCAAAATATAATTGAAGGAACTTCTTCATAATATAACCAAGATTTGTATTGTTCTCTTAGTTTTTATTAGTTTGCTTTAATGGTAAAATTATTCTTATTCCAAAACGACAAAAAACTTATTTTTAAAACACCTAAAATCTTTGATACGGGGTGCGTTCTGCCAAACGAGATGACTTCGTCGTGTGCGAATTGTACCGAATAATGCGTATCGTCAACGTGGACGTGTAAAATTTTGTAAAACTTGATTTAGATGTGCGTGCACACCGGAATCAACACGTATCCGCCGAAAAAATATCATATCGGCCTATTTTGACACTCGCCATAACTTCGTGTCTGCGTGTTGTTTCGCAATAAAACTTGTGCCATTGGATTCGCAGCGTTATGCTGGTCCTGTGACCCACGTTTGGTTCAATTCTGAGAACATTGACGAAACATCATTTTGTGGACCCCACAGTTCACATAATGGGCGATTTTGTGATCGACTCATCGGAATCCAGTTATGGATATTCCGTTGGGTTCGTATCATCGTTCTGGACTTGTAGACGCTAAGTTTGACAAATTTGGAAAACTTTGTCTTCGACACATTTTACTACGAAGTAGCCCACAAGTGGACCCCGCTTTGACCCAAAACTGTCAATTTTGCCCGTGTCCAAATTGGACTTATGGACAGTCAATCCTAACTATTTTTAGTATTCTGAGAATAATGGTAATATTTGTTTCAGCATCAGGAGGTGTACATGCAGATTCCACTTTCCCAGGAATAGTTGACAGAGTTTAAAACCCAAGCAAGTGTACATTGCCATGATGTATCACAGTTCCTTGCCTTTATTATCCTATTTAGTTATTATATTTATTTGATATGTGTGATGTGTGTGTTTACCCTACGACCGGGAGACGTTTCTTAGCATCCGAACAAGATTTTGGTGTCGACGTCGTACACGGAGTCGTGTAACGTCACTTAGAGAATTGATTCCACGATCCTATTTTTACGTGCTTGCTTATAAATACCCAGGTTTTTATAATTTAATTTTAGAATTTTAATTATGAATTTTTAAGTTTTTGGAGATTTTTCTATAATTTTTAATTAATTATAATAAATATTCGTTCATGGAATTATATTTTTGTGTATTAAATAATTATTAAAATTTGTGAAAAAATTATATTTTTTGGTGTATAATTAATAATAGAGTAATGTATAATTTTTTGGAATTTATTGGACTCCAAAACTATTTTTAAATATCTAATTACATTAGTTTTAAATAAACCAACTTAAACCAAACTGAGCCAACCAAACCAAACTAGACTGAACCGAATCCTACCCAAACCCGAACCCACTAACCCGCACCCGAAACCCATAAACCTAGCTACAGTAATCGAAACCACCCCATTGTTCCTTTTCGCTCCCTAGACCGGCCGAACCCTCCCTCTTTGTCTCCCTGTAACCACCCACTCCGACCCCAATATAAATATTCAGACCTACCGCCTCATCCACCATCTAACCCTCTTCCATTCCCGAAAATCTACCGCCGACGACGACGCCAGACCGCCGTGCACCACCATCGCAAAGTAGCTGCCCCAAGTCGCCTGAATTCTCGAGCAGCATCAAGCAGTGAGGTACCCTTCTTCCCACTCTCGTATCTCTGTGCACAGTTATCCAAATATCGATCTGTCGAATCCTATGCGAAGACCACATGACCCTCTCGAACCTTGTATAATTAGTTAGGGGTATCGTATCCTGTGTTGGTCATAATTTGTGACGCAAAACAGAAAAAAAAGACCCAATTTATTGTTCAGAAAACTGCCCCAAACACCCATGTTCATGGCCATTTTTTCCAACCTAGTTAATATTTTTAAATTCCACTTGAACATTAATTTAAAAAACATAACCAAGATTTAATCTCTTTAAATAGTTTATTTTAATTTATTGTATACACTTTGTTTTATTCATGGTTGAAGTTGACCAAAAACTTAATTTTCTAAACCCAATTTTTTTCGAAATGGGGTGCGTCCCGCCAAACGAGGTGACTTCGTCGTATGCAAATTATATTGAAAGGCGCGTATTATCAATACGGACATGTGGGATTTTGCAAAAGTTGATTTGGATATGCGTGCACACCGGAATCAACGCGTATCCGTCGAAAAACCCTGTATCGGTCACGCCCCGATCCCGAAGGTCTCCGAACAACGCCCCCGCAGGGCACGAATCTCCGTGCCTCGGCGCTCCCGCAAGGCGTATAGTCGTTTGCTACCGGGACGTGATGCCGTACAAGCTTGGGGTTGCGCCCGCACAAGGAAACATTATTAAAGTTTGGCTATCATCACATCTATCGAGTAAGCAGCGGAGGGACAATGTTGCAAGCATTTATCCATCTGAGTATACGGGACAAATCGAGGCATCGGGTTCTCTAAATACAATGGCATCGTTCTATATATTATGCCCCTCTATATGGAAGCAGCACAAGACAATCGAAACCAGATTTTCGGGTCTTCGGGATGAGGCAAGCCTATCGCTTCCTCGGACGATCCAGTAGCTGCGAACAAGCAAACTTTTGGCGGGTCAGCACTTAGAAAGTAATGGTGAATATAAACAACTGAACAGAAGCAACATTCACTAAAACCAACACTAAGTAATCATGTTATAAAATATTACATTACTAGTGATCTTTCTAGTTTTACCTATGTTCGTTACATGCAGTACAAGAACGGAGTAATATTACTTCTTTTGGAAATATCTTTAAAAACATAGTTCATGTTTGATTCATTCAAGCACACAAGGCAAGCCGATTATTCTATTACAAGGGTGTGCACAGCGTGTCTTATGAGATATACTCAAAGACTCTAGGGACAATGCACCATCTAGTAACTATCCTCTATCAAACCAACACGATAAACTATCTATATGCTTTTCGGTCCCTGAGAAACTCAGGATCAGTAGCGGTAATCCAGCTAACCAATGACTCCTTTATCTGATGCTATTAGCAGCTGTGACTCATGGTTGCTCTTCACTATCACTGTAGCAGCCGTAACCAAGGTTCAGCTCTTCACCAATAGTCATTGTACGACCGATGTGAATGCATGAAATACTATCAAATAAACTCTAGGAAGCAAACGAGATAAACCATCAGACCATCTATCTCTTCTCTGTGTGGACTGGCCGTCCTCTCTGAACAAGTTCAAGCACGATATGGTTCTCTCAAACACAAGCGATAGTAAAACATGTTCAAGCAATCTCTTACTCTTAGACAAGCATTTTAGGTTCTCTAGTTAAGCAGTAGGTTCATTTCAATGACAAGCTATACAAGTTCACTTATTAAGCATGTAGAGTCAGGTTCTGTCATTCTTCTTATGAAACTATCTTCTTAAGCAAACATGCATTCAAAAACTCAGATTCATTATTAAGGCGTGGAAGAATCAGAGAATACAGTTCTGCCCACTCACCTTGATCGGTCATCTCCTGCTTCAATAAGAAGCTCTTAAGGAAGATATCCTTTTTTAGTCAGCAAATCATATCTCTTGTACATAGTGCCGACGCAAAGCGGGACACTACAGTATTGGTCTATTCTGACACTCATCATAATTTTGTGTGTGTTTGTTATTTTGCAACAAAACTTGTGCCATCGAATTCATGGTGTTATGCTGGTCCTATGACCCAAGTTTGGTTCTATTCTGAGAACGTTGATGAAATCCTATTTTCATGGGCCCCACGGCTCCACTTGACGGGCAATTTCCTGATCGGCTTATCAAAATCTAGTTCTGGATGTTTCGTTGGGTTCTATCATCGTTCTGGACTCGTAGACACTAAGTTTGACCAATTTTGATAACTTTGTCTTTGGTATATTTTTTGGTGCGAAGTGGGCCACATGTGGACCCCGCTTTAACCAAAAACTGTCAATTCTGCTCCTGTGTCCAAATTGGACTTATGGGTAGTCAATCCTAGCTATTTCACATATTCTGAGAATGATGGTAATGTTTATTTCAGCATCCGAAGGCGTACCTACAGATTTTACTTTTATCGGAGTAACTCACGGAACTCAGAACACAAGCAAGTGTACCTTGCCAACTTATAGTAGATCTTGAGATATTATTTGCTTGAGTTATTTTTATATACTTCTGTAGTGTACCTGTTTAACCTAGGACCGTGAGACGTTGCTTAACGTCCGAACAAGATTCAGGTGTCGATAACGTACGCGGAGTCATATAACGTTACTTACAAAGTTAATGCCACGATCATATATATTTTACGTATTTGTTTTATCAAGTACGTCATACCATAGGACACTTAACACTATTCATATGACAGAATCTTTTCTGAGTTATTCATGGTGATTCTGTATAGGTTTACAGGATTCGTGACATAAGACTTGCATATACATAGATATTATTATGACTCGCTGTACTAGCTAGAGGTCATGATCTTGCGTGTTATGGACATGAGACATGAGGTTACATTGGGTAGGAAGAGACACATGGGCTACAGGCTGATTATATATATATATATACTTACATTACTGGAGAGTGTCTTAGTCTCTGTACTAGAGCTTTGGCACATGTACTGGCCCTTCGTGATATTACTACTACCGACTCTCATACACAGAGCTTGTAGTGATCTCAGCCTGTAAGCCCCCTGATTTTCAGGAATTATTAATTTAGACTTTTCACAATTTTTTTGGAATTTTCTGGGAATTTTCTGTAATTAAATTCAGAGTTTTTAATTATTAAATGATTTTTTTAATTGATAATAAATAATATTAAAATATTATGAAAATTATATTTTATGGTGTAAAATGAAAAACTGGACTTAGGATATTTTTTCTGGAATTTATTGGGCCCGGACCTAATTTAAAACACCTGAAAACAATTATTATTTATTTATTTATTAAATTATTTATTTATTTACTCATTTATTTTAAATAATAAACCCAGCCCAAAACCTATTTTTACGGCCCAGCCCATTTGGGCCTAAGCCCAGCCCGCAATTGCTAGCGGGTCGGGTCGGGTCGGGTCGGGTCGGCCAGACCCGAACCGCCCGAGACCCGACCCGCACGACCCTTTCCACCCCCAGCCCCGCGCGGCCCGCTCCGGCGCCCGATTCCTCCGCCGGACACCCCGCTCCGCCCGGCCTCGACGCCACGACCCCGCTCCGCCCGGCCTCGATGCCACGATCCCCTCCTCCTCCGCCATTCCCGGCCGACCCCCTCGCCCTCTCCACCTATAAAGCTCCCCCTCCTCTTCACCTCCTCCTCCTACCACCGCCCGACTCAGCCACCGCCACCGCCCCTCGACCCTCGCCCAGCCTCGCCGTGCCCAGCCCCGCTCCGCCACAGCCTCGCCTCCAGCCGCCTAGCCCCCTCGGCGCCGTCCCCGACTCCCCAGACCCCCGAGCCGCAGCACTCCGGTCGGCTCCGCCCGCCTCCCAGCGCGCAGCCGCCACCAGCCGCGCCCCGAGCCCCGGCGATGCTGTCCCCGGCCTCCCTCCGCCTCAGCTCCGGCCAGGCCGTCGCCTCCGGCCAAGCAGACCTCAAACCCTAACCTTGGACGCTGGACACGTCGAGTCGGACACGAGAAATTCCAAATTTTTTGAGCCCTGTTCAGGTACGTGTAACTTTCTTATCGCTGCCCCATTTTCAATTCCGTAAATTGTAACGCGTAGCCTGCATGACCACCTCGGTGCCCGGGCAAACCGTTCGGGGCATCGCGTCCTGTGGCGATCGCGAATCGCGATCCAAAAACAGGAAAAATAATGACCCGATTCACCCCGGAACTGGGTACGCCCCGCCAAACGGGACGACTTGGTCGCGCGCGGTCTTCACAGATACGTGTGCGTCGTTGATATGGACGTGTGAGATTTCGTGGAAGTCGATTCGGGTGTGCGTGCACACCGGGATCAACGCGTATCCGCGGACACCGCCCCGTATCCGCCTTTTCTGAATCATGCCCTAACTTTCTGTACACACGTCGGATTGAAACGATACTTGGGCCATCGAACTCGTAGCGATACGCTGGTCCTGTGACCCAAGTTTGGTTCGATTCTGAAAACGTTGACGAAATCGCGTGTCGTGGGCCCCACAGGCCCCGCTCGACGGGCGATTTTGTGATCGACTCATCGGAATCCAATTCTGGAAGTTCCGTTGGGTTCGTAGCATCGTTCCTGACCTGTTGACACTAAGTTTGATGAATTTGGAGACCTTTGACCCTGACATGTTTTTCGGTGCAAAGCGGGCCACATGCGGACCCCGTTTTGACCCGAAATTGCCGTTTTTGCCCTTGTCTCCAAATTGGACTCAAGGACAGGCGTTTTTAGCTATTTGATATCTTCTGAGCATGATGGTAATATTTATTTCAGCATCCGGACACATTTCTGGAAATTTCCCCGAGAATAGAACCGTAGTGGAATTCAAACATCAGGCAAGTACCTGCACTTCAAGTTTATTCTTTATATTGTGATAATTAGTTCCTTGCTCTACTAGTACCATTGGATGCTTACACTTAGTGTTAGAATTTGGATTTCATGTCTTGCTTTTCGTGTCGGAAGGGAGAATACTAGGAGGCATGTAGTTTACCCTTCCCCCTGTCCTGACTGCTAGCTGTTGGTACGCGACTGTACCATCAGCCTTATACTCGATTATTCCTGACTGCTAGTCGTCTATGACGGCCTTATTAGCCTTATAAACCCCTACATGCCAACTATGTATTCTAAATACACAATTTCACACACATAGTTTCTTGTCTTGTTGTAGTTCCATTTTTCTGTCTCATTATATTTCCTGTTTACTCATATCCCTGATTTACAGCAATTAACTCTTAGTTAATTTTACTACTTATTATGCATATTCTTAACATGATACTTAGTTAGTTTTCACTACTTGTCATAAATATTTAGTTTAAGCTTTGTTGTGCATTGGTACTTTACTCCTTTCCTGACTGGATCCGTTGATATTAGGCGATGATGAGGACTATGCCCCCACCTTTTATGGCTCATATGACATAGCAGATGATACATTTGAGGAGCCGGTTCCTACTCAGGAGACTACTTTTGAGGAGTAGTTAGCCAGTTAGCTAGTATTTTTCTTTCAGCATAGTAATCGGATTTGTCCCCGATTTATCTTCTGGTTCTGTATTAAACTATGGATTTGGATGTCATATTTGGTCTTATAAAATCTTAGCATTCCAATTTCCTGTTATTATCCTTGCCTATTTATTTATTGTGGATGAGCTAGATTTTTAAATTACCTGTGAATATGATCTAGACAGCGTACTACTGCCGACACTGCGGCGTAGGCTGGACGTACTCACGAACCGGTGCCCGATTCATCTGGGTGCGGGTCGTGACACAGCCTGAGTACTAGTGCTGCTCTCATTTGTATTTCACATAGCTGGTTACATAGCTTGCCCTGAGGATCTTTTTTTATATATACTATATTTTATTTGGCTTGAGTTATTATTGTACCTTGCTATGTCCCCTGAGGACATGAATTCGGATTATGTCCCCAGGTACAGCAGAAGAGGAATACCTCGAGATATATGGGACAGGAGCTGAAGTTGGAATAGTACTGGCACCAGAGGACGAGGTTGTGCCAGAGGATTTCTTCTGAGTATTCTATTACATATTCAGTTATTTTTGCTTCAAGTTATTTCATATCTTGACTCTTGGATGTATGTATTAACTTATTTTATCGGGTTGTTCCCGAGACACTATTTATTTGGACTTATTGATAGACTTTATTTCTTTTTATCTATTATCTTGATTAGTCTATCATAATTTGTAAACTCCCTCACCCAAAATAGGTATTTTGTGTATATTTTATATTATTATATTTATTATATATGTTGAATTTATTTAGAATATGCTCTTAGTTAATTAGAAAATAAATTTCTTGATATATTTACTTATATAAATATTCATTTAGAATTATTTTAGGTTATTTTAGATTTTTGGAGATTTTTTTAGAATTTTTTGGTAATTAAAACTTAGAAAACATAAATTTCTAGGACTTCTATGATTTACTATACGACCATACTTGCATGTCGTTCCTACCAAATATTTATTTTAGTTTAAAATATTTAATTATATTTTTTGTAATTTATTTAGAATTTTAAGAAATTTATTTAGATTTTAAAATTATTTAGGATTTATTTGGATATATATAGTCTTAATATTAGATATATACTAATTTAGTGTTAATAGATATTAATAAGATTTTATAAATTATTTGTATTATCTTTAATTATATTTAAGATTATAAATTATTGAGATAAATTCAAACTCTATTTTAAATTAATTCAAATCCTGAACCTACTAGGAAATCAACTTCATGCATATCCTATCCTTATTTAAATTCATTATAATCCTATCCAAATTAACCAATCCTATTCTTATTTAATTAAGTAGTGTCCACCATTATATATACCTCATCCTTCATATTTTTCTTTCCCAAATTCCTCTCTTTTTCGTCCAAATATATTCAAAATTCGTCATAAATTCAGCCACATTTTCTACTAGTTATGACGAATTAAAAAGACGATATCTCCTAGCTCCGGACTCCAAATACGCTCCAGTTTTTTTGTTAGAATGATAATGAGGTTAGCTTTCTGATAATATAAATTGTTTTTCTAAATTATTAGTATTAAATTCTGAAAAATTCGTAGAGCATAGCATGTCCAAAAATAGACGTGTTTCGATATTTTCGCGATTTTGGGAGAACCAGGAATCAGAATCACGAACCGTTTAAAGTTTCGGAAAGCTAATATCGAGATCATCGACATATATTTTTCCTAGAATTTATTTCGAAGTATTTACATACTGTTAATTCTGTAGAACTTCTAGGTTAGAATTTAACCATCGGTACACAATATAAAATTTGTATGTGCCATAATTCCCAAACGAATTTGAATTCAGACGAGCCGTAAATTTCAGTATATTTTTTATGCTGAAATCTACAGGAAATCATGCATGAAATTTGAGTTTGTATCGGTTGACTTTTTGGTCAATAGATCGCCTCGATTTGCGTGCCATGAGTCTCGAGTTGATAAAATTCAGTTTCTTTGGACAAAATTTAGGAATTAACATAAAAATCAGAATAAAAGATTAAAATAGGATTTTAGAGTAATTATTCCAGAATTAAATAAATTAAAATAAATTAATGGTTATATTATTATATAGTTATATGAATATATATGTAAGTAAATGCTAATTGATAATTATGACTAAATATTCAGACTGTATGACCCTAGGATATCGTGGACTATCCCATACTTACCTTGACCATGTTGACCCTAAGAACTTGTGAATTTGTCTGCCTTGCGTACACTAACGTACCGGCATAGACACCTGTCAGTTGACTGACTGATTTCGTACAGTACTTGAAGACGCGACACCCGCGTAATTCAATGCGTAATTGACCGTGTTAGATGACTAGTGTTACCCCTAGTATACCCCCTGATTCCAGTGTAAATATGGTTGAGTATGTGCTAGTGTAATGACTAATGATTCTATTATATTATATTTATGTGTACATAGGATATTGGATTGTTCTGCGCAATTTCTGGAGCAGGTTATTGGTACATTGCAGCTTCCTTGCCAGGCAAGTATATCTTGCCATTGTACTGTTATTTATATTCCATATGTTGCATGCATCTTTATTTTCTGTCCTTAGTTCATATATTTTAATTGTTATATAAAATGCTCACGACGGTGACGTCGCGATAGGTTTTTATTTATGTATTGCATTGACCTTGTTCATGAGACTACCCCATTATCATATAGCACCATTATATTTCATTTGACTGTGACACATATTTTTACACGAGTGGTGAGTCTCATATAGATCACGGACGCACGTATTGACTGATCATCGGTACGTGTGGGACGTGCGTTAGGAATAACTGCTGTTAGAAACTTTGCATGCTAGAAGACTTAGCAGTTATTAGAGGTCTATGGACATAGTCTATTGTAGTACGGTGGTCCCATCCTTGTCCTTGTCTGGTTGCAGGATTGGGCTAGGTACTAAGAATAGGCTATGGACCAAATCGTGTCATGGATGTGACATGCTTAGAGCATGGGGTGGGGAGAACAACAAGTACCGCATCTGAGCTCCTTTACACTTTTTCTATTGTGCGCCCGGATTCTCCGCTGGAGATACAGGTGGTGATGACCATTATATATTATATTATTATCAGGCGGGCCTCCGGCATTCGAAAGTCGTCGTGCCTTTGTAGGCCCCTGGATCTTCAATAGAGAACCATGCCAAATCCCAGGTTTTCAGCCAGATAGCTCACTTGTGGAGAAAGTTGTTCTTAACTGCATTCACTTTAGACTATTAGGCGACCCATTGGATATTTATTTCAGTATTTTATTGGCATGTGTTTAAGTATACTTGTTATGTCCCGCTGAGGACCTGGTCCACTGCCAGGTGTACCTGTTCTTGAGTATTTGTAGGAGCGCAGATTGGAAGGATATAGAAGCTTCGTAGATTTCTTCCCTTCGAGCCGTAATTGGTAGCTGGTACTTATATTGTTTGAGTGAGTTGTACTTATATTGTATTTACTTTTCCCATTTGAGTTGGTAGTGGATTTGTTTCCACCCAACTATTATCTTTAGATCCTTCTTATTGAGATCTAGTTTCATAGATACTGGTTATTTCTTTCTATATGATTTTGGTGGATGAGATTTAGATTTTACCCTGTGACTTGTATTATATTTTTACCACTTGTGGATTTGATATTTATAATACAGCGTACGTATGGATTTGGTTTCCATATATTGGAGTTGTCATATCCATGCGGCTGGCATGCTTACGTGTCCTAGTCCTACGTATTTTTGGGACTGGGGTGTGACATGTTTTTGTGGTGGCCCATGCAGGTCAAGAGCATATTGTCTCGGTTACGTTATTATACCGAACAAGCCTGCACCTAGGACTAGAATATAGGATCTCATCCACAACTGACCCTGATTCATCTTCCTCCTCTCTGTTCTATTTTGATCAAATGCATCATGCTTGATTCTTGTGCTTCCCTAATAGTTATTTAAGTATAACCTCCTCCTAGAAAATAGAAGTTCCTGTTGTTAGATGATAATTAGAGTAGCACACCTATTTAGAATACAACGAGATTATAGATACACCACTAAGCTTAGAATATCTAGCGAACCCTAGAATCCCTTATCCCTATAATTGGTTTACCATTACCCCGGATGTAATATGAGGACTTGAGAGTAGTATAGACACTACTAGAGTTAGTTAGAAGGTTACCATAATGTTGCCCTTAGCATTGAGGAACCCATAGAAAACCAAAAACTTAATATTTGGACTGAACCTAACCTTCATAGTTAGATGATATTGGAACTATAAACTTATATCATTATCTTGTTATTAGTAGACAGCACCCTAGGAAGCCTAGAGGAATGTAATCAACACTTCTCCCTTGATCATACCCCGAACATAGCAACCAACACCCCACTCCCCTTAGAGAACCATGATGCTATCTAGAGCCCTCTATCTTTATTTTATATATTGTTCCCTGCGACCATAGCACTCGCTATTTTGCGACGGCTAATTACGTTTCTTCTCTTCATCTTTCAACTCATGCCATCTGACACTTCGGATAGTAGGCCAAGTAATTATTCTTTGTTAAGGGCTCATAGTTTGCTAGGATTATAGTTGTAGCCTTGAATGTGAAATTTTTTTTATGCTTGGTAGTTAGAACTTGATAAGTTTAAGTTGTTTTGTAGATTGTGACCGATGATTAACCCTTAGTTTTAAATCATATAACATGTACCCCACCTCAATGTAGGCTATATCCTCTTTCCCCTCTGACGGCCAGTAACTCTTCTATCCTTACTATTGACACTTGCTCTATAAGTGCTATGACTAAGACTTAGGATGACCATTACCTACATAAAAAGGATACCCTAATCAATACCAAGATCTTTCCTCATATACCCTAATAAGAGTTTCTGTTCTATGTACATGTGCAAGGTTATCTTTGTAGGATCATCTTAAGGCTGTCACAGTACTAGTTTAATTATTTTAAGTTGGGTAGTATACCTCACCACCTGGTATCATATAGCCCTTGTGAATCCATTGATGAAGTGTAACTGAATGGCATTAATTGTATGCTAACATAAGATGATAGTGTTTATTCAGACTATAGAACTTAGAGGCTCATACCCCTACTTTGTCGACTATCGACTTAGACAAGGAATTAATATGATAACTGTAGAGATTGTAGAGTCTTTTGTTATTGTTGCTTATGTTGTTTTGTTTTTGCAACTTAAATTATTTGTGACTTCTCTCATCATAATCCAGCGTTATATTTTCTGTGCTACCTCGAATTATGCTGCTATTATAGCCTAGTCTTTGCAAGCTTATTTTTATCGAGCTTGATCATGAGACATGTATTATTGGGGACGCCTGCTGATGCAATTGTCTAATCAGAATCAGTGTATTACGGTCTGGACAACCTTAGTACATTTGGTTCGTCCTTCGTAACGCTACTTTACGTGGATTGAGATATGTAGTGATTAGTAGACGAATATACTTGCCATAGGCATGTCTGACATATCGTATCAGTTACATAACTGTACTAATACGAGCAGGCAAACAAAGGATTACCAAAATAGAATTTTAATCCACAACTGCTTTGATAATTCCCAATTGAATTCTTTAAACGCCTTGATCCCAATACTTCTATTCTATTACGCTGCCCTTGAACTCTTTATTATTGATCTTCGTCTTCCCTTATTTCGGAAAGACGAAACCTCGTGCTGGGTATAAAGTTTGATACACAGAGAGTACTAGATATACCCCATAGGCCGATCACATACTTGAGGATTATTCTTTCGTAATTAAGAACATATCATATGTGATATGATCGGCGTTGAAGTTTCGAGGATTGAACGACATGAGTAAATAAATTAAGGGATATTTTCTTAAGGTATATAGCCTTAGGTGATAGGTGGATAAATTCTAAGTTGGGTAGTAGTGCATTGTCAACTCGGGAGGAATTTCTTTAGATTATGATCGAGTAAGACTAGATTGGGAGAGGTTCAAGCCATTGTAATTTTGAGAAATTTAGAAGGATGATTAAGATAATGAGGATTTAATGAATTTTAAAAATCTTGATATTGAGGACCCAATATTTATACTTTGAGCACATGATTTAAATTTTGAATATTGAAGGATGAATCATCGATTTAAATTTTGAGGATAAATATATAATTTTAGACTTGAAAAATTGGTTAATTAGATTTAAATTTTACAATTTGATGATTTGAATTAAAAGTTTAATTTTGATTGTTGGGTCACCTATTTGAAATATTGAGGATGTAAATTGAGTTTAAATATTCGAATAGTACAAAATTCTTAAGTTAAGAATAGGAATAAGATTTGATTAGAATTGTTTATTGTTCAAAGTCTAGAGGAGATTATGATAGTTGGAAATTATGATATAAATTTTGATGTGTATAGACTTGAGTCAGATTTGGATGTTGATTATTTAAAATCGAGAAGAGATTACGACAGGTTGAATTTTGATTTAAACAGTGGTTATATTAATTTTGAAGTGATCGCGATAGATTCGAATAGATTTTGTTATTTAAATTTTTGAAAGAGATTGCGATTGACATACCTTATGTACGAATGTGAAGGATTTAACAAATTATGTCTTATTTTAATTTCGAGGACGAAATTATTTTAAGTTGGGTAGATTGTAAACTCCCTCACCCAAAATAGGTATTTTGTGTATATTTTATATTATTATATTTATTATATATGTTGAATTTATTTAGAATATGCTCTTAGTTAATTAGAAAATAAATTTTTTGATATATTTACTTATATAAATATTCATTTAAAATTATTTTAGGTTATTTTAGATTTTTGGAGATTTTTCTAGAATTTTTTGGTAATTAAAACTTAGAAAACATAAATTTCTAGGACTTCTATGATTTACTATACGACCATACTTGCATGTCATTCCTACCAAATATTTAATTTAGTTTAAAATATTTAATTATATTTTTTGTAATTTATTTAGAATTTTAAGAAATTTATTTAGATTTTAAAATTATTTAGGATTTATTTGGATATATATAGTCTTAATATTAGATATATACTAATTTAGTGTTAATAGATATTAATAAGATTTTATAAATTATTTGTATTATCTTTAATTATATTTAAGATTATAAATTATTGAGATAAATTCAAACTCTATTTTAAATTAATTCAAATCCTGAACCTACTAGGAAATCAACTTCATGCATATCCTATCCTTATTTAAATTCATTATAATCCTATCCAAATTAACCAATCCTATTCTTATTTAATTAAGTAGTGTCCACCATTATATATACCTCATCCTTCATATTTTTCTTTCCCAAATTCCTCTCTTTTTCGTCCAAAAATATTCAAAATTCGTAATAAATTCAGCCACATTTTCTACTAGTTATGACGAATTAAAAAGACGATATCTCCTAGCTCCGGACTCCAAACACGCTCCAGTTTTTTTGTTAGAACGATAATGAGGTTAGCTTTCTGATAATATAAATTGTTTTTCTAAATTATTAGTATTAAATTCTGGAAAATTCGTAGAGCACAGCATGTCCAAAAATAGACGTGTTTCGATGTTTTCGCGATTTCGGGAGAACTAGAAATCAGAATCACGAACCGTTTAAAGTTTCGGAAAGCTAATGTCGAGATCATCGACATATATTTTTTCCAAAATTTATTTCAAAGTATTTACATACTGTTAATTCTGTAGAACTTCTAGGTTAGAATTTAACTATCGGTGCACAATACAAAATTTGTATGTGCCATAATTCCCAAACGAATTTGAATTCAGACGAGCCGTAAATTCCAGTATATTTTTTATGCTGAAATCTACAGGAAATCATGCATGAAAGTCGAGTTAGTATCGGTTGACTTTTTGGTCAACAGATCGCCTCGATTTGCGTGCCATGAGTCTCGAGTTGATAAAATTTAGTTTCTTTGGACAAAATTTAGGAATTAACATAAAAATCAGAATAATAAGATTAAAATAGGATTTTAGATTAATTATTCCAGAATTAAATAAATTAAAATAAATTAATGGTTATATTATTATATAGTTATATGAATATATATGTAAGTAAATGCTAATTGATAATTATGACTAAATATTCAGACTGTATGACCCTAGGATATCGTGGACTATCCCATACTTATCTTGACCATGTTGACCCTAAGAACTTGTGAATTTGTCTGCCTTGCGTACACTAACGTACCGGCATAGACACATGTCAGTTGACTGACTGATTTCGTACAGTACTTGAAGACGCGACACCCGCGTAATTCAATGCGTAATTGACCGTGTTAGATGACTAGTGTTACCCCTAGTATACCCCCAGATTCCAGTGTAAATATGGTTGAGTATGTGCTAGTATAATGACTAATGATTATATTATATTATATTTATGTGTACATAGGATATTGGATTGTTCTGCGCGATTTCTGGAGCAGGTTATTGGTACATTGTAGCTTCCTTGCCAGGCAAGTATACCTTGCTATTGTACTGTTATTTATATTCCATATGTTGTATGCATCTTTATTTTCTGTCCTTAGTTCATATATTTTAATTGTTATATAAAATGCTCGCGACGGTGACGTCGCGATAGGTTTTTATTTATGTATTGCATTGACCTTGTTCATGAGACTACCCCATTATCATGTAGCACCGTTAGATTTCATTTGACTGTGACACATATTTTTACACGAGTGGTGAGTCTCATATTGATCACGGACGCACATATTGACTGATCATCGGTACGTGTGGGACGTGCGTTAGGAATAACTGCTGTTAGAAACTTTGCATGCTAGAAGACTTAGCAGTTATTAGAGGTCTATGGACATAGTCTATTGTAGTACGGTGGTCCCATCCTTGTCCTTGTCTGGTTGCAGGATTGGGCTAGGTACTAAGAATAGGCTATGGACCAAATCGTGTCATGGATGTGACATGCTTAGAGCATGGGGTGGGGAGAACAACAAGTACCGCATTTGAGCTCCTTTACACTTTTTCTATTGTGCGCCCGGATTCTCCGCTGGAGATACGGGTGGTGATGACCACTATATATTATATTATTATCAGGCGGGCCTCCGGCGTTCGAAAGTCGTCGTGCCTTTGTAGGCCCCTGGATCTCCAATAGAGAACCATGCCAAATCCCAGGTTTTCAGCCAGATAGCTCACTTGTGGGGAAAGTTGTTCTTAACTGCATTCACTTTAGATGGTTAGGCGACCCATTGGATATTTATTTCAGTACTTTATTGGCATGTGTTTAAGTATACTTGTTATGTCCCTCTGAGGACCTGGTCTGCTGCCAGGTGTACCTGTTCTTGAGTATTTGCAGGAGCGCAGATTGGAAGGATATAGAAGCTTCATGGATGTCTTCCCTTCGAGCCGTGATTGGTAGCTGGTACTTATATTGTTTGAATGAGTTGTACTTATATTGTATTTACTTTTCCCATTTGAGTTGGTAGTGGATTTGTTTCCACCCAACTATTATCTTTAGATCCTTCTTATTGAGATCTAGTTTCATAGATACTGGTTATTTCTTTCTATATTATTTTGGTGGATGAGATTTAGATTTTACCCTGTGACTTGTATTACATTTTTACCACTTGTGGATTTGATATTCATAATACAGCGTACGTATGGATTTGGTTTCCATATATTGGAGTTGCCATATCCATGCGGCTGGCATACTTACGTGTCCTAGTCCTACGTATTTTTGAGACTGGGGCGTGACATAATTAGTTATGCTTCTTTCTGTGGATGAGATTATAATTATTCTGTGATAGATGGTGTAGACTATAACTATATTTATTACAACTTAAGTGCACTATAACGGGTCCATTAAATTGGGTTTGCCCATTGGAGTTATGCTGCTGGCCTTTGCCACGTGGCTAGTCCCTCGATATTTTGGGACTAGGGCGTGACATAGTTTTTGTGGTATCCCATGCAGGTCTACGACTATGTTGCTTCGGTTTCAACTAAGGAACCGAGCAAGCCTGCAAATTATTATAGGATAAATTATAGGATCTCATCCACATATTGATACGTTCTTGACCTCTATATCGACTTCAAAATAATTTCTTGACTTGCATCCTACCTTGATTCCTCTGTACGACTCTCATAGTTTACTTTAGATGCAGAGTAATGGATCTACGAGCCAGCAACGAGACTTTTACAGGTATACCACAAGGTGTTATGGTCACCTACGACGATGGAGTGATACCATTAGGTGGAGATCCCTGCACTCAAGAAAGCAATCAAACAGATCAGCATGCCTCAAGGTTCCGGCGAGACGATATTCCACCACCGTTGTAGTTTATTCCACCGATGCCCATTTTTCTAATAGGACAGCCTATGGATGAACATCAGGTGTTCCAAATGTTCTACACAATAATGTAAGCCCAACAGCAGATTCATCAAGAGGCTCAGCATCATAAGGCAGAGAACCTGAGAAATAGTATAGTGACCATACTAGAGCAAGCGAACCCACCAGCTAGACGGCCAACGACGGGATCTATTACTGATTTCTGCTAGCTGAAGTCTCGTACCTTTTCAGGCAAGAAGGAGCCCACTGAAGTTCATGAATGGCTCACAAACACTCAACACCAATTAGAAGCAGTTAAACTTCCAAGGGAGCGTTTGATGACTGCCGTCAGAATGCAGTTGACGGGTAATGCACATCACTGGTGGCTATCTTAGGATAGAAGGCTCAGACCAGACCGAGTCACTTGGAAGGAGTTATCTAGACTCTTTCAGGAGATATACATTCTATCTATTGCTCGATCAGAACTTCGGGACAAGTTTAATCGCCTCACTCAAGGCAACATGACGATAAAAGAGTACAATGCAGAGTTCATCCGTTTTAGCCGCTTTGCACCTACTCTAATTCCAATAGAAGAAGAGAAGGCTGAGAAATTCTTTGATGGACTAAACTTTAAGCTATAAAGACTGATTGGCTCTGTCGTACCTACTTCTTATACGGACGTGGTTGCTGCAGCCCGATGCATGGAACGCATCATCAGGAGAGAGAGTCCAGCCAGAAGCGGCCGTATGCACTAGCACCAGACCGAGCACAGTAGGGAGGACCTGTAAAGCGACCACAGATGAATCCATCACCGAGAGCATTTATACCACTAGCACTAGTCCTTCCTACTAGTTACTAGTGTGGCAAGGTAGGCCATATTGAGAAAAAATGCAAACGCAAATGGGGATTATGTTTAGCTTATGGATCCAGCCAGCATTCAACCAGGGATTGCCCTGAGAATTGAGAAGGACCACCGATGGTAAACCGACAAGATTTACCAGCACCAGGAGGATATTAGCCGAGGCCACCATTGGCACCACAGGCAGCACTTTTCTAGCTGGTCCAGCAACAGCAGAGGGCACCACCACAGGAACATGAACAGGCTTTTATGATGACAGTAGAGGAGGAACAAACTCGAGGAGTAGCGACTATGAGTAAGATTAGTTTTATCATAGCTATCTATAATAACGAATATTCTTAGTAATACTTTAGTATGTGCCTATTAGTTCCATTCCCTAGCCTATACCTAATAGTTGTTAGTCTAGATTAGTAATATGTCAGTACTACCCAAGTTTTCATTTCTTTCCTACGTGTTGATCTGTTCTTATAGTTTTTATTTCTTATGCTTGGACAATACCCTCACCCTTCCACTCGATTTCTCCTTATTCATGGTTCCTTATCCTTTGTGTCGTGCTTCAACAAACATGTCTTGTAACCGCGTCATCTCTTCTGACCGGTTATGTGTTATTTTCTTAATTATGAGGACGCAATTCTTTTAAGGTGGATAAATTGTAAACACCCATAATTTTAGAATTTAATTTTAGAATTTTAATTATGAATTTTTGAGTTTTTAGAGATTTTTCTGTAATCTTTAATTAATTATAATAAATGCTCGTTCATGGAATTATATTTTTGTGTATTAAATTAATTATTAAATATATGAAAAAATTATATTGTTTGGTGTATAATTAATAATAGAGTAATGTATAATTTTTTTAGAATTTATTGGGCTCCAAAACTATTTTCAAATATCTAATTGCATTAGTTTTAAATAAACCAACTTAAACCAAACCGAACCAACCAAACCAAACTAGACTGAACCGAATCCTACCCAAACCTGAACCCACTAACCCGTACCCGAAACCCATAAACCTAGATACAGTAATCAAACCCCCCTGGCTGTTCCTTTCCGCTCCCCCGACTGGCCGAACCCTCGCTCTTCGTCTCCCTGTAAACGCCCACTTCGACCTCTATATAAATATCCAAACCCACCCACCCCATCCACCATATAACCCTCTTCCATTGCTAACAAGCCACCATCGATGACGACGCCGGACCGCCGCGCACCACCGTCGCAAAGTCGCCACCGCAAGTCGCCTGAATTTCCGAGCAGCAGCAAGCAGTGAGGTACCCTTCTTCCCACTCTCGTATCTCTGTACATAGTTATCCAAATATCGATCTTTCAAATCCTATGCAAAGACCACATGACCCTCTCGAACATTGTATAATTAGTTAGGGGTATCGTGTCCTATGTCGGTCGTAATTCGCGATGCAAAATACGAAAAAATGACCCAATTTATAGTTCAGAAAACTGTCCCAAACACCCATGTTCATGGCCCTTTTTCTTCCAACCTAGTTAATATTTTTAAATTCCACTTGAACAATAATTTAAACAACATAACCAAGATTTAATCCCTTTAAATAGTTTATTTTAATTTATTGTATACTGTGTTTTATTCGTGGTTAAAGTTGACCAAAAACTTGGTTTTCTAAACTCAAAAATTTCTAAAATAGGGTGCGTCCCGCCAAACGAGGCAACTTCATCGTATAAAAATTGCATTGAAAGGCGCGTATCATCAACACAGATGTGCAAAATTTTACAGAAGTTGATTTGGATGTGCGTGCACACCGAAATCAACGCGTATCCGTCGAAAAATCCCGTATCGGCCCATTTTAACACTCGTCATAATTTTGTGTGTGTTTATTATTTCGTAACAAAACTTGCACTATCGGATTCATAGAATTATGCTGGTCCTGTGATCCAAGTTTGGTTTGATTATGAGAACGTTGACGAAACCCTATTTTTGTGGGCCCCACGGCTCTACTTGACGGACAATTTTATGACCGGCTCATCGAAATCTAGTTCTTGTTATTCTATTGTGTTCATATCATTGTTCTGGACTCATAGACACTAAGCTTGACCAATTTGGAGAACTTTGTCTCTAGCATGTTGTTTGGTGCGAAGTAGACCACATGTGGACCCCGCTTTGACCAGAAACTGTCAATTCTGTCCCTATATCCAAATTAGACTTATGGGTAGTCAATCTTAGCTATTTTATATATTCGGAGAATGATGCTAATGTTTATTTCAGCATCTGGAGGCGTACCTGAAGATTCTACTTTTATCGGAGCAACAGACTGAGCTCAGAACACAGGCAAGTGTACCTTACCAACTTGCAGTAGATCTTGAGATATTATTTGCTTGAGTTATTTCTATATACTTCTATGTTGTACCTATTTACCCTAGGACCATAAGACGTTGCTTAACGTCCGAACAAGATTCGGGTATCGATGCCCTACGCAGAGTCATATAACGTCACTTAGAGAGTTGATACCACGATCCTATATATTTTACGTACTTGCTTTATCAAGTACGTCATTCCATAGGACACTTGACACTATTTATGTGATAAAATCTTTCCTGAGCTATTCATGGTGATGCTGTATAGGTTTACAAGATTCGTGACATAAGACTTGCATATATATAGATATTATTATGACTCGCTGTACTAGCTAGAGGTCATGATCTTGCGTGTTATAGATATAAGACGTGAGGTTACATTGGGTGGGGAGACACACATAGGCTACAGACTGATTATATATATATACTTATGTTACTGGAGAGTGTCTTAGTCTCTGTACCAGAGCTTTGGCACATGTACTGGCCCTTCGTGATATTACTACTACCGACTCCCCGACACAGATCTTGTAGTGGTCTCAGCCTGAGTACTAGTGATGCTCTTATTTGTATTTCATATAATAACTTGCCCTGAGGATCTATTTTTTTTATATACTATATTTTATTTGGCTTGAGTTATTATTGTACAATGCTATGTCCCTTGAGGAGCTGGATTCAGATTATGTCCCCAAGTACAGCAAAAGAGGAATACCCCGATATATATGGGACATGAGCTGACGTTGGAGCAGTACTGGTACCAGAGGACGAGGTTGTGCCAGAGGATTTCTCCTGAGTATTCTGTTACATACTCAATTATTTATGCTTCCAGTTATTTCATATCTTGACTCTTGGATGTATGTATTAACTTATTTTATCGGGTTGTTCCCCGAGACACTATTTATTTGGACTTATTGATAGACTATATTTCTTTTTATCTATTATCTTGATTAGTCTATCATAATTAGTTATTCTTCTTTTTTCCCATTGGAGTTGGGTTGTGCCAGAGAATTTCTCCTGGGGATTTATTTTTAGAATTATTCTGTGATAGATGGTGTAGACTGTAATTATATTTATTACAGTTTAAGTGTACTATAATTGGTCCATTAAATTGGGTTTGCCCATTAGAGTTGTCTGTCGGCCATTGCCAAGTGGCTAGTCCCTCGGTATTTTGGGACTGGGGTGTGATATTGCTTTACCAAGTATGCCATACCCTAGGATACTTGACACTATTTTATATGAAAAAATCTTTCTGGAGTTATTCATGGTGATTCTGTATAGGCTTACAGGATTCGTGATATGAGACTTGCATATTATATAGATATTATTATGACTCATTGCACTAGCTAGAGGTCATGATCTTGCGTGTTATGGACATGAGACATTGTGGACATAAGACGTGAGGTTATATTGGGTGGGAAGAGATACACCATACTACTGGCTGATTATTGATATATATAATATACTACTAGAGGTGCTTTGGCACGTATACTGGAGTCATGATACTAGTGGAGGTGCTTTGGCACATATACTAGAGTCATGATACTACTTGCTTTGGCACATATACTGGAGTCGTGATACTACTTGCTGCTATGGGCTCCCCAACACAGAGCCTGTAGTAGTTTCAGCCTGAGTACGAGTGACGCTCTCACATGCATATCACTTAGATGGTTACAATAGTTTACCCTTGAGTATGTGGCATTATACTGTTTTACTTTTGGCATGATACTTTTTGTACCTTGTTACGTCCCTCTGAGGACCTAGTCCCCTACCAGTTTTTGCAGCATAGATGGTTATGGAGCCTATGGAGTTGCTTGTCTTACAGGCATTGGTACCAGGTACTTATATTATTTCTACCGGAGTTAGGGTTATTTATTCATCTGCTGATGTAGCCTAGTTTTATAGACTCATATTTCTTTCTCTAGTCTATTCAAGTTTATGTGTTACTGGGCGGCCGACTTTAGCACATGTAGCTCATTCTTTTGCATTCTGTTCATTATAGATTGAGGCATAGATATTTATATTTACTTGATTATTTAGATAGTGACCATTATAATACAACTTATACGTATTCGAGTCGGATCAGAGTCTGGTCGAATGCATAGCTGGCATGTTACGTATTCCTAGTCCTACGTAGTTTTGGGACTGGGGCGTGACAGGGAGGGTTGTGAGACTCTGTCTCAAAGTATCTGTATCAAAATATGGATAAGTATTTTATACTGCTTACTTTATTTTTCTAGATTTTGTAGGATTTTAAAACTTGGAAAAATTATAACTTAGCTTTCTGACCAGTATACCGACGGTATACTATCCGACAGATATTTATTTTATTTTTTAGATATTTTCGAGATATTTGGAGATATTTTTGAGAATTTCTCTATAAATAGTACTTTGTTTTATTTTATTTCTCATTTTTCTTTCTCTCTCTTCTCTCCACCTTTTTTCCTCTTTAGCTTGGAGCTTGGTCTTGAGACCTAGAGTATGGTTTCTGAACCCCTTTGTGGTGGTGGACTAGAAGATTGAGGCTGTGAGCTCGTTGTAGGCAAGTAAATCTTGTCGATTTTATGAACTATTTTACTTTCTGTCATTTTCTTTCCTGGAGTTTTGGTAGTTGTTGTTTTTAGCTTAGACTTGCTTTACTATTAGTGTTCATCTCATGATTTCTAGCCTTTTGACCATCTCAGTTTTAATTTCTAGTAGAATCTTGTCCCCTCCCTTTTGGTAACTTGGTAATGGAGATGCTACCGGAGTTGTGACCGTGAGTATTAGTCTATATTGTGATATGAGACTTACCCCTAGACTTGACTTATTGTTAGACTTGGTTTTGGTGATTTTTGGGGTTTGATTTGGGTCCCAGAATTAGAGTTGACATTGGCATAGTTTTTCTTGGAGACCGACATACCGACAGTATACTGGAATATACCGACGGTATACCATTTTTGACCGACTTGAATTCTAGATATTTTTCCAATGACCCTTATCGGTATACCGACGGTATACTACAATATACCGACGGTACAGATCCTGCCGATAGCTTTAGATATTTTTCTTGGCTGACATACCTATGGTGCACTGGGCTGTGCCGACGGTATACCGATTTGTGAACTTTAATTTTTTTCCAGCAGCTTTCTTTCCATCTTGGAACGGTATACCGACGGTATACTCTAGTATACCGACGATATACCGATTTGTTGAAATCCAGAACTTGTTGTGTTTTTCATGTCTATGGATCGGTATACCGACGGTATACTGGAGTACGCCGATGGTATAATGATCGAGTTCTCCTTTGTATGTGATTCTTTTCTTGTGCTTCTTGATTGCTTATACCTGGATTTCTTGTATTCATTGCTTGCATGTCTATTTATGCTATGATTGTCTCAACACGATATTTTGTATAGTTAGGGGCCTTCCACCCTATATACACCTGCTCAGTACATGTTTTCGATAGATATCCCGATGACCAGGCATATGTATTAGTAGAGGATAATTTATACTCTATGTACATATAGATTATGACCAGGCATATATATTAGTAGAGGATAATTTACACGCTATGTACATATGGATTACGACCAAACATGTATTAGTAGAGGATAATTTACACTCTATATACATATGGACACGACCAGGCATTTGTATTATTAGATGATGATTACACTCTATGATATTTGACATAACCAGGAAATTATATTAGTAGAGGATGATTACACTCTATGTACATTTGACACGACCAGACATCTTTATTAGTAGGGTTTGATTACACCCTATGTACATTTGACCGGTGATCAGTTGGCAGTGGCTAGTAGTAGCATTCTTGTTTTTCCTATTCGTGGAACTTCATGTATGGCTTGACTTGTATATCTTAGTTCTACGATTTTACCTGTATAGTTATGGTTGATCTATTTTTACATGTTTCTCTTCTTCTCTTGGGCATGTCTCAATTTATTTGACGTGCTTTATGTATCTATTTATTCCTTGTTTATATGATGCTTATTACATTCCTAGTGGTTATATGTTATTCAGCTTTTTTTTCTCAGGATAAGCGCAGTGGTAGCGCATGAGTCTCGATCCGCATAATTATTCATGTTTCTTCGCGTATTGTAACTCTATATTGTTTTGCTGGTTTTAGTTCATAGCTCTTGGCCATCCTTTGTGGCACTTTCTATTTGGGGGTCTAACCCCACTGGTTTTCCTTAGCCAGGTTCGGTAGCAGAGCCCGAGGATCTTACCTTCCTTCCTGCGAATGGTGACTACCAAGAGCACCAGACAACCTAATTGGATTTCCTTTTATCCCCACTAGATCTCATATTATATATTCTTTTGAGGCGTTTAGCCACCGAGCACGTGTTAGCTCATTTTTTGGACTTGACATTCTGCCTACGGACAATGACATGATTAGCGTATTATAGACCATGGCTAGTGTTGATCATGTATGACTTATACTCTTCTAGTTGTCACTACCATATTTCTAGATTAGGACATTATTATAATTTCCCTGTTTAATTTATTGTGTAATAATTATGTGTGATGGGTTTATTAAATAATTTGTAGAGTGTTCCTTCATGCATAGTTTATGGGCTTGACCTAAAAAAAAAAACCATTAGGTTCAACCTTTGTGACTAAACCCTAGTTAGCATTTTTAGTTTTAGATTAAACCCTAGAGATGACTAAACCCTAACTAATTTAAGTTCTTCATGACTAATCATGAAGGGCTAATTAAACCTTGGCATTTGAAACCCTTGTAGCGCCCCGCTCCGCGTCGGCGCTATGTACAAGTGGTATCGCCTTGCTTGCTCGAACGAAAGTCTTCTCAGAGAGTTCCCGACCGATTGATCAATGTGAGTGGGCAGAACTGCATTCTCTGATTCTTACACGACTTAATAATGAATCTGAGTTTTTGAATGCTTGTTTGCTTAAGAAGAATGTTTTCATAAGAAGAATGATAGAACCGACTCAGCATGCTAATAAGAGAACTCACATAGCTTGTCATTGAAATGAATATGCTGCCTAACTAAGAGAATAAGAATGCTTGTCAGAAACGAAATAGAACCATTGCTATGCTAAGAGAAAGATAGAAATGTTGCATGTTTAGTTACACCGATACATCTCAAACGAACCCTTGCTATGCTAAGAAGATCAGTAAATGAATCGTTTGAATATGTCCCTTGAATATGCTAAGAAAGAGATAGTTATTGCATGTTAGATATGGAAACAATCGTGTTTGCCTTATATTTGTCTGTTTTGCTATATCGAACTGCTTTAAGCCTTGATTCGTTTACGCATAGACTAATAGTGCGCCCTGATATTCCGTTCCTTCGGGTTCCAGGGGGTGTGCTATTAGATATGTGAAAAGATGTGTTTGCTTGAAAGAATGAAAGTGGAGAGTCTAATAGTCCGCCCTGATGTTCCGTTCCTTCGGGTTCCAGGGGGGTGTGGCTATTAGATTGTTAAATGCTTGTGAATGTGAATGTGAATATGAATATTGCTTGTCTTGCATTGGTCTCGGACAACTTGTGCACAAGGTAATAGTCTCTCGATCGATTCCTGGGGCACTAGGAATCGGTCGGTCCGGAAGGGATTGTGAGAGCACCCTTATGTTCCGTTCCGAAAGGATCTAGGGGGGTATTGTTGTCCATCAATGAGTTTCTCATGGACCGTCATATAGATAGGGCGCATGCTAGGTTTGCCTTCTTGCATACTTATCGATTGATGACACCAAATAATTGATTCATAAGTTTGTTCATAATATGCATATTGTGACTAACTTGTGTGTCTGCTGCAGGGATAACTGTTCGGCTATGGGGTAAGAAATATGAGTTTATACATAAGCCTGCTTGTTCATTTTGTCTGCATCATAGAGTTTATCTGATAGTGTTGCATGCATTTGCATCGGTCGGACAATGGCTATTGGTAAAGAGCTGAACCTTGGTTACGGCTGCCATAATGGTAGTAATGTACAACCCTGGTCACAGCTGCTAATAGCATCAGATAAAGGAGTCATTGGTTAGCTGGTTTACCGCTACTAATCCTGAGTTTCTCGGGGACCGACCTCTGATTGATAGTTCAACTGTGTGCTTGATTGAATGATAGTTCCTATAAGCTACTTTGCCCCAAGAGTTAGATGGATGCACAATACATGTTGCGCACTACACGATATAGCACTGCCCCGATCGTATGTTTATAGTTTGAATATGCAAACTGTTTCAAAGTTATGTTTTTCAAAAGATGTAATCTGACTATAGTCCTGAGCTGCATGAAATAAACTTAAGTAAAACTAGCAAGATCACTAGTAATGTAATATTTTGCCACATGATTACTTAGTGTGGGTTTCAGGGGGTGTAGCTTCTGTTCAGTTGTTTTATCTCACCAGTACTTGTATAAAGTGCTGACCCACCAACAGTTTACTTGTTCTCAGGTGCTCGTTCGTCCAAGGAAGCAATAGCAGTGCCTCATCCCAAGGAACCGGAAATCTGGAGTTGATGCTTTGAGCCGCATCGAGTTTGTGCCTACTTTGAGCTGCTTTTGTATAGAGGGACATAATGTATGGAACAGTGTTATTGTAATCGAGAGAAGAGTGCTTGAGCGAATTATAATCTCGGCCATGTGTCGCTTGTAACACTTTCGATTATCAATAAAAGAGCTTGTTTTTCATATGTCATTGTGTTCTTCACTTTTCTGCAATGTTATGTGCCGCTGCTTCAGTATTGAATAGCTTACTTGCCCTTGTTCAAAGCTTTGGCCTTGTGCAAGCACACTTTAGGCTTGCACGGCATCACGCCCGTGCGAGGACGATCGGTTTTGTAGGGACCAAAGCGAGGACGAACGGCCCTGCGGGACCGGGGCGTGACATAATGGTATCAGAGCAACTCGATTTCTTGCCCATTCCGTTGCCTCCGACTCTGAGATGTGCCTGATGTGAGATGCAATGAACGTTCCATACAATGAGTCCATAAATATTCTCAAAGTTGTCGGCAAAAGTTTTCTGGATTTGTTTTCATTGCTTGAGATATGATTTATGATTTCTGGATTGCTAGAGTTTTGATTTGGGATGGTGAGGAATGAGGACTATCGCTGCTCTGTGTTTTCGTGAGTTTCTCCTTGAGTTTCGAGAACGAAACTCTTTATTAGTGGGTAAGTATGTAGCGCCCCGCTCCGCGTCTTCGCTATGTAAAAGTGATATCGCCTTGCTTGCTCGAACGGAAGTCTTCTCAGAGAGTTCCCGACCGATTGATCAATGTGAGTGGGCAGAACTGCATTCTCTAATTCTTGCACGATTTAATAATAAATCTGAGTTTTTGAATGCTTGTTTGCTTAAGAAGAATGTTTTCATAAGAAGAATGATAGAACCGACTCAGCATGCTAATAAGAGAACTCACATAGCTTGTCATTGAAACGAATATGCTGCCTAACTAAGAGAATAAGAATGCTTGTCCGAAACAAAATAGAACCATTGCTATGCTAAGAGAAAGATAGAAATATTGCATGTTTAGTTACACTGACACATCTCAAACGAACCCTTGCTATGCTAAGAAGATCAGTAAATGAATCGTTTGAATATGTCCCTTGAATATGCTAAGAAAGAGATAGTTATTGCATGTTAGATATGGAAACAATCTTGTTTGCCTTATGTGTTCTGCTTGTCTGTTTTGCTATATCGAACTGCTTTAAGACTTGATTCGTTTACGCATAGACTAATAGTGCGCCCTGATATTCCGTTCCTTCGGGTTCCAGGGGGGTGTGCTATTAGATATGTGAAAAGATGTGTTTGCTTGAAAGAATGAAAGTGGAGAGTCTAATAGTCCGCTCTGATGTTCCGTTCCTTCGGGTTCCAGGGGGGTGTGGCTATTAGATTGTTAAATGCTTGTGAATGTGAATGTGAATATGAATGTTGCTTGTCTTGCATTGGTCTCGGACAACTTGTGCACAAGGTAATAGTCTCTCGATCGATTCCTGGGGCACTGGGAATCGGTCGGTCTGGAAGGGATTATGAGAGCACCCTGATGTTCCGTTCTGAAAGGATCTAGGGGGGTGTTGTTGTCCATCAATGAGTTTCTCGTGGACCGTCATATAGATAGGGCACATGCTAGGTTTGCCTTCTTGCATACCTATCGATTGATGACACCAAATGATTGATTCATAAGTTTGTTCATAATGTGCATATTATGACTAACTTGTGTGTCTGCTGCAGGGATAACTGTTCGGCTATGGGGTAAGAAATATGAGTTTATACATAAGCTTGCTTGTTTATTTTGTCTGCATCATACAGTTTATCTGATAGTATTGTATGCATTTGCATCGGTCGGACAATGGCTATTGGTAAAGAGCTGAACCTTGGTTACGGCTGCCATAATGGTAGTAATGTGCAACCCTGGTCACAGCTGCTAATATCATCAGATAAAGGAGTCATTAGTTATCTGGTTTACCGCTACCAATCCTGAGTTTCTCGGGGACCGACCTCTGATTGATAGTTCAACTGTGTGCTTGATTGAATGATAGTTCCTATATGCTACTTTGCCCCAAGAGTTAGATGGATGCACAATACATGTTGCGCACTACACGATATAGCACTGCCCCGATCATATGCTTATAGTTTGAATATGCAAACTGTTTCAAAGTTATGTTTTTCAAAAGATGTAATCTGACTATAGTCCTGAGCTGCATAAAATAAACTTAAGTAAAACTAGCAAGATCACTAGTAATGCAATATTTTGCCACATGATTACTTAGTGTGGGTTTCAGGGGGTGTAGCTTATGTTCAGTTGTTTTATCTCACCAGTACTTGTATAAAGTACTGACCCACCAACAGTTTGCTTGTTCTTAGGTGCTCGTTCGTCCGAGGAAGCGATAGCAGTGCCTCATCCCAAGGAACCGGAAATCTGGAGTCGATGCTTTGAGCCGCATCGAGTTTGTGCCTGCTTTGAGCTGCTTTTTTATATAGGGACATAATGTATGGAACGGTGTTATTGTAATCGAGAGAAGAGTGCTTGAGCGAATTGTAATCTCGGCCATGTGCCGCTTGTAACACTTTCGATTATCAATAAAAGAGCTTGTTTTTCATATGCCATTGTGTTATTCATTTTTTTGCAATGTTATGTGTCGCTGCTTCAGTATTGAATAGCTTACTTGCCCTTGTTCAAAGCTTTGGCCTTATGCAAGCGTACTTTAGGCTTGTACGGCATCACGCCCGTGCGACGACGATCAGTTTCGTAGGGACCATAGCGAGGACGAACGGCCCTGCGGGACCGGGGTGTGACAACCCTAACCCTAGTCCTATATAATGAGGGGAAGCCTCCCTCAAGCTTCTTCCTTCATAAAGAAAGCCCTAAACCTAGCCTCCATTAGAAAAACCCTTCCTTCCCCAAAAATTTCAGAAATTATAAACCCTAGAAATCCATTTCCTCCTCCATCAAGAGAAATCTAGGAGCTTGGATCAAGAAGGCTTGAAGAAAGAGGACCTACATTGGGAAACCATCTCCCAATATGTGAGAATCCAAATTTAACCCCATTTAATTCTATTTTTTATTGTTGTTTGGCCATTAGGAGCCCACCATTTATTTTAGATTTTGTTTTTGGGGTTTTTCCATGAATACCTAGGTGAATCTAGGGTTTAGGTGTCCCAACGTGGGTTTTTCCCCAATTTCGTGAACCATAATCATAGGGGTATGCTTTTAGACAGGATTACATCTCCTACCTATGGTAATGGTCTCTATTTAGGGTTTGGATTTGGGTATTTTGGAGTTCTTGATGGAAACCCCGTTTTTGGCACACTATGTGTTTGTAGAAATGTTCCCAGTGAGGGAATACCTATTTTTAACCTAGTTCTTAGGAACCTTGATATATATATATATATATATATATATATATATATATATATATATATATATATATATATATATATATATATAGTTATACCTACGGGTTTGTGCTGATTTGTATATGTGATTTGGGGGTTTCACTGTGCACAGTCGGGTTTTGAGATGTCTGTGTGTATCGACAGTAGGAGCAAGGGTTGGGTTATTCTGTGCAGTTGACACTGTGGGCTCATGCATTTGGATTTGATTGTAGGAGCATTTTGGTAGTCGTTAGGGTTAATGTATCAATAGGATTTGTAGGTTCAGAGTATCAGTTGGTTGGAGGTTTTACTTCACGAGTGTGTGTGTTGTGGATGATACTGTGTTCAGTATATCTGATATTGTGGGAAGGTTCAGAGTGTAGAGTCGGGTTCATGTGCTAGGGATTCAGATATCTCAGTATTTTGGGCTTTAACTGTGCAGTCAGGATTTTGAAGTTCCTGTGTGTTTAGTTGTATGACCAGTGGGTGCATGGGGTTGAACCTAGGAAGTTCAGGGACTGTGAGTTCCTCTGTGTGTGTGTGTGTGTGTGTAGGTCTTAGAGTTTCAGTTGGGGGTTTTACTTCACGAGTGATGTATCAGTAGGATCTGTGGGTTGATGTATCAATAGTTAAGTGTCAGTGTCAAGGTTAAGTTCAGTGAGGGAGATCTGTGCAGTGAGCATCAGTGAAGCCTGTGCTTGGTTGTGTGCAGTCGGGTCCTGTGAGTTTAGTTCATATATATTAGTGTATCAGGTGTTTTAGGGTTCAATTTCCTGATGCTGTGTAATTAGACTGATTCCTGGGATTCATAGGGTTCATAGTATCAATTTCCTGATACTGTGATAGTCATATATGAACCTATGAGCAAGATTCCCTATGTCCATTGACTGAGTTCAATTAGGTAGAGAACTGTGTTCCTTGTGTCAGTGATTAGGGGTTATGAGAGGTCGGGTTTCCAGGTTGTAGAGTCAGTAGCACAGTGTCTAAACTCGAGTGTTAGAGTATCAGTAGCAGTGTAGGATCTGTGTTTGTGTTGTGTATCAGCAATTCAGGTGATTTCAGAGGGTTATGTGCTTGTAACTGTGAATGGTTCAGTCTGTGCAATTTTGAAACTGTGAATGGTTCAGTCTGTGCAGTTTTGAAACTGTGATGTGTAGATGTGTAAGGTATGAAGAGTTCAGTGTCAGTTGTTGAGTTCTCTAGTGTATTAGTATCAGGGATTTTTATGAACTATGAGTGCTTTGGTTCAATGAGTAATGGACTAGGTGAGTTGAGTTTTCTCAGTGTGCAGGGGGGGAGCTGTGCAGTATGTGTTTGTACACTCAGTCAGTTCAAAAATTGAACAGTGGCTACAACTGCATTGTGGATCAAACATTAGGGGACTGTATCAGTATACAGTGAGGTGCCAGGTGAGGAGTTGGTAAGTGTCGAGTGTCTCAGTGAAGTGTAGGAGTGTGCATTGGTTGGAAATTAGGAAGTATCAGTATCTGTATTGAGTGTCAGTCTTGAGTCTCAGTGAATGTTCGTGTGTGTGCCTGTGCACTGAGTTCAGTGTCTCAGTGATGCACAAGTACACATGGGGGAAATTCAGTGCAGTGGTGAGCAGTTATGTATCAGGGGATTTAGTAAGATAGTGTGTACCAGTGAACAAGGATCATACTACCTGTTTGATCCTGCCAGTAGTTAGATACATGTCTTAGCTAACCAGATATGCAGTGCCTTGCCCACTGTTCCCTTTTATCCTTCCTGCTGAGGCCAGCTGTTGAAGTATCTGAAAGGTGTATATTTGGTTCTCTTCTCCTGATTGATTAGATTAACCAACATTGGGTTGTGGTCACTTGTAGAATAACTTTGATAAGCACACTGTAGGCATTAGGGAATTGATTAGTCTAACTTTTGCTAAATTAGCCAGATGTATATAGTTAGTAGTGCACTGGTTATATGTATATGTATAAATATATGGGTTATGAGTATGGGTAGTATTTAGTATAACTTAGATATCAAGGTTAGAACTAAATAACTAGGTTTAAGAGTTGTGTCTATCTGGTACCTACAGGAACCAGTATTTACACATCTAATGAGTTTTAAGATACCTAGTATTATAGGCCTAGTGCAACCAAGGTATGGTTAGTGCATAATAGTGAGGTAGTAGTAGATGGGTACTAGAAGTGTTGAGTTTGGCAAGGTATTAACTAGTTAACCTAGTATTGACCAGTAAACCTCAGAATTGACCTAGAGGCCTCGCATTTAATTAGTTAAACATGTTTATCCCTTTAATTCAATATTTTGACATTGATATTCCATAATTAGGTCATTGTGATCTCGCCTTGGACATTGATCCTCGCACCTTCCTCGGGACCACAGGCGAGTACATTCTCTGACAGTTTTCGTTTTTGTTGATTAATTCTATAATTCCAGTTGTATTCTATGCTTGACTCTGACACTGTGGATACACGGGTTAGCACCCTAGATACCCGTCATGAGGAGTCATGATTGGAATCCATCGTGCTAGCTGGAGATGGGGAAATATTAGCAGATTATGTGATCATACCCCACCTTACATGCATCATAGCTCACCCCACACATCACGTCGGGTGTAGCCTGACCATTTACATGCCTCATAGCCTGATATATATGATTAGCCTGACTATTGCTCGTATCATAGTTAACCAGATGGTTAGCCTGACCTCACATGTATCATAGCCAATCATATATATCAAGCCTGATCTCGTCCCAAGCCGATCACATAATAAACTGATATTTCAAACACATTGCCAGATATTTATTTACTTCTATTCCAGTTCACTTGTTCTAGCATCCACTTATATATTTATTCATTGCTAGATGTTCCATTGCTTATTTTATATTCTCTAGTACCCTATATTTCTAGTATTTATTTCATCTTGTATTCCTTACATTATTTTATAGTTTTTGTCAACATAAATGAAACTGCTGTTTAGTGTTTGTACTTCGCTCCAATCCTGACTGGATAACATTTTCAGAGGCTTGGAGGATTTCTGCCCTACCCACTATGGCCCGGAAGCAGAGGGAGATTTCATACCAGAAATTCCAGAGTTACCCATCTTAGAGGAGATTCTACCTACAGGCACTTAGACTGTCCTATTTTGTGTATTATTGTTCTAGACTGAGATCTGGGTTGTATTATTGTTGTGACTTTTGATGGACATCTAGACTCTAGACTTGTGATGTATTTATATTTGTGTTGACTTATGTCAGAACTCTTTATCCTTATTACTTATCGTGCCTTTCTGTAACCTCCATATCCTAAAATTCGTGCTTAAATATTATTTTTAGGTTAATTTGGGGCTAGTGGGATTTTTCCATAATTTTTTGTTAATTAAAAACTAGTAACCCTAATTTCCTAGGACTTTCAAGAATTTATTTTAGGGTCAAATATAATTAAAAATAACCCAAACTTTTATTTTAGGTTCTAAATAATAAAATATATTTTCTAGAATTTTTGGAAATTTTCTGATTATTTTTAGCATTTATTTTGAGTTAATTATGAAAAACTGAATTAAAAACTAATTTCTGAAAAAGAAAACCCAAAAAGTAATTAATTCTGCCCAGTCAGCAGACAGGGGCCCACCTATCAGCCTTCCGCAACCAACAGTGCGGGGCCCGCCTGTCAGCGACCGCGGGTGAAGCCGAGCCGAGCCGCGTCCTAGTCCGAGTCGGACTCAGCTGAGCCGAGCCGCGTCCGACCGGGACCTTTTGATTTGGGCGGGGCTGAGCGGATGACTTCCACATGGCAAGCTCCTGAGCCACGGCTGCTCTTTCTCTCTCCTCTATATATATATATTAGTTTAGTTATTTTCTCGGGTTTTTCTTCAGCCGATTTTTGGAGAATTGCCATCTAGGGTTCCTTCATCTTCCAGAAGCCATTGCGCATAGCTCCGGACTCCAAACGAGGCCTAGTTTTTTGTGTTAGAACGATATTGAGGTTAGATTTCTGATTATATAATTTTCTTTACGAAATTATGAATATTAAATTATGTAAAATTCGTAGAACACAGCATATCCGAAAATAGACGTGTTTCAATATTTTCGTGATTTCGGGAGAACCAGGAATCAGAATCATGAACCGTTTAAAGCTAATATCGAGATCATTGACATATATTGTTCGTAGAATTTAATTCAAAGTATTTATATACTGTTAATTCTGTAGAACTTCTAGGTTAGAATTTAACCATCGGTGCACGATACGAAACTTGTATGTGCCATAATTTCCAAACGAATTTGAATTTGGACGAGCCATAAATTCTAGCATGTTTTTGATGCTGAAATCTATAGAAAATTATGCATGAAAGTCGAGTTTGTGTCGGTTGACTTTTTGGTCAACAGATTGCCTCGATTTACGTGCCATGAGCCTCGAGTTGATAAAATTCAGTTCCTTTGGACAAAATTTAGGAATTAACCTAAAAATCAGAATAATAAGATTAAAATAGGATTTTAGAGTAATTATTCTAGAATTAAATAAATTAAAATAAATTATCTTTTGACATGGTAAAATTGTAATACGTAGGCTATTTGGACTGTGACTTGGACTCTGATTCATACCAGCTAAGGACCCCAGGCGAGTACATTCTCTGATAGTTTTTATTATGTTGATTATCTCTATAACTCTTATTGTATAGCGTACATGACTCTGACACTGTTCTTTACACGAGTTGGCATCATCGAGACCTGTCACGAGGAGTCGTGATTGGGATCCATCGTGCTAGCTGGGGAAAATGGGGAAATGTTAGTAGCTTATGTGATCATATCCAACCTTACATGCATCATAGCTCACCCATACCTCACGTCGGTGCAGCCTGACCATTACATGCCTCATAGCCTGTTACATGTGATTAGCCTGACTATTGCTCGCATCATAGCTATCCGGATGGTTAGCCTGACCCTACATGAATCATAGCTAATCATATATAACAAGCCTGATCAGTCCCAAGCCGATCACATGATATACTAATATTTCACACACTTAGTTAGAGGATCATTGACATGTATCTCTAGTATATGGATCTAGCATCTCCACATGTTCTAGTTGTTGTTCTTGTACACATTTATATACCAGTTCATTGTTCTTGCGTGTAATTGGATTTCTATTTCATTGCTAGATATACATTGATGATGACATGCTCCAGTATTCCATTTATTCCAGTATTTCTATTTCCAGTATAACCATGCTCGTCAGTATTTCTTATTGCCAGTTATTCCTATCTGTCTTGTATTTCTTTACACTGTGTTATAGTTTTTGTCAATATATGTGGAACTGCTGTTAGAGGTGTATTTTGTTCCAATCCTGACTGGATATTTTTTCCAGACTGTGACATAGAGGGCTTGTTCCGACATACTTGGAGACTTGGATGTATTGATTGCAGGTTAGACTATTTATTGTTGTTTAGACTTGTCTTGTATTTTATTTGTTTGCTTCGATATCTCATTGTGCGTTAGCTTATGTGATTGAGTATATTCCATATTATATCGTGATATCTGTGTCTCCTTATGGAGTTGGATATTCATGTGAGAGTGATTAGCTAGTATTATGACCTAGACGGCGTTCTACCGCCGATGCTGCGGCGTAGGCTGAACGTACCCACGCACTTGTGCCCCTATACCGGGTGCGGGTCATGACATATTTTTAGTGGTGGCCCATGCAGGTCAGACTTCGCAAGTTGTGCGATGTTGTGGTAGTGCGACGTCTTAGTTGTACTACTGCGTGCCTGCGATAGGATACAGGACATAGGATACTAGGATGAGAGAGGATACTCAATCACAAAATTATTTGGAAGATTCCTGGGACGACCCCTTGAGAATCTTATTATAATTTCCAATTTAAATATTTTTTCTTGTTTCCGTCCGCTCTTGCTTGTTGTTATTGAACTTGATTCTTGTTGATCAGTTATTAAATTAAAATCTTGGTATCATTGTTGAGTATGATTCTTGTTGACCAGTTGCTAAATTTAACTCCTGGTGTCATTATTGAGTTTGATTTTTTTTTTATCGAGATGAATTTTACGGACTAAACTTTATGGTATTATCTGATGACATATATTGATGAGGACAGTGAGAAAGGTAAAACATCTACTTTGGTTATGGAACCTAGAGTTTATCGCAGCCATATTAGCTGTCGTGATGAGAACGTAGGAACCTGACTTGGATGTACATACTTTAGTTATAAAACTTAGAGTCTCTCACAGCCATACCGGTTGGCGTGGCGAAGATTCTAGATGACATGATTATAGAGTTGCATACCTTAGTTACGGAACCTGTCGTTTATTGCATTTATGCTTACTGGCGTGGCGAGGATTCTGAGTGTCATAATTTCGGACAGACGTGTATGATTATCAGGTTGTATCTTAAATTGGTTTTTAAAGTCTCATCTCAATACTTATCTATTTTGTTATTATAGGACTTTGTTCCATCGCTTCTTTTCTTTACTAGCAGTAAAGATACCTTCAGTCCTTGATCCAGTTCCTTTTTTTAGCTTATTTTCTTTGAGAATTCCTTGTTAGTATGATAATTAGTGACTTGAAATTTTGGTTGTGTCTTGTATTAGTTTGACTGAGTGTGACTTGTGAGTTTGTAAGTATTTCTTGGTTGGATATATAAACAGTAGGCATTAATATAGAGTGAACCCATAGCATAGTACCTTGTAGCAATAGTTCTATGATAGGTGTTATTATAATTAGTATTGGTATTATAGAAAGAGGAGTAAGAGTATCAATGAAGGTTCCAAGAGTAAGTATCAGAATCAGTATGCCAGTCCTGGATAGTCATTAAATTATGTAATTGGATAATCTATGTAGATAATTAAGTATCAAAGAATTGTGTTAAAGATTAATGGAGCATGATGTTCAATTTGATGATTGATACTGGGTGTATCAAGAGTAAAGAAATGTATATGCATAAAGGGTTTAATAAGATGCCATGAGTAGAGATATACCAAGATTGGTAATGAAAGTTGTGAAATATATCACAGATTAGTTTAACAGGCTGTAAAAGGTTTAAGAGATATGCTTATACATCAATCGAGATATGGAACCATATGTCTGCCCTTGAGATTGAAGTAAAGCATGGGTATTATAGAAAGTGCAAGTGATCGTGAGTTCTAATAAGTTTGATGAGATAATCTAATGATGAAGCTAGTATTACCATACCAATAGTGCCAGTGATTCTATATCAAAGATTTGTTGAGCAAGGTGCTAATGACAGTAAGTACTTCGTGTGATGATAATTAGATTGGTGTACCAGTTAATATAGATAGAAAATTATTGGAGAAAATATGTGTGATGATAACTTTGATTATTGGAAGTAATAGTACAAGTAATCCAGGCAGTGCAATATTCAGTACACAGTTGAGAGTTGTAGATAATTGATGTATTTGTGTGCACCTTGAGTATTAGAGACTGTGAGTATATATGTGTACTTAGATGCTTGTGGATTTAAATTTATAATTTGAAGAGTGGAAATGAATTTCAATTTTTAAAGAATTTTTGAGTTGAGATTTTATGTTATTAAATTTTGAGGATTTAAATTCAATTCAATAAATATAGTCAAAGCTATAAAGATTTTTTTTGGAAGTGATTAAAATTTTATTTTGATATTTGAGTATTTGACTTTTGAGGAAGGTATATGCATTTTATTTTAAATTGTTCAAGAAGTTAAATTTTGATAATTTTATTTTGAGGATAAAATTTTATGGTGAGTAAGATATATATTAGTATATGAGTGGTTGATTTGCATGTGTAAGGATCTATTGGCTTGAGAATGTTTGAGATGGCACTACAAACTAACTTGGGTGTCCATCTAGAGTTGTATTAGAGAGAGTAGTACTTAGTATGGTATATTATACTTGGTGTGCACTTGAGTGATAAGAACAACTAGTATAAACAGTTGTAGTAGGTAAGAGAACTAGCAGTGGGTGTGCTTGTAGTAGAAACTGTGGTACCTAAAGGGATAGAGGTATCAAACTTTGGATGCATTATTAAACTATGGTTGTGTTAGAGATTCTTGGTATCATATCTAGGTATCAATAGACAGGTGTATGCAATGAGGATGTATTCATGGATGTTGTGGACTAATGATTAGTTGGTATGGATATCAGTATATAGAGATAGGAATTAGTGAGTGAATGTGCCAGAGTTAAGTGTATATTAGAGGATTAAGATGTCCAAGTAATGGGTTAGAAGGCTATGTTCTGATTCTTTCCTCATATTTCTTTTCCATCTGTTTGTTTGATTGATTGATTCCCTAGTACCATAGCTTGTATCAATAATTTTCTTGTTAGAATACAGTTAGTAGTACACCCTAGCAGAGACTGCAATACCATAACAAAGGAGACCATAACCATGTATGTTTTCTCTAGATTGCATGTTGTGTGACTATAGGTAGGACTTTCTTAGACCTTGATTGTTGGGGGTTTGACCGTAGTAAAGATTTATGAAAAGGATATGACTTGACAAAGAGAGACAAGGTGCTTTAAATATCGAGGATAAAAATTAATTTAAATAAAGAGTTGAGAATTTAATATGGCAGAATTGACGATTTTGCTAAAACATTAATTTTTATGAAGATTAAGATATGATTGAATCTATCATTAAAATTTGAGAAAATTAAGGAGATTATCATTATATTCATTGGACTGTAAGTTATGAACTTATATTGAATATGGTATTTGAAAATTTCATAACTAATACATTATTTGATTTTGTGTGAAAAAAATAAATCGAGGATTAAGATCACTAATGGGTTAGTGTTCGATTTTAAAATTTTGGGATGAGAATTTAAATTTTATAAACATGCATCAATTGGATTTAAATTTGAGGAGTAAGATGATTAATGGGTTAGTATTTGAATACAAACTTTTTGGACGAGATTTTTAAATTTTATAAATATACATTTAGTGGATTTAAAATTAGAGGATTGAATATTAAGTTTTGTATTTAGTTATTAGCATAAAATTCTTGAGGAGATTTTGATAAGAATGGAATTTGATTTTTAATTTTAAAGGTTTGCGGGAATATGATACTTATAGAATTTGGAAAGAAATTTTGTGAAATAGCAATATGGATTCACTTCATGATTATGTGATTCGATGAATTTAAAATCTTGATGGAGAATATAATATAAATGAATACATACAACTATTGAGGATTTTAAATTTTGAGGACGAAATTTCTTTATGGTGGGTAGACTTGTAACCTCCGTATCCTGAAATTCGTGCTTAAATATTATTTTTAGGTTAATTTGGGGCTAGTGGGATTTTTCCATAATTTTTTGTTAATTAAAAACTAGTAACCCTAATTTCCTAGTACTTTTAAGAATTTATTTTAGGGTCAAATATAATTAGAAATAATCCAAACTTTTATTTTAGGTTCTAACTAATAAAATATATTTTCTAGAATTTTTGGAAATTTTCTGATTATTTTTAGCATTTATTTTGAGTTAATTATGAAAAACTGAATTAAAAACTAATTTCTGAAAAAGAAAACCCAAACAGTAATTAATTCTGCCCAGTCAGCAGACAGGGGCCCACCTGTCAGCCTCCCGCAGCCAACAGTGCGGGGCCCGCCTGTCAGCGACCGCGGGTGAAGCCGAGCCGAGCCGAGCCGCGTCCTAGTCCGAGTCGGACTCAGCTAAGCCGAGCCGCGTCCGACCGGGACCGTTTGATTTGGGCGGGGCTGCGCGAATGACCGCCATATGGCAAGCTCCTGAGCCGCGGCTGCTCTTTCTCTCTCCTCTATATATATATATTAGTTTAGTTATTTTCTAGGGTTTTTCTTCAGCCAATTTTTGGAGAATTGCCATCTAGGGTTCCTTCATCTTCCAGAAGCCATTGCGCATATCTCCGGACTCCAAACGAGGCCTAGTTTTTTGTGTTAGAATGATATTGAGGTTAGATTTCTGATTATATAATTTTATTTACGAAATTAAGATTATTAGATTCTGGAAAATTCGTAGAACATAGCATATCCGAAAATATACGTGTTTTGATGTTTTGGTGATTCCGGGAGAACCAGGAATCAGAATCACGAACCGTTTAAAGTTTCGGAAAGCTAATGTCGAGATCATTGACATATGTTTTTCCAAGAATTTAATTCGAAGTATTTACATACTGTTAATTCTGTAGAACTTCTAGGTTAGAATTTAACCATCGGTGCACGATACGAAACTTGTATGTGCCATAATTTTCAAACGAATTTGAATTTGGACGAGCCATAAATTCCAGCGTATTTTTGACGCTGAAATCTATAGGAAATCATGCATGAAATTCGAGTTTGTGTCGGTTGACTTTTCGGTCAACAGATCGCCTCGATTTACGTGCCATGAGCCTCGAGTTGATAAAATTTAGTTTCTTTGGACAAAATTTAGGAATTAACCTAAAAATCAGAATAATAAGATTAAAATAGGATTTTAGAGTAATTATTCTAGAATTAAATAAATTAAAATAAATTATCTTTTGACATAGTAAAATTGTAATACATAGGCTATTTGGACTGTGACTTGGACTCTGATTCATACCACCTAAGGACCCCAGGCGAGTACATTCTCTGACAGTTTCTATTATATTGATTATCTCTATAACTCTTGTTGTATAGCGTACATGACTCTGACACTGTTCTTTACACGAGTTGGCATCATCGAGACCTGTCACGAGGAGTCATGATTGGGATCCATCGTGCTAGCTGGGGAAAATAGGGAAATGTTAGTAGCTTATGTGATCATATCCAACCTTACATGCATCATAGCTCACCCACACCTCACGTCGGTGCAGCCTGACCATTACATGCCTCATAGCCTGTTACATGTGATTAGCCTGACTATTGCTCACATCATAGCTATCCCGATGGTTAGCCTGACCCTACATGAATCATAGCTAATCATATGTAACAAGCCTGATCAGTCCCAAGCCGATCACATGATATACTAATGTTTCACACACTTAGTTAGAGGATCATTGACATGTATCTCTAGTATATGGATCTAGCATCTCCACATGTTCTAGTTGTTGTTCTTGTACACATTTATATACCAGTTCATTGTTCTTGCGTGTAATTGGATTCTATTTCATTGCTAGATGTACATTGATGATGACATGCTCCAGTATTCCATTTATTCCAGTATTTCTATTTTCAGTATAACCATGCTCGTCAGTATTTTTTATTGCCAGTTATTCCTATCTGTCTTGTATTTCTTTACACTGTGTTATAGTTTTTGTCAATATATGTGGAACTGCTGTTAGAGGTGTATTTCGTTCCAATCCTGACTGGATATTTTTTTCAGACTGTGACATAGAGGGCTTGTTCCGACATACTTGGAGACTTGGATGTATTGATTGCAGGTTAGACTATTTATTGTTGTTTAGACTTGTCTTATATTTTATTTGTTTGCTTCGATATCTCATCGTGCGTTAGCTTATGTGATTGAGTATATTCCATATTATATCATGATATCGGTGTCTCCTTATGGAGTTGGATATTCATGTGAGAGTGATTAGCTAGTATTATGACCTAGACAGCGTTCTACCGTCGATGCTGCGGCGTAGGCTGGACGTACCCACGCACTTGTGCCCCTATACCGGGTGCGGGTCATGACACTTTCACTTTCAAATAGCCTTGTGATTGAGTATATTATAAACTGTGGATTCATGTATTATCATTGTCCTTCTTATGGAGTTGAGACCATTGACAGGATGAGTTATGTTTGAGACCTAGACAGCGTTCTACCGCCGATGCTGCGGTGTAGGCTGGACGTACCCACGGCTCATGCCCAATTTCCGGGTGCAGGTCGTGACACTAGTTCTTTATTTTGTAATACTAGCTTCATGATCATCTATGTATATTTGGTATGGGACACTTTACTATTTTTCTCCTGATGATCATATTTCTTATATATTGTTTGTCTGCTTGTGATTAAGACACCTATGACTGTTTGACCTAGGATTGACTGATGGATTATAGTGTTAACCCCCATATTTTACAACTTTACCGTATATGCAGAGTACTGGCATGCTCCAATTATACGTAGCTGGCCGTTGTCTGCCCCCACTCTCTAGTATTCTGGTTCTGGGGCATGACAGATCTGAACGCTTTCTTAGGTATATCCTGCTCTCTAACTCTGATATAATAATACCCAGACCACAAATCGATCTTAAAAAATATAGTTGACCCACTGAGTTGATCAAACAAGTCATCTATCCTGGGCAAGGGATACTTGTTCTTAATGGTTGCTGCATTTAGTGTTCTATAATCAATAACTAAATGCGATAAACCATTCTTTCTTTTAACCAAAAATAATGGGGCTCCCCAAGGTGATGCACTAGGTCTAATGAATCCCTTGGCTCTCAACTCCTCAATCATCCGGTACAAGATCTCTAACTCAGATGGTTATATCCTATAAACCCTCTCTGATACTGGCTCTGCTTACGGGATCAAATCAATGTAGAACTCCACGTCTCTAACTGGTAGTATACTTGGTAGCTCATCAGAAAATACGTCAGGAAACTCACAAACTACCTTGGGAAATTGTGCCTCCTCGGTCTCTGCCATCATCAATGCAACCTCCGGTGAATCTACTGCACCTATCAAGAATGAGAACTCCTTCCCACCTGGTACATGAAAGATAACCTTACCACTATGGCAATCTATCATCGCATGTCTCGCACTCAACCACTCCATCCCAAGAACAATATCATAATCGCCCATAGGAAACTCTATCAGCCTCGCAAGAAACTCTCTCCCACACACTATAACTCTACACGAGGGATATACTCTATCTACTCCTACGAGACCGTTACCAGTAAGTATATTTAACCTTACAGGTAATGACTCAGGCTCCAATCCAAATTGTGTCACAAAGCATGCAGATATAATTAAATACGATGCACCAGAAACAAATAAAGCTGAAGTTGAATGCAAGTGGACGAGAATGGTACTGCTACCAGCTCTCATGCTACCAAAGCCTTCTCTATCGATAGCAAGAAGGCTCGACCCTGCCCTTTGGGTGTTGGTCCCCTCTGTTGCTGACCTCTATGTCTCGTTTGTGCCTGGGCCTGCTCATACTGTTGGGGCCTCTGTTGGAATGCCTGAGCCTATGGAGGCAAAGGCCTCTGAACCTGCTGCTGCTGCACTGGTGCTGGTGTCCTATATTGCGGCACTACTGGTCGAACTACTGACTGGGCTGATGATGATCCAGTCTGGTTTCTTCTAGGACAAGCTCCGACCATGTGGTCTAATGCCCCCACACACCAAGCATAATCGATGTGCCCTACGGCACTCTGATACTATATGCCCAGGTTTCTCGCAATGGAAACAACTACTTAAAGAAGAAGAAGATAACTACCTCTGCTGAAGGAATGTCTGGGAAGATTGCTGAGATGATGTTATCCTCCTCGAGGATCCAATCGTCAGGGATCGAACTGCTAGAGCTGGTGCTGATGACTGGGATGCTGATTCTCCTAAAAATTTGGGCCTCTTTTGGTTCCCAACTTGATCAGTAATCCTCTGCGATGCGTACTCATACCTCCTGGCTGCCCGTATTACCGCATCAAAGGTCTGAAACTCATGCTACTCCACCACCAAGAAAATCTCTAAATGGAGTCCTTGCTGAAACCTCATCGCCCTCTCCAACTCGGTCTCTACCAAAGTGGGAGCAAACCTACTAAGTCTCATAAACTCTGACAAGTAACCGTCGATGGTCCTGCCTTCCCGCCTGAGGTTATTAAACCTCTGCTGAAGCTCGTAATACACCACAGTGTCAAAATACCTCGTCTGAAACCTCTCAATAAAAACTGCCCATGGAATTGGTGCTGTAAGAGAAACCTCCTAAGCTTTTCACCAGTCACGAGCCAAATTCAACAACTGTAGCCTTACTACTGCTACACGCTCTCTAGCCAGAGTCCCTGCTACCTCCAAGATGGCCTTAGTATCCTACAGCCAAGCATCGGACGAAATTACGTCTTATGTACCATTGAAGTACGGAGGACTGAGACGCCTGAAGCTGGTCACAGAGTTATGGATATGATAACCACCTCTCTCCAATGTTGTCTGGACCGACTGAGTGAGTACATCACTCTGGTGCTGCTGGATCATCATAAAATCGCGTAGGACATCTATCAATTCTCGAGTAACACACTCTGGCTGCTCGGGCTAAACTGGGTGCACAAGTGCTACCTGCTGGACCGATACTGTTGGTCGATCTGCCTCGGGATCTACTCTAGACTCTGTCTCAGAATGCTGAGGTCGATCTCCAGGAATATGTGGGGCTCCTGAATCCTGACCCTCCTCGAGCTGCACTCAATCCATCTAGCCGATAGTAACAGGAATATTGCCCCTAAAAGTTAAGGAGACAAGAATCAAACGAAGAACATAATAGATTAACGAATAAGCAAATAACATGTCAAGAATCAGGGATGGAGATAAATTACTAGGGATCAAGGGGAACAAATTTAGGATTGAGACATCTAGCAACAACAACAACCCTCACATATTTGTAAAAAAAAAGATTAAATATGCTCAAACAGACATAATCTGCTCAGATAGACCAACATGGGCCACCACTAAAACCATGTCATGCCCTAGAACCAGATTACTGTAGAGCGGGGTTGACAAGTCCAACTACGTATACTTAGAGAACTCCGGTACTCTACATATATGGTGAAGCTATAAGACATGAGAGGTGTCACTACCCAATTCTAGAAAATAGAGTTTTTTTATTTTTATTTGGTAAATTGTGTATTGTTTATAAGTAATTATACTTATATTTAATTGATGATTGTATTATTTTTTTATTGGTTGTTTTAGGGTTTTGGCTAGTCTAGACCCATGTAAGACCCTAGTGGACCCATGTTCGACCCAACCAATACCCTTGTAAGGCCTATTTTTGGGTTTAGAATAATTATTATATTTTTAATAAGTTAGTTGGAGTGATTAGGAGTTAATTTGAGTACATTTGAAACCCCAAACCCAAATCCCAATTAGCATGACTAAAGGAGAGGGTGTTTTAGTAATTTGTCTTAGTGTAAACCCTACTTTAATGCATATGGCCGGCCCCCTATTCCCATATCTGGACCGAACCCCTCCCCATTCTATTTTCACTTCTTCTTCTTCTTCTTCTTCTTCTTCTTCTTCTTCTTCTTCTCCATTCTCCATTTTCTTCTTCTTCCTTCTTCCAACAAGTCTCAAGTAAGTCATTTTTTCTCTTTCTTCTTATATTCTTCATAGATGTAAACCCTAACCATTTGATTTTTCCTAACCTAGGTGGGTAGAGCCTAGACTTAGTGTGGAGGCTTGATTTGGAGGCTTGGAAGCTTGAGGGTGGTGATTTTAAGGGTTTTGGAGACTTTGGACTTGGGATTCCAACTCCCAAGAGATAAACCCTAAATTTCATGTTAGTGGTTGCTATTATATAGTGTAATTAGTGGTTTAGAACCTTTCTAAACCTTAAGGCTACCCGTGGGAGGAAGTTAGAGCTTGTTTGGTTGTGTTTGGAGACTTCGGCATTAGGTTTTGTGTTAATTTTGGATAAAATTCGAGATTGGCCCAATTTTGGGTGATGCCCTAGGTTAGACGGACCTAGGTAGACGTGCTTGGGTGTCTTGAGGATAAGTACGTGTCTCCGTTCGGACACGTGAAGTCGTGTCGCGGAGAAATGGGCGTTTCGGGCAATTTTTGGGTTTTCGTTGCCATAGGTTCTATGTGCGTGCGCATTTTTGTCACGGACTTAGAATCGACGAGTTAGTATTTTTTCTAGGATTTAGACATCGATTAGAATCCGTGGATAAATTTTTGGCCAATTTCGAGTATGTTTGGTGTACGTTTTACGAGGTTTTGCGAACCGCACACCACGTGTTCGTCAAAATGACCGAACGGCCATTTCGACTTAGTTTATTGGTTTTGGGCTCGTGCGTGCGTTGGATTAGCTTCGGGGAATGTGTGCTAAAGTTTTTGAGTTATATTTTATATATATGTGTGTGTTTATTGGTGTTTGGGTCGTTGGGCGTGCGTTTGTGAGTGTTGTGTGTGTTATGTGTTTTGTGTGTTGTGTTTATATATGTATATTTGTGTTTATATATATATGTATGTGTGTCTATATATATATATATATATATATATATATATATATATGTGTGTGTGTGTATGTTTGTATATCTATATGAGTGTGTGTATTTATATATATGTGTTTGTGTACGTATATGTGTGTGTATATATATATTTGTGTAGGTGTATATATATATATATATATATATATATATATATATATATATATATATATATATATATATATATATATATATATATATATATATATATATATATATATATACACACACACATACATACATACTCACTCATACATATATATATATATATGTATATATATATATATATATACACACACACATACATACTCACTCATACATATATATATATATATGTATGAGTGAGTATGTATGTGTGTGTGTATATATATATATGTAGAGTGTGTTTGTATACATATATATGTAGAGTGTGTTTATATATATATAGATATGTGTGTTTGTATATATATATTTGGTTGTGTATATATATATATATATATATATATATATGTGTGTGTGTGTGTGTGTGTGTGTGTGTGTGTGTATGTTTGTGTCTGTGTGTTCGTGGTGTGTCGAGGAGTAGTCGATGAGCAACGAGGGCAGTGAGCAGTGGTTAGCACGCTGCAGTAGGTGAGGCAGCGAAGCACAGCAGCAGCAGCAGCAGCAAGTAGCTGCTGCAGTGGGCCAGCAGCAGCAGTAGCAGTAGCAGCGCACTGTAGCAGCAGCAGTAGCAGTAGCAGCGCACTGTAGCAGCAGCAGCAGCAGCTTGGCGTAGCGCGGTGCAGGCGTAGCACTTGCATCAGTGTAGCAGGTAGCGAGAGGGAGAGAGATCTATATCTATATGTATATGTATAGATAGATAGATAGATAGATAGATAGATAGATAGATAGATAGATAGATAGATAGATAGATAGATACTAGATAGATAGATAGATAGATAGATAGATAGATAGATAGATAGATAGATAGATAGATAGATTAGTAAGTAGATATGTATATAGTTAGATGCATATATTTATGAGTTTGGTTAGGGGTATATTTATTGTGTTTATGTGGATATATATATATATATAGATACGTAGGTATATATTCATATGTGTTTATATATGTTATAGCCTAGATAATTACCTAGGTGTATATGTATATACATAAATAGTTAGCTAGATGGATAGTTAGTAAGGGATTAGAGGGATGTCTCAATAGCTTGAGATATCAAGGTATCTCAATACCTTGAGATACCCAAGGTATTGAGTATCGGGTAAGATTTTTGAGCAATTGCCTAGGTTTGAGTTTAGAGTTAGGTTTTTATGTATATGAGTATATATTTATGCGTGCTAGCATAGGTTTTAGCGGGTATAGGCGGGGTGCGTAGCTTAGATCGAGGTATTGGATAACGAGGGTATCCCGGTATCTCGAGGAGGCGAGTTTGAGGGTTTACTAGCTTAATGAGCTAGTTTTGACCTAGAATTTTAGGGGCACCCTAGTTTGACCTAGTGTTGACCATAATTGTCCTCGTTGACCATAAAAGTCAATGTTTGACCTAGTTTTGACCTAGAGTTGACTTTTTGGACCCCGTGTTGACTTTTTGACCCAAATTTCACCGGTTCGACCCGTTCGACCTAGAATAACCCTAGAAGCATATTTTTAGTTATTTTATATCAGTTTAACTCCATAGAACCCTGTTTAATCTTGCTTTTTATAATAGGTTCTTGCGACGCCAGTCCTGTCACCACCCCATTTCCAGAGCCGGGTATTTTTTTTTTTTAGTTTAGTTAATTGTGTATTATTTATAATTAATTGTATTTATAATTAATTATTGATTGTATTATATTTTTATTGTATGTTTTAGGATTTTGGCTAGCCTGGACCCCTGTCAGACCCTAGTGGACCCATGTCCGACCCAGCCCACACCCTTGTGAGAATTATTTTGGGGCTTAGAATATTTATTTTATTTTAGGAGGTTAGTTGGAGAGATTTGGAACTAGTTTGAGTGCTTTTGGAACCCGGAACCCAAAACCAAGTCATGTAGGGACATTTTGGACATTTGGAGACTTTGGAGACCCTTTTTATGTGCTTTGGCCGGTCCCCCCAACCCCATTCCACCCGTGGACAGCAGCAGCCCCCTCCCTTTGGTTCTTCTTCTTCTTCTTCACTTCTTCTTCTTCATTTCTTCTCCTCCACTTCTTCTTTCTTCTTCCTTCCTTCTCCAAGGTGAGTTTTCTTCACTTTTTTTCCTTCCTTCTTCCATTCCTTCTTCCTTAAGCTAACCCTAACCTTGCTTTTTCCCTAACCTAGGTGTGAGGAGCTTAGATCTAGTGTGGGAGCTAGATTTGGTGGCTTGGAGCTTGAGGGAGGTGATTTCTAGGGATTGTGAGACTTTGGCCTTGGGATTTCAACTCCCAAGAGGTAAAACCTAACTTTCCCCTTCCTAATTATTTTTGTGTAGTATAATTAGTGTTGTAGAACCTTTCTAGACCCTAAGCCTACCCGTAGGAGGAAGTTGGAACTAGTTTGGTTGAGTTTAGAGACTTTGACATTAGGTTTTGTGTCAAATTCGGGTGGAATCCAAATTTGGCCCAATTTTGGGTGATGCCCTAGGTTAGACGGACCTAGGTAGACATTGTCGGATGTCGTGAGGGTGAGAGCGTGTCTCCGTTCGGACACGGGAAGCCACGTCGCGGAGAAACGGGCATTTTGGACGAAATTGGGGCTTTTCGTCGTCGCCGATTCTAAGTGCATGCGCGTTTCCGCCACGGACCTAGAATCGATACGGGAGCACATTTTCTAGGATCTAGACATCGTGTAGAGCACGTGGATAAATTTTGGGCCGATTCCGAGTTCGTTTGGTGTGCGTTTCAGGAGGTTTTCCGAGCCGCGCACCACGTGTTCGTCGAAATGACCGAACGGCCATTTCGACTTGGGTTCCTCGTTTCGGGCTTGTGCGCGCGTTGGATTAGTATCGGAGAGTGTGTGCTAGAGTTTTCGAGTTATATTATATATATTTTAGGGTGTTGGTGAGTGTCGGGGTCGTTGGGCGTGAGTGGGGCGTGTGGTTTGTGTGTGTTGTGTGTTGTGTTTGTTTATATATATGTATATATATATATTTGTGTGCGTGTTTTTATATATATATTTATATATATATGTGTGGTTATGTGTTTGTGAGCGTGTTAGGGAGTGCTTGTGTGAGTGTGTAGGTGAGTGTGTGAGTGAGTGCTTGTGTGAGTGTGTAGGTAAGTGTGTGTGAGTGTGAGTGAGTGTTTATAGGTATATACATATGAGTTTATATATATATGTATATATATTTGTATATATATATGTATGAGTGTTTATGTGTGTGGTTGTGTGGTTGTGTGTTTGTGAGAGTGTGTGCTAGTGTGTGTGAGAGTGTGTGTGTGAGGGTGTGTGCTAGTGTGAGTGAGTGTGTGTGAGTGAGGATATATAGATACATATTTGTGTTTGAGTGTGTGAGTGTGTATATGTATATATAGATGTGTGTTTATATATATATATAGATATATGTGTGTTTATATATATATAGATATGTGTGTGTGTGTGTATTTATATGTATCAGTGTGTGTGTGTTTATATGTGTTAATATGTGTGTATATATATATATGTTAGTAGATATAAGTTAGTGTGTATATATATCTATAGAGTTTTATATATATATATATATATATATATATATATATATATATATATATATATATATATATATATATATATATATATATATATATATGTATGTATATGTATGTGTATATATATATAGTGATAGATATATATAGGTGTGGTCGTGTGCGTGTGTGTGAGAGTGAGGGGGGGAGCAGCTGAACTGGACTGGAACCAGTAGCAGCAGCTGCTGCTGTGTGGGGCAGCAGCCACCACACCAGCAGCAGCAGGGAGCTGCAGCAGCAGCAGCATGTAGAAGCCCAGCAGCAGCAGCAAGTTGAACATCAGCAGCAGCAGCAGCAGCAGCAGGTTGAACAGCATAGCAGCGAGCGTGGGGGAGGTAGTTTGATAGATATATAGTTAGATAGATTGGTAGATGGATATTAGATGTCTAGATAGATATATATTAGTAGATAGTTAGATAGCTAGATAAATAGATAGTTAGGTAGATGGTTAGATAAATAAATACTAGATAGTTAGATACATAGATAGAAACATAGATAGATAGATAACTAGTTAGATAGTTAGATAGATAACTAGATAGGTTGATAACTAAATAGATAGTTAGGTTGATAAATGATAGTTAGGTAATTAGATAGATGATGGATAGATATATAGATTGTTAGATAGAAAGATAGTTAGATAGATAGATATATAGTTATATAGCTAGCTAGATAGATAGATACATAGATAGGTAGATAGATGGATATCTATATGGATAGTTATATAGTTAGATAGGTATACCTAGGTATAGATATATATATACCTATAGCTATATATATATATCTATAGATATCTAGAGAGAGAGATAGATAGATTTATATATAGATATCTATACATAGCTAGATAGATAGTTAGATATCTAGGGGTATATATATATATATGTAAGGTAAGGTAAGGTAAGGTAAGGTAAGGTGTGTAGATACCTAGGTATATGCATATATATATTAGATATATATATTTTTGCCTAGATTATAGCTAGATATATATGTTTATGCATAGTTAGTTAGCTAGAGGGGTAGTCGGGTTGAATTTAGAGCGGTATCTCAATACCTTGAGATACCGAGGTATTTCAATACCTTAAGATAACCAAGGTATTGGGTTTCGAACGGAGTTTTTGAGCAATGGTCTAGGAATAGTATTGGAGTAATTTTTATATGTATATGTGTATATATTTACGCGTGCTAGCATAGGTTTTAGAGGGTATAGGCGGGGTATATAGCCTAGGTTGAGGTATCGGATACCGAGGGTATCCCGGTATCTCAAGGAGGCGAGTTTGTGAGTTTTCTAGCTTATTGACCTCGGTTTGACCTAGAAATTCAGGAGCACCCTAGTTTGACCCAGACTTGACCGTAGTTGACTCGGTTGACCGCCAAAGTCAACTTTTGACCTAGTTTTGACCCAGAGTTGACTTTTTGGACCTAGAGTTGACTTTTTGACCCAGATTTCACCGGTTTGACCTGTTTGATCTAGAACGACCCTAGAAGCCTATTTTTAGTTATTTTATATCTGTTTAACTCATTAGAACCCTGTTTAACCTTGCTTTTCGCATAGGTCCTTGCGACACCGGTTCGAATCGCTAGTTGCTCAAGACGTCAGGCGAGTACATTCTCTGATAGTTTTCATTATCTGATGATTATTATGATTCAGCTTCTAGTATAGTATCATCTGATTATTCTGGCACAACACGAGACACTGACTGGTATTTCTGGATTCATTTACTTGCGACACGTACATTTCATATTTCTGGCCTCTATTCTGGAATCACTGCTGGCATCACCTACAGGCATCACTCATGTTCAGGGTGGACTCATCTTGATTTGCGTGTCGGATCTTGGATCCACTTGTATTAGTCGGGGCGGGGAAATACTCGAGTAGACATGTAAACATTCCTATCTGGCATCATCAGGAATCACTCCCTCTGGTCTAATCTGGAATGATAGCAGCCGCGCACCCAGTGCGCGGTGAGCCGTACTTACCCCTAGCCGTTTACATGTCGAAACAAGAATTTCAAAGACACCGAGTTTATTCTTTATAGTCTGGACTCTCATGCATTTCTTGACTTGTCTCACTTACATGTTTCTGAACTTGACTCACTACATATTTTTTATGCTGGACTCACTACACGTTCATGTGCACGGACTTGATCTTAGCTTAGATTTCCTGTATCTTACAGTTATTACTATTTTGCTCTGATATCCATGCATCTTTACCTTATGCACCAGTGACATATGTATATTTCTTGCTCCATACTTTATTTCATTCTTCTTGCTACTTGCTATAACTGTTTTATAGTTTTTATTATTTAAATGGAACTGCTGTTAGAGATGTACTTGCTCCAGTCCTGACTGGACATATTTTTTCCAGAGTATCCGGAGGAGTGGTGTCCGACGTTTTATGGACCTGAGCCTGTCGACGGTGTAGACAGGGACCCTCTAGTTTAGGAGTGATTTCCGGGTTGGTAGCCGGGATCACTAGGACCTTGTTGTTTTATTAGCTTTAGCACCGGATTTGTCTCCGGTTTTGGATTGAGACCTTGTATTGTATATTATTTTGGATATTGGTGTATTATTATTATGGATGTTGTAGTTGTTGTAGTAGTTGTTGTTGGTTAGACTTTATAGCTGTTAGTCTTCTTGTTATCTTATCGTGCTTAGATTCGTGATTGAGTAATTGATTATCATTATGATATTGCTCCTCCGTTTGGAGTTGAGATCTTGGCAGATTTATATATACTTGTTTGTGTGGTTGCCCTCCTTTTGGAGAGGTCATGGCCAATTTTTGTGTGAGATTATTATCTAGATAGTTGACCTAGACAGCGTTCTACCGCCGATGCTGCGGCGTAGGCTGGACGTACCCACGACTCATGCCCGATTTTTGGGTGCGGGTCGTGACACATTTTTGGTGGCGGCCCCATGCAGGTCTCGATTCGCAATTAGTGCGATATCGTGGTGGTACAACAACTTAGTTGTACTGCTGCGAGCCTGCTATAGGATCTAGGATGAGAGTGTACTCAATCACGACTAGGAACAATTCCATTCTAATTATTCTGAAATTGCTTCTTTTGAAATATTACTGTCCTTCTTTGATGATATCGTATCTTGCACCGTATTGACTTCTTTTGATCTGTGTTCAGGATGCCTCCGAAGACACGATCTCGTCATACCGTTCCAGCAGTTGCTACTGAGAGGTCTGCTACCTCTCGTCCAGCTCATATTCAGGCAGCTGCTACCGCTCCACTCACCACTCCTGCGGTTGAGGGAGCATCTGCTTCTCTCGGGGATCCTCCTTCACCTGTCGATCCGAGGACTACCCCAGTCGTTCCGGTGGTTCCTCCACCACTTTCTGCTCCAGTAGATGCCGTGCAGTTATTTGCGTTCTTCAGGGAGATGATGGACGCGCAGCACCGTCAGGTGGATGTGATGAGACTGGGCATTGAGAACGCCCACCAGGTGGCCATGACAGCAGTGGATAGGGTGACACAGAATCAGCCACAGGCAGATCAGATTCAGCATCCGAGGCCAGGCAGCATTATTGACTTCCAAAGGATGCGGCCCAAGGAGTTCCGTGGTACAGAAGGGATCCTGTACGCAGATGACTGGATAGAGCAGATTGAGGGCATCTTCAGGCTGGCGCAGATTCCAGACAGCATACAGATAGAGGCAGCGGGCAGTCAGATGTTCGACCTCGCCTTGACGTGGTATCGCACTGATACGAGGATTGCAGTGCCAGGGCTTACTTTGGAGGCTTTCAAGAGGCTTTTTAAGGAGAAGTTTTTCCCAAATGTGGCGCTCAGTGCTTTGGAGAGCCAGTTTGAGGCACTCGTCCAGGGGAGCATGACGGTGGATGAGTACGCAGCAGAGTTCTGCCGTCTGGGCAGATTTGTGGATGGCTTGAGCGAGGCAGCCAAGGCGAGGAAGTTTCGCAAGGGCTTGGTCATGGCGGTCAAGTCTTTGACCAGGAGCAACCGCGAGGCGACTTTTGAGCAGATAGTAGGAGATGCTCAGAGAGCAGAGGATGACTTGGAGCTCAAGTCCAAGAGAGGCAGGGATGATTCAGGCAGTGCCAGTGGTAGTACGGGACCAGCTAAGCGTCCCTATGTGCAGAAGGCAGCGCAGCAGGGTCAGGATCAGAGGGTGCCCACTTGTGCCTACTGCAGGAAGGCAGGACACACTTGGGATGTTTGTAGGAGGAGGCTGAAGGTGTGTTTGTTTTGTGGATCCGCTGCTCACCAGATGCGAGATTGCCCCACTGCACCTCCATTGGGTGGAGCACAGGATCAGAGAGTTGGAGATAGGCCATCTGTGGCACAGCATCATGCCCCGTACCAGCAGAGGGATACACCCCAGCAGGGCAGGGCTTATGCGTTGACGGTCGAGGAGGCCGATGCTACGGATGTCGGGTTAGCAGGTCTGTCTCTTGTTTCTTCTTCCTGTCCTTTCCATTCCTTGTGGTATGCTTTATTAGTACCTGTTAGATTTTTCTTTGTGCTGTGGTAGATAGTGTAGTGACCCTGATTAAGACTGTGATAACACGACCAGTAGGACCCTGATCTTGCATGTTGTTTAGGTAGAATTTCTTGACTGTGATTGTTGGGGGTTTGACCAGAGAGAGTGAGATTGACTTTAAATTTCGAGGACGAAATTTTTTAAGGAGGATAGGCTTGTCACCACCCCATTTCCAGAGCCGGGTATTTTTTTTTTTTAGTTTAGTTAATTGTGTATTATTTATAATTAATTATATTTATAATTAATTATTGATTGTATTATATTTTTATTGTATGTTTTAGGATTTTGGCTAGCCTGGACCCCTGTCAGACCCTAGTGGACCCATGTCCGACCCAGCCCACACCCTTGTGAGAATTATTTTGGGGCTTAGAATATTTATTTTATTTTTAGGAGGTTAGTTGGAGAGATTTGGAACTAGTTTGAGTGCTTTTGAAACCCGGAACCCAAAACCAAGTCATGTAGGGGCATTTTGGGCATTTGGAGACTTTGGAGACCCTTTTTATGTGCTTTGGCCGGTCCCCCCAATCCCATTCCACCCGTGGACAGCAGCAGCCCCCTCCCTTTGGTTCTTTTTCTTCTTCTTCACTTCTTCTTCTTCATTTCTTCTCCTCCACTTCTTCTTTCTTCTTCCTTCCTTCTCCAAGGTGAGTTTTCTTCACTTTTCTTCCTTCCTTCTTCCATTCCTTCTTCCTTAAGCTAACCCTAACCTTGCTTTTTCCCTAACCTAGGTGTGAGGAGCTTAGATCTAGTGTGGAAGCTAGATTTTGTGGCTTGGAGCTTGAGGGAGGTGATTTCTAGGGATTGTGAGACTTTGGCCTTGGGATTTCAACTCCCAAGAGATAAAACCTAACTTTCCCCTTCCTAATTATTTTTGTGTAGTGTAATTAGTGTTGTAGAACCTTCCTAGACCCTAAGCCTACCCGTAGGAGGAAGTTGGAACTAGTTTGGTTGAGTTTAGAGACTTTGACATTAGGTTTTGTGTCGAATTCGGGTGGAATCCAAATTTGGCCCAATTTTGGATGATGCCCTAGGTTAGACGGACCTAGGTAGACGTTGTCGGATGTCGTGAGGGTGAGAGCGTGTCTCCGTTCGGACACGGGAAGCCGCGTCGCGGAGAAACGGGCGTTTCGGACGAAATTGGGGCTTTTCGTCGTCGCCGATTCTAAGTGCGTGCGCGTTTCCGCCACGGACCTAGAATCGATACGGGAGCACATTTTCTAGGATCTAGACATCGTGTAGAGCGCGTGGATAAATTTTGGGCCGATTCCGAGTTCGTTTGGTGTGCGTTTCAGGAGGTTTTCTGAGCCGCGCACCACGTGTTCGTCGAAATGACCGAACGGCCATTTCGACTTGGGTTCCTCGTTTCGGGCTTGTGCGCACGTTGGGTTAGTATCGGAGAGTGTGTGCTAGAGTTTTCGAGTTATATTATATATATTTTAGGGTGTTGGTGAGTGTCGGGGTCGTTGGGCGTGAGTGGGACGTGTGGTTTGTGTGTGTTGTGTGTTGTGTTTGTTTATATATATGTATATATATATATTTGTGTGAGTGTTTTTATATATATATTTATATATATATGTGTGGTTATGTGTTTGTGAGCGTGTTAGGGAGTGCTTGTGTGAGTGTGTAGGTGAGTGTGTGAGTGAGTGCTTGTGTGAGTGTGTAGGTGAGTGTGTCTGAGTGTGGGTGAGTATTTATAGGTATATACATATGAGTTTATATATATATATGTATATATATTTGTATATATATATGTATGAGTGTTTATGTGTGTGGTTGTGTGGTTGTGTGTTTGTGAGAGTGTGTGCTAGTGTGTGTGAGAGTGTGTGTGTGAGGGTGTGTGCTAGTGTGAGTGAGTGTGTGTGAGTGAGGATATATAGATACATATTTGTGTTTGAGTGTGTGAGTGTGTATATGTATATATAGATGTGTGTTTATATATATATATAGATATATGTGTGTTTATATATATATAGATATGTGTGTGTGTGTGTATTTATATGTATCAGTGTGTGTGTGTTTATATGTGTTAATATGTGTGTATATATATATATGTTAGTAGATATAAGTTAGTGTGTATATATATCTATAGAGTTATATATATATATATATATATATATATATATATATATATATATATATATATATATATGTATGTATATGTATGTGTATATATATATAATGATAGATATATATATAGGTGTGGTCGTGTGTGTGTGTGTGAGAGTGAGGGGGGGGAGCAGCTGAACTGGACTGGAACCAGTAGCAGCAGCTGCTGCTGTGTGGGGCAGCAGCCACCACACCAGCAGCAGCAGGGAGCTACAGCAGCAGCAGCATGTAGAAGCCCAGCAGCAGCAGCAAGTTGAACAGCAGCAGCAGCAGCAGCAGCAGCAGCAGGTTGAACAGCATAGCAGCGAGCGTGGGGGAGGTAGTTTGATAGATATATAGTTAGATAGATTGGTAGATGGATATTAGATGTCTAGATAGATATATAATAGTAGATAGTTAGATAGCTAGATAAATAGATAGTTAGGTAGATAGTTAGATAAATAAATACTAGATAGTTAGATACATAGATAGAAACATAGATAGATAGATAACTAGTTAGATAGTTAGATAGATAACTAGATAGGTTGATAACTAAATAGATAGTTAGGTTGATAAATGATAGTTAGGCAATTAGATAGATGATGGATAGATATATAGATTGTTAGATAGAAAGATAGTTAGATAGATAGATATATAGTTATATAGCTAGCTAGATAGATAGATACATAGATAGGTAGATAGATGGATATCTATATGGATAGTTATATAGTTAGATAGGTATACCTAGGTATAGATATATATATATATACCTATAGCTATATATATATCTATAGATATCTAGAGAGAGAGAGATAGATAGATTTATATATAGATATCTATACATAGCTAGATAGATAGTTAGATATCTAGGGGTATATATATATATATGTAAGGTAAGCTAAGGTAAGGTAAGGTAAGGTGTGTAGATACCTAGGTATATGCATATATATATTAGATATATATATTTTAGCCTAGATTATATCTAGATATATATGTTTATGCATAGTTAGTTAGCTAGAGGGGTAGTCGGGTTGAGTTTAGAGCGGTATCTCAATACCTTGAGATACCGAGGTATTTCAATACCTTAAGATAACCAAGGTATTGGGTTTCGAACGGGATTTTTGAGCAATGGCCTAGGAATAGTATTGGAGTGATTTTTATATGTATATGTGTATATATTTATGCGTGCTAGCATATGTTTTAGAGGGTATAGGCGGGGTATATAGCCTAGGTTGAGGTATCGGATACCGAGGGTATCCCGGTATCTCAAGGAGGCGAGTTTGTGAGTTTTCATGCTTATTGACCTCGGTTTGACCTAGAAATTCAGGAGCACCCTAGTTTGACCCAGACTTGACCGTAGTTAACTCGGTTGACCGCCAAAGTCAACTTTTGACCTAGTTTTGACCCAGAGTTGACTTTTTAGACCTAGAGTTGACTTTTTGACCCAGATTTTACCGGTTTGACCTGTTTGATCTAGAACGACCCTAGAAGCCTATTTTTAGTTATTTTATATCTGTTTAACTCATTAGAACCCTGTTTAACCTTGCTTTTTGCATAGGTCCTTGCGACACCGGTTCGGATCGGTAGTTGCTCAAGACGTCAGGCGAGTACATTCTCTGATAGTTTTCATTATCTGATGATTATTATGATTCAGCTTCTAGTATAGTATCATCTGATTATTCTGGCATAACACGAGACACTGACTGGTATTTCTGGATTCATTTACTTGCGACACGTACATTTCATGTTTCTGGCCTCTATTCTGGAATTACTACTGGCATCACCTACAGGCATCACTCATGTTCAGGCTGGACTCATCTTGATTTGCGTGTCGGGTCTTGGATCCACTTGTATTAGTCGGGGCGGGGAAATACTCGAGTAGACATATAAACATTCCTATCTGGCATCATCAGGAATCACTCCCTCTGGTCTAATCTGGAATGATAGCAGCCGCGCACCCAGTGCGCGGTGAGCCGTACTTACCCCTAGCCGTTTACATGTCGAAACAAGAATTTCAAAGACACCGAGTTCATTCTTTATAGTCTGGACTCTCATGCATTTCTTGACTTATCTCACTTACATATTTCTGAACTTGACTCACTACATATTTTTCATGCTGGACTCACTACACGTTCATGTGCACGGACTTGATCTTAGCTTAGATTTCCTGTATCTTACAGTTATTACTATTTTGCTCTGATATCCATGCATCTTTACCTTATGCACCAGTGACATATGTATATTTCTTGCTCCATACTTTATTTTATTCTTCTTGCTACTTGCTATAACTGTTTTATAGTTTTTATCATTTAAATGGAACTGCTGTTAGAGATGTACTTGCTCCAGTCCTGACTGGACATATTTTTTCCAGAGTATCCGAAGGAGTGGTGTCCGACGTTTTATGGACCTGAGCCTGTCGACGGTGCAGACAGGGACCCTCTAGTTTAGGAGTGATTTCCGGGTTGGTAGCCGGGATCACTAGGACCTTGTTGTTTTATTAGCTTTAGCACCGGATTTGTCTCCGGTTTTGGATTGAGACCTTGTATTGTATATTATTTTGGATATTGGTGTATTATTATTATGGATGTTGTGGTTGTTGTAGTAGTTGTTATTGGTTAGACTTTATAGCTGTTAGTCTTCTTGTTATCTTATCGTGCTTAGATTCGTGATTGAGTACTTGATTATCATTATGATATTGCTCCTCCGTTTGGAGTTGAGATCTTGGCAGATTTATATATACTTGTTTGTGTGGTTGCCCTCCTTTTGGAGAGGTCATGGCCGATTTTTGTGTGAGATTATTATCTAGATAGTTGACCTAGACAGCGTTCTACCGCCGATGCTGCGGCGTAGGCTGGACGTACCCACGACTCATGCCCGATTTTCGGGTGCGGGTCGTGACAAGTCCGGATCTTGATCCTCATCAGTTGCTCTGAACGTCAGGCGAGTACCTACCTCTGATCGTTTCTATTTCATGATAGTATTTATATCACCTGTTCTAGAACTGTAATACTTGATTCTGACATATTGTTACACGAGCTGGTACTAGTGGATCCCGTCATGAGATGTTATCCCCTTACCGTGTTCAGCGGGTACTCTATCACGTGTATTTCATCATGTGCTTCGGGTATTTATTCTCATGTGCTATCATGTGCTTTGTGTACTCTCGCCTTGATGTGCGCGAGTTATTTATCATGTACGTAGCGTGTCATGGTTGGATCCAAGAGTATTAGTGGGGGAGGGGAGTAAGAGTTGGTTATATGATCAAAGCCAAAAGGTATTCATGTGTATGTCGGTTATGCAACTCACGCATAACGAAGTTATCGTAGATTATTCATGTGCAACCTAAGTCGATCATATAACGAACTTGTGCTCAAGGCACTTAGCTAGTATTCATGTTTCCTCACATGCAGTTACTTCTCTACTACTTATATTATTCTCCAGTTTTACATTGCAGCTACTTTATCTGCTCCACCATGTATTTATTTTCCTGTGCATCTTGTATACTTTTCTATTGCTAGTCATATACACCTTACCATGTATTTGGAGTTGCCTTCAGAGTTATGTACTTTGCTCCAGTCCTGACTAGGCATATTATTTTCAGAGGATCCTGAAAATGTTTGCCCGACATTCTACGGGCCGGGCGTCGAGGAGTGTTGTGACCCGGAGACTGAGGAGGAGCCCGTCGAAGAGACGCCGTTAGCACCCTAGTTAGCTAGATGGGTTTTCCTGGGTTGTTCCCAGTTGCTATTCTGGATGACTGTATTTATTATTTTGTTGCTTCTGTGATATTGTAGACTTTAGTCTTGGACTGTATATCTGGATATTGTACTTGCTCTTTGGGTCTTGTTTCGTTGTGATATCTTATCGTGCTTTTACTCTTCCCCTAGTTGTTGTGATTGAGGCATATATATATTGCGTGGTTGCCCTCCTTTTGGAGAGGTTATATTGATATATTATTGTGAGATATAGATATTGTGACCTAGAACGAACCTTTACAGCGTTCTACCGTCGATTCTGCGGCGTAGGATGGATGTACTCACGACTCATGCCCGATTTTTCGGGTGCGGGTCGTGACAAGGGGTAACCACTATAAACCATCAGTCAAGCCTAGGTCCAACGAACCCTAGTGTAAACCCCCTCACCCAAAATAGGTATTTTGTGTGTATTTTATATTATTATATTTATTATAGATTATTTTAAATATTGAATTTCTTTAGAGTATTCTCTTAGTTAATTAGAAAATAAATTTCTTGAAATATTTAATTATATAAATATTTATTTAGAATCATTTTTAGGCTATTTTAGATTTTTGGAGATTTTTTAGAATTTTTGGGTAATTAAAACATTGGAAACGTAAATTTTTAGGACTTACATGATTTACTATGAGACCATACTTACATATTATTCCTACCAAATATTTATTTTAGGTTAAAATATTTAATTAGATTTTTCTGTAATTTATTTAGTATTTTAAAAAATTTATTTAGATTTTTGAAATTAGTTAGGATTTATTTGGATATATATAGTCTTAATATTAAATATATGCTAATTTAGTGTTAATAGATATTAATAAGATTATATATAAATTATTTATATTATCTTTAATTCTATTTTAAGATTATAAATTATTGAGATAAACGTAAACTCTATTTTAAATTAATTCAAATCATGAGCCTACTAGGAAAATAACTTCATGCATATCCTATCCTTATTTAAACTCATCCTAATCATATCCAAAGTAGCCAATTCTAGTCGTATTCAATTAAGTAGTCTCCACTAATATAAATACCTATTAGACTTATGGAATAAACTATCTTTCATATTTTTTTTCCCAAACTCCTCTCTTTTTCGTCCAAAAACAATAAAAATTCGTTATAAATTTAGCCTCATTTTCTAGTAGTTATGACGACTTAAAAAGACGATATCTCCTAGCTCCGGACTCCAAACGCAGTCCAATTTTTTTTATAACCGTATCAAGATTAGATTTATGAATATATAAATTATTTTAATAATTTTAGAACCTATTTTTCCATAATATTTTGAAAGTGACAGCTGTCTGAAATCAGACGCATTTTGGTATTTTTGAGATTACGGGAGATCCCGAACTCGGAATTACGAACCGTTTAAAGTTTCAAAAAGTTGACATGATAAACTTATATAAAATTATTTTTATAGAATTTAACATTCAAGTTAGCCTACTATAAAATTCGTGCAACATAGACATAAATAGAAAATTACTGAAAACTGTCGTCTGTGCGTCCTTGTGAACATAACTCTTTACCGACTTGTGATTTTGTAAAACCGTTGATTCTGATGTTCATGTAGTATTAAAATCTATAGGATTCAGCACACAAATCCAGGATTTGAGTTGGTTGACTTTTTGGTCAATAAATTGCCTCAATTTGCGTGCCATAGATTCCAAATCCGTAAAGTTGACTTTTTTTGGACCAAAATTAGGATTTAGCAATAAAATCAGATTATAATAAAATTAAAATACTATTTTAGGTTATTTTATTCAAAATTAAAATAGATTAAAATGGAGTAACATATTACCCACTTTTGTAACCTAACTTATTTAATTTATGTGATGGGTAGATCGGACGACGCCTTGAGTTGGGACTTCATTTTTTTTTAGACCAGGCAAGATACCTTGCCAAATTGCTTATAGTACTTTGCATGCTTATCATATTTTTATATATCCATTATATATGTGTTTTCTTTCAGTCGTAATTATATACTATATATATGTTGACACACACTTGACACATAGTATAATGGGAGGGGAGGACAATCAGTAGGCGTATGGGCTATATCCACTCTGGTAATCCATAGTAACTAGCACGCACTATAGTAGTTGTGTCGCGCTGGTCGCTACCCTCGCGGTATATCAATTTCTGGTGTCATGATGGTCGCTACCCTCGCGGTATGTCGATTTCTGATGTTCATGGACGTGTGTGTGAGTTGTGAGATTAGATAGAGTAGCTGTAAACCCCCTCACCCAAAATAAATATTTTGTGTATATTTTATATTATTATATTTAGATATTTAATTTCTTTAGAGTATTCTCTTAGTTAATTAGCAAATAAATTTTTTGATATATTTACTTATATAAATATTTATTTAGAATCATTTTTAGGTTATTTTAGATTTTTTAAGATTTTTCTAGAATTTTTAGGTAATTAAAACATAAGAAACGTAAATTTTTAGGACTTCTATGATTTACTTTGAGACCATACTTGCATGTTATTCCTACCAAATATTTATTTTAGGTTAAAATATTTAATTATAGTTTTTCTATAATTTTTTTAGAATTTTAAGAAATTTATTTATATTTTTGAAATTAATTAGGATTTATTTGGTTATATATAGTCTTAATATTAGATAGATGTTAATTTAGTGTTAATAGATTTTAATAAGATTATATATAAATTATTTGTATTATCTTTAATTCTATTTAAGATTATAAATTATTGAGATAAACTTAAACTCTATTTTTAAATTAATTCAAATCTTGAGCCTACTAGGAAAGCAACTTCATACATATCCTATCCTTATTTAAACTGATCCTATTCATATTCAAATTAGCCAATCCTAGTCGTATTCAATTAAGTATTCTCCACCATTATAAATATCTCATCTTTCATATTTTTCTTCCCCAAATTCACCTCTTTTTCGTCCAAAAATAGTCAAAATTCGTCATAAATTCAGCCTCATTTTCTAGTATGTTATGACGACTTAAAAAGACGATATCTCCTAGCTCCGGACTCCAAACGCGCTCCAATTTTTTTTGTTAGAACCATATCAAGGTTAGTTTTATGAATATATAAATTATTTTAATAATTTCAGAACTTATTTTTCCAGAAAATTCTAAAAGTGTCTGTTGTCCAAAATCAGACGCATTTTGGTATTTTCGAGATTTCGGGAGATCTCGAACTCTGAATTACAAACCGTTTGAAGTTTCGGAAAGTTGACATGATAAACTTCTAGAAAATTATTTTTACAGAATTTAAGATATAATTTTATTCTACTGTAAAATTTGTGCAACGTAGACGTAAATAGGAAACCACCGAAAACTGTCATCTGTGCGCCCTTGTGGCCATAACTCTTTACTGACTTATGATTTTATGAAACCGTCTATTCCAGTATTCATGTAGCATTAAAATATATAGGATTACATACACAAATTCAGGATTTGAGTCGGTTGACTTTTTGGTCAACGGATTGCCTCGATTTGCGTGCCACGGATCACAAATCCTTAAAGTTGACTTTCTTTGGATCAAAATTAGAGCTTAACAATAAAATAAAATTATAATAAGATTAAAATACTATTTTAGGTTATTTTATTCATAATTAAAATAGATTAAAATGGAGGAACCTATTCACCCACTTTTGTAACCTAACTTACTTAATTTATGTGACGGGTAGATCGGACGACGCCTTGAGTTGGGACTTTATTCTTTTTCAGATCAGGAAAAATACCTTGCCAAATTGCTTACAGTATTTTTTATGCTTAGTATATTTTTGTATATTTATTGTATTTCTGTTTATTCATTGCATGTGTAGTTTTCTTTCAGTCATTACTATATATTAGATATGTTGACACACACATGGCACTTAGTATCATGAGAGGACAATCATTAGGCTTATGGGCTTTTAACCACTCTGGTAAACCGTAGTATATAGCTCACACTACGGGCGTGTGTCGTGCTGGTCGCTACCCCGCGGTATGTCGATTTCTGGAGTCTCGCCGGTCGCTACCCCCGCGGTATCGATTTTTGATGTCCACTGACGAGTGTGTGAGTTGTGAGGTAGATCGAGTAGCCTACCCTTGCCCATACGTCAAAAAATTATCCTCATTTGCATTCATATAGATTATCTTGTACAGCGTACTTATATATTTTCTACCTATTATGCATGTTTACTGTATTCAAATTGGCTTGCTTCTATGTATCTTGTTACGTCCCTCTAAGGACCTGGTCCCTTTCCAGTTGTATCTTTTCTTGAGTATTCGCAGGAGCACGGATTTGGATGGTTATATATGTTTTGAGGATGTCTTCTCTTCGAGCCTGTGATTGTTAGCTGGTATTCTTATATTGTGTTATTGTGTTGTACTTTTATATTCGAGTTGGTAGTGGATTTGTTTCCATCCGACTGTCATCTTTAGACACTTCTTATTGAGATCTAGTTATATAGATGTTGGTTATTTATTTATATTGATTTTCTATGGATAAAATTTAGATTATATCCTGTGACTTGTGATAGATTTATACCACTTGTGGATTGATATTCATATTACAACTTACGTGTGGATTTTGGTTTCCATATATTGGAGTTGCCATATCCATACGGCTGGCATGCTTACGTGTCCTAGTCCTACATATTTTTTGGGACTAGGGCGTGGCAGTAGCCTACCCATGCCCATATGTCAAAAAGTTATCCTCATTATGCATATTCATATAGATTGTCTAGTACAACGTACTTATATATTTTTTGTCTATTATGTATGTTTTACTGTATTCAATTGGCATGCTTCTATGTATCATGTTACGTCTCTCTGAGGACCTGGTCCCTTTCCAGGTGTAGACGATCTTGACTATTCGCAGGAGCACGGATCAGGACTTGCTACTGATCTCTCTTTCGAGGAGGCCTTCTCTTTGAGCCTCATTGTTCATTAGATGTACTTATTTTGTTCCTCTTATATTCTAGTTTCGTAGTGGATTTGTCTCCACCCAACTACTTATTCTTATCAAGCATTTTATACTTGATTCAGTTATATAGTTGATTAGTTATTTGATTCTGTGGATGAGATCTAGTTATGCCCTATGACTTGTGACAATATATATATACCACATGTGAGTTAATATTCATATTACAGCGTACGTGTGTATTATGGTATCCATATATTGGAGTTGCCATATACATACGGCTGGCATGCTTACGTATTCCTAGTCCTACGTATTTTTGGACTGGGACATGACACCTAGTGTCTCAATCACAAGAACAATAGGAACAATAATAAGATGTAAGTTCAGTTGAAATATAATAGTAAAGCCTCCCAAACTATAATATACAAATGATCATGATGCTGGTGAACACAAAATGAATAAACTAGTCAGAATCTGAGTCATATATGATCAACCCTAGGATATGTCAATCATGCTAATGCCCGTAGGCTAACGGATCAAACCAAAATATGAGCTAAACTCGTGCTCGATGGCTAAATGCCAACAAAAGTATAATATACATCAGTATGGGAAAGTAAGAAAATCTACTCAAGCGGTCTGGTGCTCTTGGTGGCCACCATCCTCAGAAAAGTACGAAAGATCTTCCGGTGCTGCTACTAGGTATGTCCATACAAAACTAATGGGTTCAGACCACTAAATAGCAAGTACCACAAAAGAAGCCAATCTAGGAACTTAAACCAATAACACAATCATTACAAATACTGAAAGTAAAGACTGAATGTAAATGATCTCAGGATAATAAAGGAAATACTATAAATCTGCAATGAGACATATCCTGAACTGATAATCAATAGAGTAACAAGTGCAAAAAATAAAAGTATGATCATGTAAAGCCTAGACTAACCATCATCCATAAATCATGGTAAATCATATAAGTACGGCTTGATACTTTAGCTAACTAGGGGTTATCACAATCCTAATTACTAACAATTATAACGCGACACTAGAGTTCCTTCTGATCGCATTCCCTTGCAGTCCGTCCGGGATATCTATACGCATAAACCAGCATCGGATACTCCTCAAGATACTCCACAATATAAATCACTTGATACTCCTCAAGCTAACTGTATAAATAACCGGGACTGCATGCAATCTAGAAAAATTTCTAGCCATGTACTGAGTGAATCTCTAGTTATAAACCCTTAGCAATTTCTTATATGAATCTGGGTGTACCATTTTATAGAATCCATCCTAGACATGATGCAACAAAATAAGTTTTAATAGTAATATAAACAAGTTTAATATATATTGCACAAACAGACTCATGTAAGCCACGATAACAACCAAGCCACGTGTAACCAAGTGAAGCCAGGTAAAGCAAAGTGATGCCATGTCAATCCAGGTGAAGCCAGGTAAAGCCATGCGCAACCATGTGAAGTCATGTCCAACCAGATGAAACCAAGTGAAACCAAGTCAAGCCATATCCGATGAAGCCATGTAAAGTCATGCCAAGTCAAGTACAGTCAATCATGTCATCACGTGTAGCTGAGCAAAGCCGGGTAAAATTGAGTAAAGCCAAGTCAAGTCAAGTCAAGTTATCTAAAACCATGTAAGTTAATGTCCAAATCTGGTCAAGTCATCGCGTGTCCAAGCAAAAGCTTGAAGTATCAAAAAAGAAAATCACGAAAACCAAGAATTTCTAAAGAAAGTGCACGATCGGTATACCGTCGTTACAGTCCAGTACATAGTCGGTATACCGGTCCAGAGATAGGAAAAATACAGCAAGTTCTGGATTCAAACAAATTGGTTCCCCGTCGGTATACTGCACGATCGGTATACCGTCGGTACAGTCTAGTACACCATCGGTATACCAGTCCATAGATAGGAAAATATAGCAAGTTCTGGATTCGAACAAATTGGTACACTGTTGGTACACTATAGTATACCGTCGATATGACGTTCCACGTAGGCAAAAAGTTACTGGAAAATAAAGTTCAATAAATCGGTATACCGTCGTCACATCCTAATACGTCGTCGGTATGCCGGCCAAGACAAATATCTTGAAGTCGGTCAACAAATGTCGGCAGGATCGGTATACCATCGGTATACTATAGTATACCGTTGGTATGCCGATAGGGTTCACAGAAAATATCTAGAAATTAAGTCAGTCAAAATCAGTATAGTATACCGTCGGTATGCTAGTTTCCAAGAATAAATATGGTGAAGTCAAGTTTGATTTTCGGGACCCAAATCAAACTCCAAAAATTACCAAAACCAAGTCTAATAAGAAGTCAAGTCTAGGGTAAGTCTCATATCACAATATGGACTAAATTTTACGGTCACAACTCCGGTACCATTTCCGTTAACGAGTTACCAAAAAGGGACCGGACAAGATTCTACTAGAAATCAAAATTGAGACGGTTACTAGGCTAGAAATTATGATATAAACAACTATAGTAAAGCAAGTCTAAGCAAAAAAATAACAACCAAGCTCCAAAAAAATAAAATAACAGAAAGTAAAAGAAGTTCACGAAATCGACAAGGTGTACTTGCCTAATGCGAGCTCCCAACCTAAACTTTCTAGTCCACTACCACGAAGGGGTTTAGAAACCATACTCCAGGTCTCAAAACCATGCTTCCAAGCTCAAGAAAGAAATAAAGAAAAGAGGAGAGAGAAAAAGAAAGAAATAAAATGAATCAATTACTATTTATAGAGAAATCTCTCAAAAATATCTCAAAAATATCCCAAAAATGTCTTAAAAAGTAAAACAAATATCTACCAGACAGTATACCGTTGGTATACCGGTCAGGTAGTAAAGTTTCAATTTTGAAATTTTTGGACTTCCTCGAGATCCAATAAAATTCAATAACTAGCACTAAAATACGTATCTGTATAGAATACGAATACTGTGAGAAGAATCTCACAAAGACCCCCTTCAAAGTTTTCAAACTGAGTTTGGAATGCTTTGAATAAGAAGCATAGAGGAGAGGACTTTGGGCCGCATGGATGGCGGGTCGTATGGATGAGTCTTTGCTAGGCTGTCAAATCTCTATTTAATGCAGGGTTCGGCTCGATCCTTGAATAGATTTCTTAGGACTCTGAGCCAACGACAGTTTTTGAGGAGATAAATACGGATTACCCAAATTGTGGCATCAGGTTCGTCCTCATAACTGTCTAGTTTATTATCTCAATATTTCATACGTGCCTCAGGAGCCTATAAATAGGCGGGCTAGGGAGGAGAGAGAACTCTTGTCTCTCGGCTTCCTCTCATTTTATGAAAGAAAATATCGAGGGTGACTGTCTATCTCACCAAGGGGTTCATCCAAAGTAGTGTCAATCTGTGGCCCCCGGATACTGGCCTTCTCTCTAGAGGTAGGGGTGTGTCATGGTGGCAGGCATATACACACACAGAGACACAAGTACACGGCCTCGTAGTGTGGATGTGAAATCATCTAGAACACGCACAGGCCCCCTGTAAAGTTCTGCCGCATGGATGAGCAATCGTCTGCAATATGCGGGCAGGGCCTATCTATGGCTTGGACACCAGGATGAAGACTCGGTCCATGCGCGCAGGGCCCGCCTGTGGCTTGGTCACTTGGACGAGGCCTTCTCTTGCCCATGGGTGCCGTCGTTGTATATTTTTGCGCTCTTCGTTGAGACTAATATGCGTTCTATTTATGCAGGTTTTACCACCTTTTTTGATGCCCAAGATAGAGCATGGAAGGATATCATAGAACCCGTCATTAGAAGAGAATGCCAACCTTATGCGATTATTTTTTGTCAAGAACCGATCCAGGAGACGAGGGTGAACATCCTGCATCATGTGTGGAGTTGTCCCTGTTTATGCAGCATGCTTGTATCGTTGCTCTCCTTTATGGGACTTGCTACCGGCCAGGAGACTGCGGTGTCGATGTCATGATTTGGATTAATTATCATTCTTGTCTTCGGTCTCTCCGTATGGTTGAAGAGCGCCTGATCCTGCTCCTCCCTTGTTATCAATCAGTATGGGGTCTTTTATATATATTGAGGTTTGCACTGTAGAGGGATGATCCAGAAAGTATTGAGTTCTACTGCGGGATCGACTTGTGTCAGTAGCGACAATAGCACATAGGGGCACCTCTAATAAAAAAGGTTCGCATCGGCGAGACTTCATAAAAACCCTTTAAAATGAGTTTCCATCATATATACTCATGATATTTGAATATTTTTAATAAAAAACCCTTAGAAATGGATTTATATCATATGTACTCATGACATTGAATATTAATCAACAAAGTCTTCCCTTTTCTAGAATTTTTTTTTTGTATTTGTCGTAATTCATGTTATGGACTTAGGGTATTATGCTAGAGGTAATATGGACATAGCACAACACCGCAGTCTTTCACGGATATCCCACTGGTGGATCTTTGGTGGACCTATCACTTCTTGCACACTTGAGTGCAAGTAATAAATTCGAAACAAGCCACGACAGAGGTGATATGGACGTGGCAGGTTCTATGGACCTAACACTGCTAGCGTACTTAGAGTTAAGTACAGGTGCTAAGTTTAAATGACGACCAATATCAGAGATAATATAGACGTGATAATTGATACTCAAGTCGGAAGGTTTTACTCAGTGGTAATATGGACATGGAAAACCCTACTAGGGAGGATGTGAGAACGATAGCTCAGAGGTAACGCGGATGTAAGCTAATCGATAGTCATACCGAGAGGTTATGTATGATTCCAGTATTTTTGTGAAAGGAAAGGGAAACGAGACAGAGATAATATGGACATGGTTGTTTTCTTTTGATGGATAACATGGGCAGCTCATGGTTCAAAGGTAATATGGACGTGAACCATTTGCTCTTGTTGAGGACATCCCACTAGGGGATATCTGGTGGACATATTACTTCTTGTGCACTTGAGTGCAAGTAATAAGTTTGAAATAAAACCCTATCAGAGGTGATATGGACGTGATATATTTTGTGGACCCATTACTTCTTGTACACTATAGTGCAAGTAATAAGTTCGAAATAAAACCCTATCATAAGTGATATGGACGTGATAGGTTTTGTGGACCCATTACTTCTAGCACACCTGAGTGTAAGTAATAGGTTCGAGACAAGCCTTGCCAGAGGTGATATGGACGTGGCAAATTTTGTGGACTTAATACCGCTGGCGTACTTAGAGTTAAGTACGGGTGATAAGTTTAAATGACTTAAATGATGACTGATGTCAGAGATAATATAGGCGTGATAATCGATAGTCATACATAGAGGTCTGCGCAGAGGTAATATGGACATGGCAAACCCAACTGGGGATAATCGGTTAGGACAGTAGTTCAGGGGTGATATGAACGTGAACTAATATCTAAGAGAACTGATTGTGAGTGGTCTACCCGAAAGTGTGGATAGACCTAAGAATTGCTCTACTGGAGAGCTTTTGAGGATCCACTATCTGTTAAGTATTCAGGGAAGTACTTATTATGCTTACATGCTTGCCGAGGATGAACGACGGGGAATATATACTGTACATTTTGGTTGTCCAGCTGATAGTAAGGGGAGTAGAGGTCTAGCTTAGATATAGTATTTTTTAAGAAACTTATCGTTGATAGGCATCATGAGCAAGTCGCCATTGGGTTTTGCGAGCCGGTAGGCACCATTAGAGAAGACGGACTCCACGATGAACATACCCTCCCATTTAGGTTAGAATTTATCCACCATTTTGTGGGTCATGACCATCAGTCTTCTTACTGTCAGGACTAGGTCACCCACTTGGTAAGTCCTCTTCTTGACCCATTTGTTGAATGATCCCGAGAGGTGTGCTTGGTATAGCTTAATGCGTTGTTGAGCTAAGAGACGATTATCGTCGAGCGCATATAACTCTTGTAGCCGTCGGTGGTGATTGCCTTCAACAGTCAATTGGTTGGAGAGGGCCACGGAGAGAGGAAATTTGGATCTCGAGAGGGAGGACTTTCTCGCTCCCGTAAACTAAGGAGAATGGTGTACTACCAAAAGGTGTCCGGACCATAGTTCGATAGGCTCATAGACATTCATCCACCTTCTCATTCCAGTTACACGTATTTGATGACACAAATTTTTGAGTAGCTTTATGATGGTCTTGTTGAATCCTTCCGCCAGACCATTTGTCGTTGGGTTGTAGGCCATCAAGGCTACATTCTGGATTCAATTTTTGTCATAAAACTGATAAAAAGTATGACTTGTAAACTATGGACAATTATCATGGATGATCCTCCGTGGTAAGCCGAAGTAGTATATGACGTGATGCTTGACAAACCTAATCATGTTTGAGCTCTTAACTTCAATGAGTGGAACAACTTTCGCCCATTTGGAGAAGTAGTCGGTGATAACCAAGATGGATCGATATCCCTTAGAATAAGATGGACTAATTAGCCCAATAATGTCCATTCCCCACGCTTCAAATGGCTAAGATGCTACTATTGGGTATAGGAATTATGAGGGCTGGTGGATAAAGTCTGCGTAGATTTGGCACGCTTGGCACTTTCTCTCATAGTCAACAGCCTCCGCTAACATTATCGGCCAATGGTAACCCATTCTCCAGAGATGGTCCTGTAGCTTGGGTCCGGGCTGATGGGCACCATAAACTCCGTCGTGAGCCTCGCAGAGAGCCTGCTTTGCTTCTGCATTCGTTAGACATCATAGAAGAAGACCATCATAGGAACGATGAAACAATATTTTGGTAGTCGTATCATAATAGAACCGGAGGGAACGTCTTCTGATGGAAGTGGCTTCCTTTGGATTCTTGGGGATAATTATATAGACTGCGTAGTCGATGAATGGGAGTCTCCAGTCTTGGGAGTCAGTGCTTGTCTCTACTGAGTAGCTCAGGCACAGACATGGGTTCTTCTTCGGGCAGACCAGCTCTTAACCGACCACTGTGATCAGTTTATGAGTATTGACTGGAACAGCTAAAGAGACTGCGAGGCCGGCCAGAGCGTCAACCTTGATATTTTGCTGTCAAAAGATGTTCTCTATAAAGAACCCCTTAAAGGTGGAGAATATTCCAGTATGGCTTGGTGTTAAGGGATCAAGTCCTCGTGCTAGACCACGTATTCACCCCTGACCTGACTGACTATCAGCTTGGAATCGCCATAGGCTTCCAGGTAGTCCACTACTACTCGTTTATCGAGTTCGAGCTCAATAACGAGGGTGTTGTACTCTGCCATATTGTTGGAGAATGGCTTTGTAAGAGAGTAAGCGCGATTTATGACCAGATCATGTAAGAAAATTAATACTATCCCAACGCCAGCGACAATATCGCCTTTGGGCCCTATTCTTAAAGCACTGTCAAAGAATATTCGCCAAACAACTTCTGCAATTATGGTCATGTTTGAGCCAGTTACTTCGTCTGGTATCTCCTTATAGAGCTTCGAGGTTTTAGATACAGGATGGGCTGCCAGGAAATCTGTTAATGCTTGGTCTTTGATCGCCTTTTGTGGGACAAATACAATGTCGTATGGCGACAACAGTATTGTCCATGTAGCTAGGCGAGAGTTGAGCGCTCCGGATTTAGTCATAAGGACCTTGAGAGGATAAACTCACGAGATCACATGGATGATTTGTCCTACAACGTAATGCCAGATCTTCTGAATGATGAAGGCCAGAGCGAGGGACTCCTTCTCAATGAGGTTGTATATATGCTCTGCGTCGGCTATCATTCTATTGAGATAGTAGATGGTATGTTCTTGACATACATCACTTTTTTGGGCTAGTAGAGCTCCGAGGGAGTGATCCAGTGCCCACACATATAGTAAGAAGGGTCTTCCCACGATGGGGCTACCAATATTGGAGGATTCATGAGATACTCCTTGATGTCATTGAAGGTGTGCTGGCATTCTTCGTTCCAGACAAAAGAGACTTCCTTCTTCATAAGCTGAGTGAACGGCTAACAACATCCAGAGAGATTTGATATGAATCTCCTGACGTATGCCAGTCTTCCTTGAAGGCCGGGAAGTTCTCTAAGGTTCTTCGGTGGGTGCATTTCAAGGATGACTTTAGTCTTGTCGGGGTCCACATGGATACCCTTCAAAGTTATGATAAAACCCAAAAATTTAACGCTGGAGATTCCCAGAAAGGATTTGGTAGGATTCATCTTGAGCTGGTGCGCACGCATGAGGTTGAACACATAATTCATATCTCGAAGGTGATCATCTTTGGAGTGACTCTTGACAGCAATGTCATCAATGTAATACTCTACTATATTAAACAGACATTCAAGGAATATGGTGCTCATAGCTCGCTGGTATGTAGCACCTGCATTCTTCAGACCGAAGGGCATGACTCTGTAGCAGTATGCTCCTATCGGCGTTCGGAATGATGTATGCTTCTCATCTTCAGAAAATATCTCGATTTAATTATAGCTTGAGAATCTGTAAGTCTATAAAGGACATGCGCTCGAATCCACAAGTATTGTTGATCATTATATCTGTGATCGAAAGAGGAAACTCGTCCTTAGGGTATACCGTGTTCAAATCACAAAAGTCAATACAGATCTGGATCTTCCCGTTCTTTTTGACGACAGGCACGATATTGGCTACCCAATGTGGATATTGTTTCTCGCTGACAAAGCCACTAGCTATCAGTTTGTTGACTTCAGCTTCGATGGCATTCATGATGTCCGGCCAAAACTGTTATTGTTGTCGTTTGACTGGCTTAGCGTTCGACAAAATATTGAGTTTGTGGACCGTAATTTGGGGGTCCAGTCCTGGCATGTCATCGTAACTTCATGTGAGGACATTAATGTATTCTCTGAGAGCTATAGCAGGGATTCTCAACCCTTATTGGATAGACTCTTGCTGATGAAGATAGGTTTAGGGGAGGATTCGTTGTCCAGATCGATTTGTACGACTTCGTCCTCAGTGGAAGATTTTCGTTATTCTAACCATTGTTTCGGATAATAAACGAGAGAGAATATAGAAAATGAGGTCTTATGCGAAAACCTGCCTTTTCTTCGGTGTTTACAAACAAGATTGTACAATTTAATCCTATACGAGGATGTCTAAGTATAATTTATTTAATCTGGGTAAATATTGCTATAGGTGTCTGATCTGCAGTCGATCACTTTAGCCCTTGGACCACACGATGTTGAAGAAGTGTCGTGAAAGACAGAAAGCAGGTTCGAAGGTTGCTAAAGAGGGTAGATGCCCGATGCCAAAGTCGTTGATCCCTTCTCTTTGCCTGAGCTCTGGATTCTTCTCTCTCTCTCTCTCGACCTCCAATTTTCAACCTTTCGACCTCGGATCTGATACTGGATTCCTTGACCAATTTTTGATCGTTCGATCTTCAATTTTTTGACCTTTTCCTCTGTTGATAGAGGTCTCTATTTATAGAGTTTTTAGTGACAGTGATCACTTAGTCGGCGTAGAGACCGAGTAGTGGAAAGTACATCACCCTTTTACACGACGGTTTAAGATAACCAATGCCTGCGTATAGATGACCTTTTGAGTGAGCATGTGACGCGCGTCCAACTAAGGGACAGAACGCGTATATCTGCTGCAAAGATCATGGCGTGGAAGCTACGTAGGTAGTTATCCCTTGTGTAGAAGAGGTTGGCGTAGAAGCCAATGACTGTCACCATGGCATAGAAGCCAAGTAGGCATAGAAGCCGAGTAGGCGTAGAAGCCGAGCGGGCATAGAAACCGAGTGGGCATAGAAGCCGAGTAGGCGTAGAAGCCGAGTGGGCATAGAAGCCGAGCAGGCATAAAAGCCGAGTGATGTGGACGTTTTAGCCGAAATTATGACTCTTGGAGATATAATCAAATCTCTTGCATTAAATGCAGAGATCTGCCCCCATCCTGCGCATTAAATGCAGAGGCTTGTCTTTAAGATTTGCCATCATTCTACACATTAAATACAGATACGCGCCTCAAATTCTGTACGAAGAGTAACTGCTGATGTGGCGGTCTGTTTGCCTTCTGTGGAGCGTAAGAAGCTCATGTCTGCCAGTGTAAAACTGGGAAGCGTCTCCCTTGTATGCGTAAGAGCTGTTTACGCAAGGGGAATGTCACTAGACGACGGTTTGGTGACATTTAATCAAATCTCCTGCATTAAATGCAGAGATCCGCCATTATCCTGCATATTAAATGCAAAGGCGTATTTTGAAGGTGTGCCACCCTTCTGCGCATAAAATGCGGAGACGTGCCTCGGGCATCTGTCAGTATTCGGTGTATTAAATGCAGAGACGTGTCTTGAGAACCTGTCACCGCTCTGTGCATTAAATGCAGAGACGTGCCTCGAGCCCTGCACGAAGAGCAGCTTTTGATGCGGCAGGTTGTTTGTCTTCTACGGAGCGTAAGAAGCTCACGTCTGCCAGTGTAAAACTGGGCAACGTCTTCCTTGTATGCGTAAGAGCAGTTTACGCAAGGGGAATGTCACTAGACGACGGTTTGGTGACATTTAATCAAATCTCCTGCATTAAATGCAGAGATCCGCCATTATCCTGCGCATTAAATGCAAAGGCGTGTTTTGAAGGTCTGCCACCCTTCTGCGCATAAAATACATAGACGTGCCTCGGGCATTTGTCAGTATTTGGTGTATTAAATGCAGAGACGTGCCTTGAGAACCTGTCACCACTCTGCGCATTAAATGCAGAGACCTGCCTCGAGCCCTGCACGAAGAGCAGCTTTTGACGCGGCAGGCTGTTTGTCTTCTGCGGAGCGTAAACAGCTCACATCTGCCTGTGTAAAACTGGACGGCGTACTCCTTTGTATGCGTAGAAGCGGTCTACGCCAAGGAAATATCGGTAAATGTCAGCCTGGGTGGCAGTGCCGCGCCATTATTATAGCCGTCGCTTGGGTTGTCGTACAGTACTCTTTAACAGGAGTCCAGACGTCAGGTTCATTGCATGATCTGACAGGTTCATTTCGAAGAATACGAAGCATTCCTCGTACACTTCAATACTGCATTGAAAGCGGTTGAGTTTTACGCCATAAAGGCAATGTAGCATCCTTTTTACACTGAAGCAGCCTGGACATACTGCATTACGCGGATGGTCTTTGAGCCTATTTTTATGCTGTGCACAGCGAAAAAGCTCCATTGTACGTTTTGATGGCTCTGAGGTCCTATGTTTATGCTACCCTGCATCAACATGCTACGTAGAGCTATCCGGCGTATTTTTTATGCTTCTACAAGACCCCCTTCAAAGCTTTTAAATTCCTCGTAATTTGAAATGCTTTGAATGAAGCATGAACCGTTCCTCAGAATTTGAAATGCTCTGAATGGAGCTTTGAAATGGTCAAGTCTGATACGTTCTTTCAAGGCTGACTTTATGGTGTAGTTATTGGGGATCGGTGTGATCTCTTTCGCCTATAAAAAGGCTGAGGAGTTTTAACCTGTTCTTCCCATATTTCCTTTACCACACAGAGATGATGGCCGGAGTTCGTCGGGTCGACTTGAGGAAGAAGGAGACCATGTTCTTCCAGCATGTAAGGAGCCGAAAAAGATGGCATCTTCGACCAAATGTCCTCTGCAACGATGGATCATGGAAGGATATCATAGCATCCTTTGCTCGGGATAATCAGCAACTTTGTATGGTGGTTCTTCGGGAGAGAGGAAGGGTCGTATTTGACCAGGCAGCTTGCAAGTGGTGCCTTCTCCCGTTACCTGGGACGAGGGCAGACAAACTAGCTGCTGTCCGAGATTGGGTTGGGTGTAATACCTTAGCACAATCTGTCACGGTGCTGGACGCAAAAAAGCAGATTTACCCTGCTTCTTCGTATTGGAGGATGGGTCTAGGCCCATTTTTGTATCCACCCGCCGTTGATCATATGTCAGTCATTTTGCGGTCAACAACTGGCTGTTGGAGGAGATGAAGAATGCCGCCCATGCGAGAACCTGGCCGAAACAGATTCTGGGCGCAATCTTTAAATAAAAATGAGAAACCCTTTATAGACGGGATTTCCCTCATATGTAACCATGAAAAATGAAGAAAAACCCTTGTAGACTGGATTTCCCTCATATGTAATCATGATTTTTAATAAGATCGTCTTCTTCATTGCATATGATTATTTTACCATACTCTGTTGTGAAGTCTGAATATGTGTAGCTTCGACATGTCTGATAACTTTACGTCGACTCTGTTAGAAATAGTGCTAGGTCATGTCCTGTCTTTTACGCATAACTAAAGATGCGCAGAAAGCCGCTTTAGCAGTCGAGTGTTCGAACTGTCCTGCTGTTAGGGATGAGGAACCGCGTAGAATTCTGAACTGTTTTTACTTCTGATAAACAGAATTTTTGTTCAGACCGTCGTTTTCAAGAATGATTTCTCGAAAATCCCTTGGGACAGGGCGAGAACTGGCTGTCAAAGACTGAGTTGCCATCTTGAACTGTTTAGACAAAATATTCAGACTGGATTCTGGATGAACTTTGAATCGACCCATGAAGAAGAGTAATTTTTAATGTTGAACTCTGTATGCCTTGGGTACTTGGGATATTTTGAGGTCAAGGAGGAGTATCTTCTGTGTGAACTCCTGTAATTGACCGCCTTGAGAATTGTTCAGATGTACTGTACTGGCCTGCGCATTTCTTAGATATGCGAAAAGTCGTGGAGCGTAAAATCATAAGTTTGTTGCCTCTGAGCGTAAAAAGGCACCGAGCGTGAGATCATGGATTCGTAGCTGCTGAGTGTGAATTCGTAGGTTCGTAGCCTCTCGAGCGTAAAAGCTACCGAGCATAAAAGTATCCGGACGTAGAACCATAGACTAGTAGCCTGTGAGCGTAAAACCGTAGATCCGTAGCTGTCGAGCGTAGAAAGCTCCTTAGCGTAAAAACTGTAGATTTTGTAGCTTCTGAAAAGAAAATCTTCCGAGTGTGAAGTCGTGGATCTGTTGCCTCTGAGCGTAAAAAGCCACCGAGCACGAGATCATAGATTCGTAGCTGCTGAGCGTGAAGTCGTAGGTTCGTAGCCTCTCGAGCGTAAAAGCTATCGGGCATAAAAGCATCCAGGCGTAGAACCATAGACTAGTAGCCTGTGAGCGTAAAACCGTAGATCCGTAGCTGTCGAGCGTAGAAAGCTCCTTAGCGTAAAAACCGCGAATCTTCCTCGCACGAAAACTTTTCGAATTTGCTGACTATCCGCCTTCTCTGAGTAAATAGGCTGACGTAGTCCCCAATCATAATGTGAGATTTGGTCCGGGATTCGAGGAGTCCATCCAAACTCTATATATATCCTAAGTTTCTGAGAGAAAAACTTTTCATCCGTCTTCTGCGAAAGAAAGCTTTTGTCTGTTCGAGTTCTTCTTCATTTCTTCTCCGAGTCTTCGAAGTCTCCAGTAATGGCCTCGAAACAAGCCTCCTCCACTAAGGGAAAGAAGGTTGCTTCTTCTTTCTGTTCTTCTGCTCAAGCGGGGGCGACTTCCATCGGGCACGGCGAACTTCATTCTGAACGAAGCATCCCGCCGACTAGCAGTGCACCTGGCTTAAAGGTAGAGTTTTTGGGACAAAAACGAACGACTGAAAACCCTTCGCACATGTTGTACGTGAACGCGCTAGGTCGTCTCCTGTGCTGATAGCCTCTTCGAGGAAGATGATGCACAGAGATGTTTCATCTTTTACGCCCATATTTCTAATATGTTAGCGCAAAACTCTATATTTTTGCAGTCTGGCATAAAAGTTTTGACTGTCGAAAGTTGGCAAATACTATAAAATTTGAGTGTTACGCAGGGATGGAAATTTTGGCGTAATAACCCAATTTTATCAATCTAGCGTAAAGCACAGACTGTATACAGCCAACCTTGAATTTTACATTTTTAGGAAATGGATTCCAGCGTAATAACTCAAGTTTTTACAGCCTTGGCGTAAAGCACAGACTGTTGATTTTCTGCATATGCTGCAAGTTTATAGAAACTGACTTGTCTTTCTTGTATTTTGCAGTTAACTTGCATGCGTCTCCATTAGCCGATGTGATGGGTTCTGCTGCAGGGATGCTGCACTCCAACTATCTGGAGGATCTGTCGTACGTGACATTTTCTATCTTCGGGCCCCAGTATCCTGAAGGAAGGAAAATTTTGATATCGGCTCAAGGCGAGCGAACGCTGCTGAACTTGATCAACGAAGAGCCCCTGACGTATATAGACAGGGACCAATACATAAAGCCGGCTTTCCTCTTCGGGGACATGATCGACAAGCAGTCCCAGACGAAGCCCAAGAAAGAACTCTGGGTTTTCCCTGCTGGGAACTTGGTTTTGTATCTGCCCAAGATGCCGAGGGACTATCCCATATCGGCATTCTTCCATGATACACATCCCAGGAGGATGTCGTGGACGTTGACTCCTGATCTTCACGGCAGGCCGGGGAAGATATTTTATTTGCAAGGAGCTGACCAAGGGTCGTTTGTCAGCTGCCCTACCGGCAATGTGACGATATTTAGGGGACTGTACCCGGACAGTGTCCCGAGTGAAGACAGTTTAGTGATCCAGCCGGTCGAATTACCGACTTTCTGCAATGATTCCATGGGGCACGGGGGAGTATACCCTAAGGTGAACCCTCGGACAGGCGGGTGGATCACCCCCACAAATCTTCGATGGGCTCGCTTAGCTGATTGGGCCCTGAAGTATTTTTAGACCGAGCTGGAGAACATTGGTCTGTTTGCAGCTGTGAGTGCCACCAGCGTTGGGTTGCCTCTCAACCCCAACCTGTTTCGGGCACTGATAGAGCGATATATCTCGCTCACCGGGACTTTCGCCACTCCACTGGAGGAGTTGGGATTGGCCCTCCACGAGATGGCAGAGATCTCGAGACTGCCGATGGAGGATACTCCATATGAAGAGTATGTTCCCACGAACCGGGAGCTGGGGAATTCAGACCCTCTGGTAGTGGAAGTGTATCAGTAGCTGATGTGTCACTACCTCGCTTGCACCGCTTTTTATAACGAGCCTTCAGATTTGGCTCACGTCAGTAAATGGACGTCCTACCTCTTCTTTCACCGGTCCAGGACTGCTAAGCCGGAGAAGGTATTGGAAGGCAAGGATCTGCCTTTAAATCCTCTAAGCGTGCTTAACGCTCAGGTAGTTGACGATCTCATGGAAGACGCTGGGGCTACGGAGTGGATCCTTGACGAAGGGGTAGGAAAGTATCATGTAGGCACTAAGGCCTATAGTTATTTGAGGCGTTGCCGCAGGCCTCTGTCCAGGGAAGCTCAACTGGCTGGCTTCCTCTCCATATGGCTGCGCCGACTGGTGGTACCCGGTATCGCATCTGCGGACCGCATTCACCGCAATACGCTATGGCTTGTAGTGCGTCTGGTGTTTAGGGCAAGACTGGGCTTGCTCCCTGCCATGGTGTGCCGCATTCAAGCTGGCCTGAGGGCCATGACTGACGGGCTGCTCGTTGATGAAACTCGGCGTGATAGCTTTCCCAGGGTAGAATTACCATACCTGTATCTGATGGGATATTTAATTCTTCATAACCCCAGGGTTATGTCTCCCGGCTCTGGCAGTAGTTCGGGGGCTAGTTTCTTGTTGAACTATCAGAAATCCTCCTAGAACGTGACTACAGTTATAGACTATCGGCGGGCTCTGAACCTCAGTCATAGCTGGAAGCTCTTCTGCACGGTTCCCCCTGTACATCTCAATCAGCAGGGGATCAGACTTCAGGACGTAGGCGACGGGAAGACCGTTCTTTCTCCCGAGTCTTTTAATTGGTTGGTCTGCATTAGACCTTCCCACCTACTGTACAGGAGTGAAGACCATTGCTTCTTCGAGCCCTACCTGCCTAGTAGGTTTGCCAGGTAATTCGGGTACGACCAATTGCACGTGGGCAATGTCGTCACCAACTTCAGGTCCCGGGGCGGACTCATTGATGGAGCCAGAGGATGGCAATATTTCATCATGGGTTGCACTGAGGCGACTTTTACCGTACCCGTCCTTTCACTCTCCATGGAGCTGCGCATTCTCCACTCGTATGCCCAGTTTTATGTGGCAACCAACACCTTCCATCGCAATTTTGATATGCATGGAAGTTTTAGGGTACCTTCTTCCAAGTCTGGGGGAAGAGTCGAAGTCCCCTCGGTTTCTTCCGACGAGGGTGAGGAGTCCGTCACTCCAGATGAGCCTCTGTTGGCGGTATCGAGGGGTAAAGTACCTCTGCCTGCAGGGCCTTTAGTGATCTCTGGGAAGCAAAGGGCTCCTACTCTGATGGAGACTTTCCCTCGCAAGAGGAAGAAGAAGACGGTTACTCGTACTCTCCGGATTCCTGGTATTGAGGCTCCTAGAAATGAGCCTGCATCTCCCCATGTTGGTGATAATTCTTTGATTGGAGGTTCTTCGCCTTTTAGAGAGGGAACCTCGACAGTCCCGGCTGGCGGCGCCGGAGAATTCCTGCTGGAGGCTGCTGTTGTTGCTACCACTTCAGGTAGTGGAACGAGATCGTCTTCGGGGCCGAGCCAAATGAGGATATCTTTGTCCGGATCAGCATCGGGAGAGACCCCTGCCGTGTCCGTAGGTGCACCCAGCGAGATTCCAGCCGATGAACCTCGGTTGGAATTTGACGAGGACCTGGAAGAGCATTCACCGATATTCGGAAGAGCACCCCCTTCTCCAAGCATGACAGCTTGCCTAGCATCACTAAGAAATGATTTAGCTGTACTAGCCGCGGACGCGTCATATACACCATTGGCCATGGGTAAATGTCGTCTTCTATGCCTCTTCTTTTAGGAAAATTAATATTATGCTGATATTAACTTCCTTTTATCTTCTTTTTATGAGAAGACCTCTTCGGGGAGGGCAGTGTGTCATGACCCGCACCCGGAATTGGGGCACGAGTACGTGGGTACGTCCAGCCTACGCCGTAGCATCGGCGGTAGAACGCTGTCAAGGTCTTGATACTATCTAGCCAATCTCACACAAGCATCCAATCTCCATAAGGAGGCACGGATGACACAAGAAATACGAACACATACTCAATCACATGACTACAGCACGATAAGATATCGAACAATAAAATTAAATACAACGCAAGTCTAAAGTAATAATCTAACTCAACAATTATCCATATCTCAACAAAGCATGCCGGAGACAAATCCGGTACCAAATAGTCTACTAAAAGAACTAACTAGAAAAACTAGTGATTCCGGCTAGACTTTCCGGAATCTCAACTAAACTACCAAGCCCAAGTTGCAGCTACTCACCATATGTTCCATAAAGTGTCGGATACCGGTCCTCTAAGGCATAGTCTGGAAAAATATTTTCAGTCAGGAAGGAGCAAAGTACAATCTCAAATAACAGTTCCATTTAATTGATAAGGACTATAAAGCAATAAACAGATGATGCTAGATACTGAGAAGACAGTGAATAAATGCAATGGCAAAATAAAGGAGACAGGCAATGTAAAGAGACATACAAAATAAGCAATGTGATACAGTCAGTGCATATATGAAATGGAGAGAACAAGGTACAGGATCATATACGGGTGATGTAGTATATGATTTAAAATAGAGATCTGTAATTTATTCTAAGTGTTTGAAATAATAGTTTCGAAATGTGATCGGCTTAGGAACACGTACGAGAGCTATAGGGCCTGGCTAATCATATGTGAAGAGCATGATTAACACTTACATTGTTCTATACTGTAATAAAAGGTTATTATCATATTTCTTACTAACTACTTCCCCGCCCCCAACTAGTACTGTGGATCCAACCATGACACGTCACGATACACGAGCAAGTCCAATCTATCATTTACGATGTCTAATATACATGTCGTGTACAATGTCAATATGATAATCAATGTAATATCTCATGACTGCAGATCCAAGCTATATACTAGTCCGTGTAGCACAGTGTCAAGGATTCAGATGTAATATTTCTAGATTTTTGAACTTATAAAAATTATCAACAATTGAAAATTATCAGAGAAATGTACTTGTCTTGGGTCCTTAGCTGGTTAATACCGAGGTCCTGTTCCAGAATATCGCCTGGATGAACCAACAGTCCTATAGACATATCACAAAGCAAAACAACATTTGCATCAGATGCTACACTAACACACAGTCTAAAAACACTGAATTCGGGACTACGCTAGGTATGATACTGGTCACCTTGGGTCACCTAGTAGATAGATACATAAATATACATATCTTTAATTAACATATATACTTACAATATATATATACACCAAATTAAATACATATATAAATTATATATATTAAAAAATATACTAAGGGTTTATACAAAATATATATATACACATACGAATTAACAAATACATACATAGACTAATTATATATATACTCATATATACCAATTAAAAATACAATACTATATACTTGTATATAAGTACATATATACATATATATATACCATTCACTAATATTAGTACATACTAATACACTAATTTAATTTATACTTGTATACTTTATTAAATAGATATTATAAAAATAAACCAATATATATATACATATATATATACCAATTAAATTAAATACATACACTTACATACACATTAATTAAATATATACAAATACCTTATATTAATTATATATACATATACATTAATTACACTAATTATACATATACATTTTAATTACACTAATTATATATATACATTAATTATACACGTATATGTACATATAATTTAATTATACACCTACATATATCTACACATTAATTATATATATACAAATACATATACATTTATTAGTGAAGGAGGAAAGAGGGAAGGAGAAGCTCACTGGGTGTTGGCCGGAGCTCAGGCCGAAGGGGATGACGACAGGGAGGAGCAGCAGGGAGAGGGAGGAGGAGATCTCACTGTGGTCGGCTGGTCGGCTAGCTTCAGGTGGTGGTGATAGATGGTGGTGGTAATGGCACTGGTGGCCGGAGGGAGTTGGAGGGAGGCCGGGAAATTGGAGCAGGCCGGACGTGGAGTCGAGGGAGCTCGACGGTGATGTGATCGGTGTAGCTGCGGTTGCAGGGCCGACTGTTGGCCGGAGCCGGAGTTGGTTGCAGGGGGATGAGGAGACAGCGAGGTCGGGAAGAATATAGTTATGAGCCGGAGTCGACGGGATTAATGGTGGTGGAGCCGCTGATGATGGTGGACGACGGCTCGATATGGGGTGGTGATGGCTCGGGGAAGTCGGAGAAGAGGACTGGTCGGCGGTGCTGGAGCAGTAGGGTCGGGCTGCGGGTTCGGAGCTCACCGGGTGGCCGGAGCAGGGAGCAAGGGGAGCTCGGGGCTGCGGTGAGCAGTTGCAGCGGGGAGTTGGGAGGAGCTCGGGAGGAGCTCGGGAGGAGTTGCAGGTGGCGAGGCTCGCCGGAGCCGTGCGGGTGCGGGGCCGGGGACAGGCTGTGGTGATGCTCGGTTGTCGCCGGGGTTGGAATTAGGGCCTGGCCGGAGATGGGGAAAAGTGAACAGTGAGTGAGGGGTTGGGTTTCCCTCTCTATTTAAATTTAAAAGAAAAACAAAGAAGAAGAAGAAGAAAATAGAAGAAGAAAGGAAAAGAGCTTGGTTCCCTACGTTGGAGAGCGGGAGGAGTGAGGTGAGAGAAAAATGGGGGCTTGGTTTGGGGATTAGGATTTTCTTGGGAAGGGTGTGGGATGTGACTTTAAATAGGAAAAGAGGGTGTATAAATGAAGGGTGAGGATTGACTCATTTAATGAATGGCCAAGATTTGTCATGAGGGTTTCTTCATGTGGGGATGAGGGTGAGAGACTTAGTTAAATATTAGGACTCCTTCATTGGTTTAACAAATGGGTGTTGACACCTAATGCAAATTTGTAAATTAGCCCCCTTAAATTTGGGTATTTGCACAGACGCATAAAATGATGAAAATTTGGCGGGCGATTCGGTGTTCGGTATTTTGTAGGGTCAGGGGCGCTGTATGTTTGGTATGGGCTCAAATAGCAGGGCACTGGAATTAAATTGGGATTTTCGGAATCGGTTAAAATGGTATCCTCAAATTAATTAGAAATAAATGTAAGTTGTGTTCTAAAATTAATTAGGAGGACATGGGGCCAAAATCAGGTCGGGTCATCAATACCATTAGTGAAGAAGACTCAGAACAGAATATTACCATAATTTAGGCCGCAAGAAAAATAGGTCAAGATTGCCTCCAATTTCGAATGGAACGCACAACGATACAAAATAGGAATTTATTTAGGAATTAAATAAACGTCTGCGATAATTTTTGTGCGGCTAAAAAATAAGGTACAGAGAGCTAAATTATGAGTTACAAAAATAACAGAATGGAAGGCGGGCATGTCTAGGGCAAGATTGTGAAATTTATTGAAGACAAAAGCTAGGGTAGCGCTCCAATTATCGAAGCAAGGGCATGGCGCAATAATTAAATAAATTACGGTAGTTAATTACAACCTCCAATAAATTAATTCTAAATAAAATAATTTACCACATAATCCCATAATTCGGACAGGTGTTCGTCTACTGGGCTTCTAGGTCAAGTCTACCAACTCAATCATAAATGAAAACTGTATATAATTATACATCTCACATAATTATTTAATTTAAATATACTATCATGCAATTACTTAATTGTAACAACCATAATATTAGATATTATAAAAAGTCAAAAATACCCCTGTTTTCGGAAAGTGGTAGTGATAAGTATACCCTCCTTAAAAGAATTTCGTCCTCGAAATTTAAATCCTCATAGTAGCGTTTATTCACACACATTATTATTTTCCCTCAAAGTTTAAATTCATCAACCACGAAATCAGGTAATAATCCACAATGTCTTTTCACAATTTTCAAAAATTCTGAAATTATTGCATTCCTGAAAAATCCTCAAAATAAAATCAAAGTCCATTTTATCAAAAAAAAATTCCCAAAATTTTTAGTTAATAATTCAATACTCGAAATTTAATATCCACTCCTCTAATTTGATTTTAATCAATGCACATATAGAAAATGTAAATCTCGTCCCAAAAAGTTTGAATTACAATATTAATCCATCAATGATTTTATTCCTCGATTTTCTCTTTCCTCAAAATGCTCAACAATGCGAAACTTATGGATTCTCCAAATGCAATATCCAAATATAAATTTTTAAAATTTCATAACTTGCAATCAAATAGTTATAATGATAATCTCCTAAATTTTCTCAAATTCTAATGATAACCTCAATCATATCATATCCTTCCTAAACTTTAATAAATCATCAATTCTGCCATGTTAAATTCTTGACCCTTTATTTAAATCGATATTTATCCTCGAATTTTAATCATCTTGTCTCTCTTGTCAAGTCATAACCCCTTCATGAATCTTTGTCATGGTTAAACCCCAATAATCATGGTCTAAGAAAAAATCTTTCCTACAATCATACAACATGCAACCTAAGGGGAATATGTACGGTCATAGTATCTTTTGTCATGGTATTGCAATCTCTGTATCAGGGTGTACTACTAACTACATTATAACAAGAAAATCATGCATACAACTATTGTACTAAGGAATCAATCAATTAATCAAATAGAGAGGGACAGAAGGAAGGAAAGAACAGAACCTGCTAACACATTACCTGCAGTATCGGTCTCCTCGACCGTCATCGCAAGTGCCCCGCCCTGCTGGGGTGGTTCCCTTTGCGGGTGCTGAGCAATATACGGTTCCACGGGTAGCCTAACTGGATCTCTATAATCTGAAGCTGCGCGCTGGCCGGGAAGATAAGGGGCTAGAAGACAATCCCTTACTCGATGTCCCGCAGCGCCGCAGTGCAAACAAAGTCCTAGTCTCGTTCTACAGCTCTCCCAAAGGTGACCTGGCTTCTTATAGAAATGACAAGTCTGTTGTGTCTCTCTTGGAGGCTGCTGCTGATCCTGCTGAATACGAACTGGTACCTGGTATTGTTGTTGATACTGATACGCCCATGGATGTTGCTGAATATGAATTGGTGCCAGGTACTGCTATGGATGCTGAAATGCCCATGGCTGAATATGAACTGGTACTTGGTACTGCTGTTGGTGCTGAATACGGGGATGCTTGGCCGGTCCTGCGCTACCATTCGTATCTCCAAAAATATTGTGACTCCTCTTGGGCCTGAGATCCAGATCCTCTTTTGCAATCTGAGCATCCATCAAGATACCCTCAAAGGTAGCGGTACGACGACCAGAAGTGCGTGACCTAATCTCTCTCGTCAGTCCCTTCCTAAATTTCTGGGCTCGATCTCCTGGGTCCCGAATCATAGACGATGCAAAACGGCTCAATCTACAGAATTCTGCAGCGTACTCGTCGACCGACATGTTTCCTTGAACCAAGTCATAAAACTGACTTTCCAAGGTTCCCAATGCCACGTCGGGAAAGAACTTCTCCTTGAAGAGCTCCTTGAAGGTCTCCCAAGTAAGTCCTTGTGTAGTAAGTCTCGGCTCCGTGCGATACCACGTGAGTGCGATATCGAACATCTGACTGCCAGCGGCTTCTATCTACAAGTTCTCCAGAATCTGGATTAATCGCAGGCTCCTCTCTATATCCTCTAGCCAGTCGTCAGCGTAGAGTATCCCTTCGGTGCCTTTAAACTCTCGAGGCATCATCCTCTTGAAGTCCACTATAGTGCCTGATCTCTGCTGCTGCTGGCCAGGAAACTGCTGGTACTGTGCTACTCTCTCCAAAGCTTGGAGGGTCACCTGATGAGCATTCTCCATGTTTTCTCTCATCAGCTCGGTTTGTGCCTGGTACGCTTCTGCTTGCACCCTCTGAGCCTCAGCTTGAACTCGCTGAGCATCTGCCGTCACTCTTTGGGCATCTACCATGCCCTGGATCAAGGTAATCATCTGTGCCCCGTCAATGGGCAAACCTTCGGGAATCGGAGTCGGTGGAGGAGGAAGGTTGTCCGTCACAGCTGCGGCAATCCTCTGAACAGGTGGGGGAGGAGGATCCCCGAAAAGTGCAGAAACTCCTACATGTATCGGAGATGTAGGAGGAACTACGGCTGTTTGTCCCTCAGGTGGAGAGGTGGCAGACCCCTCTAAGGCTGATGTTCCCGCTCTCATAGACCGTGTCTTCAGTGACATCCTGAAGACAGATTCAAAAGAATCAATTTAGGCAAAAATGCGATATTATCAAGGAAGGACAGTAAAGTTCTAAAGAAGCAAAATTCAAGATAAATAGATTGGAATAATCCTAGTTGTGATTGCATAGGTCAAAGATGCATCCAAGGTTTGATACCTCTATCCCTCTAGGTACCACAGTTCTACTACAAGCACACCCACTACTAGCTTCCTTACTTACTGAAATCGTTGATACTAGTTATTCTTATCACTCAAGTGCATATCAATTGCAACACACTATACTAAGTACTGCTCTCTCTAATACAACCCTAGATGGACACCCAAGTCAGTTGGCAATGAGATCTCAATCATGCTCAAGCCAACAGATCCTTACACATGCACCTCATCTACTTATATACTAATATATCTCTCTCACTATAAGATTTTTATCCTTAAAATAAATTCCTCAAAATAACTCCTCGAATAATGCATATACTTTCCTCAAGGTCAATTATTAAAATACTGAAATAAAAACTTAATCACTTCAAAAAATCCTCACAGACTTGTCTAGGTTCATTGAATCGAATCTGAATCCTCAAAATTTTCATAACAATATCTCAACTTCTCAAAATTGTAATTCATTTTCAAGCTTCAAATTATAATTTAAATCCAAATCTTATAGTCCAATAGCCCTAGTATTATCTTTCTCACTGTCCTCATCGACGTGTGTCATCAAATAATACCATAAATTAGTCTGTAAATTCAACTTGATATGAAATCAAACTCTACAATGAAACCAAAATCCTAATTTAATAACTAATCAACAATAATCAAATTCAATATCAATAAGTAAGAATAGACGGAACAAAGGAAATAATTTAAATTAGAATTTATAATGAGGTTCTCAGGGGTCATCCCAAGAATCTCTCAAGGAATTGTGATTGAGTATTCGCTCTCATCCTAGTATCCTATGTCCTAGGTTCTATCGCAGACACGCAGTAGTGTAACAAAGATGCCACACTACTACGACATCGCACAACTCGCGAAGTCTGACCTGCATGGACCACCACTAAAAATGTGTCACGACCCACATCCAGAATTTGGGCACGAGTATGCGGGTACATCCAGCCTACGCCGCAGCATCGGCGGTAGAACGCTGTCAAGGTCTTGATACTATCTAGCCAATCTCACACAAGCATCCAATCTCCATAAGGAGGCACGGATGACACAAGAAATACGAACACATACTCAATCACATGACTACAGCACGATAAGATATCGAACAATAAAATTAAATACAACGCAAGTCTAAAGTAATAATCTAACTCAACAATTATCCATATCTCAACAAAGCATGCCGGAGACAAATCCGGTACCAAATAGTCTACTAAAAGAACTAACTAGAAAAACTAGTGATTCCGGCTAGACTTTCCGGAATCTCAACTAAACTACCAAGCCCAAGTTGCAGCTACTCACCATATGTTCCATAAAGTGTCGGATACCGGTCCTCTAAGGCATAGTCTGGAAAAATATTTTCAGTCAGGAAGGAGCAAAGTACAATCTCAAATAACAGTTCCATTTAATTGATAAGGACTATAAAGCAATAAACAGATGATGCTAGATACTGAGAAGACAGTGAATAAATGCAATGGCAAAATAAAGGAGACAGGCAATGTAAAGAGACATACAAAATAAGCAATGTGATACAGTCAGTGCATATATGAAATGGAGAGAACAAGGTACAGGATCATATACGGGTGATGTAGTATATGATTTAAAATAGAGATCTGTAATTTATTCTAAGTGTTTGAAATAATAGTTTCGAAATGTGATCGGCTTAGGAACACGTACGAGAGCTATAGGGCCTGGCTAATCATATGTGAAGAGCATGATTAACACTTACATTGTTCTATACTGTAATAAAAGGTTATTATCATATTTCTTACTAACTACTTCCCCGCCCCCAACTAGTACTGTGGATCCAACCATGACACGTCACGATACACGAGCAAGTCCAATCTATCATTTACGATGTCTAATATACATGTCGTGTACAATGTCAATATGATAATCAATGTAATATCTCATGACTGCAGATCCAAGCTATATACTAGTCCGTGTAGCACAGTGTCAAGGATTCAGATGTAATATTTCTAGATTTTTGAACTTATAAAAATTATCAACAATTGAAAATTATCAGAGAAATGTACTTGTCTTGGGTCCTTAGCTGGTTAATACCGAGGTCCTGTTCCAGAATATCGCCTGGATGAACCAACAGTCCTATAGACATATCACAAAGCAAAACAACATTTGCATCAGATGCTACACTAACACACAGTCTAAAAACACTGAATTCGGGACTACGCTAGGTATGATACTGGTCACCTTGGGTCACCTAGTAGATAGATACATAAATATACATATCTTTAATTAACATATATACTTACAATATATATATACACCAAATTAAATACATATATAAATTATATATATTAAAAAATATACTAAGGGTTTATACAAAATATATATATACACATACGAATTAACAAATACATACATAGACTAATTATATATATACTCATATATACCAATTAAAAATACAATACTATATACTTGTATATAAGTACATATATACATATATATATACCATTCACTAATATTAGTACATACTAATACACTAATTTAATTTATACTTGTATACTTTATTAAATAGATATTATAAAAATAAACCAATATATATATACATATATATATACCAATTAAATTAAATACATACACTTACATACACATTAATTAAATATATACAAATACCTTATATTAATTATATATACATATACATTAATTACACTAATTATACATATACATTTTAATTACACTAATTATATATATACATTAATTATACACGTATATGTACATATAATTTAATTATACACCTACATATATCTACACATTAATTATATATATACAAATACATATACATTTATTAGTGAAGGAGGAAAGAGGGAAGGAGAAGCTCACTGGGTGTTGGCCGGAGCTCAGGCCGAAGGGGATGACGACAGGGAGGAGCAGCAGGGAGAGGGAGGAGGAGATCTCACTGTGGTCGGCTGGTCGGCTAGCTTCAGGTGGTGGTGATAGATGGTGGTGGTAATGGCACTGGTGGCCGGAGGGAGTTGGAGGGAGGCCGGGAAATTGGAGCAGGTCGGACGTGGAGTCGAGGGAGCTCGACGGTGATGTGATCGGTGTAGCTGCGGTTGCAGGGCCGACCGTTGGCCGGAGCCAGAGTTGGTTGCAGGGGGATGAGGAGACAGCGAGGTCGGGAAGAATATAGTTATGAGCCGGAGTCGACGGGATTAATGGTGGTGGAGCCGCTGATGATGGTGGACGACGGCTCGATATGGGGTGGTGATGGCTCGGGGAAGTCGGAGAAGAGGACTGGTCGGCGGTGCTGGAGCAGTAGGGTCGGGCTGCGGGTTCGGAGCTCACCGGGTGGCCGGAGCAGGGAGCAAGGGGAGCTCGGGGCTGCGGTGAGCAGTTGCAGCGGGGAGTTGGGAGGAGCTCGGGAGGAGCTCGGGAGGAGTTGCAGGTGGCGAGGCTCGCCGGAGCCGTGCGGGTGCGGGGCCGGGGACAGGCTGTGGTGATGCTCGGTTGTCGCCGGGGTTGGAATTAGGGCCTGGCCGGAGATGGGGAAAAGTGAACAGTGAGTGAGGGGTTGGGTTTCCCTCTCTATTTAAATTTAAAAGAAAAACAAAGAAGAAGAAGAAGAAAATAGAAGAAGAAAGGAAAAGAGCTTGGTTCCCTACGTTGGAGAGCGGGAGGAGTGAGGTGAGAGAAAAATGGGGGCTTGGTTTGGGGATTAGGATTTTCTTGGGAAGGGTGTGGGATGTGACTTTAAATAGGAAAAGAGGGTGTATAAATGAAGGGTGAGGATTGACTCATTTAATGAATGGCCAAGATTTGTCATGAGGGTTTCTTCATGTGGGGATGAGGGTGAGAGACTTAGTTAAATATTAGGACTCCTTCATTGGTTTAACAAATGGGTGTTGACACCTAATGCAAATTTGTAAATTAGCCCCCTTAAATTTGGGTATTTGCACAGACGCATAAAATGATGAAAATTTGGCGGGCGATTCGGTGTTCGGTATTTTGTAGGGTCAGGGGCGCTGTATGTTTGGTATGGGCTCAAATAGCAGGGCACTGGAATTAAATTGGGATTTTCGGAATCGGTTAAAATGGTATCCTCAAATTAATTAGAAATAAATGTAAGTTGTGTTCTAAAATTAATTAGGAGGACATGGGGCCAAAATCAGGTCGGGTCATCAATACCATTAGTGAAGAAGACTCAGAACAGAATATTACCATAATTTAGGCCGCAAGAAAAATAGGTCAAGATTGCCTCCAATTTCGAATGGAACGCACAACGATACAAAATAGGAATTTATTTAGGAATTAAATAAACGTCTGCGATGATTTTTGTGCGGCTAAAAAATAAGGTACAGAGAGCTAAATTATGAGTTACAAAAATAACAGAATGGAAGGCGGGCATGTCTAGGGCAAGATTGTGAAATTTATTGGAAGACAAAAGCTAGGGTAGCGCTCCAATTATCGAAGCAAGGGCATGGCGCAATAATTAAATAAATTACGGTAGTTAATTACAACCTCCAATAAATTAATTCTAAATAAAATAATTTACCACATAATCCCATAATTCGGACAGGTGTTCGTCTACTGGGCTTCTAGGTCAAGTCTACCAACTCAATCATAAATGAAAACTGTATATAATTATACATCTCACATAATTATTTAATTTAAATATACTATCATGCAATTACTTAATTGTAACAACCATAATATTAGATATTATAAAAAGTCAAAAATACCCCTGTTTTCGGAAAGTGGTAGTGATAAGTATACCCTCCTTAAAAGAATTTCGTCCTCGAAATTTAAATCCTCATAGTAGCGTTTATTCACACACATTATTATTTTCCCTCAAAGTTTAAATTCATCAACCACGAAATCAGGTAATAATCCACAATGTCTTTTCACAATTTTCAAAAATTCTGAAATTATTGCATTCCTGAAAAATCCTCAAAATAAAATCAAAGTCCATTTTATCAAAAAAAAATTCCCAAAATTTTTAGTTAATAATTCAATACTCGGAATTTAATATCCACTCCTCTAATTTGATTTTAATCAATGCACATATAGAAAATGTAAATCTCGTCCCAAAAAGTTTGAATTACAATATTAATCCATCAATGATTTTATTCCTCGATTTTCTCTTTCCTCAAAATGCTCAACAATGCGAAACTTATGGATTCTCCAAATGCAATATCCAAATATAAATTTTTAAAATTTCATAACTTGCAATCAAATAGTTATAATGATAATCTCCTAAATTTTCTCAAATTCTAATGATAACCTCAATCATATCATATCCTTCCTAAACTTTAATAAATCATCAATTCTGCCATGTTAAATTCTTGACCCTTTATTTAAATCGATATTTATCCTCGAATTTTAATCATCTTGTCTCTCTTGTCAAGTCATAACCCCTTCATGAATCTTTGTCATGGTTAAACCCCAATAATCATGGTCTAAGAAAAAATCTTTCCTACAATCATACAACATGCAACCTAAGGGGAATATGTACGGTCATAGTATCTTTTGTCATGGTATTGCAATCTCTGTATCAGGGTGTACTACTAACTACATTATAACAAGAAAATCATGCATACAACTATTGTACTAAGGAATCAATCAATTAATCAAATAGAGAGGGACAGAAGGAAGGAAAGAACAGAACCTGCTAACACATTACCTGCAGTATCGGTCTCCTCGACCGTCATCGCAAGTGCCCCGCCCTGCTGGGGTGGTTCCCTTTGCGGGTGCTGAGCAATATACGGTTCCACGGGTAGCCTAACTGGATCTCTATAATCTGAAGCTGCGCGCTGGCCGGGAAGATAAGGGGCTAGAAGACAATCCCTTACTCGATGTCCCGCAGCGCCGCAGTGCAAACAAAGTCCTAGTCTCGTTCTACAGCTCTCCCAAAGGTGACCTGGCTTCTTATAGAAATGACAAGTCTGTTGTGTCTCTCTTGGAGGCTGCTGCTGATCCTGCTGAATACGAACTGGTACCTGGTATTGTTGTTGATACTGATACGCCCATGGATGTTGCTGAATATGAATTGGTGCCAGGTACTGCTATGGATGCTGAAATGCCCATGGCTGAATATGAACTGGTACTTGGTACTGCTGTTGGTGCTGAATACGGGGATGCTTGGCCGGTCCTGCGCTACCATTCGTATCTCCAAAAATATTGTGACTCCTCTTGGGCCTGAGATCCAGATCCTCTTTTGCAATCTGAGCATCCATCAAGATACCCTCAAAGGTAGCGGTACGACGACCAGAAGTGCGTGACCTAATCTCTCTCGTCAGTCCCTTCCTAAATTTCTGGGCTCGATCTCCTGGGTCCCGAATCATAGACGATGCAAAACGGCTCAATCTACAGAATTCTGCAGCGTACTCGTCGACCGACATGTTTCCTTGAACCAAGTCATAAAACTGACTTTCCAAGGTTCCCAATGCCACGTCGGGAAAGAACTTCTCCTTGAAGAGCTCCTTGAAGGTCTCCCAAGTAAGTCCTTGTGTAGTAAGTCTCGGCTCCGTGCGATACCACGTGAGTGCGATATCGAACATCTGACTGCCAGCGGCTTCTATCTACAAGTTCTCCAGAATCTGGATTAATCGCAGGCTCCTCTCTATATCCTCTAGCCAGTCGTCAGCGTAGAGTATCCCTTCGGTGCCTTTAAACTCTCGAGGTATCATCCTCTTGAAGTCCACTATAGTGCCTGATCTCTGCTGCTGCTGGCCAGGAAACTGCTGGTACTGTGCTACTCTCTCCAAAGCTTGGAGGGTCACCTGATGAGCATTCTCCATGTTTTCTCTCATCAGCTCGGTTTGTGCCTGGTACGCTTCTGCTTGCACCCTCTGAGCCTCAGCTTGAACTCGCTGAGCATCTGCCGTCACTCTTTGGGCATCTACCATGCCCTGGATCAAGGTAATCATCTGTGCCCCGTCAATGGGCAAACCTTCGGGAATCGGAGTCGGTGGAGGAGGAAGGTTGTCCGTCACAGCTGCGGCAATCCTCTGAACAGGTGGGGGAGGAGGATCCCCGAAAAGTGCAGAAACTCCTACATGTATCGGAGATGTAGGAGGAACTACGGCTGTTTGTCCCTCAGGTGGAGAGGTGGCAGACCCCTCTAAGGCTGATGTTCCCGCTCTCATAGACCGTGTCTTCAGTGACATCCTGAAGACAGATTCAAAAGAATCAATTTAGGCAAAAATGCGATATTATCAAGGAAGGACAGTAAAGTTCTAAAGAAGCAAAATTCAAGATAAATAGATTGGAATAATCCTAGTTGTGATTGCATAGGTCAAAGATGCATCCAAGGTTTGATACCTCTATCCCTCTAGGTACCACAGTTCTACTACAAGCACACCCACTACTAGCTTCCTTACTTACTGAAATCGTTGATACTAGTTATTCTTATCACTCAAGTGCATATCAATTGCAACACACTATACTAAGTACTGCTCTCTCTAATACAACCCTAGATGGACACCCAAGTCAGTTGGCAATGAGATCTCAATCATGCTCAAGCCAACAGATCCTTACACATGCACCTCATCTACTTATATACTAATATATCTCTCTCACTATAAGATTTTTATCCTTAAAATAAATTCCTCAAAATAACTCCTCGAATAATGCATATACTTTCCTCAAGGTCAATTATTAAAATACTGAAATAAAAACTTAATCACTTCAAAAAATCCTCACAGACTTGTCTAGGTTCATTGAATCGAATCTGAATCCTCAAAATTTTCATAACAATATCTCAACTTCTCAAAATTGTAATTCATTTTCAAGCTTCAAATTATAATTTAAATCCAAATCTTATAGTCCAATAGCCCTAGTATTATCTTTCTCACTGTCCTCATCGACGTGTGTCATCAAATAATACCATAAATTAGTCTGTAAATTCAACTTGATATGAAATCAAACTCTACAATGAAACCAAAATCCTAATTTAATAACTAATCAACAATAATCAAATTCAATATCAATAAGTAAGAATAGACGGAACAAAGGAAATAATTTAAATTAGAATTTATAATGAGGTTCTCAGGGGTCATCCCAAGAATCTCTCAAGGAATTGTGATTGAGTATTCGCTCTCATCCTAGTATCCTATGTCCTAGGTTCTATCGCAGACACGCAGTAGTGTAACAAAGATGCCACACTACTACGACATCGCACAACTCGCGAAGTCTGACCTGCATGGACCACCACTAAAAATGTGTCACGACCCACATCCAGAATTTGGGCACGAGTATGCGGGTACATCCAGCCTACGCCGCAGCATCGGCGGTAGAACGCTGTCAAGGTCTTGATACTATCTAGCCAATCTCACACAAGCATCCAATCTCCATAAGGAGGCACGGATGACACAAGAAATACGAACACATACTCAATCACATGACTACAGCACGATAAGATATCGAACAATAAAATTAAATACAACACAAGTCTAAAGTAATAATCTAACTCAACAATTATCCATATCTCAACAAAGCATGCCGGAGACAAATCCGGTACCAAATAGTCTACTAAAAGAACTAACTAGAAAAACTAGTGATTCCGGCTAGACTTTCCGGAATCTCAACTAAACTACCAAGCCCAAGTTGCAGCTACTCACCAAATGGTCCATAAAGTGTCGGACACCGGTCCTCTAAGGCATAGTCTGGAAAAATATTTCCAGTCAGGAAGGAGCAAAGTACAATCTCAAATAACAGTTCCATTTAATTGATAAGGACTATAAAGCAATAAACAGATGATGCTAGATACTGAGAAGACAGTGAATAAATACAATGGCAAAATAAAGGAGACAGGCAATATAAAGAGACATGCAAAATAGGCAATGTGATATAGTCAGTACATATATAAAATGGAGAGAACAAGGTACAGGATCACATACGGGTGATATAGTATATGATTTAAAATAGAGATCTGTAATTTATTCTAAGTGTTTGAAATAGTAGTTTCGAAATATGATCGGCTTAGGAACATGTACGAGAGCTATAGGGCCTGGCTAATCATATGTGAAGAGCATGATTAACACTTACATTGTTCTATACTGTAATAAAAGGTTATGATCATATTTCTTACTAACTATTTCCCCGCCCCCAACTAGTACTGTGGATCCAACCATGACACGTCACGATACACGAGCAAGTCCAACAATCATGTACGATGTCTAATATACATGTCGTGTACAATGTCAATACGATAATCAATGTAACACCTCATGACTGCAGATCCAAGCTATATACTAGTCCGTGTAGCACAGTGTCAAGGATTCAGATGTAACATTTCTAGATTTTTGAACTTATAGAAATTATCAACAATTGGAAATTATCAGAGAAATGTACTTGCCTTGGGTCCTTAGCTGGTGAATACCGAGGTCCTGTTCCAAAATATCGTCTGGATGAACCAACAGTCCTATAGACATATCACAAAGTAAAATAATATTTGCATCAGATGCTACACTAACACACAGTCTAAAAATACTGAATTCGAGACTACGCTAGGTATGATACTGGTCACCTAGGGTCACCTAGTAGATAGATACATAAATATACATATCTTTAATTAACATATATACTTACAATATATATATACACCAAATTAAATACATATACAATTTATATATATTAAAAAATATACTAAGGGTTTATACAAAATATATATATACACATACGAATTAACAAATACATACATAGACTAATTATATATATACTCATATATACCAATTAAAAATACAATACTATATACTTGTATATAAGTACATATATACATATATATATACCATTCACTAATATTAGTACATACTAATACACTAATTTAATTTATACTAGTATACTTTATTAAATAGATATTATAAAAATAAACCAATATATATATACATATATATATATATATACCAATTAAATTAAATACATACACTTACATACACATTAATTAAATATATACAAATACCTTACATTAATTATATATACATATACATTAATTACACTAATTATACATATACATTTTAATTACACTAATTATATATATACATTAATTATACACGTATATGTACATATAATTTAATTATACACCTACATATATCTACACATTAATTACATATATACAAATACATATACATTTATTAGTGAAGGAGGAAAGAGGGAAGGAGAAGCTCACTGGGTGTTGGCCGAAGCTCAGGCCGGAGGGGATGACGACAGGGAGGAGCAGCAGGGAGAGGGAGGAGGAGATCTCACTGTGGTCGGCTGGTCGGCTGGCTTCAGGTGGTGGTGATAGATGGTGGTGGTAATGGCACTGGTGGCCGGAGGGAGCTGGAGGGAGGCCGGAAAATTGGAACAGGCCGGACGTGGAGTCGAGGGAGCTCGACGGTGATGTGATCGGTGCAGCTGCGGTTGCAGGGCCGACTGTTGGCCGAAGCCGGAGTTGGATGCAGGGGGATGAGGAGACAGCGAGGTCGGGAAGAATGTAGTTATGAGCCGGAGTCGACGGGATTAATGGTGGTGGAGCCGCTGATGATGGTGGACGACAGCTCGATATGGGGTGGTGATGGCTCGGGGAAGTCGGAGAAGAGGACTGGTCGGCGGTGCTGGAGCAGTAGGGTCGGGCTGCCGGGTCGGAGCTGACCGGGTGGCCGGAGCAGGGAGCTCGGGGCTGCGGTGAGCAGTTGCAGCAGGGAGTTGGGAGGAGCTCGGGAGGAGTTGCAGGTGGCGAGGCTCGCCGGAGCCGTGCGGGTGCGGGGCCGGGGACAGGCTGTGGTGATGCTCGGTTGCCGCCGGGGTCGGAATCAGGGCCTGGCCGGAGATGGGGAAAAGTGAACAGTGAGTGAGGGGTTGGGTTTCCCTCTCTATTTAAATTTAAAAGAAAAACAAAGAAGAAGAAGAAGAAAATAGAAGAAGAAAGGAAAAGAGCTTGGTTCCCTACGTTGGAGAGAGGGAGGAGTGAGGTGAGAGAAAAATGGGGGCTTGGTTTGGGGATTAGGGTTTTCTTGGGAAGGGTGTGGGATGTGACTTTAAATAGGAAGAGAGAGTGTGTAAATGAAGGATGAGGATTGACTCATTTAATGAATGACCAAGATTTGTCATGAGAGTTTCTTCATGTGGGGATAAGGGTGAGAGACTTAGTTAAATATTAGGGCTCCTTCATTGGTTTAACAAATGGGTGTTGACACCTAATGCAAACTTGCAAATTAGCCCCCTTAAATTTGGGTATTTGTACAGACGCATAAAATGATAAAAATTTGGCGGGCGATTCGTTGTTCGATATTTTGTAGGGTCAGGGGCGCTGTATGTTTGGTATGGGCTCAAATAGCAGGGTACTGGAATTAAATTGAGATTTTCGGAATCGGTTAAAATGGTATCCTCAAATTAATTCGAAATAAATGTAAGTTGTGTTCTAAAATTAATTAGGAGGACATGGGGCCAAAATCAGGTCGGGTCATCAATACCATTAGTGAAGAAGACTCAGAACAGAATATTATCCTAATTTGGGCCGCAAGAAAAATAGGTCAAGATTGCCTCCAATTTCGAATGGAACGCACAACGATACAAAATAGGAATTTATTTAGGAATTAAATAAACGTCTGCGACGATTTTTGTGTGCCTAAAAAATAAGGTACAGAGAGCTGTATTATGAGTTGTAAAAATAGCAAAATGGAAGGCAGGTATGTCTAGGGCAAGATTGTGAAATTTGTTGGAAGACAAAAGCTAGGATAGCGCTTCAATTATCGAAGCAAGGGCAGGGTGCAATAATTAAATAAATTATGGTAGTTAATTACAACCTCCAATAAATTAATTCTAAATAAAACAATTTACCACATAATCCCATAATTCGGACAGGTGTTCGTCTACTGGGCTTCTAGGTCAAGTCTACCAGCTCAATCATAAATGAACACTGTATATAATTACACATCTCACATAATTATTTAATTTAAATATACTATCATACAATTACTTAATTGTAACTACCATAATATTAGATATTATAAAAAGTCAAAAATACCCCTATTTTTGGAACATGGTAGTGACACAGTGTAGATGCGCCCTTTGGCTCTGTGTCGGGTCCTGGCGGCGACACGGATGTGCCTAATTTTAAAGAGGAAGCCTCTTCGGGTGCCGGCTCGCCTGTCGAAGAGATTTCGATATCTCATGAGGAGAACGAGCCTGTCGTTGCGACAATGCCTCTTTTGAGTACGCCGGTCACTTCGTCCGGTGTTGGCGCTTCTTCTTTTGTCACACCTCCTGTTGAGGCAACGGCCGTGGCAACATCGTCTGCTGTTGTTCTTGGAGGGGGACTCGCCACTATCGCGGCCACTCTCGGCGTCCATTCGGATCTAGCTGCTGTGACCGAGCAATACACTCGTATCTTCTATGCCACCTTGAAAATGTTAATATCAATGGTGTTGGAGAAGAATTTGGGGTTTGCGTCGCTGACGAGATCCTCCCGGGCCTCTATAGTGCCTATCCGAGAATTCAACGACACTGGGGTAGCTGACGCGCTGGAGGAGATAGTTAATGGTTTAGAGCAACCCATTAACGAATACTTGTAGCTAGCTCGAGACAGCATTGAAGATCTGGTCCAGGCTAGATACGACTACATGACTGAGCGACTTGCCGAAAAGATGGTAGGCCTAAATAAATCTATCCAGACACATCAGCAGGAGATGGATGAAAGAAAAGCCGTCCTGGAGGAGGCCATTGCTCTTCAAACGAAGTGCCAGGCCAAGCATGAAGGGAATGTAGCGAGGGTCCGTAGGCTGGAAATAAAACTCGCTCAGGCAAAGGAGTGGCCTTCTCAGTCGTCGGAAGCTCTAGCTGTGGCGGATGGCCGATTGGGCGTAGCACAACAGAACCTGGCGCGTGCAGGAGTCGCCCGTGCTGGTTTTCTTTGGGCTAGGGCCGAACTGTCCCTCTTGAGCAACGATGAGGCACGGCTGGAGCGGGCTCGCGCTGATGTCTTGGATTCCAGGACTGAGAAGATGGCTGCACTGGCGCAACAGCTTTGTGACCTGACTGCTCCCCCTTCATGATGTACTTTTGCTTTTTAATGTACTTTTGCTCTTTTTTAGGAATAATAAAGAGGCTTTCATCTGGCTTTGTGGACCCATCATTTTGGAATATAAATGACAGGTTTAGCCAGATATATCTATTCAGAGGTAATATGAACATGATAGAATACGATCAAACTAGTTTCGTTTTGGAAGTAGTTTTGTCAGAATGAGGTTTTTGCCATATTCCACTTGAGCAAAGTAGGTTAAGCATAGTACCTTTTCAGGAATTTGCCATTGATAGGAGCTATTAGCAGGTCTCCATTAGGCTTGGCCAACCTGTAAGTGCCGTTTGAGAATGTCGTCTCGATCACATAAGGGCCTTCCCATTTGGGCTGGAATTTGCCCTTACTTCGGTGAGTAAGAATCATCGGTCTTCTCACAGCTAAGACTAGCTCGCCAACTTTGAACACTCTTTCCTTTACTTTTTGATTAAAAGCTCGGGAAATGCGTGCTTGGTAGAACGCGATGCGCTGTTGAGCTTGGAGGCATTTCTCGTCTAATCCTTCTAGCTCTTGAAGCCTTAAAAGTTTGTTCTTTTCTTGAGTCAGCTCATTAGCCACGGCTATCCTGAGTGACGGAATCTGGATCTCGATGGGGAGAACTGCTTCACTCCCGTAAACTAATGAGAATGGGGTACAACCTGTCGGTGCTCGTACCGTTGTGCGGTATGCCCAGAGACATTCTCCCAGCTTCTCATTCCAATACCTCTTATTCGTGGAGACGAACTTTTTCATGAGCTTGATAATGGTTTTGTTGAATGCTTCCGCCAAACCATTAGCAGCAGGATTATATGTCGTAGAGGCCATATTTTGTATTCGATTTTTATCGCAAAATCGATGAAACGCTTGGCTGATGAACTAAGGTCCATTGTCATGGATTATCCTTCGGGGTATCCCAAAGCGATAAATGACATGATGCTTGATGAAGCTGATCACATTAGATGCCTTCACCTCGGCAAGAGGGATCGCCTCTGCCCATTTGGAGAAATAATCCGTGATGGCCAGTATGAACCGGTGACCTCTGGAAGAAGACGGGTGAATAGGACCAATGATATCCATATCCCATGCTTCGAAAGGCCAGGATGCAACCGTAGGATGTAGATGTTCAGGAGGTTGATGGATATAGTCTGCATGGACCTGACAGGCTCTGCACTGTCTTGCATACTTTATTGCATCGGTGATCATAGTAGGCAGTAATAGCCCATTCTCCTGATGTGATCCTGTTGCTTAGGCCCGAGTTGATGTGCTCCGCATACGCCGTCGTGAGCTTCACGGATGATCCGCTGTGCCTCATCATCTGAGAGATATCTCAATAGCAGTCCGGCGATATAGATACTGTGAGGATGCCTCGAAATAGAAGCGTAATTATCGTCTTTTGACGGATACTGCTTCTTTAGGGTCCTCTGGCAAGATTTCGTAGGCTACGAAGTCTATAAAAGGACTTCTCCAGTCTCTCCTGGGAGGATCTGTGTTCACAGCGTAGCTGCATTCTATGTGAAAGTTGTTTTTCACACAGAATAAATCTCTGCTAAGAAGGATTACCGAATTCGGCCTTCTTATAGGAATAGCTAAATCCGCGGCTAGACTGGCTAGGGCATCAGCTTCCAGATTCTGGGATCGAGGTACATGCTTTAGGAAGAATCCTTTGAATGTCATGGCTATCTCGACCGTTGCTTGGTGATAAGTGATGAGGTCCGGATTTTGGACTTCATATATTCCTCTGACTTGATTAACGATCAGCAGAGAGTCACCGAAGGCTTCCAGAGATTCGACGCCCAATTCTTTAGCGACTTGGAGCCCGATTAGTAGGGCGTTATACTCTGCCACATTGTTAGAACAGGGATCGCTAAGAGAATATGCTCGATAGATGACGAGCTTATCAGGAGTAACCAAGATAATTCCTACTCCCGAGACCACGTTTCCCCTGGGACCAGTCCTGGAGGCACCATCGAAGAATAGTTGCCATGCATCACCTTCTATTGCAGAATTACACTCTGCAACTTCGTCGGGAATATCCTCGTACAGTTTGGAGGCCTCCGGGATCGGATGAGAAGCTAGGAAATCAGCCAATGCTTGGCCTTTAACGGACTTCTGAGGGACGTACACCATGTCATACGGTGTTAATAACATGGCCCAAGTCGCAAGTCGAGAATTAAGAACACTTGGCTTGTTCATCAGTACCCGCAGAGGATTGACCCTGGAGATGATGTGAATGGTTTGGCCTGTGACATAGTGCCATATTTTCTGGATAGCGAACATCAGAGCCAAGCATTCTTTCTCCACTGGGTTGTACCGGTGTTCGGATCCGACCATCATCCTGCTGAGGTAGTAGATAGCCTGTTCATGGCCCACATCGTTCTTTTGTGCGAGAAGAGCTCCCAGAGAATGATCTATTGCTCGAACGTACAACACGAATGGTCTTCCTATGACGGGAGGCACCAGAACTGGCGGACTAGTGAGGTAGCATTTGATATCACCGAACGCTTGCTGACAAGCTTCATCCCATACGAAGGATACACCTTTCTTCATGAGACGAGAAAAGGGCTGACATCTCCCGGAGAGGTTGGATATGAATCTCCGGATATAAGCCAGACGACCTTGAAATCCCCTGAGTTCTCTCAGATTACGGGATAGTCGCATTTCTAAGATGGCCTTGACTTTATCAGGGTCCACTTGAATGCCTTTGGCGGTAATGACAAATCCCAGGAATTTGCTGCTAGATACTCCCAGAAAGGACTTTGTAGGATTTATTTTGAGTTGATGTTGGCACATCAATTCAAATACTGTCTTCAAGTCTTGGATATGATTGTCCTTGAGGCGGCTTTTGACAGCTACATCGTCCATGTAACACTCCACTGTCTTACGTAAATGCTCATGGAATATGTTACTCATAGCCCGTTAGTACATAGCCCCGGCGTTCTTCAATCCGAAGGGCATGACCATATAGCAATATACCCCCAATGGTGTCCGAAAGGCAGTATGCTTCTCGTCCTCAGGATGCATCTTGATTTGGTTGTATCCTGAGAATCCGTCCATGAAAGACATACATTCGAAACCGCATATATTGTCAATCATGACGTCTGTGATGGGAAGAGAAAACTCATCCTTGGGGCAGGCTGCATTCAGATCTCGATAATTAATGCAGACACGTACTTTCTTATTTTTCTTCATGACCGGGACAACATTGGCGACCCAGTCGGGATGTTGTTCTTCTCGGATGAAGCCGCAGGCTATCAACTTCTTGACTTCAGATTCGATGGCGTCCATCATATTCGGGCGGAACCGGCGTTGGTGCTGCTTCACAGGCTTCGAATCGGGCAATATATTGAGCTTATGAGTAGCCACCTTTGGATCAAGACCCGGCATATCCTCGTAATTCCACATGAAGACGTCGATATATTCTTTTATCAGCTGGATAACTTCTTCCTTTTCTGCTTCGGAAAGATTTTTACTGATAAATATCGGTTTTAGCGAAAGTTCATCCCCAACGTCAATTTGGATAACTTTATCTTCAGTGGGAGGTTCTCTCTGCTAGAAGCGGAACTCCCATTTTGTATCCATTTGCTGAGCCCAAGCGTTATTCTCAAACAGTTCAGATTCTTGTTCGTTTGCTTCGAAGAAATCTGTCACTACCATATTTACTGATAATGTTCGTTCGAGAGCATGAGATGAGTCGGAGGGCGCTGAGCCATTTTGAGAAGAGGAAAAGACATCCTCGTTTGACTCAGGGGCTGTAAGGAAGGTGGTATACCCTAACCCGAAGCTGGTTCATTGATAGTAGGGATCTCCGTGCAGCGACATTCGTCTGCCTTTCCCGTAGTTGAGACCTGGTTTCAGCTTCAAGTCATAACCCATACTTTACATGATCTTCAGAGCTTGCGGGCTGTATCGGTGAACCTGCATCTTACCAATGTCGTCGTCGGGAGAATCCTCTTGTACAGTTGGTCCATTGCGCATGCGACCAAAGACTATTGAACGCTGACTGCTGTAAGTATACGGGACAATGAAGATAGAATCCTCATATGGTCCATATGTCATGGTGACATTGGATAATGACGCCACTTCCCATATATACGGATGATAGGAATCTATAGCTTCCAAGAATTTTTGCGCTATAGGTTCTATGTCGTCCTGGGGAGAGGATTCCTGGTTCAGAATTTGGGCGTCGATATACTGGAAAAGGGGATGTTTATTATCATCTGAAACTTCGTTCCCGGTTGCATTTACATCCATCGGCTGATTGCTGCGCCGGAGGTTGATGACCAAAGATGGAGGCTTCTGGTTCAGAGTGATCACTAGAGGATCACCCCCTTTCCCTGACCTGGTTTTGTTCAGGTGGACCGCCATAGGCTCTATGGCTTTTGGACGAGTAGTTCGTCCTTTCACCTTGATTGACAACGGTTGTTCGGCAGAGGGTTCTTCTGGCTCCCGGTAGGATTCCTTCTCTGCTTCGGCAGACACCTCTTCCGTGTAGTCTTGAGAGTACAACACGGCATTGGAGTAGTAGGATTCTACTCCTCTAAATGGGTTCAGGTCAGCAAACTCCGTCTGTACTGTTCCTTGGGCGTCTACATATTTGAAGCATTGATGTAGAGTTGAAGGAATAATGTTGTGGTCGTGGATCCAAGGTCTGCCCAGCAGAATGTTATAGGATACCTCAGAATCAATGACATAACATGTATCCACTGATCTAAGGTTGCCAATCTGGATCCTCAGACGAATCTTTCCCAACGACTTGCTTTTTAAAACCCACGATTGTAGTGGTGGTGTAAGCCAATTCGCTGGTAGGAATCCATAGCGGTCTGAGCAGACTATAAGGAATGATGCTGATTGATGATCCCAGATCTATGTGAATCTGATCGACCTCCATGGAACCGACATACCCGGTGTAATAGAGGGGTCTGTCATGCCTGTTATGTTTTAACAGCATGTCATCTTGAGTGAAAGTGATATTTGGGACCACCTCCATCACACTGTGGCATTGAGGACATGCCACGGGTTCTTTGTCAGGGAACTTGAGCTGAGTCAAGTATGCATCCGCCTGCATCAGTGCTTCGCTTAGGGCTAGATGAGTGTCTTGAGAGAGCCTGAGTAGTTCGAAGATGGACAACCTGGCTGGTGTATTAGCCAATTGGGCCAGGATGTCGAAGTTGTACGGCTTCTCTAAACCTTTGTTTTGAATGTTTTTCACAGGTTTGTCGAAACGTACTTCCTTTTGTTTCCCTTTGTCCGCAGTAGTTGGTCTCGAAGGGCCGGCCCCTGGTACAGCGGGCTCTAGTTCTGACGGCTTGGTAGCTGAAGCGTCTGCCAGTGCATCTTCCTGGCTGGCTTTATGGTCTTTGAGGTAAGCCCTCCCTGAACGGGTTCCAGTGGCCAAGACCTCGTCTTCTGATGCTGAGTATGCCGCAACCAAGTGACATAGTTTGCGCTTCGAGTTCTTCTTAGACTTAGCTTTAGCAGCTTGAGTCTCTTTCTCGATCCTGGGCACCAAATCTGGATGAACCCACATAATCTCGCCTCGCTGGGTAGTTAGTGGCACCAGGTCATGATTTTAACCTCTAGTTGGAGGAAGATTAACGATGTTCATCGTCGTCCGGGAAATAGGTGTAACATCGTCTGGGATTTCTTGGGGAGGCAGATCGCCAAATTGCAGAGAGATCATGTTGGCTGTGACCGTCTTCTCGCTATTGCGCAGAGTGATGGCCTTAGCATCGATCAGCTCCTGGATCTTCCTTTTCAGTATATAACACGTCTTTGTGGGGTAGTGTATGTACCTATGGAAGATGCAGTACTTGGGGTTGTTGGTACTGCCGGCCTCATTGGGCCGTCTCACCTCAAGAAGGGTAATCTTGCCGCTTTTGACGAGATATTCGAATATGCTCGGAATATCGTCATCGTCGAAAGAGTACACTTCAATGGGCCTGGAAGTCCCAGGTTTCGTCTGCGTGGTAGCCACCGTCTTTTGCCTGGACGTGTTGATCGCCAGAGCTTCTTTACCCTTGGTACCCCGAGGATGGTCGATGTTGGGGGATGACCTTTTGCCTTTATCAGAGGCCAAGATTATGATGCCATTATCGCTCGCCTTCTGACTATTGTCCTCCGCGGCCACCGCTGAGATGATGAACGAGGGCCAATCATGGAACTGATATGGTCCTGTGAACACCGAGATCACGGGGAGAAGGTTCTTCCTGCAGATGTCCACCAATGCCGAGTCTGGAACTCCTGGAGGCATTTGCAAAGTGGCTTGACGAAAACGTTCGATGAAAGTGTGAACATTCTCTTTTTCCTTCTGCTTGACTTCGATGAGAGAGGACATAGACATGTCCATCCCTCCTTCGTAGAATCGTGTGAAGAATAACGCCTTGAAGTCTTCAAAGGAAGTAATGCAGTTGTCTGCCAGACTTCAGTACCACTGATAAGCTACCCCCGAGACACAGCCTTTGAACACCCGAGTGAGGAGGGCGTCGTTTCCTTGTAATAATACCGTCATCATACTGAAGTAGTTCATGTATTGACTCGGTGACGTTTTTCCTTCGAACAAAGCCATAGTCTGTGGTTTGTATCTAGGAGGGAAAGGGACCTCTTTCCAGATAGCTGGGTAAGGTTGGTTGATTCCCAATTTCTTGAGCTAATCTTTGTGCTTCAGGGCATCAAATTGGGCTTTCAACTCCCGTACTGCCTTCATCGGATCTTCAGCCGGTAGCGGGACCACGGAGTGATGAGGAATTGATTGCATCGCGACTCCGACGGGAGGTAATACATTCTCCGAGTGAGAAAGCGGAGGACTGCTGACTCCTGATCTAGAGTAGGCTCTTGGATTACGTTGGATGGTGGTAAGTCCACCCCCACACGTATCTGAGTTGGAGGGACCGACGCTTGAGCCATAGCAGCTGCGTGTTGAGTCAGCATCATCTGGTGCATGTTCTCCATCATGGATTATATTTCTTTCAGAGATGTCTCCAGTATAGTAATGCGCTGCTCAGCGCTCCCGGACGGGGAAGCTTCCTCGTGTTCATCTCCAATGGCATAAACTCCCATCTCCCTGGGTGTCATTGAAAGATTAGTATAGGTCTCTGTAGAAGTTGACTCTATACTTTCAGCATCTGATTCGGGAGACTGGCGACCCCCAGCTTCAGAATTAGAAGAGTACGAAGTCGGTTGTCGCGACCTCGAACGGGTATTTCGGAACAACCCAGCTTCAGTGTTCCTAAGGAGCTGGTTGAATCTCCTTCGGCTCGAAGCTCTAGAGGGATGACGTCTTGAGCCCAATCTTCCTCTAGGTATGCGTGAAGCCATGTTCACCGATGCATGTGTGGGCTCTTATTCCTGGAAAGATGGAGAGTAGCTCAACCGGTCAAAAACCGACAGTTTTGCTTCTGAACAGCAACAATTAATTATAACCCTATGACTATTACAACAACGCTCGCTAGGAGGCGTAATAGACATGCTGGAAGATCCCCTTTCTTTGCGTTTCTGGATCAGATACTTGCGCAGGTCAGAAGGAGTTGCAGAAGAAGAAGATGACTTATTCCTTCTGTTCACATCAGTGGGCATGCGGATGTTGGGAGCCTTAGTTTTTCCTGTGCCACCCGTATACAACAGGTTGGCCATTTGGGTAGCAGATAATCTCCGAGGAGGGTGTCTTTCCGCAAATTGAGCCTTCTTTACGCTGAGGGGCTTCTCTTGGCATAATTTGGAGCTCTGCTCTGGTTGGCGTAAAGCTGAGGATATCCTCAGCCGGCCGTCAGTGTCTCGCGTAATCCGGAGGGCGGGCAGATTGTTCCCTCGTTGGCGTAAAGGCCAAAAAGTTGAGTAGTCCGCCGCTTGCTTTCCCTTGCGTAGATTACAGGGGTCATCTGCCTTTCCGCGGAAGGCAGATGCATTTTTACGCACGGAGCGCGTTTGGAACTTCTGACTTGGCGCTAAGGCATTGTCAGAAAATTTGTCTGTTCCGCCAGGGATGGGAGACTGTTTTCTACGCGCAGAGCGCGGTATAGGCTTCTGGACTAGCGCTGAGGCATTGTCCAAAGTTTCGTCTTTTCCGCCAGGGATGGGAGACTGAGTTTTACGCGCAGAGCGCGGAGTATACTTCTGGGTTGGCGCTGAGGCCTTGCCAGAAGTTTTGTCTGCCCTGCCAAAGACAGGCGACTGAATTTTACGCGCAAGGCGCGGAGGGAGCGATGCTACAACCTCGTTGGTCGGAGAAATCGGAGAGGTCGGAGAGTCCACAGGAATGGTAGAGGATGTCTTGGGCATCCAGACCTTACGCAGCTTCCTGTTGTCTTGGACTGAGAGAGAGTGATAGCTACCCCCTGTTTGAAGCATGTCTTCGTAGGCAGATTGGTCGAACAGGACGACCAGTGTCTTCTTCACGAATCCCACGGATACCGCATCGTGTTGAGCAATTGCTTCCTCGTCAGAAGAGAAGATGTCCCCAGCAGAGTCGCCATCTTGTTTCGGATAATAAACGAGAGAGAATATGGAAAACGAGGTCTTATACGAAAACCCGCATTTTCTTCGGTGTTTACAAACAAGATTTTACAATTTAATCCTATACTAGGATGTCTAAGTATAATTTATTTAATCTGGATAAATATTGCTATAGGTGTCTGATCTGCAGTCGATTACTTTAGCCCTTGGACCACATGATGTTGAAGAAGTGCCGTGGAAGATAGAAAGCAGCTTCGAAGGTTGCTAAAGAGGGTGGATGCCCGATGCCAAAGTCGTTGATCCCTTCTCTTTGCTTGAGCTATAGATTCTTCTCTCTCTCTCTCTCTCTCTCTCTCGACCTCCAATTTTCCACCTTTCGACCTCGGATCTGATACTGGATTCCTTGACCAATTTTCGATCATTCGATCTTCAATTTTTTGACCTTTTCCTCTGTTGATAGAGGTCTCTATTTATAGAGTTTTTAGTGACAGTGACCACTTAGTCGGCGTAGAGACCGAGTAGTGGAAAGTACAGCACCCTTTTACATGATGGTTTAAAATAACCAATGCCTGCATATAGATGACCTTTTGAGTGTGCATGTGACGCACGTCCAACTAAGGGATAGAACACGTATATCTGCTGCGAAGATCACGGCGTAGAAGCCACGTAGGTAGTTATCCCTTATGTAGAAGAGGTTGGCGTAGAAGCCAATGACTGTCACCATGGCATAGAAGCCAAGTAGGCATAGAAGCCGAGCGGGCATAGAAGCCGAGTGGGCATAAAAGCCGAGTAGGCATAGAAGCCGAGTGGGCATAGAAGCCGAGCAAGCGTAGAAGCCGAGTGATGTGGACGTTTTAGCCGAAATTACGGCTCTTGGAGATATAATCAAATCTCTTGCATTAAATGCAGAGATCTGCCCCCATCCTGCGCATTAAATGCATAGGCTTGTCTTTAAGATTTGCCATCATTCTGTACATTAAATGCAGATACGCGCCTCAAATTTTGTACGAAGAGAAACTGCTGATGTGGCGGTTTGTTTGCCTTCTGCGGAGTGTAAGAAGCTCACGTCTGCTAGTGTAAAACTGGGCAACGTCTCCTTTGTATGCGTAAGAGCAGTTTACGCAAGGGGGATGTCACTAGACGACGGTTTGGTGACATTTAATCAAATCTTCTGCATTAAATGCAGAGATCCGCCATTATCCTGCGCATTAAATACAAAGGCATGTTTTGAAGGTCAGCCACCCTTCTGCGCATAAAATACGGAGACGTGCCTCGGGCATCTGTCAGTATTCGGTGTATTAAATGCAGAGATGTGCCTTGAGAACCTGTCACCGCTCTGCACATTAAATGCAGAGACGTGCCTCGAGCCCTGCACGAAGAGCAGCTTTTGACGCGGCAGGCTGTTTATCTTCTGCGGAACGTAAGAAGCTCGCGTCTGCCAGTATAAAATTGGGCAGCGTCTCCCTTGTATGTGTAAGAGCAGTTTACGCAAGGGGAATGTAACTAGACGATGGTTTGGTGACATTTAATAAAATCTCCTGCATTAAATGCAGAGATCCGCCATTATCCTGCACATTAAATGCAGAGGCGTGTTTTGAAGGTCTGCCACCCTTCTGCGCATAAAATGCAGAGACGTGCCTCGGGCATCTATCAGTATTCGGTATATTAAATGCAGAGACGTGCCTTGAGAACCTGTCACCGCTCTGCGCATTAAATACAGAGACGTGCCTCGAGCCCTGCACGAAGATCAGCTTTTGACGTGGCAGGCTGTTTGTCTTCTGCGGAGCGTAAACAGCTCACATCTGCCTGTGTAAAACCGGGCGGCGTACTCTTTGTATGCGTAGAAGCGGTCTACGCCAAGGAAATGGCAGTAAATGTCAGCCTGGGTTGCAGTGCCACGCCATTATTATAGCCGTCGCTTGGGTTGTCATGCAGTACTCTTTGTCAGGAGTCCAGACGTCAGGTTCATTGCATCATCTGACAGGTTCATTTCGAAGAATACGAAGCGTTCCTAGTACACTTCAATGTTGCATTGAAAGCGGATGAGTTTTATGCCATAAAGGCGATGTAACATCCTTTTTACGCTGAAGCAGCCTAGACATACTGCATTACGCGGATGGTCTTTGAGCCTATTTTTATGCTGTGCCCAGCGAAAAAGCTCCATTGCACGTTTTGATGGCTCTAAGGTCCTCTGTTTATGCTGCCCTACATCAACATGCTGCGTAGAGCTATCCGGCATATTTTTTATGCTTCTACAACCATATCTTCCATTGCGAATCTAGGCATTGGGCCCACGGTTCTACTTCAAGGAGTTCAGGTGGATCCTAATCGTCTTCCTCAGGGTCAAATGGCACCATATTGGCAGACAATATTTGTTTTAGCATCTCCCTAATACAGATATCGGAGTTCCAAGAGAAAGATTCTAAAGAGTAAGAGTGTGACTCGTCTTCTTTATTCGAGCCTTCGGGAGTTGTGGGAGGCGTAACGTTCCCTAAACCATGCTTGGTCTTATGGTAGTAATCCTTGGAATTATCTGCAGGAGCCTGCAGATGCAGAGGCAGCCATCGTCCTTTGCCGTAGTTCAAGCCCCTAGCGGCTTTCAGATTGTACCCATCTTCTGAATGAGGTGCTTGGTTTGAGAACTGTACCGGTAAAGTGGTATTTTGTCGGTATCAAGTTCTAACTCCAGTTCCTTTGGGATAGAGGATTAAGGACTCTCCACTCTGCCGAAGATGATAAGTTTGTCTCCCCTCTTCCTTGCTGGAACTATAAATTATGAGTTTTGACTTAGGAGAACTCGATTCACTACATAGGTGGAAGTCACATGTTCATGTAGGTGCAAGCCTAGACTGATCTCCCTGGAGTATAATATGATGAGATGTGCAACATCCGAGTAGTTTAAAGATAGCCCTTTATTCATAAAATAAGTTATATTATCCTCAGGAATTACATCGCCAAGAGAAGGGACGTTAGCATGAGCGGCTACGTACTCCTCCAGTTAGTCATTCTCGATATCTCTCCCCCAGTGCGAACGACGACTTTGGAGGTCTCCTGCGCAGCTTTACCACATACGGTTCGAAAGTTGTAGTAGGTGTTGGATCTTTCTTCAGCGGTCGACTTGGTCTATGAAGGCAAACGACCAAAGGTTCAGGTACCTTCCTGTGAAGTTTTACCATGAGGGAAGGGGCTGTGTTGGAAGATCTTGCTTTGAGATAGACTCTCAAGGGATCGTCCGATGTTATTCCAGTCTCTGCCTTATCGTCGACATTATTACTACCTTCATCTTGGTGGACAAGCTTGTAGAGGATCGAGTCAGAGTAATAGATCTCGACCCCTTTGCATGGATCAATGTCATTAAATTCTGTCTTAACGACGCTATGATCGTCTACGTACTTCAAGCATTGGTACAAGGTTGATGGTACGATCATATACTTATGTATCCATGGACGTCCCAATAGGATGTTGTAGGATACATCTACGTCTATGATGTAGCAGGTGACCTCTATTTTTAAGTCACCGATCTGACACTTCAAGCGAATCTTGCCCAGAGGGTAGCTCCTTCCAGCGTTAAAGCCACTGATGGTAGTATTGGTTGCTGCCAGGAGATGCATCGGGATGCCCAAGGTCTGAAGCAGACTTCGCGGGATAATGCTGATTGACTAACCGGGGTCGATGTGCATCCGGTCCACCTTGATGGCGCCTATGTACCCTGTATAATCCAGAGGACGATCGTGTTGATTATTCTTCAGCAACATGTCTTGTTACGAGAACATGATATTGGGTATTGCCTCTATCACATTATTGTAGTGGGGGCATGTGACAGGATTTTCAGCTCGCGGCTTGACTTACTCCAGGTAGGTATTGGCATTCTGCTACACCTCACTCAGAGCAACCCGAGTATCTTTGGAGAGTTGAAGAAGCTCAAATAGTAACAACTTTGCTGGGGTATTGGTCAGTTGTGCCAAGATGTCGAAGTTGTAGGACTTCTCCAGTCCCTGAGCGGTATCTTTGCGTAGCGATTTGTCAAAGTAAGATTTTTTCTGCTTGGACTTGTCCGCTGCTGGAGGCTGGGATGGACCCATATCAGATGTAGCAATTAGGAGCACACCATCATCAGGTATGTCGTACTCTCATTGGTACGCTAGTCCTGACCTCATTGTTCCTGCTATAGCTTCTTCGAAGGGGATAGAAACCGTGTAGCAGGACTTGGACTTCTTTCCCTTAGAATTAGTGGTGGAAGGTGTTGCCTGCTGCATCAAGTCTGGAGCAAGGTCTAGATGAATCCACATAACCTCCCCCCCATGATGTGGTGAGAGATATCAGCCCGGCTGTTTGGTCACGAGTTGGCGGAAGATTAACAACCTCCATTATTTCGAAAAGTTGTCGAACTAGAGAGATACCATGTTCGCGATAACTACTTTATCATCGAAGTCCAAGATGAGAGCCTTGGTGTCGAGATGATGCTGGATGTACCACTTCAATATGTAGCAATCATGCATTGCATGATGGACATATCAATGATAGTGGCAGTACTTTGGATTATTCACCTCGACTGCCTCAACATGATGCTTGGCATCGTGGAGCCAAAGCTTGTTTTCCTTCATTAGCACGTCAAAGATGGCCATGACATCATCATCTTTGAATGAATAAGTTTCCTTCAGTTTTGGAGCCTCTGCGGACTTTTGCTCGGGCTTCTTGGTTATTTTGGCGATAAGAGCCTGCTTTTTCTTGCTATCCCGGGCGTTGTTGCCAATGTTGTTGTTGTTGTAAGGGCATTTTCCCCTACCATCATCGACGTGGATCTGTATTCCCAAGAGGCGAGCATCATTTACTTTCTTCTCAGCCCCGACAATATTTATAATGAACGCCGTCCAGTCTTTAAACAGAGAGTCGTCCATCCAGAGCCTGACTGTGGGAAGAAGATTTGTCCGACAAGTCTCCATCAGTGTAGACTCAAGGTTACCTGGGGAAAAATTTAGTACCGCTTGCCTGTACTGCTCAATGTACTCCCATACAGACTCTTTCTCTCTTTGTGTGATGTCCATTAAAGAGGATATCGTCGTGTTATTTTCTTTGTCGTAGAACCGAGCAAGGAATAGACCTTTGAGATCATCGAATGACGAAATACAGTTATCCTGGAGGCTGCAGAAACAATCGAAGGCTATTTCAGACATTATCCTGACAAAGAGCTTGGTTAAGAGGGCATCATTGCGAGGTAGATGCCTCGTTGCCATCTCGAAGTAATCATGAACTGACGTGGGGATATCTTTCCATCAAACGGAGTTAAGTTAAAGGGCTTGTACTTGGGCGGGTATAGTACATCTCTCCATTCCAGGGGATACGGTTGTCAGATACCAAGATTGCGCAATGAGTCCCGATTGCCCATTGAGTCTTAGTGGACCCGGAGTTCTTGGACCTCCCATATTGCTTTCTGAGCTTCATCGACTATGGAAGGAGCGGATGATCCGAGCAGGGGATGAATGCCACCAGTGGGTGAAGCGGTTGCATTTGAATCTTCGTTGGTCCCGGGGTCCAGGATTGCTTGACCAGAGGCTCTTGCTGGTTATGAGGCCATATTTGCGTTGATTTCCAATATTGTCTGGGTCAAGGCATCCATTGACACGCTCATGGTTTGCATTATTGCCTCTAGGGTTTTGAGGCGCTGTCGATCATTGGGGCCCTCGTGATCATCCCTGCCATGTATGATATTCTCATATGGGGAGAAATAGATGGGACGGTGGATGCCGCACTTGTTGCCTCGGACACTTGTCGTGAATAGTCATCCGAAAAAGGTAGCCCCAGCGTAGGAAGCTGCATCCTCTTGAAGATGGTGGCTACCCCCAGGGATCTCCGTATATGTTCCTTGGGAATCACCGTCTTCTCGGAACGCTGAATTGTCATAAAGGTCCGGAGGATTATACCCCCAGCTTGGGTAGCCACCTGGGGTCCTAAGGAAGAACTACCCCCTACGGTTGACAGCTTCTTCTTTGAGCTGGTGCCCAAAAAAATATATTCCGTGGGTTCCGCTGCCTGTCCTCTTTGGGTTTATCTTCTTGACTCGTTGGCCGAGAGTGACATATTAGAGGTGCTGGACTTCTGACTTCCCCTCATGGAGGGGGCCTTCCGAGCAGAATAACATAAGGCGAGGGGCAGCTCCTCTTCCTTTAGTGGTTGCACCTATTCTCCGGGTTACAGCCCGGTGGGTGCCCTTGGTTGCAGCCGTTGGAATGCCGACTGCCTTTTTGTAGGTACTACTGCTTTGTTGCAGCAGCAGTTAATGATAATATTGGCACAATGATGCCCTAGGGAGGATATTTTGTATTCTGTAGTTGTTTTCCTCGCTTTGCGCTTATGATTGATCACGTTGCGCAAGTCAAGCGATGGCTGATTTACCTTTACACCCTTCTTATGAGCCCGGGTAAACCGAGCATATGGGTGCGTAGGTGTTGACTTTGCTTCCTAACCTGGGGTTCGTACAAGAACTTGCCCCAAGTTGCTAACAGAAGATTCCTTAGACTGGCCATGTCCGATTGGCACTGCGGTCTGGACGAATGGGCCAATTTTGTATGAATTTTTTCAGGGGCACGCATAATTAGCGACGTCTGCTAACGATCAGTCGAATGAGCAATTGCTTGAGCTTGGCGAGGTCGTATTGCCCTAGACTTCTTTATCCTAGCACGCGCCGCTGCTTAGTATAAAGATTCCATGTTTACATCTTCGCCTTTCTCAGTATGGCGCATGGAGTCCGTATTGCATGAGATTCCATCAAAGATGAAACTTCTGTAGCTGTTTTGGCCGGATACGGCCATCTGCCTATGGTTGCCGAGCTGCATCTCATAGTCCTCCTCATGCAAATTTTGACATGGCCGCATGGAACGTGTCTTAGCATTCAAACTTATGACATCGTAGTATTTTTCTCTGCCAGAGCTCAAGTGCTGAGTACTTTCCTTGTCGGAAGAGGCTGTCGCACAAAGGGTGTCAGCTTGTAGGGGCACATAATATGTGTCTCCTACGACAGAGAGAGAGTGAGGAGTGCATGCTCCACAGTTGGATGAGGCACATCGGCCTTTGTAACCCATGCCCTGCGGGTATTCAAGCGCTGAGCACTTTTCTTGTCAGAAAAGGTTGCCGCATAAGAGGCGACAGCCTGCGTGGATGCATGATGTGCATTTCCTACGGCAAAGAGAGAGATGGGGAGCGCATGCTCCACAGTTGGGTGAGGCACAACGGCCTCTGTAACCCATGTCATGCGAGTCTTCTTAGGCTTTGCCAGCCTTGGAGAAGCGCCACCCTCAGAGAGCATTTCCTCAAAGGCTTGTTGGTTGAAGCGTATAACCAACATCCTTTGGGTCGAACCTAGCTTCAACGCATCGGACTGCATCACGACCTTCTCATCAGAGGAGAAGGAAGTCCCCAGCAGAGTCGCCACCTTGTTTGCCATAGTTGTAAGTTTGGAAAAACTTTCGTTTAATAACAAACAAAAAGAGTACAAAGAGATCCTAGACAAAAAATCTAAGTCAATATTTTTTATCTGAGTAATGTGACGATGGATAGCTAGTAATGCAATGACTCTTTTAGTCCGTTGATGGTCCGACAAGTGAATGAGGGATGCTCTCTTCTCTTCTCTCTCTCTTGAGCTTGTGTGCACGTATGTAGCTCGTTTGGAAGGGTTTGGTCTCTGAAGCAGAAAAAGCCAGCCAGCCTTTGGGACGTCTAAGTTGCTCTTATTTATAGCCATCATGTTGATGGGCTATAGGTGTCACATATGCTCTTGTTTGGTGGCCGCAAGGGGCTCCTTAAACAGAATACGGTTGTAACTGTAGGCGCATATGATGGGCAGGTTGTCATGTGTTCTTCATCCTTAACATGATGTAGTTGGGTCAGGCCGAGCTACTACGTGGACCGTTGTTGGGATTTGTTGTTGCTGAAGATCTGGGCATTTCTCATCTTTTGTTTGCATGATTTGGTCAGCTTGACACGTGGCCCGCATTTAGTTTGAGAGAATCACGTCAGTTATAACAGAAAGAGTTTGTCTCAGGGAACCTTGTCACGTTGGACACATGGAGTTAGGGACGTACGAGACACATGGATTCTAGAACGCATAGGGCCAGAGATGCATATAACACATGGAGTCTAGAACGCATAGGACCAAAGCCGCATGGAACGCATGGAGTTTGGAACGAATAGCCATAGACGCATGGAACGTATGGAATCTGGAACGCATAGGGCCCGAGATGCATGGAATGCATGGAGTCTGGGGCGCATGGAGCCAGGGGCGCTTGGACTCTAGGACGCATGTGGCCTCATACATGTGGCGCTGTATGCCTGTCAGGAGTCATTATTAGTTTGACGAGAGCTTCTTGTCGCTTAATGTGCTCACATTTTTTGAAGCATTCAGAAAATCTTTTTTGTCAGGATTCTTTGTCAGACATAATCTTTGTGTCAAGCCTTTATGCAGCCAATATTTGGGGTGCATGGATACTGCTTTTTCTTGGCGTATGGTCATCATGCGGCCTGATTTCTTCTGAGTCATCTTTGGGAAGCATTATTGTTTAGTGCATGGTTCTAGATTTTTCATTCTTCTACATATTGTAAGACTATATAAGTAGTTAACCCAGTAGTTGGACTGGTTGACCCAATCCAGTGTCTTGACTGGATCAATATTTGATCCAATTTTTAAAGACAAATGTTAAGGGTATACAAGAATTACTATGGGACAACACACTTTTGGCATATCCTAGATTGCCAAAAATTTTGCAGTCCATATAAAATTAGGGGGCCGGGGGGTGGGGTGGGGTGGGGGCAATAGGGGGAGGGGTGGTGCGGCTGGACGGAGGAGGTAGGCGTGGGTATTAGCGGGAAGGAAGGGGGGTTGTGGCAGCGGGTGGGGGGTGCTTGGGGTGTCGGGGTTGGGGGTAGGGGTGGGGTAGGGTGGGGGTATTTTGGTTATTTTTAAACGAAAATGTTAGCCCCTAACTGATGGAGGGTATCAACTTAAAATATTCAATTGTTGATTGTATTGTCTAATTTTAAGGTTTAGAGTATCAAGTTAAAAAACTTGAATAATTATGGGTATCAAATTAAAATTTAGTCGTTATTAATTTTTGCTATTTTATCGGTTATTAAAATTGTTCCACCAAGGAAGTAAGGATTGTAGTGCGGTCCCTCTCGAATTTGAAGTTTCAAATACTCATACAATAATTAGGACTTTGGGAGACAACACATAACATTCGAGAAACATTTAGGCCTCGTTTGGTTCGCGAAAAGGAAAGGAAATCGATTCCTTGTTCTTTCCTTTCATTTGGGAAACATGCGGGCGCTATTCGTTCTTTTTTTGTGAAGTCTACGTATAAGTTTCGAAGTTTCCGTGGAGTCAATATCGGAGAATTTCATCTTTCAAGTGGATAAGTGATCATCCCTTTCTTTTAAGAGCCAAGGCCAGAGATAGATGCTGGGATAGGCTATTCTCAGACCGAAAGTCAAAGAAGAAGGATAGGGCTACAGACATGCAAGGGCTTAGGTCACATGTTCAATCCCAGATTTTTTTCCATAAATTCTTTGGTACGTTATCTTCATTAGAACCTTGCAGAAAGGATTTCAAATTCAAAATGAGCCATTGAACCAACTTCACCCTATATATGATCTTCTTCTTTCCTAAAATCTAACAAAGAATGAAATCGAATCCCATACTGATGTGTGAAGCCTTTGGCAACAAGGCGAGCCTTCAAGCGCTCGACAAAACCATCGGGATTAGGTTTCACAGTGAACACCCAGCGACATCCGGTTCTACCTTTTTCTTATCAACGGGCTTTCATGGTTTTCATGTGATTATAGGTACTCTTTTCTTGATCATATGTGGTATTCTCCAATATCTTGGTCATCTAAGCAAGAAGCATCATGTTGGCTTTGAAGCTAAGGAAAACAAGTACAAGCTTATATATTCCTTGTTTATATAATGCCTTTCCGTCTAAAAGCTGAGGCATAACACCTGGCATAGAGACACAATCTTAAGTGAAAAAATATCGCGACTTCGATCTTTTTCAATATAATCATCACGTAATAAATCAACATTACCCAAAGTCATCTCACGCTAATAGAAGGAAGGATCAGATATAGCTCTACATTTGGCCTATCAGCGTAAAGCTTATCTTCAAAGGGCCTCCAGCTACATCCACATAGCATCAATCGACCATCCACGCAAACGAAGAAGGAAATCTGAATTGTTCATTCAATTCATTTCAAATAAGTCGTATCTTGTTTAAACCAATCAACAGAGATGGGGTTATAGTTGAAGCAGTCGGCGTCTCCGCCTTCCCTCATTCCAATGGACTACCCTAACAAGTCTATCAATGAAAACCGCTTTCTAGTTGAAGATAGAGGTGAGGGCAGCATTCTTCTTCCAGGCGACCGGAGGGTCGTTAGGTCGCCCACGGAGCGGTGTCAGGTATCCTTAAAAGCACACCGACCTATGAACCTACCATTCTCTTCAATCCATGTTGGTACCATAATGCACCGAAAAAAAGACATCAATAAGAGTCGAGTTATACCCAGTGAGATAGCCAAAGCTCGTATTCATTCAGTAATTCTATCCCTTTTTCATTCTTGGACCTCGCTCGGCCTCTGTTACGAAGTAGGTTTTTGCCACCTCTTTGGCAAATCCAAACGTAATTCTCTTCTTCTAAGTGGGAATCCGGCCCGTGTGGGAGCGGGTAAAGGAAAGGTGAATCATTTTCTTACTTAAACCGCATACTTGAAGTATAGATTGAAGTCCCTTGACTAGTAAGGGACTACGAGCAACTCGTCGGGTCAATTGTCATTGGTCGAACTCATCTTCAATGCTCTGAGGCCATACATAACCATGCCTAGGCGGGGTGGCAGTAGGAAAGTCGGAGTGGGATATGCTTTAGCAGGATCTGCGAAACCCACAAATTTTCATCTATTTTTTTTTTCCGGTGTTTAGAAGTGTCAAGAAAGTTGGGAGGTAAAGTGAATACTTAAAGGTGGAAAAATAAATTCTTGGTTGGATAGATGGAACCATTTTTTTTTTATTATTATTGAAAATTACTTTACTATCCTCCTCAATTCTTTAATACTCAAACATAGGTAATGGCTTTTCTTTTCCAACTTCTTAATTCTGCGAACCAAACGAAAGTCTTATAAAACCCCAACCCCGCCCTACCGAAAACTCTTCGGCGTCGCCTCTCTCTCTCTCTCTCTCTCTCTTCAAGATGTCTAAGCGAGGAGCTTATAAGCCGGAGACGGGGAGGAGATCGTGATTCGGGAGCTACAGCTTGAAGTTTCCTCAGCGGCAAAGCAGCGAGCAGGTGGCGGGCGTTTGTGCTATTGGTACAGAAGAGGACTGGAACGCCGATAAAGCTCTCGACTTTGACAATGGCGAGCAACGCAAAGTCGGGGGAGAAGATCTTCAGGACCAAATGCGCGCAGTGCCACGCTACCGCCAGGGATCACAGAGCAGGAGCAGCTCACAAGCAAGGTAACACTACTTTACGGTCGTTACCAATAATATAACATGGTTATATACATTGGCTATTAATTGTTTCGACATGATTATCACAATTATTACAACACAGAAAGAACCATTAGTTATCTGAAGATATGTGATGTTTTACCATGAAATTGTGGAGGTTATAATTTTCTAGTGCCGAAACTTGTAGTTGTAGATACCAACTTGAATGAACTATTCGGGAGGCAGTCCGGCGCAACTCCTAGTTATTCATATTCGGCTGTCGGCAACAATATGGCAGTGACTTGTGGGGAGTCAGCTTTGAGTGATTGCTTGCTTAACCCGAAGAAGGTAGAGTCTCTCAACGCGCATATACAACATTATATCATGGTGCTGATGTAGTTCTGTTTTTTTGCTTTTGTAGTGTACAAGAATGGAGCCGCAAGAACGGAAAGATCTAATTGGTTACCTTAGGGAGCAGAAGAATACTAGCCATATGATACCATCTCCGCCTTGCATTTCTAAAGCCAACAATTTTCAAATCCAAGGATGTATCCCAATATCATGGAGGAAGCCATCTTTACTGACCTATCCTAAGCAAAAGGACACTCCCGATGTTCCCAAGGACGACACAGTCCCTTTTCTCATCGATTCCATACGGTCCCTCTCAACCCAGTACCAACTCTCGAGAGCCTTCAAGTGCTTCTCTCTTCTCCAACTCCATTCCCCTTCCCCAAATCTGTTCCTCCATCCTATCTCCTCCCTCCTCTCTGCTTCCACCATCCTCAAAGCCCTTCCACAAGGCAAGCAACTCCATTCTCAGGCAATATCCCTTGGCCTTGCCGATAACCCTTTTATTGTTTCTAGACTTTGTTCCTTGTATTCCAAAGCTGGCCTCATCTATGATGCCAAAGCTATAGTTGAAGGCTCAAATCCTATGCACGTGTTGCCATGGAATCTTTTATTATCTGCCTATCTTCAGAATTGTTTTTGGCTGGATGCCGTATTAGCCTACAAAAAAATGATTGAAAGGGGTTGTGATGTTGATAAATTCACCTGTTCATCAGTTCTAAAAGCATGTGGCGAGATCTGTAACTTGGGTTTGGGGAGAGTGGTCCATGGAAGTATAGAAACAAGAGGGTTAGAACTTGATTTGTATGTCAGTAATGCTTTGATCTCAATGTATGCCAAGTTTGGGGAGATGGATGTTGCTAGGAAACTATTTGATAGGATGCAGGCCAAAGATGTTGTTACTTGGAACTGTATGATTTCGGGTTATTCTTCAGAGGGAATGTGGAAGGAAACTTCCGAATTATTGGAGAAGATGCAATTAGAGGGTTCTGAAATGAACAATGTCACTTGGAATACTATTGCCACAGCAAATTCACAAATGGGTAGTCACTTGGAAGCACTGAAATTGATATGTAAGATGAGAATGAGAGGCATTTCTGTAGATTCTGTTACGTTGGTCATTGGATTGAACTCATGTTCTAGTAGTGGATATTTGCATTTGGGTAAGGAAATTCATGGTTTGGCAGTTCGACTCCATTATAATGAGTTTGAGAATGTTAGAAATGCTCTGATCACAATGTACTCAAGATGTGAGAAAATTGAAGATGCTTACAACTTGTTTGGGATGTGCTTCGATAAGAGTTTGATTACTTGGAATGCTATGATTGCGGGCTTTGCAGTTGGAAAATATGAAGAGGAAACTTTTTTTGTTTTCAGAGAAATGGTGAATTCTGGAACTCGGCCAAACAATGTGACGATCATGACTGTCCTTTCTCTTTGTGCCCGTTTTGCAAACCTTTGGTATGGGCGACAACTTCACTGTTTTGTGACCAAGCACAGGTTTGATAATGATCAGTTTCTGTGGAACTCTCTCATTCATATGTACTCAAAGTCACAAAGAGTTTTGGTTGCACAGAGGGTCTTCAACATGATGGGAAATCAAGATTTAGTCTCCTACACCTCTATGATTGCAGGCTATGGAATGCAAGGGGAGGGAAGAAAGGCATTGAAACTCTTCAATGAGATGATTGTCTGTGGTATTAAACCTGATGGCATCACTATGCTGACCATACTCTCGGCTTGTAGGCATGCTGGACTTGTAAGCCAAGGCCAAATACTCTTTAAGAAGATGGTTAGCTTATATGGGATTGTACCTAATATGGAGCACTATTATATGGCTTATCTATATGGAGAGCAAGTTTGCTAAGGAACACAACATAGTTAATTGATCAGATGCCTTTCAAGCCTAGCAAGACAATGTTGGTGACTCTTCTTCGGGCATGCTGTGCCCACGGCAACTTAAGAGGTTGGAGAACAATTGAACAGAATATTTCTGGAGTTGTAGACAGACAATCCGAGTGACTATATTTTGGTGACTAACAAGTATTTTCACACAAGAGCTTGGGACATCATCCCATGGATCTTGACAGGATCAAAGTTCCTCGGATGCAAGTCCTATAACTTAAGCAATTAGTTATCATTTGGGGGAGTTTTATCCTGTCAGATTTCTATCTTAGTAATTGCTGCAATCAATCCTGACGCAGTGTGCTTCAGAACTACATCATGATCTTTTAGCTGTTAATCAGCTTGATGTTGACAGAAAGAGGTAATTTTCTCCTTTTGATGCTTTATTTAATTTTTGTTGTTGATTCCTTTCTTTATACAAAGCTGTTTTCATGTAAAGGAGTTCCTGAAGCCCGTGAATATTGAAGAAGTATTGATTGGGGTGAGTAAATGGCAAATCGAAAGATGGAAGCCCACTTACCAGTTTCCACTCTTCCATCTTTTGTTCTGCAGCCCATGATAAGAAGGAAACATCATCCTTTCCCATCTAATAACAATAAAAAGTATTAAAACATAAAACTTTCTCCAGTATAATAGATATGATGATGCTAAGGGGTGTAGTTAGAACTCGAATGATACCTATGCGTCAGTAGCAGGAATGCCATCTTCATACTCGACAACATCATCAATGAGCATTTTGGGCATTGCAATTTTTCCACCAGGAGTGCCATCTTCATACTCGACGGCCACCGTCAAGAAGGGGAAGCCTGACCTGAGGAAGAAGGTCATGCCTGCTGTCAATGTCAGACATAGGAAGCCTTTCCGCCGAAAGGATGGCGTCTACATGTACTTCGAAGGTATTATTATCTATTTTCCAATAAAGTTATTCTCTTCAACGATAATCTGTTTTCTCAATATTAGAAATGTATTTTGAAGATTGTTGTCAACATGTTATTTTGGTTTTGCCTGAAACAGTGTTTGATTTCTTGTGTGTTCATTGCGGAATATGAAATCATGTTTTTTTATTAAATTATCCTGCATGAAATGTTTGTAAAGTTTCATTATTTATGAATTATTTTTTTGTTTTGATATCTAGATTTATTGATTGTCTTTTATTTGGTATTATGAGTTTATTTAGTAGCTTGGGCATAATTGAACATCTTATCATGTCAAAGCTTGAAATTCTTTTTTTGCCTGTTAGTTTTACATTGTCTAGTTCATTGTTTGGTCACTAGTTTGCATTTACATTCTATATAAAAATTCCCAACTGTGTATCCTTAAATGAGTATATATGTTCAGTATTCCCTTCCAGTTTCTAAGAGTATCTGCCCAGACTCTGCAAACAACAAAGGGGGCCTGAGCTTTCCTCTCAAATTCAAGAACAAATATTTTGGTATAGACCCTGTAATAAATAATTTTGTCAAAAGGTAAATATATTTACGCCAACTATTCTCGGACCATAATTGATAATTTTTATATTTAAAAATATTATTCTATATTTAGCGTTATATAGGCTATATATGGTTTTGTTAGCCAAAAGTGTTATATCATATCAATAGTTTCAGAGTTTAAATCTAATACATAAGGCTAAACAAGTAGCTTGAAACAAAACGTACATTTTAATTTAATTAGCGTTATAGGGTCAGCTATGTCGCATGGACACTATACGGACATGGAGACACGGACACAACAACGGTTTTGGCATGACTTAGGGTGTTTTGAGTGTCCATATCGTAAATGATACGTGCCCGATACGACCTGACACTGTCCCAACTCTGATTTTTAGAGAGCCCATGATTCCTTGGGGGGACAATTGTTGTGATTGGCATGTTTGCGCCTTCCACTTCCCACTATCAAAAGGTTCTTGGTTAGATAGTAGCTTAATTACTTCCTACAAGTGTCTGTGTAAATGGTGTAGTCCATTATTTCAAAGAAGGACAAAAAAAACTAGTTTTCTTGTTAGCTCTAAGACTTTATCCATTGACAAGAAGAGTAATTTGTTCATGGTATCCTTCCTGATTTCTTAGTTTAATTTCCTAACTTAGTTGTTAGTAGGTGATGAATGCAAATTGTCTATGGTTGGAAGAAAGAAAGCAAGAAAAAACTCTTTCACCTAGGAGCATGGACACTCTCCAAAAGTTCCATATTCGTATTGTCTCGTGTAGGACAAATAGTAGACACGAGACAAACTGTCCAAAATGCACCAGGACACTAAAATTAATGCCGTGACCATGTCACCCTGTTCGTATGCAACATAGACTTTCAAATTATATTTCAGCTTAGAGATTTAATTGATGTGAATTTTTTTAGCTTAAAGAGATTTATAATTTCAATCAACTGTTTATGTTATTCTTCTGGTTTATACTGATTATTAACAATATATGTATGTTCTGATCATGCACTGAGTTTAGCCTTAGACTTATTCATTGTCTGATTTTCTTTTTCTTTATATTTTTTTTTCTGATCAGGCAATGGGATGTATTATTGTTCCTCGAGCCTTGAGATTCTTACTTGTATTAACAAGGTAAGGTGGTTTTCAAGATTATGGAATGTTGCTTGTTAACTGTTTTGGGCTCTCTGTTTTTCAAGATCCAAATGCAACTGGCATGAAATATGTTATTGTAACTTGTGAATATCTTAAACCTAGTTCTTTGCCTTATGTTTTTTTATTTTTATTTTAACAGGAATAATTTAGATCATAAATGATCGTGCATAGATTTTTCAGTTTAGTCTGCAATCCTTTTTCTTGGAAAGGCTGAATTTGAAATCTGGTCATTCCATGTGCATGTCCAAGTCATAGGTAACAGGATAGTTTTAAAACTGTTCTCTTCCTGTAAATTTTCTTAGACATGGTACCTTCATGTTGAAAGGGAAATTTTTATACTACATCTGTAAATTGATATTGTGGTGTTAATCCATAACCAAGAAGTCACTGCTGGCAAGAGCAAGACAAGGTAGGTAAATCATATTTGTGCCTTGTTGATGTCTCTGAGTCTCTATGTTTGGGTAGTTGTATAAATTTGTCTATAAATCTGGACCCTAAAGATTGATTCCTGAGCTTCTTTGGTTGAAAATGTTGAGACACTTAAAAATTAATAATATTACCATTTTGGCATTAATTTTCTTTTGCACTTTAATCCTTAACGCTATCATCTGTTTCAGGCTCATCCTTCAGACTAGTAGAATTAACTGATTTTGTCTCAAACTGCTATCCAACGTGTGTCATAAATTGGACTTCTAGCTTTCTGTTGGCAGACAGATTATTAACCGGCCACTTTCCGGAACTATTAGAAGAGGTAGGACCAAGGAAGAAAGATCATATTGCTTGAACAAAAACTGTTGAATGATGAGAAGCAATGTGCTGAACACATCATGCTAGTGGATTTGGGACGCAATGATGTTTCAAAGGTTTGCCTTCCTATGCTTTATTGTTCCTTTCGCATCTTGCTTGAAACTTGTCTATCAGAATCAGCTAGGTCAGTGGATCTGATATGCTTCGTTAGTATGCTTGCAAGGTTGGCTATTTTATTTCCGTTATGTTAAGTTTGATGACCTGCAAAACAGAAAAATGCATTCTTTTGAACCTTACTCAATCACACTCTACAAGAATTCAGTGCCAGGTGAGAGACTATCGCATCATGCATTTCATTTCCATTCATTTCATATCCCCCCTAAAACCTTATTTTCTTGTGAATTGTTTATAAAGGTGATATGAATGTCTTAGTCCCTGTGGGCATCCCCATTGGTACTCCAGCAATGACTACCAGAGGATTCAAGGAAATGGACTTTAAGCTTGATGCTGACTACATTCACGAAAGAGTTCGACTCACACTCAAAGCCAAGTCTTCTGTTAAGGGGACCGAGCTTAAGGATTTCATAGAATTGTAGAGTCTCCAGACTTCCCACTCAAGGTGCCATGATGTACATGGCACAAAATCTATTTCCAGATCAAAACACTTTAAAAAGTCTTCTGTTAAGGGAATCGATCTTTTGTATTCTATTGCTGCAAATTCTATTAACTATTACGTTTATTCACTCTTATTTGAATCCCTTAGAAGATTCAGTTGTTCTGCTGGTTGAATTCATTTATATATGCATACATGGTACTTGGCCTATTTCCATATTTCTGTAGCTAGAATTTTGTGAGACTTATTAGCTAATTCCATAATCAGACTGACTCATCATATGTAGCATCTAGTCACAAGGAAGCTTATTTTCTTAAGTCTGATAATGCTGACTTCTGAAAAAGCCCTACACCCCACGATGCTTCTTCACGCCCCTCGCCTAATGTCCTTTGAAAAATTGATGTTGCAGTCACGTAGTAGAATTTTCAGAATTTGAAGGTTCCGACTCTTGTGCATACTCTCTCTCTCTCTCTCTCTCTCTCTCTCTCTCTCTCTCTCTCTCTCTCTATATATATATATATCAATTCAGGAATGTCAAAGAGCAACCCACGCAAAGATCCTCAATGGAGTCAGTGAATCTGCAGTATCGCCGACAGTTGCTGCGGACGTTCGTCCTCGTTGCGTTTTGTCTCGTCTTTGGTGTGGGTTTCGCAGGCTCGTGCGACACCTCCACCGAAGCATCGTGCTGTCATGGTTGCGCTCGAGGCCATGCTTCCGAGGAATATCGTGCCGCCATCGTCACCGAGCCGTGGGGGAAATTGAGCAGGACGATTTTGAGTTTTGATTTGTTGCTTATTTTGATAAATGGTGTTATATGGTTATAGAATGTTAATTAAATTTGCATAGAGCAATGGGTGCGACTGCACTAGTTGTTCCGAATTTATAGGTTTCAAATTTTTTATATATGTATATGTTATATAATACATTTGTTTATATATAATCACATATAGATAAAAAGATAGTAAATTTAAACTTTTGACCTATATTTATTTAGTTGAGTGTGTTACAGTCACAAACAAACTGTTTCAGGAAATTTGAAAATAAACATATTATAGAGTAAATGATAATTAATATCTCAATTGAAAGATATTGTAGTTAAAATATTTTTCTTAGTTGTTAAATTTAGATAATTTGATTTGTGAGTATTTTATTAATAAAAATTAAACAAAAAAGACCTTTATTTATTCTTCGTACCGGATCTAGTTGTTTTTGATGAATCTTAACTCTTGACCTGTTGCATGCCATCTTTGTCTTTAGGATGGATTTCAAAAGCTCTACCGGTATCTGAATTAGTTAGTGGTCGCTGCTGGGTGCGGTGAACTATCCTTCTAGTTAGTGACTATGCCAAGCTGATGATCTCAAGGGTCAATGTTGTTATCAAGGCAATATTTGCCAATGGAAGGGATGTAGCTTAGATAGTTGCTGGCTTAGCATGCGAGAGGTACGTGGATCGATACCCCCACGTCTCTATATGTCTAGGATTATTTGGCACATGTAACAGCTCATATGACAGCATTTTTCTCCACGTTTTTTTTGTTATTGCTCTTTAATGGCCAGTTTATGAGCCATTTAATTTTTTGTCCGTTGGTTGTGTCTAGGGACTGCCTTTATATTGCGGTCTCCTCCTCTTTCATTTCTTACAAGATATTGTTTCTCTACGTGAAACCTCTTTCTCTGCTTCTCTCCAACAACATTCTCTCCTCTAAATTCTTGCTCTGGGCAGAGCTAAGTTCGGTCTCTCTCTCTCTCCGAGTTGTGTGCGACGAAGAGAAGCCACTAGTAAGGGATTTTTACCACTAGGAACTTCCGAGAAACGTCTGCAGATAGATCTCGGATTAACTCTTAGGGCACTGCTTCGTGCACGACTTCCCCGGAGGCCGGTAACATTAACTATTTTAATTTTAATTTTTATTGTTTACATATTTCTAAACGAGAAAATGTGTTTTTTTTATCTATCAATCTAAGAGTTAATCTGATTTCATGTTAGGTAAAATAATAGTAAATCGTACAATAATACAAGTGTAAGCCACATTGCGTTACTGCAAGAAAATTAATTTTTGCTTGTGATCAACTTCATTATTTAGAATTTGCTTAATCTTCTGAAAACAAATTAAATCATTTGCTAAATATCTACTGTAGCAATAGAAATTTGCTTGTTTGCTACTAAGTTGTTCATTGTCACGGCCCAGTCCCAAAATACACCGGACCAGGCCACGTGGCAATAGCCAGCTAATACGTCTCCGTGGGAATACCTAGTTTAATGGATCCTATGAAGCGTACTCCGCTGTCCTAAAATACTAACAAGTCCAACAATAACATCAGAACAGGTAATCTAATCTCATCCACAATATCAGCAAGAAGTACTAAAAATAAATACTGGATAATAAACGCCAGTCTTAAATATCATAGTACAATCCAAAATGTCTAGTGGGAACAAACCCACTACTATGACGAAATAAAAGTACTGAAAGACAGATAAAAGAGTAATGACTAGGGCATCGGCTGACTAGATAATGATGCTCCAATCCTAGGCGGAAGGCCTACCAAATGATCACGGGAACTCTGACGGTAGCACCTCTAGCTCCTCCTCGGATGCGTACCTCGTCTCCTGTCCGGGTCCGTATACTGTAGGATAATATGCCTCGTCCAAATCTGGAAGGAAACCAGGTCCTCAGAGGGACGTAACAAGATACATAGAAGCATGCCATAATAAATACTGAATAAAATAAAGGGTGTGCTAACCATCTAAGTGAATGCAATGTGAGGACAACATTGGTACGTATGGGTAGGTGTAGGCTTAACGTCCAACACTCCGAAGAGCGTGGTATCTATACATGTAACGTCCACCATTCCGAAGAATGAGGTATCTGCAATATATATACGTCTATATCGCTCCAAAGAATATGGTATCTGCATAAAGGAAGTCATTGGAATTCGTGGCTCATCCGGATACTACGGAATCCAATGTGTGTATCCCTTACGCCTACTAGCTTTCCTCCCCGTCCAATGCAAATATACAAGTCAAATACACGACGTGCATACCACGTATCTATATGCCAAGTCTCTACTAATTATATAACCCTGATTACGTACTAACCGTGATGCATGTCACACGCACCGATAGCTAGTCGAGTACACGAACCCGCATCCCAATATGAGTTTGTCACCGTGATGCGTCTATAAGTGTCAGGTCTAGGAAAATATCAGAATATCCTCACAATGATGGGTGTGTCTGCTAGTGACTAGGTCAAGTACACTACTCATCGACGCATTCGTCGACTGCACCAGAGTCAATCTCGGACGCGCACAGTTGTATAAAATAATGCAACAAGATATCATACAACATTTGCATAATTTAAATTAAACAGTAAGTATGGAAATGTATCTTGCCTGGGTCCTCAAGCTATGAATGCCAATACCCTGCTCCTGAAGTATCTCCTGACTGGTCCAGCGACCCTATACATATAATATAATATAGAAATTCGATCATCACCCACTAAAGTAATACACACGGAAACTCTACGCTGTTCTTAGGCACTGACGTAAGGGGTTATAGTTGGTCAATTAACAGAGTCACGTGTGCACGCAGCTAAGACGTACATGTGTCCTGTCCAAGAGTGGCGTGTATGCCAAGACAACAAAACGTCCGAATACGCTACGCAACTAAGACGTATAATACTACATTATAAATCTTATCTAGCATGTTATAAGGATATGGGTACAAGGCTAGTTGTCCAAGTCCTAGGTCAACACAGTGTTCATAACCACAAGTCATTTATTAATTACTAGTTTGCAATAACACACATACATATATATATTTTTCACTTAGGGTTTACTGTCTCTCGTGTCCGTTTGACGACACGGTATCACCATAATTCGTGAGGTTTTATATAGAAACAACATGAAATACCTGGTCATGTCCAAGGGGGTCTGTGCTCCGTCGACTGCCTGCTCCTCCGGCGTGGGACGGAGCTCCGACGTCGCACGGGAAAGCAACGACAAAAGCAAACTCGGCAGCAGTTGCAGCAGCGGAAGCAACAGCCTTGGCAGCAGCTGCGGCGTGGATTGGTGGTGCTGGCGGTTGGGGGTGGTGCTGGTCGTGGGGGAGGCGGCGGTCAGACTGGCAGTGGTGGTTGGCGGTGCTGACAGGCGGTGGTCAGGCGGTGTTGAGAGACGGTGGTCCGACGTCGACTGGGAAGCAACGGCGGTCAGGTGGCTGAGGTGGTGGCGGCTTGAGGTGGTGATGGTTTCGGGGAAGAAGGAGGCGAAGATGGAGGGATGAGAATAGGGTTCGGCTAGGGTTTCTTGGGTATTGTTAGGCTAGGGAAGAAAATCATATATATATATATATATAGGGGAGAGAAAAGGGTCCTCCTAGGGAGTTGGGTCGGCTAGGGTTTCTTGGGTCGGGTGAATCATGTCCACATGAAAGGGTGTAGGGTGTACATGGGCCTTGTTGGGTCTAGTTTTGGGTGAGGTTGGTCTTCGCATTAAATTAATTAAGAATTTGTGCAAGCGATGCCTTTCAATTAATTGGAATTATATGGGAGTAGGATTTTGTGAAACGCAGTTGTCATGGACACCCAGATTCAGAATAAAACAATGTCCTTATTTGGGTTGTATGAAAATGTGTTGAGGTTGTGTCTCCAATTTGATTGGAACAGGAATTACGCAAGGTTAGATTTATTGGGATTTAAAACTACACTATTGCAACGAATATTGTGCGACTAACTTGAAGCACAATATAGAGTATTTAAGAGTTACACAATGGTCAGATGGGTAGTCTGGCATGTCTAGGAAATGTGTATAAAATTTGTTTGAAGGTAAATACTAGGGTGGTGCTCCAATTATTGAAGCAACGGTAAAGCGTTCTAAGTGATATAAATATTGTACAAATATATAAACACAGCGTATTAATTCTAATTGGCACCAAATTAACCCTAATCTCTCTATCTAAGCTAAGTAAACCTAAATTTGGTCGAGGGAGTTTACATTCATAGTTGTTTAAAGTCATTATAGCAATTTTGTTTCTAACAAATAATTAAATAAGTTTAGTAGTTTTTCATTTCAATAAGGTTTTGTAACAACTTTTATCAAGTTTAAATTTCAATTGTGATTGAACAATTTCTTACATATCAAATTGTTTATATACCTTGCCTTGTGAAAATAGTGTTTGGACATATTTCTACTACAACTTAGAACAATAGAAACTATTTTCTAGAAGTAAAGAAATAGTTAAAGTGAAACTGTAGATCCCTTTGAGTCTGAATTCTAAAAGTAGAGATAAATTTGGGAATAAGCTGAAAGGGTCCTTCTGTCAATCGGGTGTAAATAGCCCTAAGTGACACGGTACTTAAGTATCTTTGGACCACCGCTAGCTGGGAACCGGTCCCTACAGCTAACCCAAGTTAATCAACACTTGATAGACTAAAAATTTCATAAGGTGAAAAATCACTCAAACTATTCTTCTAGAACACTAGACTTTGTTATTGAGTAAAACACATATTTTGCGATTTTAGACTATTCACATTAGCAATCATGACTGGCAAGGATAAGACTTTTACTGCTAAACCTGCTAAGTTTAACAGGACCTACTTTAAGAGATGGTAGAGTCAAATAAAGTTTTGGCTAACAAATTTAGGGCTGATCTAAGTCATTGATGGTTTCACACCCATCACAAATAATTCTAATAACATCGAGTCTGACGTAGGAGTGTCCAAATCCACCAGCTCCTCAAAATCCAAAATTCCTAAGAAAATAGACTACCACTGCTTCCATAGAATTCTAAGCGCTTTGTTTGAATCATTATATGATATATTCCTTGAATATAAGAGTGCTAAAGAACTTTGGAAGCTTTGGAAGATGAATATAGCTATGATGATGCTGGAATCGAAAGATTCAATTCCTCCTCATTCAACAGATACTTTATGGTAGATAATAAACCTATGAATGACCAAATACATGAATTTCAAGAATATCTTAGGCATATTCAAGCCAAAGGTACTTTCTTTTCTACTAAGTATAAAATAGCTTGTTTGGTAGACAACTCCCTCTTTCTTGGTCTGATGTTAAGAAAGACCTTATTCATACTCAAGGTGGCCTTACCTTTGCTCAAGTCCTAAAGAAAATTAGAACAAAAGAATAAATTAGGTTAAGGTCTAACCATAAGTCTAAGTATAAAGCAAAGGTAAACCTAGTAAAATCTCAAGGCAAACCAAAGCCTCATCATCATCACAAACCCAAAAGAAACCTCTTCAAGAAGAAGCAGAACCTTCAGCCTCACCACCAAAACCATCATCACCATAAACCTAGAAACTTCGGTCATAATCAAGGTGACCTTACCTTTTGTTTTGTGTGTGGTAAAATAAACTATATGGCCACCAACTGTTTTCATAGGAAGAAGGAAGCTGTCCATACTTCTTACAAAGGAAAACGTCCAGCCAAACCAGAAGCAAACATGCTTTTTAACGGCTCTTCTAGTTTCTTCAGGTCTGTAAGCTATCAACCCTTAGTCAACCTTTCCAACCATTCCGACGATTGGTGGTTGGATTCTGGAGCTAATGTTCATATTTCTTTTGATCGCTCTTGTTTTTCAAACTATCAGGAATTAGGTGGATGAGGAGTAACTCTAGGAGATGGCTCTGCGACACAAATTATAGGAAGAGAAAGAATAGATCTAAAGATGACATCAGGAAGAACTCTGACTCTTCATGATGTGTTGCATGTGCCGTCTATCAGAAGGAATTTAGTTAGTGGGTCTCTTCTTGTAGCTTCAGGGTACAAGATTGTTATGAAGGAAAATAAAGTAGTATTTTCTAAGAATGACTCTTTTATTGGAAAATAATTTATAAGGGATGGTCTTTTCATTTTGAGTACCGTGAATAAAAATTTCAGATCCTTCTTTTGTTGTTTCCAATGTAGAATCTTCAAATGTGTCGCATAGTAGATTAGGTCATGTGAATCTAAGTTCCCTAAAAAGGATGATGAACTTAGATCTTATTCCTAAGACTCCAATAGATGATAAACACAAGTGTGAGATTTGTATTCAAGCCAAACACACTAGGCTACCTTTCAAATCTGTAGAAAGAAACTCTGACCTTCTAGAGCTAGTTCATAGTGATGTGTGTAACTCAAATAGGGTTTTGACCCGAGACGGTATGAAATACTTTGTTACCTTTATAGATGATCATTCAAAGTATTGTTATACGTATATTCTTAAAACCAAAGATGAAGTTCTAGACAGATTTAAGGTCTATAAATCTGAAGCTAAGAACCAGTCAGAGAGAAAGATTAAGATTCTTAGATCAGATCGTGGTGGAGAGTATACATCAAATGATATGACCAATTTCTGTAAAGAACACGAAATAATCCATGAGATAACTGCTCCATATTTACCACAGTCCAACGGAGTTGCTGAAAGGAAGAATCGTACTCTGTTAGACATGGTGAATGCCATGCTCCTCAGCTCAGGTACTCCCGATAATTTGTAGGAAGAAGCACTATTATCTGCATGTTACATCCTTAATAGAATTCCTAGTAAGTCTAATGATAAGACTTCCTATGCATTATGGAAATATAGAGCTCCTAGGATCTATTATCTCAAAGTTTGGGGATGTTTGGCTAAAGTAGGAATTCCTTAACCTAAAAAGAGAAAGATTGGACCTAAGACTGTAGATGATGTATTAATAGGATATGCCCTAGACAACAATGCCAATAGATTTCTTGTTACTCACTCAGAAGTAAATAAAATCTCTAACAATAATATTATAGAAGCAAGAGATGCAGTTTACTTTGAGAATATATATATCCCTTCAAAGATAGAATTTCTTCCTCTCCCTCCCACTCTTCTCTTGCTCCGTCCACTAGATCTCATGTTCAAATATCTAGTTCGCAACTCGAACAAGATATAGATCCTAGAAGGAGTAAAAAAGAAAGAATTGAAAAGAACTTAGGAGAAGGTTTCTTCACCTTTTTGATAGAGGGTGATCCCTCAACTTATGAAGAAGCAATATCTTCTCCTGATGCCCCTTTCTGGAAAAAAGCTATTAATAGTGAGTTTAACTCCATCATGGAGAACAATACTTGGTTTCTAGCAGACCTACCTATAGGTAGTAAACCCATAGGTTGTATGTGGATATTCAAAAAAAATTTAGAGCCGATGGTACTATAGAGAAATACAAGGCTAGATTAGTAGCTAAAGGTTTTACCCAGAAAAATGGATAAGATTATTTTGATACCTACTCACATGTAGCAAGGATCATCTCTATCAGAACCCTTCTAGCCTTAGCATCCATTCATAATATGCTAATCCATCAAATGGATATAAAGACAACATTTCTAAATGGGGACCTGGAGGAAGAAATATACATGGAGCAACCTGAAGGTTTCATTGCTAAAGGCCAAGAAAAGAAAGTTTGTAGATTAGTTAAATCTCTTTATGGCCTAAAGCAAGCTCCAAAGCAATGACACAACAAATTTGACATAGTCATCTCAGAATATGGTTTCGTGCCAAATGAGTATGACAAATATATATACTCCAAAATTATAGATGAAAGTTGTGTCATCTTATGTTTGTATGTAGATGACATCCTTATTCTTGGATCATCACTGGAATTGATAATTAATACCAATGACTATTTATCCAGCCAGTTTGATATGAAAGATCTAGGTAAAGCCAACTTGATTCTCGGCATACAACTATCCAACTACAAGGAGGGTTATACTCTATCCTTAGCACACTCTATCAAGAAAATGCTAAGAAAATTTGAGTATTTTGATAAGAAACATGTCCTAACTCCTTACGACAGTAGTGTTGTCCTCAAGAAGAATGAGGGTTCTCCTATGGAATAATACAGATATTCACAGATGATAGGTTCTCTCATGTATATATCAAATATGACCAGACCTGATATTGCATTTGCTATTGGGAGACTAAGTAGATATACTAGTAACCTAAATCAGTTACATTGGACAACATTAGAAAGAGTATTTATATATTTTAGGGGTACTCTAGATTATATGCACTATACTAGACACCCTGATATCATAGAAGGTTATTCAGATACAAATTGGGTAATTGACTCACATGATATAAAATCCACTATCGGATATATTTTTGCTCTAGGTGGAGCTGCAATCTCCTGGGGCTCATGTAAACAAACTATCATATCTAGGAATACAATAGACTCTTAAATGATAGCATTAGACACTACTTGTACAAAAACTGAACGGCTAAGAAATCTTATTATACATATACCTATTTCTCTTAGTCCTGTTCCAACAATTTCTGTAAACAGTGATAATAAATCTGTTACAGAATTACTAAAGCATGATTCTGTAAATGCTAAGATGAACATGCACCTGTAGCTGCGATTCAAGTCAATAAAAGGCCTACTAGGAAAATATGTGGTTTTTGACTATATAAAGTCAGAAGAAAACCTTGCAGACCACTTGACGAAGGGTCTGTCTAGGACTTTGATCCTAGAATCATCGAGGGGGATGGGGTTAAGCCCATAAGTAAAGTCACCAGCAGTGGCAACCCAATCGAGTCTAACTGGAGATCCCAAGAAGCCTGTTCAATGGGTAGAAACAAGCTGGACTTAGGTGACTTTTATGTAACACTGACTTGAGATTAAAATCTCATTACAATAATACCCAAGTGGCTGTACATGCGTACAATGATTCCCCATCCCTATGGTGACAGTGTTCTTGAGTGATATGGTTAGGATGAGTTTTAAAACTCTTAATAGGTCCAAACTGATATGCGGGGTTGACACATATCACCAACCCTTAAAGACTTACCTATATGAGAGGTCGTGAAGGCCGTGACTATGGGACATGGCGATCCCAAACAACTCTCATGAATTTGGAATAAGTTCGCATGGCCAACCAAAAGCGCCACCTGTTAGACCCAGAACCTCTAGCGTACTATGTGTGCTATTTCCTGAATATTATACAAGAAGTATGATTCAAGGCATAATCCATCAAGCACTTCTTCAGACAAAGACAATAGTTATGAAGTGAGATTCAAGGCTGTAGTCCATCTCATCTATGCATAGTATATACCTGCCCAGAAATTCTTCACCTTTAATTTCTTTATCACTTCTATTTCGGAACTTGACCTTTTTTTTGGGGGGTGGGGTGGGTTGTTGGCTGTGTATACACTTGTGAGCAGAAGCTCAACTTCCTCCTTTTTACTTTAGTCCCACATCGGTTGGACCCCTTCCCCCTTGTTTGTATATATTAGTTCTTCTTCATTGCTCTCTTAAGATGTTGTGTGGAGAACCCCTTGGGCCACACACGCGTGCCCCCATCGCTGCCCGGCCTAGCTTGTCTCGGTTCGGTTCGACGCATGTAACGGGTGCGGGTACGTGCCCACACATGGGGCGCCAAATGCCGAACCATTTTACTCTTCGGGTTCGGGCTGGGATCCAAAATATCTTTTTGCTCCTCCTTGTTTTAAACTGGTTTTAAACTCTTTGGAGATTTGAACGTTGGACATTTATTGCTTCATATGTCCAGGTTCATTTGGCACATGTAACGCTCATATGACAGTATTTTTTCCATGTTTTTCTTTTGTTTTTGCTCTTTAATGGCCAGTTTATGAGCCATTTAATTTCTTGTCTATTGGTTGTGTCTAGGGACTGCCTTTATATTGCGGTCTCCACCTCCTTTATTTTTTATAGAATATTGTTCCTCTACGTGAAACCTCTTTCTCTGCTTCTTCTCTCCAACAATATTCTCTCCTCTAAATCCTTGCTCTGGACAGAGCTAAGTTCGGTCTCTCTCTCCGAGTTGTGTACGACAAAGAGAAGCCGGTAGTCAGGTGTTTTTACCACTAGGAGCTTCCGAGAAACGTCTGCACATAGACATCGGATTAACTCCTAGGGCAGTGCTTCGTGCACGACTTCTCCGGAGGTCGGTACCATTAAATATTTTAATTTTTATTGTTTACAGATTTCTAAACGAGAAAAAGTATTTTTTATCTATTAATATTTTCCAACGGAGGGGATGTAGCTCAGATGATAGAGTGCTCGCTTAGCATGTAAGAGGTACAGGGTTCGATACCCCGTATCTCCAATATATATAAAAAAAAAATTCATACCAGATCTATTTATTCTTGATGAATCTCAACCCTGGACTTTGTCTTTAGGACGGATTTTGCAAGCTCTATCGACAGCTGAAAGTTTGCGATCGATGTTGGGTGCGGTTACAGTTGTCGGTAGAACTGTCCATCTCGTTAGCAACTAGGCCAAGCTGGTGTTCTCAAGGGTCAATACAATTGTCAACTCAATATTTGCCAACAGAGGGGATGTAGCTCAGATGGTAGAGCACTCACTTAGCATGTGAGAGGTATGGGGATCGATACCCCGTATCTCTAATATTCAAAAAAATTCCTTTATTTTTGTACCAGATCTAGTTATTCTTGATGAATCTCAACTCTGGACTTTGTCTTTAGGATAGATTTCGCAAGCTCTACCGACAACTGAATTAGTTAGTGATCATTGCTAGGTGCTAGGTGTGGTTATAGTTGTCGGCAGAACTGTCCATCTAGAAAGCAACTAGGCCAAGTTGATGTTCTCAAGAGTCAATAATATTGTCAACTCAATATTTTCCAATAAAAGGGATGTAGCTCAGATGGAAGAGCTCTCGCTTAGCATGTAAGAGGTACGTGGATCGATACCCCGTATATCCATTATATTTATTTATTTTTACTTTATTTTTTGTACGATATTTAGTTATTCTTGATGAATCCCTCTTTGAGAACTTAGTTCCTAATCTGGTGAAAATTACATATAAAAAAAAATCCGAATTGTCTTTAGGATGGATTTCGTAAGCTTTAATGACATTGCATTAATTAGTGGTCGTTGTTGGGTGCGGTTACAATTGTCAGCTGAACTGTCCATCTAGATAGCACTAGGCTAAGCTGATGTTCTCAAGGGTCAATAGTATTGTCAACTCAATATTTTCTAGCGAAGGGGATGTAGCTCAGATGGTAGAGCGCTCGCTTAGCATGTGAGAGGTACAGGGATCGACACCCCGCATCTCCATTATATTTATTTTTTTACTTTATTTTTTGTACCAGATCTAGTTATTATTGATGAATCTCAACTCCGGACTTTGTCTTTAGGATGGATTTCGTAAGCTCTACCGACAACTGAATTAGTTAGTGATCATTGCTGGGTGCGGTTACAGTTGTCGGCAGAACTGTCCATCTATTAAGCAACTAGGCCAAGATGATGTTCTCAAGAGTCAATAATATTGTCACCTCAATATTTTCCAATAGAGGGGATGTAGCTTAGAAGGTAGAGAGATCGCTTAGCATGCAAGAGGTATGGGGATCGATACCCCACATCTCCATTATATTCAATTTTTTTTATATTATTATTCATACCAGATTTAGTTATTCTTGATGAATCCCCCTTTAAGAACTTAGTTCCTAACTCGGTGGAAAGGAAATATATATAAAAAAAATCTGAACTGTTGTCTTTAGGATGGATTTCGTAAGCTTTAACGATATTGAATTAATTAGTGGTCGCTGCTGGGTGCGGTTACAATTGTCGGCAGAACTGTCCATCTAGATAGCAACTCAATATTTTCAAGGGTCAATAGTATTGTCAACTCAATATTTTCCAACGAAGGGGATGTAGCTCAGATGGTAGAGCGCTTGCTTAGCATGTGAGAGGTACGGGGATTGATATCCCGCATCTCTATTATATTCAAAATTTTACTTTATTTTTTGTACCAGATCTAGTTATTCTTGATGAATCTCAACTATGGACTTTGTCATTATGATTGATTTCGCAAGTTATACCGACCACCGAATTAGTTAGTGATCATTGTTGGGTGTTGGGTGCGGTTACAGTTGTCGGCAGAACTATCCATCTAATAAGCAACTAGGCCAAGTTGATGTTCTGAAGAGTCAATAATATCGTCAACTCAATATTTGCCAACGGAGGGGATGTAGCTCAGATGGTAGAGCGCTCGCTTAGCATGCGAGAGGTACGGGGATCGATACCCCGCATCTCCATTATATTCAAACAAATTTACTTTATTTTTCGTACCAGATTTAGTTATTCTTAATGAATCCCCCTTGGAGAACTTAGTTCCTAAACCGGTGGAAAGGACATATAAAAAAAATCTGGACTTTGTCTTTAGAATGAATTTCTTAATCTTTAACGACATTGAATTAATTAGTGGTCGCTGCTGGGTGTAGTTACAATTGTCGGCAGAACTGTCCATCTAGATAGCAACTAGGCCAAGATGATATTCTCAAGGGTCAATAGTATTGTTAACTCAATATTTGCCAACGAAGGGGATGTAGCTCAGATGGTAGAGTGCTTGCTTAGCATGTGAGAGGTACGGGTATAGATACCCCGCATCTCCATTATATTTAATTTTTTTTACTTTATTTTTTGTACCATATTTAGTTATTCTTGATGAATCCCCCTTTTAGAAATTATTTCCTAACCCGGTGGAAAGTAAATATAAAAAAAATCTGAACTTTGTCTTTAGTGTGGATTTTGTAAGATTTAACGATATTGAATTAATTAGTGGTCGCTGCTGGGTGCGGTTATAATTGTCGGCAGAACTTTCCATCTGAATAGCAAGTAGGCCAAACTGATGTTCTCAAGGGTCAATAATATTATCAACTAAATATTTTGCAACAATTGATGTAGCTCAGATGGTAGAGCGCTCGCTTATCATGTGAGAGGTATTGGGAACGATTCCCTACATCTCCATTATATTCAATTTTTTACTTTATTTTTTGTACCGGATCTAGTTATTCTTAATGAATCTTTAACTCTGGACTTTGTCTTTATGATGGATTTCATAAGCTCTACCGACAACTGAATTAGTTAGTGATCATTGTTGGGTGCGGGGTACGATTACTGTTGTCGGTAGAATTGTCCATCTATTAAGCAACTAGGCCAAGCTGATGTTTTCAAGAGTTAATGTTATTGTCAACTCAATATTTGCCAACAAAGGGGATATAGCTCAGATGGTAGTGCACTCGCTTAGCATGTTAGAGGTATGGGGATCGATACCCCGTATCTCTATTATATTCAAATTTTCTTACTTTCTTTTTCGTACCGGATTTAGTTATTCTTGGTGAATCCCCCTTTAAGAACTTAGTTCCTAACCTGGTGGCAAGGACATATAAAAAAAAAACCGAACTTTGTCTTTTGGACGGATTTCATAAGCTTTAATGACATAGAATTAATTAGTGTCTGCCGTTGGGTGAGGTTACAATTATTGATAGAATTGTCCATCTGGATAGCAACTAGGCCAAGCTAATGTTCTCAAGGGTCAATAGTATTGTCAACTCAATATTTTCCAACGAAGGGGATGTAGCTCAGATGGTAGAGAGCACTTGCTTAGCTTGTGAGAGGTATGGGGATCGATACTCTACATCTTTATTATATTCAATTTTTTACTCTATTTTTTGTACCAGATCTAGTTATTCTTGATGAATCTCAACTCTGGACTTTGTCTTCAGGAGGGATTTCGCAAGTTATACCGACAACTGAATTAGTTAGTGATCATTGCTGGGTACGATTACAGTAGTTGGCATAACTGTCCATCTAGTAAGCAACTAGGCCAATCTGATGTTTTCAAGAGTCAATAATATTGTCAACTCAATATTTGCCAATGGAGGGGATGTAGCTCAGATGGTAGAGCGCTCGCTTAGCATGCGAGAGGTACGGGGATCGATACCCCGCATCTCCATTATATTCAATTTTTTTACTTTATTTTTTGTACCAGATTTAGTTATTCTTGATGAATCCGCTTTTTAGAACTTAGTTCCTAACCCGGTGGAAAGTACATATAAAAAAAATCCGAACTTTGTCTTTAGGGTGGATTTCGTAAGCTTTAACGATATTGAATTAATTTATGGTCGCTGCTGGATGCGGTTACAATTGTCGGCAGAACTATCCATCTAGATAGCAACTAGGCCAACCTGATGTGCTCAAGGGTCAATAGTATTGTAAACTCAATATTTTCCAACGAAGGGGATGTAGCTCAGATGGTAGAGCGCTTGCTTAGGATGTGAGAGGTATTATTATATTCAAATTATTACTTTATTTTTTTTGTACCAGATCTAGTTTTTCTTGATGAATCTCAAATCCTGGACTTTGTCTTTATGATGGATTTCGCAAGTTATACCGCCAACTGAATTAGTTAGTGATCATTTCTGTTGCTGGGTGCGATTACATTTGTCGGTAGTACTGTCCATCTAGTAAGCAACTAGGCCAAGATGATGTTCTGAACAGTCAATAATATTGTCAACTCAATATTTGCCAACGAAGGGGATGTAACTCAGATGGTACAGTGCTCGCTTAGCATGCGAGAGGTACGGGGATCGATACCCCATATCTCCTTCAAATTTTTTTACTTTGTTTTTTGTACTAGATTTAGTTATTCTTGATGAATCCCCCTTTGAGAAGTTAGTTCCTAAACCGGTGGAAAGGACATAAAAAAATTCGGACTTTGTCTTTAGGATGAATTTCTTAAGCTTTAACGACATTGAATTAATTAGTGGTCGCTGTTGGGTGCAGTTACAATTGTCGACAGAACTGTCCATCTAGATAGCAACTAGGCCAAACTGATGTTCTCAAGGGTCAATAATATTGTCAACTCAATATTTGCCAATGAAGGGGATGTAGCTCAGATGGTAGAGCGCTTGCTTAGCATGCGAGAGGTACGGGGATCGATACCCCGCATCTCCATTATATTCAATTTTTTCCTTTATTTTTTGTACCATATTTAGTTATTCTTGATGAATCCCCCTTTCAGAAATTATTTCCTAACTCCGTGGAAAGTACATATAAAAAAAATCTGAACTTTGCCTTTAGTGTGGATTTCGTAAGATTTAACGACATTGAATTAATTAGTGGTCGCTGCTGGGTGCGGTTACAATTGTCGGCAGAACTGTCAATCTTGATAGCAAGTAGGCCAAGCTGATGTTCTCAAGGGTCAATAGTATTGTCAACTCAATATTTTCCAACAAAAGGGATGTAGTTCAGATGGTAGAGTGCTCTCTTAGCATGTGAGAGGTACGAAGATCGATACCCCACATCTCCATTATATTCAAATTTTTTACCTTATTTTTCGTACCAGATCTAGTTATTCTTGATGAATTTGAACTCTGAACTTTGTCTTTAGGATGGATTTCATAAGCTCTACCGATAACTGAATTAGTTAGTGACCATTGTTGGGTGCGGTTGTCGGCAAAACTGTCCATCTATTAAGCAACTGGCCAAGCTGATGTTCTCAAGAGTCAATATTATTGTCAACTCAATATTTGACAACTAAGGGGATGTAGCTAAAAAGGTAGAGTGCTTTCTTAGCATGCGAGAGGTACGGGGATCAATACCTCGCATCTCCATTATATTCAATTTTTTTTACTTTATTTTTCGTACCATATTTAGTTAATCTTGATGAATCCCCCTTTTAGAAATTATTTTCTAACCCGATGGAAAGTACATATAAAAAAAATATGAACTTTGTCTTTAGTATGGATTTCGTAAGATTTAACGACAATGAATTAATTAGTGGTCGCTGCTGGGTGCGGTTACAAATGTCGGCAGAACTGTCCATCTAGATAGCAAGTAGGCCAAGCTGATGTTCTCAAGGGTCAATAGTATTGTCAACTAAATATTTTCCAACAAAGGGGATGTAGCTCAGATGGTAGAGCGCTCGCTTAGCATGTGAGAGGTACGGGGACCGATACCCCACATCTCTATTATATTTAATTTTTTACTTTATTTTTCGTACCATATCTAGTTATTCTTGATGAATCTGAACTCTAGACTTTGTCTTTAGGATGGATTTCATAAGCTCTATCTACAACTGAATTAGTTAGTGATCATTTTGGGTGTAGTGCCCCGTTCCCCCTATTCGGGGAGCGCGGCTAAAAAATACTTGGTATCGTTCGATCGGGACAGATTGAATCAAATTTCTTTCCTCGTTATGGATTGTTTTTTTTGGAATCAGGTCCCACATTCAACAGATCGTGCCTCAAGGAAGGACTCGACGGCATAGTCGAGAGGGGCCTTTCCATTGCGTTGGTTTCCTTGCCCCTTTTTGATGCCGCTTGGTTACTTTCTTGTTGGTTTTTTGACTTGTGTCACGCCCCAGTCCCAAAATGTGAGGAACTGGATGCGCGGCAATGGCCAGCAGCACGCACCGATGAACAACCCAATCTAATGGATCCATCAGGGCATGTTTAAGCTGTAGTCTAACAGTAAAATGTTACAAGTCTCAGGTATTTCTAATCTCATACACAGAATAACACAGATTAATGCCAGAAATAATGCAATAGAATAAATAAGCAATCTCAAATAAGATTATCTCGGGAAACAATCCGAGAATCAGTCTGTTACATTTAAGGAAATAGACATGAAATGAAATACTGGAAATGGAAATACTGAGTGTATGAAGCCGGTGCTCAGGAGAAGTCTTCGGCAACTATCTCGTCCTCGGTTCCGGGTTCTGCTCCAAGGAGTGCTCCTGTACCGTACACCTTAGGGTAGATCTCCTCAGCTATACCTGGGGACATCATCCATTCCAGGTCCTCAGGGGACATAGCAAGGTACAGATAATACAAGCCAAAATAATACAGTGCAGCAATAATGAAACAGCAGGGTAAATATGTAAACCAGCTAAGTGATATGCAAGTAAGAGTTTTAATCATACTCAGGCTGAGACCACTACAGGATCGGTGTTGGAGATACCCATAGCAGTATTTTCTCGAGAGGGCCAGAACTTGTGCCAAAGCTCTGTATCAGAGACTAAGACACCTCCAGATAACAGTATCTATATTATAATCAGCCTTGATATGGTAATACTCTCCCCACCCCATGAAATCTCACGTCACAGTTCCAGAGAATCTCAGGTACAAGTCACGCAAGATCGAACTAATGCAATGAGTCAGGATAGAATCTAAGCATGTAAACTGTAAATGTCATGAATATGAATCCTATACGGAATCACCATGTATATCTCAGGGAATTCCGTCACATGAATAGTGTCAGGTGTCCTGGGTTGAGCAGTTAAACAAGTTTTCATATGAATCTACCAGAACTCAATTAAAATACTATAACAGGAATTACTGAGAATTGGCAAGCTTTATGTTCCCACTGATGCAAAATTAACCAAGAAATATAGCAAGCTGCAGGATTTGGCAAGCTTTACTTGCCCACTGATGTATAAACAAGTCAAGGAAATAGGTAGCAACCTGCAAGTATTGGCGAGGTACACTTGCCTGTGGTTCCAACTCTGTTTGCGGCTCTGGCTTCAGTTGGATTTGCAGGCGGTACTCCGGTTGCTGAAACAAACATCACCATCAGATCCAGAGAATATCAATCAGCTAGAAATGCCTGTCTTTGGGTCCAATTTGGAGACAAGAGCAAAAATGGCAGTTTCGGGTCAAAACAGGGTCCACAGGTGGGCCCACTTTGCACCGAAAAACGCGTCAGGGTCAACGGTCTCCAAATTCACCAAACTTAGTGTTAACAGGTCAGGAACGATGATACGAACCCAACGGAACTTCCAGAATTGGATTCCGATGAGCCGATCACAAAATCGCCCGTCGAGCGGGGCCTGTGGGGCCCACGACACGTGATTTCGTCAACGTTCTCAGAATCGAACCAAACTTGGCTCACAGGACCAGCGCTCAGAATCGAACCAAACTTGCTCACAGGACCAGCGTATCGCTACGAGTCCGATGGCGCAAGTTTCGTTTCAATCCGACGTGTGTACACAAAGTTAGGGTGAAATGTAGAAAAGTCGGATACGGGGCGATGTCCGCGGATACGTGTTGATTCCGGTGTGCACGCACACCCGAATCGACTTCTGCGAAATCCTGCACGTCCGTATCGACGACGCGCACGTATCTGTGAAGACCGCACGCGACCAAGTCGTCCCGTTTGGCGGGGCGTACCCAGTTCCGGGGTGAAACAGGGTCTGGTTTTTCCTGTTTTTGGATCGCGGTGTGCGATCACCACAGGACGCGATGCCCCGAACAGTTTGCCCGGGCACCGAGAGGGTCATACAGGCTTTACAACGCAATTTGCAGAATCGAAAACAGAGCTACGAACAAAAAGTTACAAGTACCTGAAGGGGACCCGAAAACCGGGGTCGAATCGTGTCCGACACGTGTCCGACACGTGTCGGATAAAGGAATTAAATTAGGGCTAGGGTTAGGGCTTCTGGCCGAGCTCCGGCGGAGGGCGGCCGGCTGAGGCGGAGGGGGCCGGGTCAGCACGGCGAGGAGGGAGGCGCGGCGCTGGCTGACGGCGGAGGCGGCGCGGGGAGTGGCCGGAGCTGCTGCCGCTGCTGCTCGCTGGAGAAGAAGAAGAGGAGGGAGGTGGCTGGGCTGGGCAGGGTGGTGCGGCGGCGGTGGCGACGAGTCCGGGCGGCGCTGCACGGCGCGGAGGCGGGCTGCGGTGGCGTGCGGTGGCTAGGGCTGGCTGTGGGGGGATCGAAGGAGGAGATAGGGTTTATATAGGGAGAGAGGAGGCTGGGGGGGCCGAGACGGGCGGAGCGAGGGGGTGGTCGTGGAGGTCGTGGGGTGAGGTGGCCGGCCGGAGCGGGCTGCGCCGGCGGCGGAGGCGGCGTGAAACGCGGAGAGGAGGGAGAGGGGGTCAGCCGGGTACGGGCACGGGCGGGTCGGGTCTGGCGGATCCGACCCGACCCGGTAGGGGCTGGGCCGGGTTGGGGCTGGGCCCAGTGGGCCGCGGGCTCGGTAATGGGCCGGGCTGGGCTGGGTTATTTAAAACGATAATAATAATAATAATAATAATAAGATAATAATAAATAAATAAATAATAAATAAATAGTTTTTGGTAATTTAAAAATAGGTCCGGGGCCCAATAAATTCAAGAAAAATTACCCTAAGTCCAGTTTTTCATTTTACACCCAAAAATATTATTTCCATAATATTTTAATACTGTTTAATATCAATTAAAAATCATTTAATAATTAGAACCCTGTGTTTAAATTACAGAAAATTCCCAGAAAATTCTAGAACATTATGAAAAATCCAGTTTTAAAAATTTTGAAAAATCAGGGGGTTTACAATCTACCCCCCTTAAGAGGATTGTGTCCTCGCAATCAAAGAATAACCGGTCAACAAAGATGACGCGGTCGCAAGGATCGTTCGAAACACATCACAAGATACTTAGGGAAATACCGTTTCCCTAAAAATAAAAGTTATACACTTTCCAGAAAAACTAGTTAAAGCAAAAGATCTACAACTTTTATGAAAACCAGGTTATTATTAACAAGTTGCAAATTACTAGATTGTGGCTGAGGTCACGAACCAATAGGCACGAACTACAACAAGACTAAAAACGGATAACTACGAATCACTTACTCGCATCAGCGTCTTCCACAGTCATCGCATAAGCTTGCCCTCGTCCTTGAGGTAGATTCCTCTGCTGCTGCTGAGCTTGCTGGTAGGGTGCTGCTTAAGGTGCTGGTGGAGTTTGCTGGTTCGCCCTAGGTGCTCCTTCTCCACGTTGAGTGCAATCCCTTACCGAATGCTGACGGGATCCGCATGCCAAACACAATCCTAGTCTGCGTCGGCATTCCTTGGCGAGATGGCCTGCTTTGCCACAGTAGTGACAAGTAAGGAGGACTACCACCGGTGGTGTAGATGCTTTCTGCTGTTGGTGCGGTCTCTTTGCAGATTCTTCTTGTGGTGCTCTGGATGTTGCTGATGGGGAAGACCTCTTCAGACTGGTCTCTCTCTTGGTGACGCGCTCCATGCGTCGAGCCGCAGCAAGGACGTCCGAGTATGATGTTGGTGCGACGGACCCAATTAGTTTCTGTAGCTCAATGTTCAGTCCGTCGAAGAATTTCTCGGCCTTCTCTTCCTCTGTCGGGATCAGGGTGGGGACGAAGCAGCTCAGACGAATAAATTCTGCGTTGTACTCTTCCACCGTCATAGAATCCTGAGTGAGGCGATTGAACTTGTCCCGAAGTTCTGATCGAGCGATGGCTGGAATGTACATCTCCTGGAAGAGTCTAGAGAACTCCTACCAAGTAACTCGGTTTGGTCCGAGCCGTGTCTCCTCGGATAGCCACCAGTGATGGGCATTGTCCGTCAATTGCATTCTGACGGCAGTCATCCAGCGTTCCCGGGGAAGCTCAGCTGCTTCTAGTTGATGCCGTATGTTGGTGAGCCATTCATGAACTTCTGTGGGCTCCTCCTTTCCAGAGAAAGTGTGGGGCTTCAGTTGGCGGAAATCGGTGATGGAGCCCGTAGATGGCCGTCGAGCTGGTAGGTTGGCCTGCTCCAGTGCAGTTACGATGCTGTCCCTCAAGAAATTAGCCTCGCGACGCTGAGCCTCGTGTTGGACTTGTTGCTGAGCTTGCATCATCGCGTAGATCATTTGAAATATCTGTTGCCCGTCAATCGGCTGTCCTTGTGGGAACACGGGCATTGGTGGGACGAACTGCGGCGGAGGTGGGATGTCATCGCGCCGGAATCTAGAGGTAGGTTGACCTGCCTGCTGGCTCTGTTGAGTTGTTGGAACTCCTCCGACTGGTGTCACTTCGTCGTCGTAGGTGACACCTGTAGCTTGTGGCGTTCCGGCGGGAGTCTCGTTGCATTCTTGTGGGTCCATTTCCCTGCATCCAAAATAAACAATAAGAGGCGCACAGAAATCAAGGCAAGATGCAAGTCAAAATTAGTTCGAGTACGACACCGATATCAAAAACGATTCAAACAAGTGGATGAGATCCTAAAAACTTATCATATTCTTATTGCAGGCCTGTTTGGTCCCTAAGTTGAAACCGAACAATTTAGTCGTAGACCTGCATGGGCCACCACAAAAACCATGTCACGCCCCAGTCCCAAAATGTGAGGGACTGGATGCGCGGCAATGGCCAGCAGCACGCACCGATGGACAATCCAATCTAATGGATCCATCAGGGCATGCTTAAGCTGTAGTCTAACAGTAAAATGTTACAAGTCTCAGGTATTTCTAATCTCATCCACAGAATAACACAGATTAATGCCAGAAATAATACAATAGAATAAATAAGCAATCTCAAATAAGATTATCTCGGGAAATAATCCGAGAATCAGTCTGTTACATTTAAGGAAATAGACAGGAAATAAAATACTGGAAATGGAAATACTGAGTGTATGAAGCCGGTGCTCAGGAGAAGTCTTCGGCAACTATCTCGTCCTCGATTCCGGGTTCTGCTCCAAGGAGTGCTCCTGTACCGTACACCTCGGGGTAGATCTCCTCAGCTATACCTGGGGACATCATCCATTCCAGGTCCTCAGGGGACATAGCAAGGTACAGATAATACAAGCCAAAATAATACAGTGCAGCAATAATGAAACAGCAGGGTAAATATGTAAACCAGCTAAGTGATATGCAAGTGAGAGTTTTAATCATACTCAGGCTGAGACCACTACAGGATCGGTGTTGGAGATACCCATAGCAGTATTTTCTCGAGAGGGCCAGAACTTGTGCCAAAGCTCTGTATCAGAGACTAAGACACCTCCAGATAACAGTATCTACATTATAATCAGCCTTGATATGGTAATACTCTCCCCACCCCATGAAATCTCACGTCACAGTTCTAGAGAATCTCAGGTACAAGTCACGCAAGATCGAACTAATGCAATGAGTCAGGATAGAATCTAAGCATGTAAACTGTAAATGTCATGAATATGAATCCTATACGGAATCACCATGTATATCTCAGGGAATTCCATCACATGAATAGTATCAGGTGTCCTGGGTTGAGCAGTTAAACAAGTTTTCATATGAATCTACCAGAACTCAATTAAAATACTATAACAGGAATTACTGAGAATTGGCAAGCTTTATGTTCCCACTGATGCAAAATTAACCAAGAAATATAGCAAGCTGCAGGATTTGGCAAGCTTTACTTGCCCACTGATGTATAAACAAGTCAAGAAAATAGGTAGCAAGCTGCAAGTATTGGCGAGGTACACTTGCCTGTGGTTCCGGCTCTGTTTGCGGCTCTGGCTTCAGTTGGATTTGCAGGCGGTACTCCGGTTGCTGAAACAAACATCACCATCAGATCCAGAGAATATCAGTCAGCTAGAAACGCCTGTCCTTGGGTCCAATTTGGAGACAAGGGCAAAAACGGCAGTTTCGGGTCAAAACGGGGTCCACTAGTGGGCCCGCTTTGCACCAAAAAACGCGTCAGGGTCAACGGTCTCCAAATTCACCAAACTTAGTGTCAACAGGTCAGGAACGATGATACGAACCCAACGGAACTTCCAGAATTGGATTCCGATGAGCCGATCACAAAATCGCCCGTCGAGCGGGTCCTGTGGGGCCCACGACACGCGATTTCGTCAACGTTCTCAGAATCAAACCAAACTTGGCTCACAGGACCAGCGTATCGCTACGAGTCCGATGGCGCAAGTTTCGTTTCAATCCGAGGTGTGTACACAAAGTTAGGGTAAAATGCAGAAAAGTCGGATACGGGGCAATGTCCGCGGATACGCGTTGATCCCGGTGTGCACGCACATCCGAATCGACTTCTGCAAAATCCCGCACGTCCGTATCGACGACGTGCACGTATCTGTGAAGACCGCGCGTGACCAAGTCGTCCCGTTTGGTGGGGCGTACCCAGTTCCGGGGTGAAACAGGGTCTGGTTTTTCCTGTTTTTGGATCGCGGTGTGCGATCACCACAGGACGCGATGCCCCGAACAGTTTGCCCGGGCACCGAGAGGGTCATACAGGCTTTGCAACACAATTTGCGAAATCAAAAACAGAGCTACGAACAAAAATTTACAAGTACCTGAAGGGGACCCTAAAACCGGGGTCGAATCGTGTCCGACACGTGTCGGATACAGGAATTAAATTAGGGCTAGGGTTAGGGCTTCTGGCCGAGCTCCGGCGGAGGGCGGCCGGCTGAGGCGGAGGGGGCCGGGTCAGCACGGCGAGGAGGGAGGCGCGGCGCTGGCTGACGGCGGAGGCGGCGCGGGGAGTGGCCGGAGCTGCTGCCGCTGCTGCTCGCTGGAGAAGAAGAAGAGGAGGGAGGTGGCTGGGCTGGGCAGGGTGGTGCGGCGGCGGTGGCGACGAGTCCGGGTGGCGCTGCTCGGCGGGGAGGCGGGCTGCGGTGGCGTGCGGTGGCTAGGGCTGGCTGTGGGGGGATCGAAGGAGGAGATAGGGTTTATATAGGGAGAGAGGAGGCTGGGGGGGCCGAGACGGGCGGAGCGAGGGGGTGGTCGTGGAGGTCGTGGGGTGAGGTGGCCGGCCGGAGCGGGCTGCGCCGGCGGCGGAGGCGGCGTGAAACGCGGAGAGGAGGGAGAGGGGGTCAGCCGGGTACGGGCACGGGCGGGTCGGGTCTGGCGGATCCGACCCGACCCGGTAGGGGCTGGGCCGGGTTGGGGCTGGGCCCAGTGGGCCGCGGGCTCGGTAATGGGCCGGGCTGGGCTGGGTTATTTAAAACGATAATAATAATAATAATAATAATAAGATAATAATAAATAAATAAATAATAAATAAATAGTTTTTGGTAATTTAAAAATAGGTCCGGGGCCCAATAAATTCCAAAAAATTACCCTAAGTCCAGTTTTTCATTTTACACCCAAAAATATTATTTCCATAATATTTTAATACTGTTTAATATCAATTAAAAATTATTTAATAATTAGAATCCTGTGTTTAAATTACAGAAAATTCCCAGAAAATTCCAGAAAATTATGAAAAATCCAGTTTTGAAAATTTTGAAAAATCAGGGGGTTTACAACTTGCGTTTTCTTGAAAGGTTTCGATGGATTTTATTGCCTTCATTCTTATGATTTTCAATTTCGTATCGAACCCTTGGAGACTGAAAAAGGAGATATTGATCATATGTTGGTGCGTACATGTGATCATGTAGGCGACGCACAAGCAGAGTCTTGACGATCTCCTATTTTTTTCCCAGTTCACCAACTTGTGAGTGGCTTTACTTCGATTAGTGCACTTCTTTCAAGTCTTCATTCTTAATAAATTGACTCATTTGTGCAATCCGATTAAAGGATACCAAAAGAATAAAATTGATTCAGAATAAAGAAGAAGTAGACTTGAAACAGAATAAAGAAGAAGTAGACTTGAAACACTCATAATGCTTGTCACATAGAATTCTCAACGATCACATTGATGCGTGCATGTCCGTTATAAATATAGCTATTTTGTGTTCAGTTGTAGTTAGAAATTATTCATCTGTAACTGCTCAATGGATAGTACATAACTTGTGAATTGATCATAACAGCCAGTAGACTATGCCATCGCATTGTGCTAAAGTAGTTTTGTTCATATTGATCTTTGAAATGCTTCGTATGTTAACTTTGTGTTTAGATCATCAATGGTCATGGATAATCTTGTGCACAAGGATCTTGGTTCCTGCGAACGGTCGCCGGGGCTGATTCGTCCCAGACGGAACATCAGTTAGTCGTGCTAGCAACTTAGCACGGGTGAGGCAGAAGTTTATAGCGGGGCTCGCTACCTGCGCTGCAAGCATCGCCGTCTACCCAGACTATGATCCATGATGGCTAATCTAGATAGTGATCTTTATATATATTTAAACTATGCAGACTAACTATGTCTTCATGGCAGGAAAGTTAATGGTAAGTTTTGTACAAGTGGTTCAGACGGTACAGGTAAAGTCATCGAACGGTGGCACATTTTGTTATGTCATTCCATTCTATCGTATATAAAGAATTAAACTAAGACAAGATAGAAAGATTATATAATAAAAAAATATTACATGATCACATGAATACGATATCGATTTGGTATATTGGGTTAGCTCGCCCTTACCGGTACTTTTTGAAGTACTGACCCTCGTTGTAGCAGGTTCCCCGAGCCGAGGAGGTGCGGCGAGGAGCTGAAGCTTTCTCCAACCCTTTCCTGACTAGGCGCGTTCGTGCTGTAACTTTTGGAGCCCAAGTATATACTCAAGAAAGGAGCTCGCACTTTCCTTTTTGAAGCTCCTGGGCGATGGTGCTGACTCGCACCCAAGGTGTTTTGTGCTTTTGAAATACTAATAAAGGATGTAATGTATAGATCGACTATCTCATTTTGCGTCCAAGTTGTAAGCCCGTGCGGCATCTTTATTACTTTTGGGTCAAGAGTCTGTAAACAGATGTTCATTATCAATAAATAGAACTTTTCTATATCTCAAGGTGTGATATCTTATTTGCGTACTCTGTTGCATTCGTTTTAAAGTATATCATTATGCCTAGGCCTTGTGCACGCGCGCCTTACGTGTGCACGACATCACGCTCGTGGGTAGATTATCGATTTAGCAAAAATCGGGGCATGACATATTGGTATCAGAGCATGGCTTCAGATCCTTTGACCTTCGTGTCAGAAGAGTCTTCTCGAAACAATCCTATCCCTCCCAGTTGAACTCTTGAATTCGCTTGGCCAAAATGAGATACGTTCCATACAGTGAGTCCATAATATGTTTTGAGACTGATGCAAGTTATTTTTCTTTAAAGGAACGATCTCAGAGCCGGATGCACAAGCGCAGATGGTGGCGCAAGTACAAGGGAATAGTTCCGGCACATCAGGCAGCTCAGAAAGTCCAGCAGCCGCACCCTCTATTGATCCGTTCAAACGGATAATGCGTTTGATAGAAACACAGCAGAGACAAGCCAAATTATGACAAAATTAATTCGAGTCCCGGATTGAGGCTCAATTTTTGGTACAGCGGACTCAGGCCTAAGCACAACAAAAGCAAATGGATACCTTCTAAAAGATTGTGACGACGTTCGTAGCCAGCAACCATTCTGCATTAGTGGCCGCCGTTACAGTGCCAGTTGTAGCCGATTCAGCGGGACCTCAGGACTCTCTGGAACCTCCACCCTCAGACGAAAAGGGTCCCATCCTGCAAATATCTGAGTTCAAAAAGATGTGTCATGCTACCTTTAAGGGGACTGATGTAAAACCCCCTAATTTTAAATATTATGATTATTTAATTATTTTAATTCCATATGTTAGAAAATATAAATTTTTGAACTTTAATTACTAGGTAAATATTCATCTAGAAATTTATGGAGCAAAGCTATTATTTTATTTTATCTTATTTTAGGAATCTTGTAGAAGGGTGTTAGAAGTTTAGATGTACTAATAATTTTTTTTTTTGGAATTTTGATACCATATATGCATATATAAATAATAGTATTAATAAGAAAAGAAAATAAAATAAAAAGAAAAAGAAAAATCTTAAAACAAACAAATAAATAATCTTTTTTTTCTTTTGTGTGTATTTCCTAAAACCCTAGGCCTTGTAAACCCCCTCACCCAAAATTAGGCATACTTGGCATAGATGGAGAAACTAGGGCTAGTTTGTATCCAATTGGAAATAGGACGCGGCATTTTATTTAATTTCATAATATTTATATCACTTAGTGCACCCTACCATTGCTTTGATAATTGGAGCACTACACTAGCCATTGCCTTCCTACAAATTTCATACACTTGTCCTAGACGTGCCAGTCATCTATTCTAACATTTATGTAACTTATAATTATGCTCTCTTGTGCTATATTTTAGTTGCACAATATTCGTCGCAGACGTTATTTCTTAGTTCTAAATAATTCTAACTTTGTATCCTTGTGCGTTCCAATCAAAATTGGAGACACAATTTTGACCCATTTCGTGTAACCCAATTTATGATAATATTCTATTCTGAGTCTCCTATGTTCATGACACTTGTGTCCCACATAATTTTAGCCCCATGTACTTCTAATTAATTTCAGAACACCTTGAGCATTAATTTTAATTAATTTAATCCAATTTCTATCTTTGTGTAATTTTCTAATTTTTGTGCGCTTTTATGCAAAAGTGCATTGAGGTGTCCACACCATTGGAATCAATACATGAAGAAACCTATTTTTTGTTCATATAAATTTTTCCCATAATTTTTGGAATGTGTAACGTGCAACATCGACCCTCATTTAAACCTAGCCTTGCATTTTAAACAATGTAAATTATAGCCCTCCAAACATTCCCATGTGAAGCCAAGGCCCAATCCCAAGAGGATGTTGACCAAGCCCAACCCCTAGGTCAACATCAAACCCTAGTTTACACATGTATATATACAACCTTTTCTTTATTTTCTTCCACATCAAAACCAAAACCCAAAGAAACTATCCAGCCGATTCTTCCCCCTTCCATATTCCCTGTTCATCTCCTTCCTCCCGCGGCCGGAGCTCCGGTCACCCCGACCTCCCTCTGGTGAGCCACCCCGCCGGAGCAGCCTCGTCCCCGTCTTCCTCCGCCGCTCATGTGGCCGACCTCACCCTCTTCTTCTTCCTCCTCTCCCAACCACGGACCTCCACAACTCGACTTCCCTCGACCCGCCTGCGTTGGAGTCGATCGGCAGCCTCGACTTCCTTGAACCACCAGTCTCCACCGCCTCGACCTCTTCCCTACCGTCTGCATGACCCGCAGTCTCCTCCTCTTCCCTGTCCTCCATCCTCCTCCTCAGCCTGACCCGACAGGCCTCTGCCATTGACGACCGGAGTAACCACCACACCACCAGAAACACCACCGCCACTCGACCTCTTCTCTCTTCCCTATCCTCCTTCCTCCGCCGAAATCAACAACAACCACCACCCTTACTTGTCAGCCTCCTCCTTCCTCTCCCGGCTCAACCTCCTTGCCGGAGCTCCCCTGGCCAGATTCCGGCGAGCAGTCATCATTTCATCTCACCATCATCATCTCTTCACCATCTCTTCATTATCTCACCATCATTATCTCATTATCATCATCATCATCTCTTCATCATCTCATCATCATCCTCATCTCTTCATTATCTCACTATCATCATCTCATCATCATCATCTTATCTTACCATCTCACCATCATCATCTCATCTCACCATCATCACCCTATCATCATCATCATCATCCCTATCATCAAATCTAATCATCATCACCATTAGCTACCCTAATAATCATCACCCTCGTTGTCATCGTCGTTATCGTCCTCAACCTCATCGTCGTCATCGTCATGCCTGTGCGCGTACCCCGAGGTTTGAACCTGTCCCTTTTCTCCTTTTTATGTGTGTTTGTATATATGCTATTAGGACTTGAGTATTTCTTTATGACGGTTAGTTGATATCGGACCCTGAGTCGGTAAACCCAACTCGTATACGTATACGTACGCGTATGCGTATATGGTTCAATTTGGTATATAAATATATATATTTAGTATATGTATTCAAATGGGTATGTATATAAATTATTGGTTATATTGTTATATAAATATATGGATGTATTATATAAGTAATTATATGCAAGTAATAATTATGATTGTATGTGTATTTATTCGGTATGCCCCTAGGTAATTATGGATATCCCATATTATGTTTGACCAAGTGACCTTAAGAACATGTTAGTTGACTGCCTTGTGTATATTAACATACTGGATTTAGACACCTGTTAGTTGACTGTCTGATTGTGTACAGCACTTGAAGACGTGACACCCGCATAATTAGACGCGTAGTAGATCCTGTTAGTTGACTAGTATCACCCCTAGTGTACTCTCTGAGTCCAGTGTAATTGTGATTGTGTATGTGCTAGTGTAATGACTGATGTTGTATTGTATTATATTATATGTATATAGGATATCGAATTGTTCTGCGCGACTTCTGGAGAAGGTTATTGGTACTACGCAGCTTCTTGCCAGGCAAGTATACCTTGCCATTGTACTGTTATTCATATTCCATATGTTGCATGCATATTTATTTTCTGTTATTAGTTCATATATTTTAACTGCTACATAAAATGCGCGTCCAAGGAAACTTGGGTGCAACGACGGTGTCGTCGTGATTTATTTTTATTATGTATATGCACTGACCTTGTTTATGAGACCGTCCCATTATCATGAAGCATCATTAGGTTTTATTGGCCGTGACACAGTTGTTACACGAGTGTGAGTCTCATATAGATCATGGACTTACGTGACAGGTTTGGCCTCTTGTACGTATGGGCCGTGCGTTAGGGATAACTGCTGTTAGAAACTTTGCATGCTAGTAGATTTAGCAGTTATTAGAGGTATTATCGTGTCATGGATTTGACATGCTTAGAGCATGGGGTGGGGAGAACAACAAGTAAGGCATTTGGGCTCCTTTGCACTTTTCTTGTGTAACCTGTACGCTCCGCCGGAGATGCGCGGTCATGATGACCACTATATATTATATATTATCAGGCGGCCTCTGCCGTTCAAAAGACGATATGCTTTGTAGGCCCCTGGATCTCCAAGAGAACCATGCCAATCCCATTTTAGCTAGATAGCCCACTTGTTGGAAAGTTGTTCTCAAACTGCATTCACATAGATGGTAAGGCGACCCATTGGATATTTATTTCAGTATTTATTGGCATGCTTCTATGTATCTTGTTATGTCCCTCTGAGGACTTGGTCCCTTTCCAGGTGTAGATGTTCATGATTATTCACAGGAGCGCAGATCCGGACTTGCTACTTATATTTCGAGGAGGTCTTCTCTTCGAGCCTTATTGCTTATTAATGGATGTACTTATATTGTGTTTGCTTTTATATTCTAGTTCGACAGTGGATTTGTTTTCATCCGACTGTCATCTTTAAATACTTTATACTGAGATATAGTTATATAGATATTGGTTATTTATTTATTTATGTTTTCTGTGGATGAGATTTAGTTATACCCTGTGACTTGTGATAGTTTTTACCACTTATGAATTATAGTTATTCATATTACAGCGTACACATGTGTTATGGTTTTCATATATTGGAGTTGCCATATACATGCGGCTGGCATGCTTACGTGTCATAGTCCTACGTATTTTGGGACTGGGGCATGACAGGCCTAAATCCTAATCTCTAAGCTAACAATACCCCAGCAACTAAGCCTAAGCCTGCAACCAAGCAACCCCACCCTTCTTAACCTGGCAGCAGCAAACTCCCAAGGACAGCAACACCCGCGAGTATAAACCCTCAACCCGCCTCTATATATATAGCTACATATATCCTATAAACCGTAACCCTAATTTAATCATCCAACCATTCGACGCCAACACCCTCGACCTACGCTATCGGAGAGCCTCCTACACCACCGCGCAGCCGCCAAAAACAGCGCCGACCAGCCCATTAACATCCGCATAACCGCGCGAGCAACCGCAGATTCGCAGCGATGACCCCTCCTTCAAGCACTATTTTCTGTCCCATCTTACGACCAATTTCTGAACCATCTTCACCGGTATGTTCATAACCTATCCCCCTCTAAACTCTGTAAATTAGTTTCCATCGAACAACGCTTAACACTAGGTAGAAATCGAGGCCAAGTTGAAGAAAAACCACATCTTTTAAACTGCAGCAAACTGTGTCGACCACCAAGGTTTAGAGGCTGTTATCTCCCACCATAGACATCCAAACTTAAATCTACTTTTTTATATGTAAAGAACATATAACCGAGATTATTTTTTTTTAATTAGATTATTTTATTGTGGGTTAAATGCAGAGATAGACTGGGTTGAAAATTATGAAAAACTTGCTTCTAAAACCTTTGAATTTACGATACGGAGCGCGCCCTACCAAACAGGACTGCCCCGTCGCTTACCAATTACATCGAAATGCGTGTATGGTATATCCTAACATATGGGATTTTGCGAAAACTGATTTGGACCTGTATGCGCGTCAGAATCAACCCGTATCCGTAAAAAGTCCCCGTATCGCGACTTTTGTAAAATATCGTACTATTTACTGTACGCTCGTCGAAATACGACAAAAATTGCGCCATTAGATTCGTGGTATCACGCTGGTCCTGTGACCCAAGTTTCACGTGATTTCGAGATAGTTGACCAAGCCGCCTATTTGTGGGCCCCACAGTTGACTTTTAGGGCAAATTTGTGTTCGGCTCACCGAAATCCAAAATTGGACATACCGTTGAGTTCGTATAGACGTTTAGAATATGTTTGACCTATAATTAGTCCCATTTAGAGACCTTTATCCCTGGCATACATTTCGGTGTAAAGTGGGCCACATGTGGACCCGCTTTGACTCAAAATTACCGTTTTGCCCCTGTGTCCAAATTGGACAAAAGGGTAGGCTTTTCTAGCTATCTTGTTGATTCTGGGAATGTTGGTATGGTTTATTTCAGCACCCGGAGATGTTTATTCGGAGGCCATAGTTTCTGATCCTATGTACTTGACGTTTGGATGCTTATACTATATAAATTGCTTGCAAGGCAAGTATATCTTGCCATTGTACTGTGATTTACATTTCATATGATACATGTATTTTATTTTTGTCCATTTAGTTCATATATTTTAACTACTATATAAACTGCGCATCCAAGGATAACTTGGGTGCAACGACGGTGGCGTCGTATTCTGTTTTTAATTATATATATGCATGTGGACCTAGTTTATGAGACCACCCCATTATCATGAGACATTCTTATATTTCATTAGCCATGAAACTGTATTTACACGAGTGTGAGTCTCATGTAGGACACGAACTTGCGTACTCGGCTGTCCACTGGTACGTATAGGACGTGCGACGGATAGGAATAACTGCTAATAGAAATTGCATGCTAGAAGACCTGGCAGTTATTTAGAGGTTTTATCGTGTCATAGATGTGACATGCTTAGAGCATGGGGTAGGGAGAACAACAAGTAAGGCGTTTGGGCTCCTTTGTACTTTTCTTATATAACCCGTACGCTCCGCCGGAGATGCGCGATCATAATGACCACTATATATTATATTATTACCTGGCGGCCTCTGAGGTTCAAAAGACGTTATGCTTTTTAGGCCCCTGAATCTCCGAGAGAATCATGCCAATCCCATTTTAGCCAGATAGCCCACGTGTTGGAAAGTTGTTCTCAAACTGCATTCACATAGATGGTTAGGCGACCCATTAGATGTTTATTTTCAGTACTTTATTGGCATATTTCTATGTATCTTGTTACGTCCCTCTGAGGACCTGGTCCCTTTCAAGGTATAGACTTGCAGGATTATCTATAGGAGTACGGACCCAGACCTGACGCTTTATACCAGACTGAGGAGGTCGTACCTTCAGAGTACCTTTGATTTATTGCAGCTGATGGATATTCTAGTTGCTATTTTTTTTATTGACATTTATCTTATATTAGAGTTTGATCTCTTCTCTCATTTAGTTTTAGTATAGTCGATTGGCAGTGGATTTGTCTCCACCCGACTATCATCCTTTGATACTTCATATTTGAGATTCAGTTATTTATCCCTACTTCTTTATTTATGTTGTGGATGAGATATAGATTGCGTGTGACTTGTGTTGACAATATATTACCACTTGTGGATTGGATATTCATGTATAGCGTACGTGTGTGTTATGATCTTCCAACATATTAGAGTTTCGTATACATACGGCTGGCATGTTACGTATTTCTAGTCCTGTATATTTTGGGACTAGGGCGTGACATATTTTTGTGGTGGCCCATGCAGGTCCTTCGAATATATTGTCTCTGTTACGTTACTGTACCGAACAAGCCTGCGTATAGGAATAGAGTATATGATCTCATCCACGCCTGACTAAAACTCATCTTCTCTTTTAACTATCCTATTTAAATGCTTGCATCCTGTTTGATTCTTGTACTCATTCTGATTATTTCGTCCACCTCTTGCAGAGAGATGGATTTGCGTAGTGGATGTACTGCCGCCAGAGGCGACACACCTTCAGAAGTCAACGGCCAAACTCGAGGAGAGGCCTCAATGACTCCTAGACTTCCGGGGACGGATAGACAGACTCACAATCCAGTTCCATCTGATCTTTCCGCATCGCCTAATAAGACTTTTCCAGCTTCTTCGACACCACAGGATGGACAGACACAGCTGTTCTAATTCTTCCAAATGATGATGCAGGAACAGAGACAGCAGGCAGCCACACTAGCTGTAGAACAGAGGCAGCAAGCGGCAAAGCAGAGGCAAGAATTTCTGGCAGTACTTGAGAGAATAGCTGCACAGGCTTCTATACCAGCCCAGGCACTAGTTCCTGTACCGCGAGCTAGAGTTGGTTCAGTCAAGGAATTTTTACAGATGGGTCCAAAACCCTATAAAAGCACTGAAAGCCCAGAGGAGACTATAAACTGGATTACCCACACCCAGAAGTTATTAGAAGCATCACAGCTGCCTACAGATCTATGGATGACAGGCGTAAGGACGCAGCTAGATGGTAACGCTCATCACTGGTGGGAATCAATGGAGCGCCAGTTGGGTACGTGTCAGACTTGGGAATAATTCTTAGAGTGCTTTGAGAGAAAGTAATTCTCGGACACTATAAGGGATGCGTTGTATGATCAGTTCCTCTATCTGGAGCAGGGGAACAAGACAGTTGACGAGTATGATGTAGAGTTTAGTCTCCTTAGTAAATATGGCGCTTCCCTAATACCGAATGACTTGGAGAAGGCTGATAGGTTTCACCGCGGACTGAGTCAGGAGCTCCAACACTACACTAGCTCACAGTCCCGGATCTCTTATGCCGAATTATTGACAGAAGCTAGACTACAAGAGACCATCAGCAAGGGAAAATGAGGTCAACTGAAGACACAGCAAGGAACAACAAGGACGCAGCAAGGAGGGCCTATCAGACGTCCTTTGGCACAGCAACAACAGTACCATCACAGAGCAAAGCCGTACCAAAATTCGGAGAAGCCCCACCGCAGTTATTGTGGGAAACGTGAACATATTTCGAGAGATTGTCGGACTCGCTTAGGACAATGTATGAGGTGTGGTTCCGGACAACATATGGTGAGAGACTGTCTAATGCAGTAGGCATTGATGCTTCCACCGCCAATACAGAGGCTAGCTCTCCCAGCACCGAAGCCAGTTCAGTAGATGACTAGACCAGGAGCACCTCGACCCCCAGCAACAGGAGGATTTTAATGAGGATCACCGCTACCTACTCAGGAGGATCAGTTCACGAGGACCAGACATGGACTACCACAGAGGAATGAACAAGTTTTTTCACTAGAAGTGGATGACATGGAACAGAAGATTGATGTATAACAGGTATTACTCTTACTTTTACTTTTCCTGCTGTGACATTATTTGATACGGGAGCCACTCACTCATTTGTATCTTCTAGTTTTATTGCCAAACATAATATTTCCACTACACCTTTACCTAGTTGTGTTAGAATTCTTACCGGCGGAGGAGTTGTACCTGTTAGTCGGACTTGTAGATCATGTCCTGTAGTGATTCGTGGCAGAGAGGTGAATGCCCGACTCTTAGTCCTTCCTATGCCAACTTTTGATATTGTGCTTGGAATGGACTGGCTAAGCATGTACCACGCTTTCTTTGACTGTTTTGGAGAAAGCATTCTTTTTAAGGTACCAGGCCAGCCGGAACTTGAGTTTGCACGAGGATCCACAGAAGCCCTTGATGGTGTGCAGCTTGCAATGGACGACGTTATTTATCACCCCATCATTTCAGAGTTCTAAGACGTCTTTCCAAAGGAATTGCCAGGATTACCTCCGGACAGAGACATAGAATTCTTGATTAAATTAACACCGGAAGCAGCACCCATAGCATCGTATGTTTACAGATTAGCGAAGAAGGAGATGGATGAGATGAAGTCATAGTTGAAAGAATTAGAGGAGAAAGGTTTCATCCGACCAAGTGCATCACCCTGGGGAGCACCAGTGTTGTTTGTACCAAAGAAGGACGGGTCTGTACGTATGTTTATCGACTACAGAGCCTTAAATGCAGTGACCGTGAAGAATAAATACCCATTGCCATGCATTGATGACTTATTTGATCATCTTAGTGGAGCCAAGGTGTTCTCACAGATAGACTTGAGATCGGAATATCATCAGGTGAAGGTACAGAAGCAGGACATCCCGAAGACCGCATTCAGGACAAGATATGGACACTATGAGTTTCTGGTCCTGCCATTTGGGTTGACCAATGCTCCAGCTATCTTTATGGAATTAATAAATCGAGTATTCCATCAGTATCTGGACCAGTTCATGGTCGTCTTCATAGATGACATACTTGTCTATTCGAAGATCCACGAGGAGCACGAGAAGCACCTGCGGATCGTCCTAGAGACCTTGAGGAGAGCAGTAATATGCGAAGCTCAGTAAATATGAGTTTTTCTTGGACAGAGTCTCGTTTCTTGGGTATGTCGTTACGTGAGATGGTATTTTTGTTGATCCAGAGAAGATCTCGGCAGTCGAGACATGGCCTGTTCCTAAATCAGCATCGGAGGTGAGAAGTTTCCTTGGACTTGCAGAATATTACCGATAGTTCATGGAGAACTTCTCAAAGATAGCAGCGCCAATAACTTGGTTGACGTGCAAGGATCAAGAGTTCATATGGACCGACGAATGTCAAGCCGCTTTCGAGGAGTTGAAGAGGCGAATGACCACAGCACCAGTATTGACTATTCTATCAGGATCAGGAGGTTATATGATTTACAGTGATGCATCAGGAAAAGGCTTGGGATGCGTGTTGATGCAACATGGCAGGTGATTGTATATGCATCTAGACAGTTACGAGTATATGAGAATAATTATCCAACTCATGACTTGGAGCTTACAGCCGTTATTTTTGCTCTGAAGCTATGGAGACATTACTTATATGGGAAACGAGTGGAGATCTATACAGACCATAAAATCCTCAAGTATGTCTTCACGCAGAAGGAGCTAAATATGAGGCAACGTCGGTGGCTTGATTTGATGAAGGACTTTGAGATAGAGCTGCATTATCACCCAGACAAGGCTAACGTAGTAGCAGACGCGTTAAGCCGGAAACCAGCAGCTTACTTCTTGACAACACAGAGGAAATTATTGGAGGACTTGCAAGAACTTGGCATAGAAGTGGTATTACCCGGAGCAGATGGGACATTAGCCAACTTGCAAGTACAGTCATCACTAGTAGAGAGGATCAAGGCAGCTTTGCCTACGGACGCCAGATTCATGAGACTGAAAGAAAGGGAAGAGGCCGGAGAGCAGACGGGATTGCGCATTCATGGTGATGAGACATTACGATGTGGTGATCGTCTGTATGTTCCTAATAGAGAGATTCGATAGGAGCTGATGGCAGAAGCTCATAGTTCGATATATTCTATTCATCCTGGATGCACCAAGATATACCGTGACTTGCGACAACACTTTTGGTGGCATGAGATGAAAAGAGAGATAGCTCACTTTGTAGCCAAATATCTAGTATATCAGCAGGTGAAGGCGGAGCATCAGAGAACAACAAGGCTACTGCAACCACTTCTGATTCCTGAGTGGAAGTATGAGCACATCACTATGGACTTTGTCACGGGTTTTCCAAAGAGTCCAAGTGGGAGAGATGCTGTATGGGTAATAGTGGATCGACTCACCAAGTCCGCACATTTCTTGGCTTTTAAAGTTGGCCAGTCTACAGAAGTGTTGACTGACTTATACATGACGCAGATCGGGAGGTTGCACGGTATTTCGGTCAGTATTATGTCAGATAGGGCTCCACGTTTTATATCTCACTTTTGGAGAAGCATGCAAGAGAGTCTCGGGACTCATCTGAAGTTCAGTACATCTTATCACCCGCAGACAGATGGGCAGTCTGAACGTACTATTAAGATACTGGAGGACATGTTGAGGGCTTGTATGTTGGACTTTGGAGGATCATGGGAGGACCACCTATATCTTGTGGAGTTTTCTTACAACAATAGCTATCAAGCGAGCATCCAGATGGCTTCGTTTGAAGCATTGTATGGAAAAAAGTGTAGGTCTCCCGTGTGTTGGAGTGACGTGGGAGAATGTTAGATTCTGGGACCAGAGTTGGTAGTCAACACCATAGAGACAGTGAAGAAGATACAGGGGCACTTGCAAGCAGTGCAAGACAGGCAGAAGCATTGGGCAGACCTTCATCGTCGTCCCTTGGAATTTAAAGAGGGCGATCATGTCTTCTTGAGAATATCACCTACTAGAGGCACTATTCGATTCAGAGGGCATGGCAAGTTGAGCCCAAGGTATATCGGACCATTTGACGTGCTAGAGAGAGTGGGAGAAGTGACGTATCGACTGGCACTACCACCTTCACTCGAGGGAGTACATGATGTATTCCACGTGTCGCAACTTAGGCGATATGTGGCAGATAATATACATGTTCTCGACCACTCTGAGATCACCATTGGGCCGAGCTTGTCATACCAAGAGCAACCCTAATTTTAAATATTATAATTATTTAATTATTTTAATTCCATATGTTAGAAAATATAAATTGTTGAACTTTAATTACTAGGTAAATATTCATCTATAAATTTATGGAGCAAAGTTATTATTTTATTTTATCTTATTTTAGGAATCTTGTAGAAGGGTGATAGAAGTTTAGATGTACTAATAAAAAATTTTTCTGGAATTTTGATACCATATATGCATATATAAATAATAGTATTAATAAGAAAAGAAAATAAAAAGAAAAAGAAAAATCTTAAAACAAACAAATAAAAAAATCTTTTTTTTCTTTTGTGTGTATTTCCTAAAACCCTAGGCCTAAATCCTAACCTCTAAGCTAACAATACCCCAGCAACTAAGCCCAAGACCGCAACCAAGCAACCCCACCCTTCTGAAACCGGCAGCAGTAAACTCCCAAGGACAGCAACACCCGCGAGTATAAACCCTCAACCCGCCTCTATATATAGCTACATATATCCTATAAACCCTAACCCTAATTTAATCATCCAACCATTCGACGCCAACACCCTTGACCCATGCCGCCGGAGAGCCTCCTGCACGACCGCGCAGCCGTCGAAAACAACGCCGACCGGCCCGTCAATGTCCGCGTAACCGCGCGAGCAACCGCAGATTCGCAGCGATGACCCCTCCTTCAAGCACTATTTTCCGTCCCATCTTGCGACCGATTTCTGAACCGTCTTCACCGGTATGTTCACAACCTATCCTCCTCTAAACTCTGTAAATTAGTTTCCATCAAACAAAGCTTAACACTAGGTAGAATTCGAGGCCAAGTTAAAAAAAAACTATATTTTTTAAACTACAGAAAACTGTTTCGACCACCTAGGTTTAGAGGCTGTTATCTCCCACCACAGACATCCAAACTTAAATATACTTTTTGCTATGTGAAGACCATATAACCGAGATCATTTTTTGTTAATTAGATTATTTTATTATGGGTTAAATGCAGAGATAAACTGGGTTAAAAATCATGAAAAACTTGCTTCTAAAACTTTAGAATTTGCGATACGGAGCGCGCCCCGCCAAACGGGACTGCCCCGTAGCGTACCAATTACACCGAAAGGAGCGTATGGTATATCCTAACATGTGAGATTTTGCGAAAACTGATTTGGACATGTATGCGCGTCGGAATCAACCCGTATCCGTAAAAAGTCCCCGTATCGCGACTTTTGTAAAACACCGCACATTTAGTGTACGCTCGTCGGAATGAGACAAAACATACGCCATTGGATTCGTGGTATAACGCTGGTCCTGTGACCCAAGTTTTACGTGATTCCGAGACAGTTGACCAAACCGCCTATTTGCGGGCCCCACGATTGACTTTTAGGGCAAATTTATTTTTGGCTCACCGGAATCTAAAATTGGATATACCGTTGAGTTTGTATTGACGTTTAGAATTTTTTTGATCTATAATTTGTCCCATTTAGAGACCTTTACCCCTGACACATATTTCGGTGCAAAGTGGACCACATGTGGACCCGCTTTTACCCAAAATTACCGTTTTGCCCCTGTGTCCAAATTGGACGAAAGGGTAGGCTTTCTAGCTATTTCGCTGATTCTGGAAACTTTGGTGTGGTTTATTTCAGCACCCGAAGACGTTTATTCGGAGGCCATAGTTTCTGATCCTGTGTACTTGACGTCTGGATGCTTACACTATACAGATTGCTTGCCAGGCAAGTATACCTTGTAATTATACTATGATTTATATTTTATATGATGCATGTATTTCATTTCTGTCCATTTAGTTCATATATTTTAACTACTATATAAACTGCGCGTCCAAGGATAACTTGGGTGCAACGACGATTGCATCGTATTCTGTTTTTAATTATATATATGTATGTGGACCTAGTTTATGAGACCACCCCATTATCATGAGGCATTCTTATGTTTCATTGGCTATGCTACTGTATTTACACGAGTGTGAGTCTCATGTAGGACACGGACTTGCGTACTCGGCTGGCCACTGGTACGTATTGGCTATGCTACTGTATTTACATGCTAGAAGACCTGACAATTATTTAGAAGTTTTATCGTGTCATGGATGTGACATACTTAGAGCATGGGGTGGGGAGAACAACAAGTAAGGCGTTTGGGCTCCTTTGCACTTTTCTTGTGTAACCCGTACGCTCCGCCGGAGATGCGCGGTCATGATGACCACTATATATTATATTACTATCTGGCGGCCTCTGAGGTTCAAAAGACATTATGCTTTTTAGGACCCTGAATCTCCGAGAGATTCATGCCATTCCCATTTTAGCCAGATAGCCCACGTGTTCCGTAAGGCCTTCACGGAGGAGTACCTTCCTCCCACCGTCCGTCTCGAGAAAGAAGACGAATTTACACATCTGCAATAAGGAAACATGATAGTGCGACAGTACGCCTAATAATTCAACAGACTTGCAAAATTTGCTAAGTCTCATCTCTGCGATGCCGAAAGTCGAGCACGAAGGTTTGAGATAGGACTGCGACCTTCTATTCGTGCTCACGTTGTCGTTTCTCAGTACCGTACCATGCGGGAGTCCCTAAACTATACCCTCTCCCTAGAGCCGCAGTACCCCCCTGTTCGTACCGGCACTGTGCAAAATTCTAATCACAAGCGCCCTAGCAATACAGGTGGTAACAATGCGCATAAGGGCCATAATAACCGCGGCTCTCAGGACTCAGATCCAGGGAAGAACCAGGGGAAACCTTGTGCCTACTACCACATGCCAGGATATCACATCAACGAATGCCGCATTCGAAAGGGAGGATATTTCGTTTATGGTAAGTTTGGCCACATTGCTCGCGATTATCGGGATCGCCCCAATGATCCCCCTCCGCATCGTCACCCGCAGCAAAATCGTCCATCTCAGAATCAGGGACAAATACCTCGAGCGAACCAGACGGTACCGCAGAACTCTCAAGGCCGGCTTAATATTCTGACTCGGGATGAGGCACTCGCATCAAACACGATGGTGTCAGGTATATTACTTTTCAATAATGTACCTGCTCGAGTATTGTTTGATTCTGGTGCTACATATAGTTTCATTGTGGTGGATTTTTTCGTCGAGAACACATTTCCTATAACACCGCTAGGCCTAAAACTTAGCGTCCGTACTCCATCGGGCGTGGATTTGCCGGCTCATTTAGTTTGTCATGAAGGTAATATTTGCATTAGAGGAAGAAAATTATCACTTGATACGATAGTCTTAGACATCAGGAACTACGATATCATTCTGGGGATGGATTGGCTCGGCGCTTGCTTGGCTACTATTGATTGTGCGAAAAATAAAGTCATATTTGTCTACCTGACGTGATCAAATTTTGCTACGCGTGCAGTCCACAGTCGAGAGCGCCGAATGCCTGCATGGTGATCTCTGCAATGTTTGCTCGGCGGATGATACATTCCGGCTGTGATGAGTACTTGGCGTCTGTTTGAGACAAGCATCGAGATTGCGCAAACGTTGATTCTATTCCCGTTGTGGCAGATTTTCCTGATGTGTTTTTCAACGAGTTGTCCGGCATGCCACCCAACCGAGAGATAGAGTTCACTATTGATACATTTCCCGAAATTCGACCAATTTTCAAAGCTCCGTATCAAATGGCCCCAGCAGAACTAAAAGAGTTAAAGATTCAGTTGCAAGAATTGCTAGATCATGGGTATATTCGTCCGAGCGTGTCTCCGTGGGGTGCGCCTGTATTGTTTGTAAAGAAAAAGGATGGCTCATTGCGGCTCTGCATCGACTATCGTGAATTGAATAAAGCCACTATTCGAAATAAGTACCCCCTTCCCAGGATCGATGACCTCTTCAATCAATTGCAAGGTGCGGCGGTATTCTCGAAAATCGATCTTCGCTCGGGTTACCATCAACTCAAGATTAAATCGGACGACGTGCCGAAGTCAGCCTTTTGCACTCGCTACGGCCACTATGAGTTTTTGGTAATGCTATTCTGATTAACCAATGCTCCTGCCGTCTTTATGGACTTAATGAATCGTGTGTTCCGGCCGTATCTCGACAAGTTTGTAGTAGTATTCATTGATGATATCTTGGTGTACTCGAAGAATGGGGAGGAACATGCAGAGCACTTGCGGACCGTGCTACAGACTCTTCAGGACAACAAGCTATATGCGAAACTGAGTAAGTGTGAATTCTGGCTGAGCAGTGTATCTTTCCTCGGGCACATCATTTTTGCGGGAGGCATCTCAGTCGATCCAAAGAAAGTTGTAGCCATCATCGAGTGGACGCGGCCTGCATTCGTCAGTGAAATTTGAAGCTTCCTCGGGCTAGCGGGCCACTACCGGCATTTTGTAAAAGATTTTTCCAAACTAGCATCACCTCTGACTCACCTCACACAGAAGGGAATCACGTTTGAGTGGTCCGCCGATTGTGAAGTCTCGTTTGAAGAGTTAAAGCATCGCCTCATATCTGCCCCATTACTTGCACTACCAGACGAGACCTCGGGATTCTAAATATTCAGCAACGCGTCAGGGCATGGCTTAGGTGTTTACTCATGCAGCAGGATAGGGTGATAGCCTACGCATCCAGGCAACTGAAAAAGTACGAGTAGAATTATCCTACGCATGCAGCGGCAATTGTGTTTGGGCTAAAATTGTGGTGGCACTACCTCTATGGAGTGGCTTGCTGAATCTACACCGATTATAAAAGTTTAAAGTACCTATTCACCCAAACGAACCTCAACCAACGTCAGCGGCGTTGGTTAGAATTAATAAAAGACTATGACTTGACGATTGACTACACACCTGGCAAAGAAAATATTGTAGCGGATACGTTGAGTCGAGTGTTTGCGGGATCCCTGTCCGTTGATCGCAGGTTACAAAGGAACTTAGATGAAATGGATGTTGAACTCCGAATTCGATATCGCGGCGCGCGGGTTGCTCAGATGCGATTTGTACCCAACCTGTTAGAGAGGGTCACATCTACTCAGAGGGACGATCCATTCCTAGAAAAATGCGGGTACAGATTCTAGCGGAGAAGGCGAAAGACTTTGCAGTAGATGAGAATAGAGTGTTGCGAGTTAAGGGAAGGCTATGCGTCCCCAATGACTCAGAACTCAGAAAGGAGATCCTTGCGGAAGATCACTATGTAGCCTATACGGTCCATCCTGGGAGCACGAAGATGTATAAAGACCTTCGCACTATTTTCTGGTGGCATGGCATGAAGAAGGATGTGGCGCTCTTTGTGTCACAATACATAACCTGTCAGAGGGTAAAAGCAGAACATCAGAGACCGGGCAGAGAAATGCAGAATCATGCTATCCCGGAATGGAAGTAGGAGCACATAAGCATGGACTTCATTGTTGGTTTGCCGAAGACGCAATGGGGGAACGACGCAATCTGGGTCATCGTCGACTGGTTAACCAAGTCAGCGCACTTCATTGCCCTCACCTACCTTGATGAGATAGTTCGGCTGCACGGAGTGCCAGTTTTCATAGTATCAGATCGGGACGGACGATTCCTATCACGTTTCTGGGAAAGCCTTTAGTCAGCGATGAGGACCAAGTTGAAGTTCAGCTCAGCCTACCATCCTCAAACAGATGGCCAAACAGAATGGGTGAATCAGGTACTAGAAGACATATTGTGCCTCTGCGTAATCGATTCGAAGTCAAGTTGGGACGTCTACCTACCATTGGCCGAATTTGGATACGACAACAGTTATCAGTCCAGTATCCAAATGGCTCCGTACGAGGCTCCGTATGGGCGGAAGTGTAGGTCACCGATCTGCTGGGATGAAGTTGGGGAGCGCCAAATCCTTGGGCCGGAACTGGTTGAACAAACAGTCCAAAAGGTCCGGTTGATCCGAGATCAATTAAAAGTAGCACAGAGCCGGCAGAAGAGCTATGCCGACATTCATCGTCGACCCCTCGAGTTCTAGGCAGGTGACCATATGTTTTTAAAGGTCTCACCCATGCGAGGAGTCATGCAATTTGGAGTAAAAGGAAAGTTAAGTCCGAGATTCGTTGGGCCGTTTCAAGTTCTCAAACGAGTCACTTTAGGTTGCCTATCAAATTGTATTGCCACCAGCCCTGTCAGATATGCATAATATTTTCCATGTGTCACAACTTAGAAAGTACGTGCATGACCCGAATCACGTGGTAGACTTCGGTCAGCTGGATCTGCAGGCTGACTTAGCGTATGCCGAAGAGCCCGTTCAAATCTTAGATCATAAAGAGAAGCAGTTAAGACATCGGGCAATCTCGCTAGTGCGCGTTCTTTGGCGGAACCACTCGGTCGAGGAATCGACCTGGGAATACGAATCAGACATAAGGGAAAAGTTTTTCTCATTATTTTCTAGGGGTAGGTTCTATTCCTAAGTTTCGAGGATGAAACTTTTTGTTAGTTGGTTAAGATGTAGTGCCCCGTTTCCCCTATTCGGAGAGCGCGGCTAAGAAATACTTGGTATCGTTCGATTGGGACAGATTGAATCAAGATCCTTTCCTCGTTATGGATTGGTTTCTTCGGAATCAGGTCCCACATTCAACGAATCATGCCTTAAGGAAGGACTCAGCGGTAGAGTCGAGAGGGACCTTTCCGTTGTGTTAGTTTCCTTGTCCGTTTTTGATGCCGCTTTGTTGCTTTCTTGTTGGTTTTGTGACTTGCGTTTTCTTGAACGGTTTTGATGGATTTTATTGCCTTCTTTATTAGGATTTCGTATTTCGTATCGAACCCTTGGAGACTGAAGCAGGAGATATTTATCATCTGTTGGTGCGTGCAAGTGATCGTGTAGGCGACGCGCAAGCGGGGTCTTGAAGATCTCCCCTTTTCTCTCCCAGTTCACCAATTTGTGAGTGACTTTACTTCGATTAGCACCCTTCTTCCAAGTCTTCGTTCTTAATAAATTGACTCATTTGTGCATTCCGATCAAAAGATACCAAAAGAATTAAATTGAGTCAGAATAAAGAAGAAGTAGACTTGAAACAGAATAAAGAAGAAGTAGACTTGAAACACTCATAATGCTTGTCACATAGAATACTCAACGATCACATTGATGTGTGCATGTCCGTTATACATATAGTTATTTTGTGTTTAGTTGTAGTTAGAACTTATTCATCTATAACTGCTCAATGGATAGTACATAACTTGTGAATTGATCATAACAGCCAGTAGACTATGCCATCGCATTGTGCTAAAGTAGTTCCGTTCAAATTTATCTTTAAAATGCTTCGTATGTTAACTTAGTATTCAGATCGTCAATGGTCATGGATAATCTTGTGCACAAGGGTCTTGGTTCCTGCGAACGGTCACCGGGGCACCGGGGCCGATTCGTCCCGGGCGGGAGTTTGTACGGGTGAGGCGTGAGTTTGTAGCGGGGCTCGCTACCTGCGCTGTAAGCATCGCCGTCTACCTAGACTATGATCCATGATGGCTAGTCCATTCTATCGTATATAAAGAATTGAACTAAGACAAGATAGAAAGATCACATTTTGTTATGTCCTTCCTGATTTCTTAGTTTAATTTCCTAACTTAGTTGTTAGTAGGTGATGAATGCAAATTGTCTATGGTTGGAAGAAAGAAAGCAAGAAAAAACTCTTTCACCTAGGAGCATGGACACTCCAAAAGTTCCATATTCGTATTGTCTCGTGTAGGACAAATAGCAGACACGAGACAAACAGTCCAAAATGCACTAGGACACACTAAAATGAATGCTGTGACCATGTCACCTTGTTCGTATCATGACGTGTCATATTCGTGTCCGTGACTCCCATGCAACATAGACTTTCAAATTATATTTCAGCTTAGAGATTTAATTGATGTGAATTTTTTTAGCGTAAAGAGATTTATAATTTCAATCAACTGTTTATCTTATTCTGCTGGTTTATACTGATTATTAACAATATATGTATGTTCTGATCATGCACTGAGTTTAGCCTTAGACTTATTCATTGTCTGATTTTCTTTTTCATTATATTTTTTTTTCTGATCAGGCAATGGGATGTTTTATTGTTCCTCGAGCCTTGAGATTCTTACTTGTATTAACAAGGTAAGGTGGTTTTCAAGATTATGGAATGTTGCTTGTTAACTGTTTTGGGGTCTCGGTTTTTCAAGATCCAAATGCAACTGGCATGAAATATGTTATTATAACTTGTGAATATCTTAAACCTAGTTCTTTGCCTTATGTTTTTTTATTTTTATTTGAGCATGCATAATTTAGATCATAAATGACCGTGCATAGATTTTTCAGTTTAGTCTGCAATCCTTTTTCATGGAAAGGCTGAAATTGAAATCTGGTCATTCCATGTGCATGTCTAAGTCATAGGTACCTTCATTTTGGAAGGGAAATTTTTATACTATATCTGTAAATTGATATTGTGGTGTTAATCCATAACCAAGAAGTCACTGCTGGCAAGAGCAAGACAAGGTAGGTAAATCATATTTGTGCCTTGTTGATGTCTCTGAGTCTCTATGTTTGGGTAGTTGGATAAATTTGTCTATAAATCTGGACCCTAAAGATTGATTCCTGAGCTTCTTTGGTTGAAAATGTTGAGACACTTAAAAATTAATAATATTACCATTTTGGCATTAATTTTCTTTTGCACTTTAATCCTTAACGCCATCATCTGTTTCAGGCTCATCCTTCAGACTAGTAGAATTAACTGATTTTGTCTCAAACTGCAATCCAACGCGCGTGTCATAAATTGGACTTCTAGCTTTCTGTTGGCAGACAGATTATTAACCAAGGAACTATTAGAAGATGTAGGACCAAGGAAGAAGATCATATTGCTTGAACAAAAACTATTGAATGATGAGAAGCAATGTGCTGAACACATCATTCTAGTGGATTTGGGACGTAATGATGTTTCAAAGGTTTGCCTTCCTATGCTTTATTATGTTCCTTTCGCATCTTGCTTGAAACTTGTCTATCAGAATCAGCTAGGTCAGTGGATCTGATATGCTTCGTTAGTATGCTTGCAAGGTTGGCTATTTTATTTCCGTTATGTTAAGTTTGATGACCTGCAAAACAGAAAAATGCATTCTTTTGAACCTTACTCAATCACACTCTACAAGAATTCAGTGCCAGGTGAGAGACTATCGCATCATGCATTTCATTTCCATTCATTTCCCTAAAACCTTATTTTCTTGTGAATTGTTTATAAAGGTGATAAGAATGTCTTAGTCCCTGTGGGCATCCCCATTGGTACTCCAGCAATGACTACCAGAGGATTCAAGGAAATGGACTTTAAGCTTGATGCTGACTACATTCACGAAAGAGTTCGACTCACACTCAAAGCCAAGTCTTCTGTTAAGGGGACCGAGCTTAAGGATTTCATAGAATTGTAGAGTCTCCAGACTTCCCACTCAAGGTGACATGATGTACATGGCACAAATTCTATTTCCGGATCAAAACACTTAAAAAAAGTCTTCTGTTAAGGGAATCAATCTTTTGTATTCTATTGCTGCAAATTCTATTAACTATTACGTTTATTCACTCTTCTTTGAATCCCTTAGAAGATTCAGTTGTTCTGCTGGTTGAATTCATTTATATATGCATACATGGTACTTGGCCTATTTCCATATTTCTGTAGCTAGAATTTTGTGGGACTTATTAGCTAATTCCATAATCAAACTGACTCATCATATGTAGCATCTAGTCACAAGGAAGGTTATTTTCTTAAGTCTGATAATGCTGACTTCTGAACTTTTAAATTTTCATTGCTTTCTTTTCTTTGTTGTATATGGTTGCATTTGGTGTAGTATAAGTTATCAAATGATATGCAACTTGATGCATTCGTAGCTGACATGACAGTCAGTAGGACATTTGCAAGAATACAAAAAATCACTTTCTTCATCCTGAGAGAGTTTAATAAAAAATTCTTTTAACTATCAGAATTTTTTACTGTAGTATTAGCCAGATAATATAGTCTACAATAGTTATTGAGGATTGTCGAGATAATAGTACAAAAGCATAAAAGATCAAGCGTTCTGTTAGTCTCATGATTGATATAGTACTTATTAGTGAACTTGCATAATGTGATAAGCTACTATGTCACTTCTCATTGTTCATACTTGAAAAATTATATATTACTTCTCATGTGTCTGTACAGAGATCTGAATCATTCTTCTCTTGCAATGTGATACACAAGAAATTATTTACCAATGAGCTTTTACATGGATTTTTCTAAGAAAATGAACTAGGAAACTTCTTAACATGATCTGAATTATTTAACCTACTTTTTTCAACACAGTTGGTTAGCCCCTTCTCCAAGTCTGGGTTAGAGAGAAATCCTGCAGCAAAGAATCTGGGAAGACTGATGTCCTTTCCTGAATTTCTGGACTTCGCTAAGAACAGTACAGTCAGGGTATCTTAATCAACATAGAGGTAAGTCGGGCATTTGTAAACTGGATTTAAGTTTGTTCAAAATTATTTGTACAAATGAGTATCAATGATATTAGGGTCAACCGAATTGAACCAGGACCTATTGGAGACTCTCTCTCTCTCTCTCTCTCTCTCTCTCTCTCTCTCTCTATATATATATATATATATATATATATATATTCAGGAATGTCAAAGAGCTAACTAGCAACCCACGCAAAGATCCTCAATGGAGTCAGTGAATCTGCAGTATCGCCCGACAGTTGCTGCGGACGTTCGTCCTCGTTGCGTTCCTTGTCTCGTCTTTGGTGTGGGTGTCGCAGGCTCGTGCGACACCTCCACCGGAGCATCGTGCTGTCATGGTTGCGCTCGAGGCCATGCTTCCGAGGAATATAGTGCCGCCATCGTCACCGAGCCATGGAGGAAATTGAGCAGGACGATTTTGTGTTTTGAGTTTTGATTTGTTGCTTATTTTGATAAATGGTGTAATATGGTTATAGAATATTAATTAAATTTGCATAGTGCAATGGGTGCGACTGCACTAGTTCCGAATTTATAGGTTTCAAATTTTGTATATATGTATATGTTATATAATACATTTGTTTATATATAATCACATATAGATAAAGAGATAGTAAAATTAAACTTTTGACCCATATTTAGTTGAGTGTGTTACAGTCACAAACAAACTGTTTCAGGAAATTTGAAAATAAATATATCATAGAGTAAATGATAATTAATATCTCAATTGAAAGATATTGTAGTTAAAATATTTTTCTTAGTTGTTAAATTTAGATAATTTGATTTGTGAGTATTTTATCAGAAAAAATTAAACAGAAAAGACTTTTATTTATTTTTCGTACCGGATCTAGTTGTTCTTGATGAATCTTAACTCTTGACCTGTTGCATGCCATCTTTGTCTTTAGGATGGATTTCGAAAGCTCTACCGGTATCTGAATTAGTTAGTGGTCGCTGCTGGGTGCGGTGAACTGTCCATCTAGTTAGTGACTATGTCAAGCTGATGATCTCAAGGGTCAATGTTGTTATCAAGGCAATATTTGCCAATGGAAGGGATGTAGCTTAGATAGTAGTTGGCTTAGCATGCGAGAGGTACGTGGATCGATACCCCCACGTCTCTATATGTCTAGGATTATTTGGCTCATGTAACAGCTCATATGACAACATTTTTCTCTACGTTTTTTTGTTATTGCTCTTTAATGGCCAGTTTATGAGCCATTTAATTTTTTGTCCGTTGGTTGTGTCTAGGGACTGCCTTTATATTGCGGTCTCCTCCTCTTCATTTTTTACAGAATATTGTTACTTTACGTGAAACATCTTTCTCTGCTTCTCTCCAACAATATTCTCTCCTCTAAATCATTGCTCTGGGCAGAGCTAAGTTCGGTCTCTCTCTCTCTCCGAGTTGTGTGCGACGAAGAGAAGCCGGTAGTAAGGGATTTTTACCACTAGGAACTTCCGAGAAATGTCTGCACATAGAACTCAGATTAACTCTTAGGGCACTGCTTCGTGCACGACTTCCCGGAGGCCGGTAACATTAACAATTTTAATTTTAATTTTTATTGTTTACATATTTCTAAATGAGAAAATGTGTTTTTTTTTATCTATCAATCTAAGAGTTAATCTGATTTCATGTTAGGTAAAATAATAGTAAATCGTACAATAATACAAGTCTAAGCTACATTGCGTTACTGTAACAAAATTAATTTTTACTTGTGATCAACTTCATTATTTAGAATTTGCTTAATCTGATGAAAACAAATTAAATCATTTGCTAAATATCTACTGTAGCAATATAAATCTGCTTGTTTGCTACTAAGTTGTTCATTGTCACGCCCCAGTCCCAAAATACACGGGATCAGGCCACGTGGCAATAGTCAACTAATACGTCTCCGAGGGAATACCCAATTTAATGGATCCTACGAAGCATTCTCCGCTGTCCTAAAATACTAACAAGTCCAACAATAACATCAGAACAGGTAATCTAATCTCATCCACAATATCAGCAAGAAGTACTAAAAATAAATACTGGATAATAAACGCCAGTCTGAAATATCATAGTACAATCCAAAATGTCTGGTGGGAACAAACCTACTACTATGACGAAATAAAAGTACTGAAAGACAGATAAAAGAGTAATGACTAGGGCATCGGCTGACTAAATAATGATGCTCCAATCCTAGGCGGAAGGCCTACCAAATGATCACGGAAACTCTGACGGTAGCACCTCTAGCTCCTCCTCGAATGCGTACCTCGTCTCCTGTCCGGGTCTGTACACTGTAGGATAATATGCCTCGTCCAAATCTGGAAGGAAACTAGGTCCTCAGAGGGACGTAACAAGATACATAGAAGCATGCCATAATAAATACTGAATAAAATAAAGGGTGTGCTAACCATCTAAGTGAATGCAATGTCAGGACAACATTGGTACGTATGGGTAGGTGTAAGCATAACGTCCAACACTCCGAAGAGCGTGATATCTGTACATGTAACGTCCATCATTCCGAAGAATGAGGTATCTGCAATATATATACGTCTGTATCGCTCCGAATAACGCGGTATCTGCATAAAGGAAGTCATTGGAATCCGTGGCTCCTTCGGTTACTACAAAATCTAATGTGTGTATCCTATACGCCTACTAGTTGTCCTCCCCGTCCAATACAAATATACAAGTCGAATACACGACGTGCATACCACGTATCTATATGCCAAGTCTCTACTAATTATATAACCCTGATTACGTACTAACCGTGATGCATGTCACACGCACCGATAGCTAGTCGAGTACGCGAACCCGCATCCCAATATGAGTTTGTCACCATGATGCGTGTATAAGTGTCAGGTCTAGGAAAATATCAGAATATCCTCACAATGATGGGTGAGTCTGCTAGTGACTAGGTCAAGTACACTACTCATCGACGCATTCGTCGACTGCACCCTAGTCAGTCTCGGACGCGCACAGTTGTGTAAAATAACGCAACAAGATATCATACAACATTTGCATAATTTAAATTAAACAGTAAGTATGGCAAGGTATCTTGCCTGGGTCCTCAAGCTGTGAATGCCAATACCCTGCTCCTGAAGTATCTCCTGACTGGTCCAGCGACCCTATACATATAATATAATATAGAAATTCGATCATCAGACACTAAAGTAATACACACAGGAACTCTACGCTGTTCTTAGGTACTGACGCAAGGGGTTACAGTTGGTCAATTAACAGAGTCGCGTATGCACGCAGCTAAGACGTACATGTGTCCTGTCCACGAGTGGCGTGTACGCCAAGACAACGAAACTTCCGGATACGCTACGCAACTAAGACATATAATACTACATTATAAATCTTATCTAGCATGTTATAAGGCTACGTGTACAAGGCTAGTTGTCCAAGTCCTAGGTCAACACAGTGTTCATAACCACAAGTCATTTATTAATTACTATATTGCAATAACACACATACACATATATATTTTTTACTTAGGGTTTACTGTCTCTCATGTCCGTTTGATGACACGGTGTCACCATAATTCGTGAGGTTTTATATAGAAACTACATGAAATACCTGGTCGTGTTCGAGGGGGTCTGTGCTCCGTCGACTGCCTGCTCCTCCGGCGTGGGGCGGAGCTCCGGCGTCGCACGGGAAAGCAACGGCAGCAGCAACCTCGGCAGTAGTTGCAGCAGCGACAGTAGCAGCCTTGGCAGCAGCTGCGGCGGTGGCTTGGCGGTGCTGGCGGTTCGGGGTGGTGCTGGTCGGGGGGGAGGCGGCGGTCAGACTGGCAGTGGTGGTTGGCGGTGCTGGCAGGCGGTGGTCAGGCGGTGTTGTGAGACGGTGGTCCGGCGTCGACGGGGAAGCAACGGCGGTCATGTGGCTGAGGTGGTGGCAGCTTGAGGTGGGGATGGTTTAGGGGAAGGAGGAAGCGAAGATGGAGGGATGAGAATAGGGTTCGGCTAGGGTTTCTTGGGTGTTGTTAGGTTAGGAAAGAAAATCATATATATATATATATATATATATATATATATATATATGGGAGAGAAAAGGGTCCTCCTAGGGAGTTGGGTCGGCTAGGGTTTCTTGGTCGGGTGAATCATGTCCACATGAAAGGGTGTAGGGTGTACATGGGCCTTGTTGGGTCTAGTTTTGGGTGAGGTTGGTCTTCGCATTAAATTAATTAAGAATTTGTGCAAGTGATGCCTTTCAATTAATTAGAATTATATGGGAGTAGGATTTTGTGAAACGCAGTTGTCATGGACATGCAGATTCAGAATAAAATAATATCCTTATTTGGGTTGTATAAAAATGGGTTGAGGTTGTGTCTCCAATTTCGATTGGAACATCAATTGCGCAAGATTGGATTTATTGGGATTTAAAACTAGGCTATTGCAACGAATATTGCGCGACTAACATAAAGCACAATATAGAGTATTTAAGAGTTACACAAGGGTCAGATGGGTAGTTTGGCATGTCTAGGAAATGTGTATGAAATTTGTTTGAAGGTAAATACTATGGTGGTGCTCTAATTATTGAAGCAACGGTAAAGCATTCTAAGTGATATAAATATTGTACAAATATATAAACACCGAGTATTAATTCTAATTGGCACCAAATTAACCCTAATCTCTCTATCTAAGTTGAGCAAACCTAAATTTGGTCGAGGGGGTTTACATTCACAGTTGTTTAAAGTCATTATAACAATTTTGTTTCTAGAAAATAATTAAATAATTTTAGTAGTTTTTCATTTCAATAAGGTTGCGTAACAACTTTTATCAAATTTAAATTTTAATTGTGATTGAACAATTTCTTACATATCAAATTGTTTATATACCTTGCCTTGTGAAAATAGTGTTTGGACATATTTCTACTGCAACTTAAAACAATAGAAACTATTTTTTAGAAGTAAAGAAATAGTTAAAGTGAAACTGCAAATGCCTTTGAGTCTGAATTCTAAAAGTAAAGATAAATTTGGAAATAAGCCGAAAGGGTCCTTCTATCAACCGGGTGCAAATAGCCTAAGTGACACGGTACAAGTATCTTTGGACCACCGCTAGCTGAAAACCGGCCCCTACAGCTAACCCAAGTTAATCAACACTTCATAGACTAAAGATTTCATAAGGTTGATTAGAAAAATTACTCAAACTATTCTTCTTGAACACTAGACTTTGTTATTGAGTAAACACATATATTTTGCAGTTTTAGACTATTCACATTAGCAATCATGACTGGCAAGGATAAGACTTTTACTGCTAAACCTGCTAAGTTCAATGGAACATACTTTAAGAGATGACAGAGTCAAATGAAGTTTTGGCTCATAACTTTAGGGTTGATCTCAGCCATTGATGATTCCACACCCATCACAAATGATTCTGATGACACCGAGTCTGACGTAGGAGTATCCAAATCCACCAGCTCCTCAAAACCAAAAAATCCTAAGGAAATAGACTACCACTGCTTCCATAAAATTCTAAACGCTTTGTCTGAATCATTATATGACATATTTTTTGAATATAAGAGTGCTAAAGAACATTAGGAAGCTTTGGAAGATGAATATAGCTGTGATGATGCTGGAATTGAAAGATTCAATTCCTTCTCATTCAACATATACTTTATGGTAGATAATAAACCTATGAATGACCAAATACATGAATTTCAAGAATATCTTAGGCATATTCATGCCAAAGGTACTTTCTTTTCTACTGAGTATAAAATAGCATGTTTGGTAGACAAGCTCCCTCCTTCTTGGTCTGATGTTAAGAAAGACCTTATTCATACTCAAGGTGACCTTACCTTTGCTCAAGTCCTAAAGAAAATTAGAACAGAAGAACAAATTAGGCTAAGGTCTAACCATAAGTCTGAGTCTAAAGCTAAGGTAAACCTAGTAGAATCTCAAGGCAAACCAAAGCCTCATCATCATCACAAACCCAAAAGGAACCTCTTCAAGAAGAAGCAGAACCTTCAGCCTCACCACCAAAACCATCATCACCATAAACCTAGAAAAATCGGCCATAAAAACGTGTCACGACCCGCACCCAGATAATTCGGGCACCGGTTCGCGAGTACGTCCAGCCTACGCCGCAGTGTCGGCGGTAGTACGCTGTCTAGATCATATTCACAGATAATTTAAATCTAGCTCATTCACAAGAATAAATAGGCAAGGATAATAACAGGAAATAGGAATGCTAAGATTTCATAAGACAATTTTTGTGACATCCAAATCCACAGTTTAATACAGAACCAAAAGATAAATCGGGGACAAATCCGAGTATTATGCTGAAAGAAAATACTAGCTAACTGCTAACTACTCCTCAAAAGTAGTCTCCTGAGTAGGAACCGGCTCCTCAAATGTATCATCTGCTACGTCATATGGGCCATAAAAGGTGGGAGCATAGTCCTCATCATCACCTAAATGTCAACGGATCCAGTCAGGAAAGGAGCAAAGTACCAATACACAACAAAGCTTAAACTAAATAATTATGACAAGTAGTAAAAACTGACTAAGTATCATGATAAAAATTATACATAATAAGTAGTAAAATGAACTAAGAGTTAACTGCTATAAATCAGGGATATGAGTAAAACAGGAAGATAATGAGACAAGAAAATGAAACTGCAACAAGACAAGAAACTATGTGTGTGAAATTGTGTATTTAGAATACATAGTTGGCATGTAGGGGGTTATAAGGCTAATAAGGTACTTCATAGACGGCTAGCAGTCAGGAATAATCGAGTATAAGGCTGATGGTACAATCGCGTACTCAACAGCTAGCAGTCAGGACATGGGGAAAGGGTAAACTACATGCCTCCTAGTATTCTCCCTCCCGACACGAAAAGCAAGACATGAAATCCAAATCCTAACACTAAGTATAATCATCCAATGGTGCTAGTAGAGCAAGGAACTAATTATCATAATATAAAGAATAAACTTGAAGTGCAGGTACTTGCCTGATGTTTGGATTCCAACTACGGTTCTGTCCTCAGAAAATTTCCAGATATGTCTCCGGATGCTAAAATAATTATTACCATCATGCTCAGAAGATATCAAATAGCTAGAAATGCCTGTCCTTGAGTCTAATTTGGAGACAAGGGCAAAAACGATAATTTCGGGTCAAAACGGGGTCCACATGTGGGCCCGCATTGCACCGAAAAACGTTTCAGGGTCAAAAGTCTCCAAATTCACCAAACTTAGTGTCAACAGGTCAGGAACGATGATACGAACCCAACGAAACTTCCAGAATTGGATTCCGATGAGCCGATCACAAAATCGCCCGTCAGGTGGAGCCTATGGGGGCCACGACACGCAATTTTGTCAACGTTCTCAGAATCGAACCAAACTTGGGTCACAGGACCAGCGTATCGCTACGAGTCCGATGGCGCAAGTTTCGTTTCAATCCGACGTGTGTACACAAAGTTAGGGCGTGATTCAGAAAAGGTGGATACGGGACGTTGTCCGCGGATACGCACTGATTCCGGTGTGCACGCACATCCGAATCAGCTTCTGCGAAATTCTGCACGTCCGTATCAACGACGCTCACGTATCTGCGAAGATCGCGCGCGACAAGTCGTCCCGTTTGGCGGGGCATACCCAGTTCCGGGGTAAAATAGGGCATTATTTTTCCTATTTTTGGATCGCGGTTCACGATCGCCACAGGACGCGATGCCCCGAGCGGGTTGCACGGGCACCGAGAGGGTCACGCAGGCTTCGCGATGCAAAAGACGGAATCGAAAACGGACAAACGAGCAGGGAGATATGCTTACCTGAACAGGGTCTGAAAAACTCGAATTATCTCGTATCCGACACGTGTCCGACACGACCCAAAACTAGGGTTAGGGTTTAGGGTGGTAACAGCCGGAGGACGGCGAGGGGAGGCCGGAGGTGGTCGAGGGCAGCTGGGGGCGCCGCCGGCGAGGCTGGGCGGAGGCGGCGCTGCGGGCACGGCGGCCGGAGGCGGGCGGGGCGGCCGCTGCTGACTGCTGCTGCTGGTGGGGAAGAGGAGTCGGGCGGAGGAGGGAGCTGCGGGCGGCGGCGTCTTGGTGGCGGCGGGGCACGGTGGCGCTGGCGAGGGCGGGCACGGCGCGGCGGCGCTGGGCGGAGCGGTGGCGGCGGGGAGATGATCGGAGGGGGCTGAGGAGAGGGGTATATATAGGGGAAGAAGGAGGCTGGGGTGGCCGGGCTAGGCGGCGGGTGAGGCGGAGGAGGGGAGGTCGTGGCGATGTTGCGCGGAGCGGGCGGAGGCTAGCCGGACGGAGCGGCGGGCGGCGCTGCCGGCGGAAGCGGGGGCCGACCGAGTCATGCGGGGGAAGTGGGGGTGTGGGCTAGCGGGTCGGGTTCGGTCGGGCAGATCCGACCTGACCCGATAGGCCAATGGGTTAGGCTGGGCCGGGGTTTTGGGCTGGATTAATTAATAAAATAAATAACTAAAGAAATAAATAATTAAATAGTTAAATAAATAAATAAATATTTTTAGGTATTATAAAATAGGTCCGGGGCCCAATAAATTCCAGAAAAATTACCCTAAGTCCAGTTTTTCATTTCACACCAAAAAATATTATTTTCATAATATTCTAATATATTTAACAGCAAATAAAAATCATTTAATTACCAAGAGCCTAGGTTTTAATTACAGAAAAATCCCGGAAAATTCCAGAAAATTGTGAAAAGTCCAAATTAATAATTTCTGAAAATCAGGGGGCTTACAATCTACCCAACTTATAAAATTTTCGTCCTTAAAATTAAAATAAGGCATAATTTGTTAAATCCTTCACATTCGTACATAAGGTACGTCAATCGCAATCTCTTCCAAAAATTTAAATAACAAAATCTATTCAAATCTATAGCGATTTGTTCAAATCAAAATTCGACCTATTGTAATCTCTTCTCACTTACTCAATTTATCCATATCCATATCCAAATTTAAATTAAATTCTTATAACATCTTCAAAATTTAAATAAGGATGTAAATTTCACCTCCCGATCTCTAACTATCATAATCTCCTCTAGAAGTAATCCGAGTCCAATATTATTCCTATTTTCACTTATAAATTTTTGTATGCTTCGACTTTTTAAACTCCATTCACATCCTCAACGTTTCAAATAGGTAGTCCAACCATCAAATTTTAAATTCTTAATTCCAATCATCAAATTGAAAATAATTTAAATGCAATCCACCAATGTTCAAGTCTGAAATTCTATATTTTTATCCTCTAAATTCAAATTGATGATTTTACCTTCATTATTCCAAATTTAAATCATGTACCTAAGGTATAAATATTGGGTCCTCAATATCAAGAATTTTGAAGTTCATTAATCCTCATCGTCTTAGTCATTCTTCTAAAATTCTCAAAATTGAATTGGCTTGAACCTCTCCTAATTTAAGCTTTACTCGATTACAATCCAAAAGAAATTCCTCTCGAGTTGACAATGCACTGCTACCCAACTTAGAATTTACCCATCTATCACATAAGGCTATATACCTTAAGAAAATATTCCTTAATTTGTTTACTCATGTCCTTCAATCCTCGAAACTTCAACGCCGATCATATTACATATGATATGTCCTTAATTACGGAAGAATAATTCTCAAATATGTGATCGGCCTATGGGGTATATCTAGTACTCTCCGTGTATCAAACTTATACCAAGCACGAGGTTTCGTCTTTCCGAAATAAGGGAAGACGAAGATCAATAATAAAGAGTTTCAAGGGCGAGGTAATAGATTAGAAGTATCGGAATCAAGGCATTTAAAGAATTCAATTGGGAATTATCAAAGCAGTTGTGGATTAAAATCCTATTTTGGTAATTCTTTGTTCGCCTGCTCGTATTAGTACAGTTATGTAACCGATACAATATGTCAGACATGTCTAGGGCAAGTATATTCGCCTACTAATCGCTACCTATCTCAATCCACGTAAAGTAGTTATACGAAGGGCGAACCAAGCGCACTATGGTTGATCAGACCGTAATACACTGATTCTGAAATATATTATTGTGGGCCTCCCCAATAATACATATGTCATGAACAAGCTCGATAAAGAGTAAGCTTGCAAAACTAGGCTATAAAATAGTAGCATAAGTCAAGGTAATATATGAAATATAAGTACGCTAGATGCTGATGAAAGGAGGTACAAATTATTCAAGTTCACAAAACAACACACAATAAGCACAATAACAAAAGGCTCTACAATCTCTACAGTTATCAAATATAAAAGCATACCAGGTTATTAGCAAGTTCAAAATTACTAGGTTGGGGCTGAGGTCACGAACCAATAGGCACAAGCTAAAACAAGACTAGAAACGGCAGCTACAAATCACTTACGCGCATTAGCTACTCCACGAGTCTGCACGTTCTCCATGGTCATCGCGAAAGCTTGTCCGCGTCCTTGTGGTGGATTCCTCTGCTGCTGCTGGGCTTGTTGGAAGAGTGCTGCTTGTGGTACCAAGGGTGGTCTCGGTTGGGGTGCTGGTAGAGCTTGTTGGTTTATCACAGCATCTCGTGGTGATCTTGTAGAAATCTCGTCGCTTGCTGGTAGGTCCATTATTCTGCATCTAAAATAAACGATAAGATGCGCACAGGAATCAAGGCAGGATGCAAGTCAAGGAATTAATTCGAATCCGAGATAGATGTCAAGAAAGATTCAAGCAAGTGGATGAGATCCAAAAAACTTATCTTATTCTTACTGCAGGCCTGTTCGGTCCCTAAGTTGAAACCGAACAATTTAGTCGTTGACCTGCATGGGCCACCATAAAAATGTGTCACGACCCGCACCCAGATAATTCGGGCACCGGTTCGCGAGTACGTCCAGCCTACGCCGCAGTGTCGGCGGTAGTACGCTGTCTAGATCATATTCACAGGTAATTTAAATCTAGCTCATTCACAAGAATAAATAGGCAAGGATAATAACAGGAAATAGGAATGCTAAGATTTCATAAGACAATTTTTGTGACATCCAAATCCACAGTTTAATACAGAACCAGAAGATAAATCGGGGACAAACCCGAGTATTATGCTGAAAGAAAATACTAGCTAACTGGCTAACTACTCCTCAAAAGTAGTCTCCTGAGTAGGAACCGGCTCCTCAAATGTATCATCTGCTACGTCATATGGGCCATAAAAGGTGGGGGCATAGTCCTCATCATCGCCTAAATGTCAACGGATCCAGTCAGGAAAGGAGCAAAGTACCAATACACAACAAAGCTTAAACTAAATAATTATGACAAGTAGTAAAAACTGACTAAGTATCACGATAAAAATTATACATAATAAGTAGTAAAATAAACTAAGATTTAACTGCTATAAATCATGGATATGAGTAAAACAGGAAGATAATGAGACAAGAAAATGGAACTGCAACAAGACAAGAAACTATGTGTGTGAAATTGTGTATTTAGAATACATAGTTGGCATATAGGGGGTTATAAGGCTAATAAGGCAAGTCATAGACGGCTAGCAGTCAGGAATAATCGAGTATAAGGCTGATGGTACAGTCGCGTACTCAACAGCTAGCAGTCAGGACATGGGGAAAGGGTAAACTACATGCCTCCTAGTATTCTCCCTCCCGACACGAAAAGCAAGACATGAAATCCAAATCCTAACACTAAGTGTAATCATCCAATGGTGCTAGTAGAGCAAGGAACTAATTATCATAATATAAAGAATAAACTTGAAGTGCAGGTACTTGTCTGATGTTTGGATTCCAACTACGGTTCTATCCTCGGAAAATTTCCAGATGTCTCCGGATGCTGAAATAATCATTACCATCATGCTCAGAAGATATCAAATAGCTAGAAATGCATGTCCTTCAGTCCAATTTAGAGACAAGGACAAAAACGATAATTTTGGGTCAAAATAGGGTCCACATGTGGGCCCGCTTTGCACCAAAAAATGTGTCAGGGTCAAAGGTCTCCAAATTCACCAAACTTAGTGTCAACAGGTCAGGAACGATGATACGAACCCAACGGAACTTCCATAATTGGATTCTGATGAGCCGATCACAAAATCGCCCGTTAGGTAGAGCCTATGGGGCCCACGACACGCGATTTCGTCAACGTTCTCAGAATTGAACCAAACTTGGGTCACAGGACCAGCGTATCGCTACGAGTCCGATGGCGTAAGTTTTGTTTCAATCCAACGTGTGTACACAAAGTTAGGGCGTGATTCAGAAAAGGCGGATACGGGGCGTTGTCCGCGGATACGCACTGATTCCGGTGTGTACGCACATCCGAATAAGCTTCTGCGAAATCCCGCACGTCCGTATCAATGACGCGCACATATCTGCAAAGACTGCGCGCGACCAAGTCGTCCCGTTTGGCGGGGCGTACCCAGTTCCGGGGTAAAACAGGGCTTTGTTTTTCCTGTTTTTGGATCGCGGTTCACGATCGCCACAGGATGCGATGCCTCGAGCGTATTGCACGGGCACCGAGAGGGTCACGCAGGCTTCGCGATGCAAAAGATGGAATCGAAAACGGGCAAACGAGCAGGGAGATACGCGTACCTGAACAGGGTCCGAAAAACCCGAATTATCTCGTGTCCGACACGTGTCCGACACGACCCAAAACTAGGGTTAGGGTTTAGGGTGGTAGCTGCTGGAGGACGGCGAGGGGAGGCCGGAGGCGGTCGAGGGCAGTTGGGGGTGGCGCCGGCGAGGCTGGGAGGAGGCGGCGCTGCGGGCACGGCGGCCGGAGGCGGGCGGGGCGGCCGCTGCTGACTGCTGCTGCTGGTGGGGAAGAGGAGTCGGGCGGAGGAGGTAGCTGCGGGCGACAGCGTCTTGGTGGCGGCCGGGCACGGTGGCACTGGCGAGGGCGGGCACGGCGCGGCGGCGCTGGGCGGAGCGGTGGCGGCGGGGAGATGATCGGAGGGGGCTGAGGAGAGGGGTATATATAGGGGAAGAAGGAGGCTAGGGTGGCCGGGCTAGGCGGCGGGTGAGGCGGAGGAGGGGAGGTCGTGGCGAGGCTGCTTGGAGCGGACGGGGGCGAGCCGGACGGAGCGGCGGGCGGCGCTGCCGGCGGAAGCGGGGGCCGACCGAGTCGCGCGGGGGAAGTGGGGGTGTGGGCTAGCGGGTCGCGGGTGCGGGTCGGGTTCGGTCGGGCGGATCCGACACGACCCGATAGGCCAATGGGTTGGGCTGGCCCGGGGTTTTGGGCTGTGTTAATTAATAAAATAAATAACTAAATAATTCAATAATTAAATAATTAAATAATTAAATAATTAAATAATTAAATGTTTTTAGGTGTTATAAAATAGGTCCGGGGCCCAATAAATTCCAGAAAAATTACCCTAAGTCCAGTTTTTCATTTTACACCCAAAAATATTATTTTTATAATATTCTAATATATTTAACAGCAAATAAAAATCATTTAATTACCAAGAGCCTAGGTTTTAATTACAGAAAAATCCCGGAAAATTCCAGAAATTTGTGAAAAGTCCAAATTAATAATTCCTGAAAATCAGGGGGCTTACAATACTCAAGGTTACCTTACCTTTTGTTTTGTGTGTGGTAAAACAAGCCATATGGCCACCAACTATTTCCATAGGAAGAAGGAAGCTGTCCAGACTTCTTACAAAGGGAAACGTCCAACCAAACCAGAAGCAAACATGCTTCTCAACGGCTCTTCTAGTTCCTTCAGGTCTGTAAGCTATCAACCCTTAGTCAACATTTCCTACCATGCCAACGATTGGTGGTTGGATTTTGGAGCTAATGTTCATATTTCTTTTGATCACTCTTATTTTTAAACTATTAGGAATCAGGTGGAGGAGGTGTAACTCTAGGAGATGGCTCTGCGACACAAATTATAGGAAGAGGAAGAATAGATCTAAAGATGACATCAGAAAAAACTCTGAATCTTTATGATGTGTTGCATGTACCGTCTATCAGAAGGAATTTAGTTACTGGGTCTCTTCTTGTAGCTTCAGGGTACAAGATTGTTATGGAGGCAAATAAAGTAGTGTTTTCTAAGAATGACTCTTTTATTGGAAAATATTTTATAAGAGATGGTCTTTTCATTTTGAGTACCGTGAATAAAAATTTTAGATCCTTCTTTTGTTGTTTTCAATATAGAATCTTCAAATGTGTGGCACAGTAGATTAGGTCATGTGAATCTAGGTTCCCAAAAAATGATGATGAACTTAGATCTTATTCCTAAGTCTCCAATAGATGACAAACACAAGTGTGAGATTTGTGTTCAAGCCAAACACACTAGGCTACCTTTCAAATATATAGAAAGAAACTCTGACCTTCTAGAGCTAGTTCATAGTGATGTGTGTGACTCAAATAGGGTTTTGACCCGAGACGATATAAAATACTTTGTTACCTTTATAGATGACCATTCAAAGTATTGTTATACCTATCTTCTCAAAACCAAAGATGAAGTTCTAGACAGATTTAAGGTCTATAAATCTGAAGCTAAGAACCAGTCAGAGAGAAATATTAAGATTCTTAGATCAGATCATGGTGGAGAGTATATATCAAATGATATGACCAATTTCTGTGAAGAACATAGAATAATCCATGAGATAACTGCTCCATATTTACCACAGTCCAACAGAGTTGCTGAAAGGAAGAATCGCACTCCGTTAGACATGGTGAATGCCATACTCCTCAGCTCAAGTGCTCCCGATAATTTATGAAAAGAAGCACTATTATCTGCATGTTACATCCTTAATAGAATTTTTAGTAAGTCTAATGATAAGACTCCCTATGCATTATGGAAATGTAGAGATCCTAGGATCCATTATCTCAAAGTTTGGGGATTTCTAGCTAAAGTAGGAATTCCTGAACCTAAAAAGAGGAAGATTAGACCTAAGACTGTAGATGCTGTATTCATAGGATATGCCCTAGACAACAATGTCAATAGATTTTTTTTACTCACTCAGAAGTAAATAAAATCTCTAACAATACTATTATAGAAGTAAGAGATGTAGTTTACTTTGAGAATATATATTCCTTCAGAGATAGAATTTCTTCCTCTCCCTCCCACTCTTCTCTTGCTCCGTCCACTAGCTCTCATGTTCAAATATCTAGTTCACAACCCGAACAAGATATAGAACCTAGAAGGAGTAAAAGAGAAAGAATTAAAAAGAACTTAGGAGAAGGTTTCTTCACCTTTTTGATAGAGGGTGATCCCTCAACTTATGAAGAAGCAATATCTTTTCCTGATGCCTCTTTCTGGAAAAAAGGTCATTAACAGTGAGTATAACTCCATCATGGTGAACAATACTTGGTTTCTAACAGACCTACCTTTAGGTAGCAAACCCATAGGTTGTAAGTGGATATTCAAAAAGAAACTTAGAGCCGATGGTACTATAGAGAAATACAAGTCTAGATTAGTAGCCAAATATTTTATCCAGAAAAATAGATTAGATTATTTTGATACCTACTCACATGTAGCAAGGATCACCTCTATCAGAACCCTTCTAGCCTTAGCATCCATTCATAATATGTTAATACATCAAATGGATATAAAGACAATATTTCTAAATGGGGACCTAGAGGAAGAAATATACATGGAGCAACTTGAAGGCTTCATTGCTAAAGGCCAAGAAAAAAAAGTTTGCAGATTAGTTAATTCTCTTTATGGCCTAAAGCAAGCTCCCAAGCAATGGCATAACAAATTTGACATAGTCATCTCAGAATATGGTTTCGTGCCAAATGAGTATGACAAATGTATATACTCCAAAATTATAGATGAAAGTTGTTTCATCTTATGTTTATATGTAGATGACATCCTTATTCTTGGATCATCACTAGAATTAATAATTAATACCAATGACTATTTATCCAGCCAGTTTGATATGAAAGATCTAGGTGAAGCCAACTTGATTCTAGGCATGCAACTATCCAAATACAAGGAGGGTTATACTCTATCCTTAGCACGCTCTATCAAAAAAATGCTAATTTTTTTGAGTATTTTGATAATAAACCTGCCCTAACTCCTTATAACATTAGTGTTGTCCTCAAGAAGAATGAGGGTTCTCCTATGGAACAATACAGATATTCACAGAAGATAGATTCTCTTATGTATATATCAAACATGACCAGACCTGATATTGCATTTACTATTGGGAGACAAAGTAGATATACTAGTAACCCAAATCAGTTACATTGGACATCATTAGAAAGAGTATTTAGATATTTTAGGGTTACTCTTGTAAAACCCCTAATTTTAAAAACTGTATTATTTATTTAATTAATTGATTTATAGTATTTATTAGCTAATTAGAAGAAATAGAATTTATTGGATTTTTATTTCTAGGTGGTTGTGCATTTAGAGATTTTATAGAGCAACCATAATTTTACCTTAATTATTTTCATGTAGGAGACCTTATGAACAGTTGATAGATTAATGGTATGCACTAATATGATTTTTTTTAGAATTTTATATATATATATATATATATATATATAAAGTTTATTACAACAAAATAGAAATAGAAAAGAATAAGAATAAGAAATGAAAAAGAAAATAGAATAAAAGAAAGAATAACAGAAAAAGAATTAGAAATGGATTACTAAACCCTACCCGCAACCCGCTAAGACCCATTACCTACCCGGCCCGCACCCGTTATCATAACAGCAGCCGCAGCAGTAATTCCACCCCCCCCCCCCCCCGCGCACGAGTAACCCCCCCTTTAGGTTCTCTCTCATCCCCTATATATATGTATAAAAACTTATAAACCCTAAACCCTTACCATCGCGACCACCAGAGCCCGCCGCCGACCGCACAGACCCGCCGTCGTTCGCCGGAGCCGCCCGCCGCTCGCCTGCGTCCGCACAAGCGCGCGCACCCGCGCAGGAAAGTCACAGCAACTTATCCCTGTTCCCGCGTAGATTCCTGCCTCCTCGCTCAACTAAATTCGACCCTGTCTTCACCGGTATATTCACCACCTATCCCTTTCTAAATCCTGTAGATTAGTTTCCATCGTTCAGCGCTAAAACCTAGGTAAAAATCGACGCCAAGTCGAGAAAAAACCACGTCATTTAATTTCAGAAAAACTGTTGCAACCACCCATGTTTAAAGACTCATATCTCCCACCACAGAGATCCAAACTTAGAAATTCCTTTTGCTATATGAAGACCACCTAACCTAGACTATTTTTTGTCAATTACATTATTTTATTTGGTGTTATATGCAGAATTAAATTAGGTTGAAAATCCAAAAAAAACCTGTTTTTAAAATAACAAAAAATTATGATACGGAGCGCACCCCGCCAAACGGGACCGCCCCGTCGTATACCAGTTACACCGAAAGGCACGTATGGTATATCCAGGAGCTGGGCACAGTCGCTTTGAGCATATTCCCCGTATCACAATTTTTGCAAAATACTGTACCATTTAGTGTATGCTCGTCAGAACGCGACAAAACTTGCGCTATTGGATTCGTGGTATCATGCTGGTCCTGTGACCCAAGTTTCACGCAATTCTGAGATAGTTTACCAAGCCACCTATTTGCGGGCCCTATGGTTGACTTTTTGGGCGAATTTGTGTTTGGCTCACCGGAATCCAAAATTGGATGTACCGTTGAGTTCGTATTGACGTTTATAATTGTTTTGACCTATAATTTGTCCCTTTTAGAGACCTTTACCCCTGATATTCTTTTCCGTGCAAAGTGAGCCACAAGTGGAGCCCGCTTTGACCCAAAATTACCGTTTTGCCCCTATCTCCAAATTGGACGAAAGGGTAGTGTTTTATAGCTATCTCGCTTATTCTAGGAACGTTGGTGATATTTATTTCAGCATCTGGAGACGTTCATTCTGAGGCCGTAGCTTCTGATCCTGTGTGCTTGACTCCTGGACGTTACACTTTGCAGCTCTCTTGCCAGACAAGATACCTTGCCAAATTTGCTTAAAGTACTTTGCATGCTTATTATATTTCTTTATATTTATTGCATGTGTGTTTTCTTTCAGTCATATTTACATACTATATATATGTTGACACACACTTGATACATAGTATCATGGGAGGGGAGGACAATCAGTAGTCGTATGGGCTATAACCACTCTGGTAAACCATAGTAACTAGCACGCACTATGGTAGTCGTGTCCGATGGTCGCTACCCCCGGGGTATGTCGGCTGATGGTGTCACGATGGTCGCTACCCCCGCGGTATTACTGATGATGTTCCTGACGTGTGTGTGAGTTGTGAGATTAGATAGAGTAGCCTACCCATGCCCATACGTCAAAAAGTTGTCCTCATTATGCATTCATATAGATTGTCTTATACAGCGTACTTATATATTTTTTACCTATTATGCATGTTTACTGTATTCAAAATGGCATGCTTCTATGTATCTTGTTACGTCCCTCTGAGGACCTGGTCCCTTTCCAGGTGTAGACGATCTTGACTATTCACAGGAGCACGGATCAGGACTTACTACTAATATCTTCCGAGGAGGTCTTACCTTTTGAGCATCATTGATTATCTCTAGTGATGGATCTTCTTAGCTGATACACTTCTACTATCATCTTATTTTATATTGGAGATTTTATACTTCTCTCTCATTTTAGTATTGATATAGTCATTGGTAGTATATTTGTCTCCATCCGACTATTATTTTTAGATTATTCAGACTCATGATTTTAGTTTAGTTATTTCCTTTCTGTGACTTATTGTGTGGATGAGATTAGTATTTCTGTGATTTATGACAATATATATACCACATGTGAGTTAATATTCATATTACAACTTACGTATGTATTATGGTATCCATATATTGGAGTTGCCATATACATACGGCTGGCATGCTTACGTGTTCCTAGTCCTACGTATTTTGGGACTGGGGCGTGACATGTTTTTGTGGTGGCCCATACAGGTCGAGAGCATATTGTCTCGGTTACGTTACTGTAGCGAGCAAGCCTGCGCATAGGATTAGAATATAGGATCTCATCCACTTAATTATCACCTCCCTTGATTTCGTTTCGCATTCTTATTTGATTGTTTGTGTTGCATCTTGCTTGATCCCTTCTCAATATCAATCTTATATTTTCTTTCGTGCTTGATAGGGGTTAGGAAGGTGCCTTGTACCAGGTATATACACTATATTGTTTAATTATACTATTAGTTAAATCTTTGTAAGTTTGGTAGTATGTCTCATAACCTAGTATCACATAGTCCTTCTGACCAATTAATAAAATATAAATGAATGACACCAACTATAGGCTTGCATAATAAGATAGTATTTATCTAGACTATAGAACTTTAGTGTTTATCTAGACTGTAGAACTTAGAGGCTCATACACCCATTTGGTTAACTTTAGACTTAGACAAGAAATTAGTATGGCAACTGTAGAGGCATAACACCGATCTTCTTGGTGAACTTAAATTATTCTATACCTTCCTCTATCATAATCAAGCGTACTTGTAATTTTTTGTACTACCTCGACTTATGCTGCTATTATAGCCTAGTTTTGCAAGCTTATTCTTTTATTGAGCTTGTTCATCACATATGTATTATTGGGGGCCCACACTAATACATTGTCTAAATCAGAATCAGTGCATTATGGTCTGATCAACCTTAGTGCGCTTGGTTCGCTCTTCGTATCACTACTTTATGTGGATTGAGATATAGTTGACTCAACTTGTTAGACGAATATACTTGCCCTCTAGACTAGTCAGAGTATATCATGTCAGGTACATAACTGTTCTGATATGAACATGCATATAGGAATTTATCAAAATAAGATTTTAATACACAACTTCCTTGGCAACTCCCTTTCAAATTATCTAATCCCTATGAATCCCGTACTCGTATTCTATCACCTCCTCCTTGAATTCTTTATTGTTGTTTTCTATCTTCCCCTATTCCGGAAAGACGAACGTTCATGCTTAGTATAAGTTTGATACACGGATAGTACTAGATATACTCCATAGGCCAAGCACTCATGATGACAAATAAGAGAGCACAGGCACAGGAAGTCGTAGATACAGGTATGACCTTTAGTTATATTTGTCATTGCATACTCATGACCCCCTTTATGACACGGGATCTTAGGCGCATAGTAGACGTAGAATTATATAGATGGTGGTTTAGCAGTAGGAGGATATATTGATATTCTACCCAGATGGCATACACGCGATGCCAATAGATGACGCGAGTAGCAGTAGTAGTATTCTTTCCATATCACCATCTCGCCCCTTGGGGTGGCTCATCTTCTCTTCTATATCCATTCCTTATCTCGTGCTTAATTTTTCCTATCGTAGTCGTATCCTTTCGTCCCATTATAAATTGTTTGATTTATATCAACCTCACCCTTGTATTGTTAGTTAAAACATAAATGGTTTAGTAATGATTAATAACTAAATGATGATTTCTTAATGATAACCCTTATGTATATGCACTATAGCAACATCTGTATCCTCTTATTATTTTAAAAACCATTTATAACATCCCTTAGTCTAATAGAAATTTGTTGGATTGTTGAATTATTTCTACTTCTAATAGTTTTTAAGTTAGTCAAGACCTTAACTATTGCACAAAAACTTAGACTAAGCCTAGGAAAGAGTTGAAAGCACTTGTTATGAACTGACAACTATGACAAATTGCTGGCGAAGTAGCGACAACTGCAGCTAGACTGTTATAGTAGAGTAGTCAAAGTATTTACAGACATACTAGTTAGGTGGCATGGCATTATTAGACTACGATACTTAAAGATTATAAAGAAAAATCATGGTTGTGAGATTCCAGACAGGTATCCCAAGATTCTTGGCCCAATAAATAAATTCATCTTACAACTTGGACAATAGCCTCAAGAGACTTTGAGTACTAGTAGAATTCATGTAAGTTGGGTAGTGTAGATGAGTTAGAAATAGAATAGTGTATAGACAATAAATGAGGAAGTGTTAGAATGACAGACCTTGACTTTTAGGAAGCACTGCTAGATAGCAATGAAGTATAATAGATATAGTGATTCATTATGAATATGGGTAGTGTTAATTTCGAGGATGAAATTTTTGTAAGTTGGGTAGAATGTAAAATCCCTAATTTTAAAAACTGTATTATTTAATTAATTAATTAATTAATTGATTTATAGTATTTATTAGCTAATTAGAAGAAATAGAATTTATTGGATTTTTATTTCTAGGTGGTTGTGCATTTAGAGATTTTATGGAGCAACCGTAATTTTACCTTAATTATTTTCATGTAGGAGACCCTGTGGACAGTTGATAGATTAATGGTATGCAATAATATGATTTTTTCTAGAATTATATATATATATATATATATATATATATATATATATATATATATATATATATATATAAAGTTTATTACAACAAAATAGAAATAGAAAAGAAAAAGAATAAGAAATAAAAAAGAAAATAGAATAAAAGAAAGAATAAAAGAAAAAGAATTAGAAATAGATTACTAAACCCTACCCGCAACCCGCTAAGACCCATTACCTGCCCGGCTCAGGCAAGTTATCATAATAGCAGCTGCAACAATAATTCCCCCCCCCCCCCCCCGCGCACGAGTAACCCCCCCTCTTTCGGTTCTCTCTCATCCCCTATATATATGTATAAATACTTGTAAACCCTAAAACCTAAACCCTTACCATCGCGACCACCAGAGCCCGCCGCCGACCGCCCAGAACCGTCGCCGTTCGCCGGAGCCGCCAGCCGCTCGCCTGCGTCCGCACAAGCGCGCGCACCCGCGCAGGAAAGTCACAGCAACTTACCCCTGTTCCCGCGTAGATTTCCGCCTCCTTGCTCAACCAAATTTGACCCCATCTTCACCGGTATGTTCACCACCTATCCCTCTCTAAATCACGTAGATTAGTTTTCATCGTTCAGCGCTAAACCCTGGTAAAAATTGACGCCATGTCGAAAAAAACTACATCATTTAATTTTAGAAAAACTGTTGCAACCACCCATGTTTAAAGACTCGTATCTCCCACCACAGAGATCCAAACTTAGAAATTCCTTTTATTATGTGAATACCACCTAACCTAGATTATTTCCTGTCAATTATATTATTTTATTTGGTGTTATATGCATAATTAAATTAGGTTGAAAATCCAGAAAAACCTATTTTTTAAATAATAAAAAAATTATGATACAGAGCGCGCCCCGCCAAACGGGACCGCCCCATCGCATACCAATGGCACCGAAAGGTGCGTAGGGTATGACCAGACATATGGGCTTTTGTGAAAACTGATTCGGACGCGTGTGCGCGTCGAAATCAACCCGTATTCGCAAAAATTCCCCATATTACGACTTTTGCAAAATACTGTACCATTTAGTGTATGCTCGTCAGAACACGACGAAACTTACGCCATTGGATTCGTGGTATCATGCTGGCCCTGTGACCCAAGTTTCACACGATTCTGAGATAGTTGACCAAGCCGCCTATTTACGGGCCCTACGGTTGACTTTTTGTACGAATTTGTCTTTGGCTCACCGAAATTCAAAATTGGATGTACCGTTGAGTTCGTATTGACGTTTAGAATTATTTTGACCTATAATTTGTCCCTTTTAGAGAAATTTACCCCTGGCACGCTTTTCGGTGCAAAGTGGGCCACATGTGGACCCCGCTTTGACCCAAAATTACCGTTTTGCCCCTGTGTCCAAATTGGACGAAAGGGTTGTGTTTTATAGCTATCTCGCTTATTCTAGGAACGTTGGTGATGTTTATTTCAACATCCGAAGACGTTCATTCTGATATTGTAGCTTCTGATCCTGTGTGCTTATATATATGTTGACACACACTTGACACATAATATCATGGGAGGGGAGGACAATCAGTAGTCGTATGGGCTATAAACACTCTGGTAAACCATAGTAACTAGCACGCACTATGGTAGTCGTGTCCGATGGTCGCTACCCCCGCGATATATCGGCTGATGGTGTCACGATGGTCGCTACCCCCGCGGTATGACGACTGATGATGTTCCTGACGTGTGTGTGAGTTGTAGATAGAGTAGCCTACCCATGCCCATACGTTAAAAAGTTGTCCTCATTATACATTCATATTGATTATCTTGTACAACGTACTTACATATTTTCTACCTATTATGCATGTTTACTGTATTCAAATTGGCATGCTTCTATGTATCTTTTTACGTCCCTCTGAGGACCTGGTCCCTTTCCAGGTGTAGACGATCTTGACTATTCACAGGAGCACGAATCAGGACTTACTACTAATCTCTTCCGAGGAGGTCTTATCTTTCGAGCATCATTGATTATCTCTAGTGATGGATCTTCTTAGCTGATACACTTCTACCATCATCTTATTTTATATTGGAGATTTTATACTTCTCTCTCATTTTAGTATTGATATAGTCATTGGTAGTAGATTTGTCTCCACCCGACTATTATTTTTAGATTATTCAGACTCATAATTCTAGTTTAGTTATTTCCTTTCTGTGACTTGTTGTGTGGATGAGATTAGTATTTCTGTGATTTGTGACAATATATATACCACATGTGAGTTAATATTTATATTACAGCGTACGTGTGTATTATGGTATCCATATATTGGAGTTGCCATATACATACGGCTGGCAAGCTTACGTGTTCCTAGTCCTACGTATTTTGGGACTGAGACGTGACAACTCTAGATTATATGCTGCACTATACTAGACACCCTGATATCATAGAAGGTTATTCAGATGCAAATTGGGTAATTGACTCACATGATGTAAAATCCACTATCGGATATGTTTTCACTCTAGGTGGAGCTGCAATCTCCTGGGGCTCATGTAAAAAAACTATCATATCTAGGAGTACAATGGACTCTGAAATGATAGCATTAGACACTACTTGTACAAAAATTGAATGGCTAAGAAATCTTATTATACATATACCTATTTCTCTTAGTCCTGTTCCAGCAATTTCTATAAACTGTGATAATAAATCTTTTATATAATTAATAAAGCATGATTCTGTGAATGCTAAGATGAACAGGCACTTGCAGTTGCGATTCAAGTCAATAAAAGGTCTACTAGGAAAATATGTGGTTCTTGACTATATAAAGTCAGAAAAAAAATCTTGCAGACCACTTGACGAAGGGTCTGTCTAGGACTTTGATTCTAAAATCATCGAGGGGGATGGGGTTAAGCCCATACGTAAAGTCACCAGCAGTGGCAACCCAATCGAGTCTAACTGGTGATCCCAAAAAGTCGCTTCAATGGGTAGGAACAAGCTGGACTTAGGTAAATTTTATGGAATACTGACTCGAGATTAAAATCTTATTACAATAATGCCCAAGTGGCTGTACATGCATACAATGATTCTCCATCCCTATGGTGATAGTGTTCTTGAGTGATATGGTTAGGATGAGTTTTAAAACACTTAATAGATCCAAGCTGATATGGGGGTTGACACCTATCACCAACCCTTAAGGACTTACCTATATGAGATGTCGTGAAGGTCGCGACTATGGGACAGGGCGATCCCAAACAACTCTCATGAATTTGGAATAAGTTCGTATGGCCAACCAAAAGTGCCACCCATTAGACCCAGAACCTCTAGCGTACTATGTGTGCTTGTCATGCCCCAGTCCCAAAATACGTAGGACTAGGACACGTAAGCATGCCAGCCGCATGTATATGGCAACTCCAATATATGGATACCATAATACACACGTATGCTGTAATATGAATATAAACTCACATGTGGTATAAATATTGTCACAAGTCACCGATATACTAAATCTCATCCACACAACAATTCATAAAAAAGAAATAACTAAATTAGCATAATGAGTCTGAATAACCTAGAATTATAGTTGGGTGGAGACAAATCCACTACCGATGACTATAACAATACTAAAATGAGGGAGAAGGGTAAATCTCCAATATAAGTAAGATGATGATATAAAAGTATCAGCGAAGCGATCCATCGCTATAGATAATCAAAGATGCTCGAAAGGTAGGACCTCCTCGAAAGAGATAAGTGGTAAGTCTTGATCCGTGCTCCTACGAATAGTCATGAACATCTACACCTAGAAAGGGACCAGGTCCTCAGAGAGAGGTAACAAGATACATAGAAGCAAGACAATTTGAATACAGTAAACATGCATAATATTTGAAAATATATAAGTACGCTGTACAAGACAATCTATATGAATGCAAATGAGAACAACTTTTTGACGTATGGGCAAGGGTAGGCTACTCGATCTAAGCCTCACAGCTCACACACCCGTCAGGGGACATCAAAAATCGTCATACCTCGGGGGTAGCGACCAGCGCGACTCTACAGAAATTGATATACCTCGGGGGTAGCGACCAGCGCGACACACGCCCGTAGTGCGAGCTATATACTATGGTTTACCAGAGTGGTTAAAGCCCATACGTCTAATGATTGTCCTCTCATGATACTAAGTGTCATGTGTGTGTCAACAAATCTAATATATAGTAATGACTGAAAGAAACTACACATGCAATGAATATAAAAAATGCAATGAATATACAGAAATATAATAAGCATGCAAAGTACTGTAAGTAATTTGGCAAGGTATCTTGCCTGGTAAGAAAGCTGCAAGGTGTAACGTCCAGGAGTCATGCACACGGGATCAGAAGCTACGGCCTCAGAATGAACGTCTTAGGATGCTAAAATAAACATCACCAACATTTCCAGAATAAGCGAGATAGCTAGAAAATACTACCCTTTCATCCAATTTGGATACAGGGGCAAAACGATAATTTTGGGTCAAAGCGGGGTCCACATGTGGGCCACTTTGCACCAAAAAGTGTGCTAGAGGGTAAAGGTCTCTAAATGGAATAAATTATAGGTCAAACCAATTCTAAACGTCAATACGAACTCAACGGTACTTCCAATTTTGGATTCCGGTGAGCCGAACACAAATTTGCCCAAAAAGTCAACCGTAGGGCCCGCCAATAGACGACTTGGTCAACTGTCTCAAAATTGTGTTAAATTTGGGTCACAGGACCAGAGCGATACCACGAATCCAATGGCACAAGTTTCATAGCGTACTGACGAGTGTACATTAAATGGCGCAGGATTTTGCAAAAGTTGCGACACGGGGACTTGTCACGGATACGGGTTGATTCTAACGCGCACACGCGTCCGAATCAGTTTCCGCGAAAGCCCACACGTGTCACGCCCCAGTCCCAAAATGCCGAGGGTCTGGACACGTGGCAATGGCCAGCAGCACGCACCGATGGACAACCCAATTTAATGGATCCATCATGGCATGCTTAAGCTGTAGTCTAACAGTAAGATGTTACAAGTCTCAGGTATTTCTAATCTCATCCACAGAATAAACACAGATTAAATGCCAGAAATAATGCAAATGGAAATAAATAAGTAAATCTCAAATAAGTATCTCGGGAAACAATCCGAGAATCAATCTGTTACATTAAAGGAAATAGACAGGAATTAAATCAACAGAAAATAGAAATACTGAGCAAATGAAGCCGGTACTCAGGAGAAGTCTTCTTCCACTATCTCGTCCTCGGTTCCTGGTTCTGCTCCAAGGAGTGCCCCTGTACCGTACACCTCGGGGTAGTTCTCTTCAGCTGTACCTGGGGACATAATCCGGATCCAGGTCCTCAGGGGACAGCAAGGTACAGAAAATACAAGCCAAAATAAATGCAGTGCAGCAGATAATTAAACAAGAGGGTAAGCTATGTAACCAGCTAAGTGATATACAATATGAGAGCAGCACTAGAACTCAGGCTGAAGCCACTACAAGCTCTGTGTCAGGGAGCCGGTAGCGGCAATAACTATGAATTATACTCTGAAATATACTATGTTTTATATATATAATATCAGCCTGTGGTCTGTGTGTCTCTCCCCACCCAATGTAATCCCACGTCTCATGTCCACGATGCCTCATGTCCACGTCACGCACGATTATAACTAATGCAGCAAGTCTGATAGCTATGAATCAATGCCTATGAATGTAATGTCTAGGTCAAAAACATGTATCCTATACAGAATCACCTTGAATGTCTCAGGAAGACTCTGTCTTATGAAATAGTGACAAGTGTCCTGGGTTCTAGTGTACTTGATAAGACAAGTACGAGAATTATCGGGTATCGATATCCATCTCTATGTGACGTTACACAACTCCGCGTACGGGGTTGGCACTCGACTGGCAATCGGACGCTAAGTACAGTCACTCGGTCCTGGGTTTGACAGTTAAACAAGTTTATATGCATTTAAACAAAAATTCAGGCAAGTTCTATGACAAGAATTACTGCAATTTGGCAAGCTTTACTTGCCCACTGATGTATAAACAAGTCAAGGGAAATAAGTAGCAAGCTGCAGGGTTTGGCAAGGTACACTTGCCTGTGGTTCCGGTTCCAATTGCGGTTCTGACTTCAGCTGGAATTGCAGGCGGTACTCCGGTTGCTGAAATAAATATCACCATCAGATCCAAAAAATATCAATCAGCTAGAAACGCCTCTCCTTGAGTCCAATTTAGAGACAAGGGCAGAAACGGCAGTTTCGGGTCAAAACGGGGTCCACATGTGGGCCCGCTTTGCACCGAAAAATGTGTCAGGGTCAAAGGTCTCCAAATTCACCAAACTTAGTGTCAACAGGCCAGGAACGATGATACGAACCCAACGGAACTTCCAGAATTGGATTTCGATGAGCCGATCACAAAATCGCCCGTCGAGCGGGGCCTGTGGGGCCCACGACACGCGATTTCGTTAACGTCCTCAGAATCGAACCAAACTTAGGTCACAGGACCAGCGTATCGCTACGAGTCCGATGGCGCAAGTTTCATTTCGATCCGACATGTGTACACAAAGTTAGGGTAAAATTTAGAAAAGTCGGATACGGGATGATGTCCGCGGATACGCGTTGATCCCGGTGTGCACGCACATCCGAATCAGCTTCTGCGAAATCCCACACGTCCGTATCAACGACATGCATGTATCTGTGAAGACTGCGCGCGACCAAGTCGTCCCGTTTGGCAGGGCGTACCCAGTTTCGGGGTAAATTGGGGCGCTATTTTTCCTATTTTTGGATCGCGGTGTGCGATCACCATAGGACGCGATGCCCCGAGAGGTTTGCACGGGCACCGAGAGGGTCACGCAGGGTCCGTGATGCAACTGACGGAATCGAAAACGGGGCAACGAGCAGAGAGATACACGTACCTGAACAGGGTCTGAAAAACCCGAATCCGATCGTGTCTGACACGTGTCCGACACGTGTCCAACACAAAGAAAACTAGGGTTAGGGTTCAGGCGGAGCTCCGGCGGCTCGGGGCGGCACTGCGGCGGGGGAGGCAGGCGGGGGCAAGGGCGGGGATCCGTGGCCGCGGGCGGAGGCAGCGCGGCGGCGCTCAGGCGGCTGGGCGGAGCGGCCGCTGCTGCTGCTGCTGTCGGGGAAGGAGGCGGAAGGAGGAGGAGGAAGGGGGAGCTGCGGGCGGCGGCGTAGAGGTCTGAGGCGGGAGGCGGTGGCGCGGCGAGGGGAGCGGTGGCGCAGGCACGGCGGGAAAGGGTGGTTCGAGGCGGAGGAGGCGATCTGGGGGTGATTTATAGGGTGGAGAGCGAGGGGAGAGGACCGAGGGAGGCGGAGATCGAGGCGGAGAAGGCGGAGCTCGCGGAGGGGTCGTGGGGGCGTGCGGGGGCGGCCTGGGCGGAGACGTGGCCGGGACGCGCGGCGGAGCGGCCGGGACGCGCGGGGGGGCTGGGGTTCGTGGGTGAGTGGGGAACGGGTCGGGTGGCGGGTCGGGTTCGGTCGGGCGGACCCGACCCGACCCGATAAGCCGAGCGGGTTTGGGGGCTGCGGGTTCGGGTCTGGCCGACCCGTTAGCCCAAGGGCTGTTGGGCTGGGCCGGTGGGCCGGGTTATAGGATTTAGGGTTTAGTTTTTATAAAATAAATAAATAAATCAATCAATAAATAAATCAATAATTAATAATAGTTTTTAGGTGTTTAAAAATAGGTCCGAGGCCCAATAAAATCCCAAAAAATTACCCTAAGTCCAGTTTTTCATTTTACACCCAAAAATATTATTTTCATAATATTTTAATATATTTTAAAATAAATTAACTTTATTTATTGCCAAAAATACCTAGTTTTTAATTAGCAAAAATTCCCGAAAAATCCCAGAAAATTCTGAAAAATCTAGTTTTGAAAATCTTAAAAAATCAGGGGGTTTACAATACGTCTGGGTATACCGTGCGCACCTTTTGGCGCACTTGGTACACGACGGGGTGGTCCCGTTTGGCGGGGCGTGCTCCGTATCACAAATTTGAAGGTTGGAAAAAAATAGGTTTTTGGGATTTTCATCCTAATTTAATTATGCATACAACATCAAATAAAATAATATAATTAACATAAAATAATCTAGGTTAGGTGATCTTCGTATAGCAAGAAGAAAACTCAATTCGGATCTCTGTGGTGGGAGATACGAGTCCGTAAACAGGGGTGGTTGCAACAGATTTTCTGAGATTAAATGTCGTAGTTTTTTCTCGACTTGCGTCGATTTTTACCTAGGTTTGCACGCTGAACGATGGAACTAATCTACGGGATTTAGAGAGGGATAGGTGGGGATCATACCGGCGGAGACGGCGTCGAGTTTGGTCGAGCGATATGACGGGAAACGGCGTGGGAAGAGGGGTTCACCGCTGCAATTTTCTGCTGTCGCGGTGCTCGCGCAGTTGCGGAGTGTCCCTGCGGTCGGCCGACGGTACGTCCAGGCGGCGGTCGACGGTCTCAGGCGGCTGCGGTCATGGTGAGTAGGTTAGGGTTAGGGTTTTGTCAAACTATTTATTATATATATAGAGAGAGAGAGAACAGAGAGAGGGGCAGGGAAGGGTCGCGGGCTCGCGTGGGGAAGTACCCGCTGCTGCGCGGGGGGAGGGGGGAAGGGTTTTGTGGACTGAGGGTTTTGGTTTTTAGTTTTAATTTTTTTTTTCCTTTTTTTCTTTCATTTTCTTTTTCTTATTCAATTCTTTTCCAATTCATTTCTTTTTCTTTTTCTTTTCTTTTCTAATTATTTTTCTATTATTCTTTTCTATTCCAATTTATAAAATTTATATATATGTATATATAATTCTATAAATTTATTTTAGAGCATACAATTAATCTATAAACGTTGCACAGGGTCTCCTACATGTAAATAATTAAGAAAAAAATATAATTGCTCTATAAATCCTCTAAATGCAAAATTACCTAAAAATAAAAATCCCAATAAATTCTATTACTTCTAATTAGCTAATAAATACTATAAATTAATTAAATAATTAATACGATTTAAAATTTTGGGGTTTTACAGTTTTATTTTATGAATCTGGTATAAGAAGTCTGATTCAAGGCATAGTCCATCAAGCACTTCTTCAAACAAAGACAATAGTTACTAAGTGAGATTCAAGGCTGTAGTCCATCTCATCTATGCATAGTATATACCTGTCCAAAAATTCTTCACATTTAATTTCTTTGTCACTTCTATTTCGGAACTTGACCTTTTTTTGGGGGGGGGGGTTGTTGGCTGTGTTTACACTTGTGAGCAGAAGCTCAACTTCCTAATTTTTACTTAATCCTACATCGGTTGGACCCCTTCCCCCTTGTTTGTATATATTAGTTCTTCTTCATTGCTCTCTTAAGATGTTGTGTGGAGAATCCCTTGGGCCACACGCGCGCCGCCGCCGCCGCCCTACCTGGCTTGGCTCGGTTCGGTTTGACGCGCGACCCGTGTGCGGGCACGTGCCCACACCTGTGGACGCCGAATGTCGAACCAATTTACTCTTCTAGTTCGGGCTGGGATCCAAAATATCTTTTTGCTCCTCCTTGTTTTGAACTGGTTTTAAACTCTTTGGAGATTTGAACATTGGGCATTTATTGCTTCATATGTCCAAGTTCATTTGGCACATGTAACAGCTCATGTGACAGCATTTTTTTTCATGTTTTTCTTTTTTTATTGCTCTTTAATGGCCAATTTATGAGCCATTTAATTTCTTGTCCGTTGGTTGTATCTAGGGACTGGCTTTATATTGCGGTCTTCTCCTTATTTATTTTTAACAGAATATTGTTCCTCTACATGAAACCTCTTTCTCTGCTTCTTCTCTCCAACAATATTCTTTTCTCTAAATCCTTGCTCTGGGCAGAGCTAAGTTCGGTCTCTCTCTTCGAGTTGTGTGTGACGAATAGAAGCCGATAGTCAGGGTTTTTTACCACTAGGAGCTTCCGAGAAACATCTGCACATAGACATCGGATTAACTCTTAGGGCAGTGCTTTGTGCACGACTTTCCCGAAGGCCGATAACATTAACTATTTTAATTTTAATTTTAATTTTTATTGTTTACAGATTTCTAAATAAGAAAAAGTGTTTTTTATCTATCATTATTTGCCAACGGAGGGGATGTAGCTCAGATGGTAGAGTGCTCGCTTAGCATGTGAGAGGTACGGGGTTAGATACCCCGCATCTCCAATATATCTAATTTTTTAATTTTATTTTTCGTACTAGATCTAGTTATTCTTGATGAATCTCAACCCTAGACTTTGTCTTTAGGACGGATTTTGCAAGCTCTACCGACAGTTGAATTAGTTAGTGATCGTTGTTGTGTGCGGTTACAGTTGTCGGCAGAACTGTCCATCTAGTTAGCAACTAGGCCAAGCTGTTGTTCTCAAGGGTCAATACAATTGTCAACTCAATTTTTGCCAATAGAGGGGATGTAGCTCAGATGGTAGAGCACTCACTAAGCTTGTGAGGGGTATGGGGATCGATACCCCGTATCTCTAATATTTTAAAAAATTCCTTTATTTTTGTACCAGATCTAGTTATTCTTGATGAATCTCAACTCCGGACTTTGTCTTTAGGATGGATTTCGCAAGCTCTACCGACAACTGAATTAGTTAGTGATCATTGCTAGGTGTTGTGGTTACAGTTGTTGGTAGAACTGTCCATCTAGTAAGCAACTTGGCCATGTTGATGTTCTCAAGAGTCAATAATATTGTCAACTCAATATTTGCCAATAAAGGGGATGTAGCTCAGATGGTAGAGCGCTCGCTTAGCATGTGATGGGTACGTAGATCGATATCCCGTATCTCCATTATATTCAATTTTTTTACTTTATTTTTTTGTACCAGATTTAGTTATTCTTGATGAATCCCTCTTTGAGAACTTAGTTCCTAATCTGGTGGAAAGTACATATAAAAAAAATCTGGACTGTATTTAGGATGGATTTCGTAAGCTTTAACGACATTGCATTAATTAGTAGTCGCTGTTGGGTGCGGTTATAATTGTCAGCAGAACTGTCCATCTAGACAGCACTAGGACAAGCTGATGTTCTCAAGGGTCAATAGAATTATCAACTCAATATTTTCTAGTGAAGGGGTTGTAGATCAGATGGTAGAGCGCTCGCTTAGAATGTGAGAGGTAAGGGGATCGATACCACGCATCTCCATTATATTCAAATTTTTACTTTATTTTTCGTACCAAATCTAGTTATTATTGATGAATCTCAACTCCTGACTTTGTCTTTAGGATGGATTTCGTAAGCTCTACCGACAACTGAATTAGTTAGTGATCAATGCTGGGTGCGGTTACAGTTGTCGGCAAAACTGTCCATCTATTAAGCAACTAGGCCAAGCTGATGTTCTCAAGAGTCAATAATATTATCACCCCAATATTTGCCAATAGAGGGGATGTAGCTCAAATGGTAGAGAGTTTTCTTAGCGTGCAAGAGGTACGGGGATCGATACCCCACATCTCTATTATATTCAATTTTTTTACTTTATTTTTTGTACCAGATTTAGTTATTCTTGGGGAATCCCCCTTTAAGAACTTAGTTCCTAACCCGGCGGAAAGGAAATATATATAAAAAAAAATCTGAACTTTTGTCTTTAGGACGGATTTCGTAAGCTTTAACAATATTGAATTAATTAGTGGTCGCTGCTGGGTGCGGTTACAATTATCGGCAGAACTGTCTATCTAGATAGCAACTAGGACAAGCTGGTGTTCTCAAGGGTCAATAGTATTGTCAACTCAATATTTTCCAATGAAGGGGATGTAGCTCAGATGGTAGAGCGCTTGCTTAACAAGTGAGAGGTACGGGGATTGATATCCCGCATCTGTATTATATTCAAATTTTTACTTTATTTTTTGTACCAAATCTAGTTATTCATGATGAATCTCAACTTTATACTTTGTCTTTATGATGGATTTCACAAGTTATACCGATCACTGAATTAGTTAGTAATCATTGCTAGATGCTGGGTGCGGTTACAGTTGTCGGCAGAACTGTCCATCTAGTGAGCAACTAGGCCAAGCTGATGTTCTGAAGAGTCAATAATATTGTTAACTCAATATTTGCCAACGGAGGGGATGTAGCTTAGATGGTAGAGATCTCGCTTAGCATATGAGAGGTATGGGGATCGATACCCCACTTCTCTATTATATTCAATTTTTTTCTTTATTTTTCGTACCAGATCTAGTTATTCTTGATGAATATGAACTCTGGACTTTGTCTTTAGGATGGATTTCATAAGCTCTATCGACAACTGAATTAGTTAGTGATCATTGTTGGGTGCGGGGTACGGTTACAGCTATCGGCAGAACTGTCCATCTATTAAGCAACTAGGCCAACCTCATGTTCTCAAGAGTCAATATTATTGTCAACTCATTATTTGCCAACAAAGGGGATGTAGCTCAGATGGTAGAGCGCTCGCTTAGCATGCGAGAGGTACGGGGATCGATACCCTGCATCTCCATTATATTCAAATTTTTTGCTTTATTTTTTGTACCAGATTTAGTTATTCTTGATGAATCCCCCTTTGAGAACTTAGTTCCTAAACCGGGGGAAAGGACATAAAAAAAATCCGGACTTTGTCTTTATGATGAATTTCTTAAGCTTTAACGACATTGAATTAATTAGTGGTCGCTGCTGGGTGTAGTTACAATTGTCGGCAGAACTATCCATCTAGATAGCAACTAGGCCAAGATGATGTTCTCAAGGGTCAATGGTATTGTCAACTCAATATTTTCCAATGAAGGGGATGTAGCTCAGATGGTAGAGTGCTCGCTTTGCATGCGAGAGATACAGGGATTGATATCCCGCATCTCCATTATATACAAATTTTTTTTACTTTATTTTTCGTACCATATTTAGTTATTCTTGATGAATCCCCCTTTTAGAAATTATTTCCTAACCCAGTGGAAAGTACATATTAAAAAAAATATGAACTTTGTCTTTAGTGTGGATTTCGTAAGATTTAATGACTTTGAATTAATTAGTGGTCGCTGCTGGGTGCGGTTACAATTGTCGGCAGAACTATCCATCTAGATAGCAAGTAAGCCAAGATGATGTTCTCAAGGGTCAATAGTATTGTCAACTAAATATTTTCCAACAAAGGGGATATAGCTCAGATGGTAGAGCGCTCGCTTAGCTTGTGAGAGGTACGAGGATCGATACCCCACATCTCTATTATATTCAAGTTTTTACTTTATTTTTTGTACCAGATCTAGTTATTCTTTATGAATCTGAACTCTGGACTTTGTCTCTAGGATGGATTTCATAGGCTCTACCGACAACTAAATTAGTTAGTGATCATTGTTGGGTGCATGGTGCGGTTACAGTTGTCGGCAGAACTGTCCATCTTTTAAGCAACTAGGCCAACCTAATGTTCTCAAGAGTCAATAGTATTGTCAACTCAATATTTTCCAACAAAGGGGATGTAGCTCAAATGGTAGAGCGCTCGCTTAGCATGCGAGAGGTACGGGGATCGATACCCCGCATCTCCATTATATTCAATTTTTCTTACTTTATTTTTCGTACTGGATTTAGTTATTCTTGATGAATCTCCCTTTAAGAAATTAGTTCCTAACCCGATGGCAAGGAAATATAAAAAAAATAAAAATTCAAACTTTGTCTTTTGAACAGATTTCGTAAGCTTTAACGACATTGAATTAATTAGTGGTCGCTGCTGGGTGCGGTTACAATTATCGACAAAATTGTCCATCTGGATAGCAACTAGGCCAAGCTAATGTTCTCAAGGGTCAATAGTATTGTCAACTCAATATTTTCCAATGAATGGGATGTAGCTTAGATGGTAGAAAGCATTTGCTTAGCTTGTGAGAGGTATAGGGATCGAACTTCACATCTCTATTATATTCAATTTTTTACTCTATTTTTTGTACTAGATCTAGTTATTCTTGATGAATCTCAACTCTGGCTTTGTCTTTAGGAGGGATTTCGCAAGTTATACCGACAACTGAATTAGTTAGTGATCATTGCTGGGTGCTGGGTGCGGTTACAATTGTTGGCAGAACCGTCCATTTAGTAAACAACTAGGCCAAGCTGATGTTTTCAAGAGTCAATAATATTGTCAACTCAATATTTGCCAACAGAGGGGATATAGCTCAGATGGTAGAGTGCTCGCTTAGCATGCGAGATGTACGGGGATCGATACCCTGCATCTCCATTATATTTAAATTTTTTAGTTTATTTTTCATACCAGATTTAGTTATTCTTTATGAATCCCCCTTTGTGAACTTAGTTACTAAACCGGTGGAAAGGACATATAAAAAAAAATTCGGACTTTGTCTTTAGGATGAATTTCTTAAGCTTTAACGACATTGAATTAATTAGTGGTCGTTGCTGGGTGCAGCTACAATTGTCGGCAGAACTGTCAATCTAGATAGCAACTAGGCCAAGCTGATGTTCTCAAGGGTCAATAGTATTGTCAACTCAATATTTGCCAATGAATGGGATGTAGCTCAGATGGTAGAGCGCTCACTTAGCATGCGAGAGGTATAGGTATTGATACCCTGCATCTCCATTATATTCAAAAAAAAATTACTTTATTTTTCGTACCATATTTTGTTATTCTTGATGAATCCCCCTTTAAAAATTATTTCCTAACCCGGTGGAAAGTACATATAAAAAAAAAAAATCTGAACTTTGTCTTTAGTGTGGATTTCGTAAGATTTAACGAGATTGAATTAATTAGTGTGCTGGGTGCGGTTACAATTGTTGGCAAAACTGTCCATCTAGATAGCAAGTAGACCAAGCTGATGTTCTCAAGGGTGAATAGTATTGTCAACCAAATATTTTTGAACAAAGGGGATGTAGCTCAGATGGTAGAACGCTCGCTTAGCATGTGAGAGGTACGGGGATTGATACCCAACATCTCCATTATATTCAATTTTTTACTTTATTTTTCGTACCAGATCTAGTTATTCTAGATGAATCTGAACTCTGGGCTTTGTCTTTAGGAAGGATTTCATATGGTCTACCGACAACTGAATTAGTTACTGATCATTGTTGGGTGTGGGGTGTGGTTACAATTGTGGGCAGAACTGTCCATCTATTAAGCAACTAGGCCAAGCTGATGTTCTCAAGAGTCAATATTATTGTCAACTCAATATTTGCCAACAGAGGGGATGTAGCTCAGATGGTAGAGCGCTCGCTTAGCATGCGAGAGGTACGGGGATCGATACCCCGCATCTCCATTATATTCAATTTTTTCTTACTTTATTTTTTGCACCATATTTAGTTATTCTTGATGAATCCCCCTTTTAGAAATTATTCCTTACCCGGTGGAAAGTACACATATAAAAAAAAATTCGAACTTTGTCTTTAGTGTGGATTTCGTAAGATTTAACGACATTGAATTAATTAGTGGTCGCTGCTGGGTGCAGTTACAATTGTCGGCAGAACTGTCCATCTAGATAGCAAGTAGGGCAAGCTGATGTTCTCAAGGATCAATAGTATTGTCAACTAAATATTTTCCAACAAAGGGGATGTCGCTTAGATGGTAGAGCTCTCGCTTAGCATATGAGAGGTATGGGGATCGATACCCCACTTCTCTATTATATTCAATTTTTTTCTTTATTTTTCGTACCAGATCTAGTTATTCTTGATGAATATGAACTCTGGACTTTGTCTTAGGATGGATTTCATAAGCTATACCAACAACTGAATTAGTTAGTGATCATTATTGGGTGCGGGGTGCGGGGTACGGTTACAGTTATCGGTAGAACTGTCCATCTATTAAGCAACTAGGCCAACCTGATGTTCTCAAGAGTCAATATTATTGTCAACTCAATATTTGCCAACAAAGGGGATGTAGCTCAGATGGTAGAGCGCTCGCTTAGCATGCGAGAGGTATGGGGATCGATACCCCGCATCTCCATTATATTCAATTTATCTTACTTTATTTTTCGTACCGGATTTATTTATTCTTGATGAATCCCTCTTTAAGAAATTAGTTCCTAACCCGGTGGAAAGGACATATCAAAAAAAAAAAATCCTAACTTTATCTTTTGGACGGATTTCGTAAGCTTTAACGGCATTGAATTAATTAGTGGTCGCTGTTGGGTGCGGTTACAATTATCGACAGAATTGTCCATATGGATAGCAACTAGGCCAAGATAATGTTCTCAAGGGTCAATAGTATTGTCAACTCAATATTTTCCAACAAAGGGGATGTAGCTCTGATGGTAGAGAGTTATTGCTTAGCTTGTGAGTGGTACGGGCATCGATACTCCGTATCTCTATTATATTCAATTTTTTTCTCAAATTTTGGTACCATATCTAGTTATTCTTGATGAATCTCAACTCTGGACTTTGTCTTTACGAGGGATTTCACAAGTTATACCGACAAATGAATTAGTTAGTGATCATTGCTGGGTTCTGGGTGCGGTTATAGTTGTTGGCAGAACTGTCCATCTAGTAAGAAACTAGGACAAGATGATGTTTTCAAGAGTCAACTCAATATTTGCTAACAGAGGGATGTAGCTCAGATGATAGAACGCTCACTTAGCATGCGAGAGGTACGGGGATCGATACCCTGCATCTCCATTATATTCAATTTTTCTTACTTTATTTTTCGTACCAGATTTAGTTATTCTTGATGAATCCCCTTTTAAGAACTTAGTTCCTAACCCGGTGGCAAGGACATATATAAAAAAAAATACGAACTTTGTCTTTTGGACGGATTTCATATGCTTTAACGACATTGAATTAATTAGTAGTCGTTGCTGGGTGCTATTACAATTATCAAAAAAATTGTCCATCTGGATAGCAACTAGGCCAAGCTAATGTTCTCAAGGGTCAATATTATTGTCAACTCAATATTTTCCAATGAAGGGGATGTAGCTCAAATGGTAGAGAGCGCTTGCTTAGCTTGTCAGAGGTATATGGATCAATACTTCGCATCTCTATTATATTCAATTTTTACTCTATTTTTTATACCAGATCTAGTTATTCTTGATGAATTTCAACTCTGTCTTTGTCTTTAGGAGGGATTTCACAAGTTATACCGACAACTGAATTAGTTAGTGATCATTGTTGGGTGCGGTTACAGTTGTTGGCAGAACTGTCCATCTAGTAAATAACTAGGCCAAGCTGATGGTTTCAAGAGTCAATAATATTTTCAACTCAATATTTGCCAACGGAGGGGATGTAGCTCAGATGGTAGAGCGCTCGCTTAGCATGCGAGAGGTACGGGGATCGATACCCCGCATCTCCATTATATTCAAATTTTTTTACTTTATTTTTCATACCAGATTTAGTTATTCTTGATGAATCCCCCTTTAAGAACTTAGTTTCTATACTGGTGGAAAAGACAAATCAAGAAGAAAAAACCCAGACATTGTCTTTAGGATGGATTTCTTAAGCTTTAACGACATTGAATTAATTAGTGGTCGTTGCTGGGTGCAGTTACAATTGTCGGCAGAACTTTCCATCTAGATAGCAACTAGGCCAAGCTGATGTTCTCAAGGGTCAATAGTATTGTCAAATGAATGTTTGCCAATTAAGGCGATGTAGCTCAGATGGTAGAGTGCTCTCATAGCATGCGAGAGGTATGGGGATCGATACCCTACATCTCAATTATATTCAATTTTTTGTACTTTATTTTTTGTACCATATTTAGTTATTCTTGGTGAATCCCCCTTTTAGAACTTAGTTCCTAACCCGGTGGAAAGTACATATCAAAAAAAATCTGAACTTTGTCTTTAGGACAAATTTCGTAAGCTTTAACGACATTGAATTAATTAGTGGTCGATGTTGGGTGCGGTTACAATTGTCGACAAAACTGTCCATCTAGATAGCAACTAGGCCAAGATGATATTCTCAAGGGTCAATAGTATTGTCCACTCAATATTTTCCAACGAAGTGGATGTAGCTCAAAAGGTAGAGCACTCGCTTAGCATGCGAGAGGTACGGGGATTGATCCCCATATCTCCATTATATTTAATTTTTTACTTTATTTTTCGTACCAGATCTAGTTATTCTTGATGAATCTCAACTCTAGACTTTGTCTTTAGGATGGATTTCGTAAGCTCTACAGACAACTAAATTAGTTGGTTATCATTGCTTGGTGCTCCCATAACTGTCCATCTATTAAGCAACTAGGCCAAGTTGATGTTCTCAAGAGTCAATATTATTGTCAATTCAATATTTGCAACCAGAGGGGATGTAGCTCAGATGGTAGAGCGCTCGCTTAGCATGCGAGAGGTACGGGGATCGATACCCTGCATCTCCATTATATTCAAATTTTTTTCTTTTATTTTTCGTACCAGATTTAATTTTTCTTGATGAATCCTCCTTTAAGAACTTAGTTCCTAACCCGGTGGCAAGGACATATATAAAAAAAAAATTGAACTATCTTTAGGATGGATTTTGTAAGCTTTAACGACATCGAATTTATTAGTGGTCGATGATGGTTAAGGTTACAATTATCGACATAATTGTCCATCTAGATAATAACTAGGCCAAGCTGATGTTCTCAAGTGTCAATAGTATTGTCAACTCAATATTTTCCAACGAAGGGGATGTAGCTCAGATGTTAGAGTGCTTGCTTATCATTTTTGAGAGGTACGGAGATCGATACCCCGCATCTCTATTATATTCATTTTTTTACTTTATATTTCGTGCTAGTTCTAGTTATTCTTGATGAATCTCAACTCTGAACTTTGTCTTTAGGATGGATTTCTCAAGTTACCGACAACTGAATTAGTTAGTGATCATTGCTGGGTGCGGTTACAGTTGTGAACTGTCCATCTAGTAAGAAATTAGGCCAAGTTGATGTTCTCAAGAGTCAATAATATTGTTAACTCAATATTTGCCAATGGAGGGGATGTAGCTCAGATGGTAGAGCGCTCGCTTAGCTTGTGAGAGGTACGTGGATCGATACCTCGCATCTTCATTATATTCAAATTTTTTTACTTTATTTTTCATACCAGATTTAGTTATTCTTGATGAATCCCCCTTTGAGAACTTAGTTCCTATACTGGTGGAAAGGACAAATCAAGAAGAAAAAAACCCGGACATTGTCTTTAGGATGGATTTCTTAAGCTTTAACGACATTGAATTAATTAGTGGTCGTTGCTGGGTGCAGTTACAATTGTTGGCAGAACTTTCCATCTAGATAGCAAGTAGGCCAAGCTGAAGTTCTCAAGGGTCAATAGTATTGTCAACTCAATATTTGCCAACGAAGGGGATGTAGCTCAGATGGTAGAGTGCTCGCTTCACAAGCGAGAGGTACGGGGATCGATACCCTGTATGTCTATTATATTTAAATTTGTTACTTTATTTTTCTTACGGATCTAGTTGTTCTTGATGAATCTTAACTATGGACCTTGTCTCTTGGATGGATTTCATAAGCTATATCGATAGTTTAATTAGTTAGTGGTCGTTATAGGTTTTTTTTACAATTATTGAATAAATATCCATCTAGTTAGCAACTAGGACAAGCTACTGTTCTCAAGGGTCAATATTGTTGTTAACTCAATATTTGCCAACGGAGGGGATGTAGTTCAGCGGTAGATCGCTTGCTTAGCATGCAAGAGGTACGGGGATTAATACATTGCATCTCTGTTATACTTATTTTTTTACTTTATTATTCTAACCAGATATACTTGTTCTTGATGAACCTTAACTCCAGACTATGTCTTTTGGATGGGTTTTGCAAGCTGAATTAGTTAGTGGTCGTTGCTAGGTGTGGTTATAATTTTCGGCAGAACTGTCCATCTAGTTAGCAACTAGACCAAGCCGATATTCTCAAGGGTCAATATTGTTGTAACTCAATATTTTCCAATAGAGGGGATGTAGTTTAGATGGTATAGCTCTCGCTTTGCATCTGAGAGGTACGGGGATTGATACCCTGTATCTCCATTATATTCAATGTTTACTATATTTTTTCTACGTGATCTAGTTGTTCTTGATGAATCTCAACTCCGAACTTTGTCTTTAGGATGGATTTCACAAGCTCTACCGATAACTAAATTAGTTAGTGGTCGTTGTTGGGTGCGGTTACATTTGTCGACATAAATGTCCATCTTATTTGCAAGTAGGCCAAGTTAATGCTCTCAAGGGTCAATAAAGTTGTCAACTCAATATTTTCCTACGGAAGGGTTATAGCTCGATGGTAGAACGCTCGCTTAGCATGCGAGAGATACAGGGATCGATACCATTCATCTCCATTATATTAAATTATTTTACTTTATTTTTTGTACCGATGAATCTCAACTCTAGACTTTGTCTTTAGGATGGGCTTGACAAGCTCTACCGATAGCTGAATTAGTTAGTGGTCGCTGCTTGGTGCAGTTATAATTTTTAGAATTGTCCATCTAGTTAGCACCTAGGCCAAGCCGGTATTCTCAAGGGTCAATATTATTTTCAACTCAATATTTGCCAACGGAGGGGATTTAGCTTAGATGGTAGAGTGCCCGCTTTGCGTAAGAGAGGTACGGGGATCGATACCCTTGTAGAAGATAAAAATCATGCAGGCCGCATATAGCTCATGCCCCTTCAAAATGAAAGCAGGCCGCAGAGAATCCACATAGAGCCCATGTAGGCCACATATAGCTCATGCCCCTTCAAAATGAAAGCAAGCCCTAGATGAGCCATATAGGAAGATCCCAAGTGGCTTGAAAAACCACGAAGTAAGGGGCCACATGAGATCCCCTGACACGACATTCAATGACTGTCAGAAGTTTGGACACACCACTCATCACCCAGTGCGCTTCGAGAATCATGAGAGAGGCAACAGCTCATAAAAAGAAAGAAAGTCACATCAGTACATTAATAACTTCGTCAGATGTGCCATGCCACGTATTCCCTCATATGCGGCTATGACCCTATGCGGCCTCGTCATCATGTAGCCAAAGTGTCCATTCGACCAAGGCCAAACGAGAGATCGCATGTGGCTACAATGCCATGAGGCCAAAATATTCATAAGACCAAATCAAATGAGAGCATGTATACGCCCACGGCTCTATGCGTCCACGACACCATGCGTCTCTCATCTAACAAGATATTTTCATTACAACTGAAAGGATCTTCATACAGTTAGTGCTGATTATGTGTCCAGCTGACCAAGTCACACATGCAACGAAGTTGAAAACAACCCCGAGATATTATCAACAATATATCCCTACCGAGGCCATATTGCAGCCTCCCGTAGTATGCGACTATAATTACAATCGTATTCTGTTGAAGGAGCCCCATGCGGCCAATAAACAGAGGCATATGCGACACCTATAGCCCATCAGCAGGATGGCTATAAATAACAAGAGTAGCATACCCTACAGGACCCTCCCCAGGCGAGCTACGTACATGCACACAAGCTCAAGAGAGAGAAAAGAGAAGAGAGCATCGTCATTCCCTCATCGGACCGTCAACGGAGTAAAGGAGTTACTGCAGTACTCGATCTCCATCATCACATTCCCCAGATAAAAAATATTGTACCTAGATTTTTTGTCCAGGATTTCTTTGTACTTTTTTGTTTGTTGTTGAACAAAAGTTTTCCAAACTTACACGGATGGCAAACAAGGTAGCGACTCTGCTGGGGATGACCTTCTTTTCTGATGAGAAGGTTGTGACACAGTTCGACGCATCGAAGCTGGGTTCGACCCAGAAGATGCTGGTTGTATGCTTCGACCAGCAAGCCTTTGAGGAAATGCCCTCTGAGGGCGACGCTTCACCGAGGCTGGAAGTGCCTAAGAAGACCCGCAGGACATGGATTACAAAGGCCGTTATGCCTCACCCAACTACAGAGCATGCACCCTCGTCTCTCTCCCTGCTGCTGAAGACGTATATCACATGTCTACCCAGGCTGCCCCTGGTTATGCAGCAACCTTGGCTGAGAAGAAAGGTGCTCAACAAGCAGAGAAAAAATACTACGATGCTAGAAGTTCGGTTGCTGATTTACGTTCTATGTAGTCATAACAAATGCCACATAAGAAGGACCATGTGACACGGTTCGACAGCTGCAGGCAGATGGCCGCATGCAGCCAGGATAACAACAGAAGTTCAGTCTTTGACCAAATCTCACGCAGCGCTGACTCCATGTGACATGCTGAGAAAATTCAAACTTGGATTCTTCATACTATGCACCGGTACATGTTAGAACGAGGAAGTCTAGGGCAGTAAGAGCTCTTCAAGCTTAAGCGACTGCTCAACCGACAGACCATCAGCAGATAGCGTTAAGTGTCATACGTGCCCCTGACGGGAAACTGTATAAAATTGACCCATGTGTCCAGCCAGCAGCAAAAAATAGACATGCTCGGTCTCGAAAGTCTTCCACTAATGATCTATGGAAAGTTCTTGTAAGAACCCCAGACCAGGGAGCAAAGTCAACGCCCACAAACCCATATGCTCGGTCTACCCATGCTCATACCGAGGGTATAAAGGTGAAGTACCCCTCGGTCGACATGCGCAACGTGATCTATCACAATTGCAAAATGAGGGAAATAACTACCGCATATGAGGTATCCTCTCCAGGACGTCACTGTGTCAACATCATCATCAACTACTATTGTGCCAAGGTAGGAGTAACTGAAGATTAGCAGTCGGTATTTCAAAGAATGTCACCAAGAGCACCCATCCTGCAGCCTTCCAGAGAACATGTACAACCACTGGATAAGGAGGAGATGCTCTTTGCCTTATGTTATTTTGCTTGAAAATCCCCCTCCACAAGGGAGGTCGAAAATCTAGTCCTCCAATCCTCCACTCTCGGTCAATGGGTCGAGAAGACTGGTCCAGGGAAGACAAACAATAGTACATGCAGAAAAAGTTTTCCTTAGCACCCGCTAAATTAAAAATTGTCAGCGGCTGGGGGTAGTTCTTCTTCGGGATCCTAGACAGCTTTGCAAGCCTGGGGTAGCAATCCTCCAGGACTGTGCAAAAAATTGGTGTTCCGAAGGAACAACGATCCCAAGAAAACATACACTGTAAACCATGGGGGTAGCCACTCTCATCCAGAAGAAGCAGCTTCCTACGCTGGGGGTAGTGTTCCCTTTGATTCCAAAGATGATGTAACACTGCCAACTTTCCCTAAGGATCACTCACTACAAGAGTCCGAGGAAAAAAGTGTAACATCTACCGTCCCTTCCACTTCTCCCCATGTGAGAACCGTATACATGACAAGGGATGAGCACGAAGGCCCCAACGATCGACAGTGCCTCGAGACCCTCCAGGCTATGATACCGATCGTGAATACGTCGATTCAAGCCTTAACCCAGGGGGTGTTGGAGTTCAAAGCAAACATGGCCTCCCAACCAACCAGAATCTGTATGGGAGAACATTGAGCGATACATGCAAGCGGCACTGAAGTTACCCTCCGGTAATCCTGAGTCCACGCTGATGGACACTTGTCGGAGAAATCTCCTTCCCACGGTCAGGCTCTGGATGGGCGACTCTCAGTTTAAAGACTTGACGACGTTCATAATAAATGTTGTCGGTGCTGATTAGAAAGTGAGGGACGCCCGCCTCTTGGGAATTCATATCCCCGTCACTGATGATAGGGAAAAACGTCCTTACAACAACAACCACAACAACAAAAATAGTCCCGGGATGGCAAGAAAAAGCAGGCCCTTGTCGCCAATATAACCAAGAAGTCCGAGCAAAAGCCTGCAGAGACTCCGAAACTGAAGGAAACTTATTCTTTCAAAGATGACGATGTCATGGAAATATTTGACGTGCTAATAAAAAGGAAACAAGCTTCGGCTCACTGGCGTCAAGCGCCCTGATAAGGCGGTCGATGTGAATAATACGAATTACTGCCACTACCATCGATACGTCCACCATGTGATGCATGATTGCTACACACTGAAGTGGTATATTTAGCGTTTGCTCGACACCAAGGCCCTAACCTTGGACTTCGGTGACAAAATAATTATCGCTAAAATGGTATCTCTCCAGTTCGATAACTTTCCTACAACAGAAGTCCAAGACGGAGTGATCCGATCCCCAGGAAACATTGGAGGTTGTCAATCTCCTGCCCTGATAAGGCGGTCGATGTGAATAATACGAATTACTGCCACTACCATCGATACGTCCACCATGCGATGCATGATTGCTACACACTGAAGTGGTATATTTAGCGTCTGCTCGACACCAAGGCCCTAACCTTGGACTTCGGTGACAAAATAATTGTCGCTAAAATGGTATCTCTCCATTCGATAACTTTCCTACAACAGAAGCCCAAGACGGAGTGATCCGATCCCCAGGAAATATTGGAGGTTGTCAATCTCCTGCCAGCTCGTGACCAAACAGCCGGAATGATAACTCTTATGACATCACGGTGGGAGGTCATGTGGGTACATCCATATCTTACTCCAGACTTGATACAGCAGGCATCACCTTCTGCCACCAAGTCCAATGGCAAGAAGTCCAAGTCCTGCTACACGGTTTCTCTCTCTCTCAAAGAAGCTATTGTAGGAACAATGAGGTAAGGCCTGGCATACCAACGAGAATACGACATCCCTGACGATGGTGCGCTCCCAACCGCCATACCTGCAATATCCGATCCGGGTCCATCCTAGCCTACGATAAGTGACAAGTCCAAGCAGAAAGAAACTCGCTTTGACAAACTGCTGCACAAAGATGCAGCTCAGGGGCTGGAGAGGCCCTACAACTTTGACACCTTGGCACAATTGGCTAATACTCCAGCGAAGTTGTCACTATTCGAGCTTTTCCGACTCTCCAAAGACACTCGGGTTGCTCTGAGTGAGACATTGCAAAATGTCGACACCTACCTGATGCAGGTCAAGCCGCCAGCTGAGAATCCTACCGCATGCCTCCATTACAATAATGTGATGGAGGCGATACCTAACATCACGTTCTTGCAAAAAGATATATTGCTAAAGAATAATAGGCACGATCGTCCTCTATATTACACAGGGTATATTGGCGCCATCAAGGTGGACCAGATGCACATCGACCTCGGTTCGTCAAGAAGCATCATCCTATGAAGTCTGCTTCTGACCTTGGACATCCCGATGCATTGTCTGGCAGCAACCAATACTGCCATTAGTGTCTTCAATGCAGAAAGGAGCTACCCTCTGGGCAATATTCGCTTGAAATATCATATCAACGATTTAAAAACAGAGGCCACCTGCTACGTCATAAACGTAGACGTATCCTACAACATCCTGTTGGGACGTCCATGGATACATCAGTACATGATAGTACCGTCGACCCTGCACCAGTATTTGAAGTACGTGGACGATCATGGCATCGTCAAGACAGAGTTTGCAGACGTTGATCCATTCAAAGGGGTTGAGGCATATTACTCTGACTCGATCATCTATAAGAAAGTCCACTAAGATGAAGGTGGCAATGATACTAACGATGAGACAGAAATTGGGACAACATCGGATGAGCCCTTGAGAGTCTATCTCAAAGCATGCACTCCCGACATAGTCCCTCCCCTCGTGGTAAAACTGTACATGAAAGCACCTGAACCTCTGGTCGTTCGTCTTTATAGACTGAGTCGACCGCTGAAGGAAGATCCGGCACCTACTATGACTTTCGAACTTATAGTGGTAAAGCTGCACATGGGACCTCCGAAGCCATCGTTCACACTGGAGGTAGACCTCGGGAAGGACGAATTGGAGGAATACGTAGTCGCTCATGCTAATGTCCCTTCCCTTGACAATATAATTCCTGAGGATAAGTTACCTTATTTTATGAATAAAGGTTATCTTTGAACTACTCTGATGTTGCACATCTAAGCACATTATTTTCCATTTATCACGGTCTAGGCATGCACCTGTATACACAGATGACTACCACCTATGCAGTGAACTAAAATCTCGCATTCAAAACTCCTACTTTATAGTTCTAGCAAGGAAGAGGGGAGACAAACTCACAATCTTCGACAGAGTGGAAAGTCCACAATCCTTCGTCCCAGAAGAACTGGAGCCAGAACCCAATACCGACAAAATACCACTTCACCGGTACAGCTCTCAAACCAAGCACCTTATCTAGAAGATGGGCTATGATCTGAAAGCCTCTAGGGGCTTAAACTACGGCAAAGACCGATGACTGCCTCTGTGTCTGCATGCTCCTGCAGGCATGCCCAAAGATTACTACCATAACACCAAGCATGGCCTAGGGTACGTCATGCCTCCCACAACCACCGAAGGCTTGGATAAAGAAGATGAGTTACACTCTCACTCTTCAGAATCTTCTGCTTGGGACTCCGATATCAGTATCGGGGAGATGCTCAAACAAACGTTGTCTTCCAATATGGTGTCAGCTGACCCTGAGAAAGACAACGAGGATCTACCTAAACTCTTTGAAGTAGAACCGTGGGACCAATGCCTAGACTCATAATAGGAGATGTGGTTCGAGCAACGGGAACCTCCCACTGAGGGTGAAGTCGTACAAATCGATATGGGCAACGAATCCTCCCCTAAACCTATCTTTATCAGCAAAAGTCTGTCCGATGAGGATAGAGAATCCCTACTACAGCTTGTGAGGGAGTACATTAATATCTTTGCCAAGAGTTACAAAGATATGCCAGGACTGGACCCCCAAATCATGGTCCACAAACTCAACATCTTGCCAAATGCTAATCCGATCAAGCAACAACAACGGCGGTTCCAGCCTGATATCATAAATGCATCGAGATTGAAGTCAACAAGCTGATAGCTAGTGGCTTCATCCGCGAGGTGCAACATCCGGATTGGGTAGCCAACATCGTGCCCATCGTTAAAAAGAATAGAAAGATTCAAATTTGCCTTAACTTTCGTGATCTAAATACGACATGCCCTAAGGATAATTTTTCTCTTCCGATCATAAATATAATAATTGTCAACACTTGTGGCTTCGAGCGCATGTCCTTCATGGACAAATTCTTAGGCTACAATCAAATTAAGATATTTTCTTATAATAAGAAGCATACATCATTCTGAACACCGATAGGAGTACTGCTACACAGTCATGCCATTCAGTCTAAAGAACACAGGTGCTATATACCCGCGGGCTATAAGCACCATCTTCCGTGAACATCTATGCAAGATAGTGGAGTATTACGTTGATGACATCACTGTCAAGAGTCACTCTAAAGATCATCACCTCCGAGACTTGAAGACTGTGTTTGACCTGATGCATGTGCACCAGCTCAAGATGAATCCTACCAAATCCTTTCTGGGAGTCTCCAGCGATAAATTTTTGGATTTTGTCATAACTTCGAAGGGTATCCACGTAGACCCTTACAAGACTAAAGCAATTCTTAAAATACATCAATCGAAGAATCTCAGAGAACTTCATGGCCTTCAAGGAAGACTGACATACATCAGGAGATTCATATCAAACCTCTTTGGACGTTACTAGCCGTTCACTCAACTCATGAAAAAGGGAGTCTTCTTTGTCTAGGACAAAGAATGCCAGCACACCTTCGATGGCATCAAGGAGTTTCTCATGAACCCCCCAATATTGGTAGCCCCCGTTGTGGAAAGATCCTTCTTCTTGCTATATGTGTGGGCAATGGATCACTTCCTCGAAGCTCTACTAGCCCAGAAAAGTGATGCGGGTCATGGGCATGTCATCTACTATCTCAGCAGAATGATGGTCGGTGCGGAGCATAGATACAACCCCATTAAGAAGGAGTTCCTCGCTCTGGTCTTCTCCATTCAGAAGACCCGGCATTACGTGGCAGGACAAACCATCCATATGATCTCGCGAGTTAATCCGCTCAGGATCCTTATTACTAAACCCAGAGCGCTCAACTCTCGCCTAGCCACATGGGCAATACTGATGTCGTCGTACGATATGGTATTTATCCTACAAAAGGCGGTCAACGGCCAAGCATTGGCAAATTTTTAGCAGCCCATCCTGTACCAAAAATCTTCAAGCTTTACGAGAAGATCCCAGACGAAGTAACAGACTCCAATATGACGAGCTTGGAGGCCGTTTGGCAAATATTCTTTGAGAGTGCTTTAAGAATATGGCCCAAAGGTGATATCGTCGCTGGAGTCAGAATAATATTAATCTCCCCATATGATCTGGTCATCAACCGTGCTTACTCCCTCACAGAGCCATGCTCCAACAATGTGGCAGAGTACAACGCTCTTATCATTGGGTTCTAACACGCTAAACAAGTAGGAGTAGACTACATGGAGGCCTACGACGATTCCAAGCTGATAGTCAGTCAAGTCCAGGACGAGTACGATGTCTGACACGAAGACTTAATTCCCTACCACTAAGTCGTGCTCAGAATAATCTCCACCTTCGAGGGTTTATTCATAGAGCACGTCCCTTGGCTGCAAAATATCGAGGTTGACGCCCTGGTAAGCGTTGCTGCCTCCCTGAAAATCCCGGTCAAAATCCATCAGCTGATCACATTGGTCGATCAAGAGCTTGTCTGCTCGAAAAATAACCTATGCATGTGTCTAAGCTACATAATGGAAGTAGACACCGGCATCCATGATACGACCGATTATCAGAAAACTCAATACAAGTCAGTAATTATACAATTTCATAAACACTTCTAAATAACAAGACAAACAATTGCCATTAGTAACCATAAGTAAAGGAAACAAATCATACAACAATTAAACAATCCATATATATTATATAATATCAATCATTCAAAGTTCAAGTACTTATGTGGTTCTACTTAAAGATGAATACTAGTAGCCACATATAGCTATAAATACCCTAAATTCTACATGTTTTAAGGTTTCCATAGTTCTGGAAACTCCAATTAACTTCACTATTGAATCCATAACTGTATATGTTATTTTAAAAATTATTAAAAAATAAGACATGCTGAATTTAATTCAGATTAGGTTCATATAGTCTAGTTTGACTAATTTTCGGACCAATACGGCCCTAAAACTTAATTATGGACCTATAACTTATTGGACCAAAATTTATTTAACTTGTAATTTCCAATTGGACCTTGCTAATACTGCTAAATGTCGACAACTACATTTCTTAGATACTCGTTGGTCGAAGTCACTATTTCGACCGATACGACCGATTTTCAATATTCTAAAATCAATTTGGAATATATATATATATATATATATATATATATATATATATATATATATATATATATATATATATATTCATTTTTATAAGTAACTAAACTCTTATGCATTCAACCATTAGCAAATCATATGAGCATATATCAACCATTTACAACTACAAAACCGATTGTATCTAGATGTCATACCGTGTCCTAGTCTTCGTGTCCGTAAAATACAACTACACATATAAATATTAATATTATGTTTAATAAATTAAATCCCTAATTATTTATATATATACAAAATTCTAGACCTAAAAACTTGAAATAAAATTTGAAAGAGGAAGTGAGCGTTTGCCTTAGTTATTGTACTTGATTTCCAAATTGCAATTAATTTGCTTTACTAGCTCCTCACAAATCCCTGCTACAGAAATTTGAACATATTATCTATTTACAAAATTTGACCTAGGTTTTCAATTGAAAGAAAAATAAAGGAATTAGAAAAATATACCCAAGAAAAAACCACAAAAGGGGTGGTGATGACCGGTGTTTGGAGGCCAGTGGTGGGGGATCCGACGATGAGGTCGGCGGCCGGCCGCCGTCACAGCAGCCGCAGCTGCAACAGAACAACAGTAGCAGCCGCAGCAGAAGTAGCAGCAAAAGGAGTGGCGGCAGCAGCAGGAGAAGACGAGAGGAGGGCGAGGAAGAAGAAAGGAGGAAGTAAAGAAGAAAAGAAGGAGAATAAGTAGAGGAGAGGTGAATGAGGTGCTGGTGTTGGTGGTGGGGTATTGGAAATGGAGAATGAAGGGGGAGATGCCATATTTTCTCATGGAAAAATGAGGAAGAATGAGAGGTAGCCAACAAATAAAGTTAGGTGATGAGTCAAAGGGGGAAGGGGATGGTGTTGGGTGGAGGCTCTCCTCTCCATTCACCAACTCATTTACATTATGCAAATAAACCCTCCTATATCAAGAATTTACAATAATACCAATTTGCAAACTGAAAATTGCATATATATATATATATATATATATATATATATTAAATGAAATAAAATAAATAGTAAAAATAATATAGTTATGATACTCTACCCACCTTACAAAAATTTTGTCTTCGAAATTTAAAATTTTGAAGATAGAATTTTTAATAAAATATAAAAGTAATCAAGATATCCTACCCACCTTACAGAGATAAAGTTGTAGTCTATTTCAAAATGAACACTTCAAAATTATATTCATTAAAAGATTCGTGAAATAAAGAATTTCCAAAAAATTTTAAATTATCAAGGATCTTGAAATTTTATATAATCAATAAAAGTATCAGAATATACTTTCAACCTATAACCATATAGGTTCCTTTTATTTCCTGTTCCTCTCTCAATATTTTTCTGACGTGATATAGTAATCTTGTGCCACGCCACTGCGCATATGGCTGCAATCAAGATATCGTTTCACTATAGGGATTCATGGCTGCATCTTTTTGCTAGCATGCCATTGGTATCCATGGAATAAAGAGAGGAATTGTGATTGTGAAGTAGCTTTACCGGTCGAAATATTCTTGGTAATCCAAAATATATTCAAAATCAATACTTAATTTCAAGTTTCCTAAATATCATCAACATTACTTTATCATGGTATCAAAAATAATAGGTAATGTAAAACCCATAATCCTGGAAAATCGTATTTACTTTTTATTATTATTATTTATTAATTATTAAATTAATTGTAGTAATTAGTGGCTAATTAGGAGAAATAGATTTTTAATAATTTTTATTTTAGGTGTTGGTGAACTTAGGGGATTTATGGAACCATTAGAAATTTTTTCGGAATTTATTTCATGTAGGAGACCCCTTGAGCAGTTGCTAGCTTAACGGTGTACATTATTATAATCTAATATTTTTCTTATGAGTATATATATATATATATATATATATATATATATATATATATATATATATATATATATATATATATATATATATATATGCATGTATATATTTAATTGAAAAAGATTAAGAAAAGAAAGGAAATTATTAAATAAATTAGTAATAACTAATAACTATTAATAATAAACTATTACTAATACTATTCCTTACTTAACCTACCAACCACCTATTCCTTAGCAAATCCGGTGGAGTTAGCTAGCAGACCCCCGCCCAATGCAATATAGCCGCCCCCTTTACTTCACAGTAAGCAAACCGAACCCCCCTTTTTTTGTTAGCAATTCTCACGTACCCGCGGAAACCCTTCTATCTCTTTCATATATATATATATATATATATTCTATTTATAAAACCCTAACCCTATAATCATTAAAACCCTTCCTCTTCCCATCTAAACCTAGAGAGCGCCGCCACCGCAGCCAGAGAACCCCGCCAGGCCGTCCAAACCAATCCCGACGACCGCGACCCCGCGCACTGCAAATTTTTACAGCGAGGTACCTGTGTTCCGGAGTTATTTTTCGTCGACTCGCTCAACCAAACGCCACCCCGTCTTCATCAGTATGCTCACCCCTTAACCCTGTTTCATATATGTATGATAGTAGACCTCGAACAACACGAAACCCTAGGTAAAAATAGCGCCAAAGTTGGCGGAAACAGACCAAATTCTGGGATCGCAGAAAACTGCGGTGACCACCCATGTCTCCGAGTTCATATCTCCCACCACAGAGATCCGAATTCGATAATTCTTTTTGGTATGCGTAGACCACTTGACCTAGTTTAATTTCTGTTAAATAACCCTAGATTATTAACTGCTGTAGACAAAATTAAATTCGTCAAAAAATCCTGCGAACCCACTTTTCCATATTTCCAAAAGTTGTGAAACGAAGCGCGTCCCGCCAAACGGGACCGCCCCGCCATGTACCAAGTGTACCGAACGGTGCACGCAGCGTAACCGGACACGTAAAATTTGCGGACTCTGATTCGGACGCGTGTGCGCGTCGAAATCAGCCCGTATCCGCGGACACACCCCGTATCCTAATTTTTATGGAAGTCGCGTGCCTTTTGTGCACGCTCGTCAGATTGCGACAAAACTTGCGCCACTGGACTCTCGTGGTAACGCGCTGGTCCTGTGACCTAATTTTTACGCAATTCTGAGACAGTTGACCAAGTCGCCAATTGGCGGACCCCACAGTTGACTTTTTGGACAAAATTATGTTCGGCTCATCGGAATCCACATTTGGACATACCGTTGGGTTCGTATTGACATCTAAAGTTTGTTTAACCTATAATTTGTTCCACTTAAAGACTGTTACCCTTGGCACACTTTTCGGTGCAAAGTGGGCCACACGTGGACCCCATTTTTATCTGAAATTGCCGTTTTGCCCCTGTGTCCAAATTGGACGAAAGGGAAGTACTTTCTAGCTATTTTGCTTATTCTGGGAACGTTGGTGATATTTATTTTAGCATTCGAAGACGTTCATTCTGAGGCCGTAGCTTCTAACTCTTGATGTTGACATCGGGACACTATATTTTGCAGCTTTCTTGCCAGGCAAGATACCTTGCCAAATTGCTTACAGTATTTTACATGCTTAGTATATTTCTATATATTTATTACATTTCTGTTTATTTATTGCATGTTTTTTTCCTGTCAGTCATTACTATATATTAGATATATTGACACACACTTGACACGTAGTATCATAGAGGACAATCATTAGGCGTATGGGCTTTTAACCACTCTGGTAAACCGTAGTCACTAGCACGCACTATGGTGGTCATGTCCGATGGTCGCTACCCCCGAGGTATGTCGATTGATGGAGTCCGAGGGTCGCTACCCCCGAGGTATGTCGACAGATGATGTCCACTGACGAGTGTATGAGTTGTGAGGATTAGATCGAGTAGCCTACCCTTGCCCATATGTCAAAAAGTTGTCCTCATTTGCATTCATATAGATTGTCTTGTATAGCGTACTTATTTATTTTTAAATTATATGCATGTTTACTGTATTCAAATTGGCTTGCTTTTCTGTATCTTGTTACGTCCCTCTGAGGACCTGGTCCCCTGCCAGGTGTATCTGTTCTTGAGTATTTGCAGGAGCGCAGATTTGGATGGTTACGTATATTTCGAGGATGTCTTCTTTTCGAGCATCGTGGATGTTAGCTGGTATTCTTATATTGTGCTTATTGTGTTGTACTTTTCCATTCGAGTTGGTAGTAGATTTATTTCCATCCAACTATCATCTTTAGATACTTATATTGAGATCTAGTTTCATAGATACTGGTTATTTATTTATATTTAATTTCGTGGATGAGATTTAGATTGTACCCTATAACTTGTGACATATGTTTATACCACTTGTGGATTGATATTCATATTATAGCGTACGTGTGGATTTTGGTTTCCATATATTGGAGTGTCATATCCATGCGGCTGGCATACTTACGTATCCTAGTCCTACGTATTTTTGGGACTGGGGCGTGACATGTTTTTGTGGTGGCCCATACAGGTCGAGAGCATATTATCTCGGTTACGTTATTGTACCGAACAAGCCTGCACCTAGGACTAGAGTATAGGATCTCATCCATAATTGAATATGATTCATCTTTCTCCTATCTGTTCTATTTGAACAATTGTATCCTGCTTGATTCATGTACCTCCCTAATAGTTCTTTGAGTATAGCCTTCTGCTAGAATATAGGAACCCCTGTTATTAGGATGATAATTATGGTAGCACACCTATTAAGAATACAACGAGAATATAGACACACCACTAAGTTTAGAATATCTAGTGAACCCTAGAATTCCTTATCTATAGATTGGCTTACCATTACCCCTTGATGTATTATGAGGACTTTTGAGTAGTATAGATACTACTAGAGTTAGTTAGAAGTTCTACCATAATGTTTGACCCTAGTATTGAGGAAACAATAGAAAACCAAAATTAAAAATTTGGACTGAACCTAACCTTCATAGTTAGATAGTATTGGAGAACTATAAACTTAGATTATTGTCTTATTATTAGTAGACACTTTTCCTTGATCATACCTCGTATATAGCAAATAGCATACCACTCCCCCTTAGAGAACCGTGATGCTATCTAGAGCCCCATATTTTTAGTTTCATATATTGTTCCTCTGCGACCTTAGCGTTCGCTAATTGCACGACGACTAAATTGTGTTCCTCTATTCTTTATCTTTCAACTCGTGCCATCTGACACTTCTGATTATAGACCAAGTGATTTTATTCTATGTTAGGATATATATAGCTTGCTAGGATTTTGGTTGTTACTCTTGAATTTTTTGAATTGTGTGCTTAGTAGTTAGAACTTGATGGTCTAAGCTATTCTTGTAGATTGAGACCTGGTGCTTATCCCTTAGTTTTAAATTGCGTAACCTGTACCCCCACCCCGATACGAGTTATATCCCCTTTCTCCCTGGAAGGCCAGTAACTGTTCCGTTCTTACTATTGACACTTGCACTAAGACTAAGACTTAGTACGACCATGACCTATGTAATATAAGAGGATACCCCAATAAGTACCAAGACCCCTCCCCGTAGACCTTAACAGGAGTTTCTACGGTATCCTTAAGGCAATTACAGTATTAGTTATTGATATAAGTTGGGTAGTATACCTCACAACGTAGTATCACATAGTCTTTTGACCTATTATTGAAGTGTGATTGAACAACATTAACTGTATGCTAGCTTAGGACGACAGTATTTTTTTAGAATGAAGAACTTAGAGGCTATACCCCTACTTTGTCGACTATCGACTTAGACAAGGAATTAGTATGACAACTGTAGAGATTATGGAGTCTTATCTTTTGTGAACTTGAATTGTTATGTACCTTCTTTCATCATAATCCAGCGTATTTATGTTTGTTGTACTACCTTGACTTATGCTGCTATTATAGCCTAGTTTTTGCAAAGCTTATTCTTTATCGAGCTTGATCATGACATATGTATTATTGGGTGCACACAATGATACAATTTTCTAATCAGAATCGGTGTATTAAGGTCTAGCTAACCTTAGTGCGCTTTGTTCGCTCTTCGCATGACTACTTTACGTGGATTGAGATATATGATAGTAGACGGATATACTTGCCCCTAGACATGTCTGACACATCGTATCGGTTACATAACTGTACTGATACGAGCATGTAAATAGGAAATTACCAAAAAAATAGAATTTTAATCCACAACTGTCCTAACAACTCTCTTTTCGAATGCTTTAATCTCTTTGAACCTCGTACTTGTATTCTATCACCTTCACCTTGAATTCTTTATTATTGCTCTCCGTCTTCCCTTATTTCGGAAGGACGAAACCTCGTGCTGGTATAAGTTGACACTGATAGTATTAGATATACCCCATAAGGCTAATCACATGACTTAGTGACTCTTTTTTATAATTGATTAAGGGCATATCGTAGGTGATATGTTTGGTGTTAAAACCTTAAGAATTGAATAACATGATTAAATAATTTGAGAAATAGTTTTCCTAGATGTATAGCCTTAGTTGATAGATGGATAAATTTAAGTTCGGTAGATTGTGAACCCCTCACCCAAAATTGGACCTCCTTGGCTTAGATAGTGAGACTAAGGCTATATTGGATCCAGTTAGATATAGAACACGATATTATTATTTTTTTTTGTAATAATTATATCACTTAGCGCATCTTACCGTGCTTCGATAATTGGAGCACTACACTAGCCACTGCCTTCCTACAAATTCTACACCCTTATCCTAGACGTGCCCATCATCCAATTCTCATCTTTGTGCAATTTTCCAATTGTTGGGCGCTTTATGCAAAATAGCATTTAGGTGTCCACACCATTGGACATGACACATGAAGAAATCTATTTTTCACTCATGTGGATTTTTCCATGATTTTTTGGGATGTGCAACGCGCAACATCGCCCACCCCTTTAAACCTACCTTGCATTTTAAACAATGCAAATCTTATACCATCCTTGCATTCTATCGTGGCTTAATTTTAATTTCGAGGACGAAATTTTTATGAGTTTGGTAGAATGTAAAACCCCTAATCCTAGAAAATCATATTTACTTTTTTTTTAAATTATTAATTATTAAATTAATTGTAGTAATTAGTGGCTAATTAGAAGAAATATATTTTTAATAATTTTTATTTTAGGTGTTGGTGAACTTAGGGGATTTATGGGACCATTTAAAAAAATTTTGGAATTTATTTCATGTAGGAGACCCCTTGAGCAGTTACTAGCTTAACGGTGTGCATTCTTATAATCTAGAATTTTTCTTATGAGTATATATATATATATATATATATATATATATATATATATATATATATATATATAATTGGAAAAGATTAAGAAAAGAAAGGAAACTATTAAATAAATTAGTAATAACTAATAACTATTAATAATAAACTATTACTAATACTATTCCTTAATTAACCTACCAACCACCTATTCCTTAGCAAATCCGCTGGAGTTAGCTAGCAGACCCCCGCCCAATGCAATGTAGCCGCCCCCTTTACTTCACAGTAAGCAAACCGACCCCCCCTTTTTTGTTAGCAATTCTCACGTACCCGCGGAAACCCTTCTATCTCTTTCATATATATATATATATATATATATATATATATATATATATATATATATATATATATATATATTCTATTTATAAAACCCTAACCCTATAATCATTAAAACCCTCCCTCTTTCCATCTAGACCTAGAGAGCGCCGCCACCGCAACCAGAGAACCCCGCCAGGCCGTCCAAACCAATTCCGACGACCGCAACCCCGCGCACTGCAGATTCCCACAGCGAGGTACCTGTGTTACGGAGTTGTTTTTCGTCGACTCGCTCAACCAAACGCCACCCTGGATTCACTGGTATGCTCACCCCTTAACCCTCTTTCATATATGTATGATAGTAGACCTCGAACAACACGAAATCCTAGGCAAAAACAGCGCCAAAGTTGGCAAAAACAGACCGAATTCTGGGATCACAGAAAACTACGGTGACCACCCATGTCTCCGAGTTAGTATCTCCCACCACAGAGATCCGAATTCGATGATTCTTTTTGGTATACGTAGACCACTTGACCTAGTTTAATTTTTGTTAAATAACCCTAGATTATTAACTGCTGTAGACAGAATTAAATTCGTCGAAAAATCTCGCGAACCCACTTTTCCAGATTTTCAAAAGTGGTGAAACGGAGCGTGCCCCGCCAAACGGGACCGCCCCGCCGTGTACCAAGTGTAACGAACGGTGCGTGCAGCATAACCGGACACGTAAAAATTTGCAGAAACTGATTCGGACGAGTGTGCTTGCCGGAATCAGCCCGTATCCGCGGACACACCCTATGTCGCAACTTTTTTGGAAGTCGTGCGCATTTTGTTCACGCTCGTCAGATTACGACGAAACTTGTGCCACTGGACTCGTGGGTAACGCGCTGGTCCTGTGACCCAATTTTCACGCAATACTGAGACAATTGACCAAGTCACCAGTTGGCGGGCCCCACAGTTGACTTTTTGGACAAATTGTGTTCGGCTCATCGAAATCCACATTTGGACATACCATTGGATTCGTATTGACATCTAGAGTTTGTTTGACCTATAATTTGTTCCACTTAGAGACTGTTACCCTTGGCACGCTTTTCGGTGCAAAGTGGGCCACACGTGGACCCCACTTTTATCCGAAATAACCGTTTTGCCCCTGTGTCCAAATTGGACGAAAGGAAAGTGCTTTCTAGATATTTTGCTTATTTTGGGAACGTTGGTGATATTTATTTTAGCATCCGGAGACATTCATTCTGAGGCCGTAGCTTCTGACTCTTGGTGTTGACATCGGGACATTATATTTTGCAGCTTCTTGCCAGGCAAGATACCTTGCCAAATTGCTTACAGTATTTTGCATGCTTAGTATATTTCTGTATATTTATTACATTTCTGTTTATTTATTGCATGTGTAGTTCCTGTCAGTCATTACTATATATTAGATATGTTGATACATACTTGACACGTAGTATCGTAGAGGACAATCATTAGGCGTATGGGCTTTTAACCACTCTAGTAAACCGTAGTCACTAGCACGCACTATGGTGGTCATGTCCGATGGTCGCTACCCCGGAGGTATGTCGATTGATGGAGTCCGAAGGTCGCTACCTCCGAGGTATGTCGGCTGATAATGTCCACTGACGAGTGTATGAGTTGTGAGGATTAGATCGAGTAGCCTACCCTTGCCCATACGTCGAAAAGTTGTCCTCATTTGCATTCATATAGATTGTCTTGTACAGCATACTTATTTATTTTCAAATTATATTTATGTTTACTGTATTCAAATTGGCTTGCTTTTCTGTATCTTGTTACGTCCCTCTGAGGACCTGGTCCCCTGCCAGGTGTATCTGTTCTTGAGTATTTGCAGGAGCGCAGATTTGGATGGTTACATATATTTCGAGGATGTCTTCTTTTCGAGCCCCGTGGATGTTAGCTGGTATTCTTATATTGTGCTTATTGTGTTGTACTTTTCCATTCGAGTTGGTAGTGGATTTGTTTCCATCCAACTATCATCTTTAGATACTTATATTGAGATCTAGTTTCATAGATACTGGTTATTTATTTATATTTGATTTCGTGGATGAGATTTAGATTGTACCCTATGACTTGTGACATATGTTTATACCACTTGTGGATTGATATTCATATTACAACGTACGTATGGATTTTGGTTTTCATATATTGGAGTGCCATATCCATGCGGCTGGCATGCTTACATGTCATAGTCCTACGTATTTTTGGGACTGGGGCATGACAGGTAATATTATAACATAAGATAAAGTCATTTGATAAAATTCGTAAGAGAAATCTAATACATATATACTATTCAAAAGCGTTGAATATCATTTTAAGTTACTCTAGTCAATGATTTTAAATCCAAACTGAGTTAAAATGAAATCAAAATCAAAATATCATGTTTTTGAAATTTATTTCAAAAAAGTATGTCTCGATCCCCGAAATCTTATTAAATTTTTTAACATGTTTCGAGAATATGTGCCTCGCCAGTTCAGATGGTTGCAATAATTTCCCATTTCACGATTAAATTAAAGGATTTTTGGGTCTTGACCCAAATAAATATTTATTCACAAGCAATTCAATCACTAAAAGTCAATTCAAAATATTATTTCACATAGAATCCAATGAACAATTCAATGAGCAATGTACATAAGGTTATTTAGGCAAAAGATAATTACTAAGATCGGGGATATTACTGAAAAATTAAATGGAGAAACAAGAATATAATTCAAGATTCTACGTCAATGAGAAATGGTTGAAACAAGAAAATTATGGAATTTCAAGAAAGTTGAAAATTTGTGAAATAACTAGATAAAAGGAAATTCAACAAATAAAGGAGAAACGAGTCGGGAATTAAGCATCGATGAAATCAAGAGATTAAGTTCCAAAAAAGTTGGAATTTTTTGAAAAATAGATATATGAAATTTGACAAGGAAAAAGAGTCAAAGATCTAGACATAAAGGAGTCAAACTATACTCAATAAGCTATAGATAATGCTATATACAATATATATATTATGCCTATACTTTAGAAGAATACTGCTAGTACTAATTTACCTAATTTTTATTTAAAACTATATTTATATCTATATATATGCAAATCCCATAGAACACATTATACCCAATCTAAATAGAAGTCTTAATCATCACTAGGCTATATGGTTCATATTCCTTACTATTTCTATCTATAGAATAGTTCAAGAAAAAAAATTTGAATCCAAGTTTACTAACCGTATCAAGTTCAAGATACTTAAGAAATTTTCTTCAATCCTTCACCAAGCTACTCTAATAAGAATACTTGTCCAATGCTTTCTAAATTACTTATCCAAGATTTCATGTCATGTCTATCCTTATACTACCAATAACTTCTTGAATATCACCTATATCTTAAATGGCAATCTTAGGCTAAGGTCCTTGACTATATATGATCACTAAAGTAAATCCATTAAGCAAGGATCTATGAAACATAGTCTAACATAGACAAACCTATGGTATTCTCTATTCTGAGGTTCATTGTAGACTTTTTTAAAGGCATAAATAAGCTTCTAAAGTTAAACCTATATAGGTCTCTTCCAAAGCTTGACCTTCATCCAATCCTAGGTTCTTTATTTTTTTTAGACATGCATCTTATCCTAGGTTCTTATCTTTCGGGACCTACATAGGTTTTCCAAAAAGCTAGACCTGTATGGGCCACCACTAAAGACGTGTCACGCCCCCCTCCCGAAATACGGCAAGCCTAGTACGTGACAACATCTCCAGGCTATGCACTACACAAATACATTTGTACCCATATCAGCGATTGTCGCTTGTAATATTCTAGGATAGGATTATAACAGGTCACATGGTGAATAATATAATAAATAAGAAGTTCATTACATGACATTCTAAACTATAAATAAGAAAATTTTACTATTCTACCCGATTACAACATTTATCTCAATATATTTATATAATACAATTATATATTTAGTGAATAATATGAACAGATTGTAACACCCGTTCCGCTAAAGCGGACTATCGATTCAAACGGCAAAAGTGCAATGTCCCGACCCGCTTTGCTAAGGCGAGAATAATCGTTCCAGGTAAAGGATATCCAGACTTGGCTCATCAGGTGTTCGGCTTAGGCTTTCAGAGGCTCACTCGACGTATCGCTTAACCGAGGCGAATCATCACTAAGGTGGGTGGCTACGGTAAACTTGCCTTTGCTTAGCCAGCACACTTAAAATATAGAATGATACATGCTAGTTGCTAGGTGAATCACCCCCTGCATGATAATAAGAATACAACGCACCTAGCTAAGGGAATAATCCTAACTTGTATTGCTTGTGTTAGAACATGAAATTGAAACATTACTTATATTCAGACCCTCACATGCTACCCTAGATCATGTCGCTCGTGAAGTCCCTTACGGTTTCACTCCTCGGCTTACTTCGGGCTCGAGCTAATGTAAATTATTATGTTTATACAAATGCATGCTTGCCTGCTTGTATATTGCCTCGTTCGATGTCACGCCCCAGTCCCAATAATACGTAGGACTAGAACACGTAAGCATGCCAGCCGCATGGATATGGCAACCCGATATATGGAAACCATAACCCATACGTACGCTGTAATATGAATATAAACTCACATGTGGTATATATAATGTCACAAGTCACAGATATGCTAATCTCATCCACACAACAAGTCATAGAAAAGAAATACTAAACTAGAATAAGGAGTCTGAAATATCCCAAAATAATAGTCGGTGGAGACAAATCTACTACCAAAGACTATATCCAAAACTAAAATGAGAGAGGAGTATAAAATCTCCAATATAAAATAATGTGGAGACAGAAGTGTATCAGCAAAAAAAATCCATCGCTAGATGTACTCAAAGATGCTCAGAAGGTAAGACCTCCTCGGCAAAAAATAATGCGTCAGGTCCAGGCCCGTACTCCTGCAAATACTCAAGAGCAGATACACCTGGCAGAGGACCAGGTCCTCAGAGGGACGTAACAAGATACAGAAAATACGAGCCAATTTGAATACAGTAAACATGCATATAATTTAAAAATAAATAAGTACGCTGTACAAGACCATCTATATGAATGCAAATGAGGACAAATTTTTGACGTATGGGCAAGGATAGGCTACTCGATCTAATCCTCACAACCTCACGCTCGTCAGTGGACATCATCACCCGACATACCTCTGGGGTAGCGACCCTCGGACTCCATCAATCGACATACCTCTCGGGTAGCGACCATCGGACACGACCCACCATAGTGCGTGCTAGTGACTACGGTGTTACCAGAGTGGTTAAAAGCCCATACGCCTAATAATTGTCCTCTATGATACTAAGTGTCAAGTGTGTGTCAACATATCTAATATATAATAATGACTGAAAGGAACTACACATGAAATAAATAAATAGAACTGAAATAAATATACAGAAATATACTAAGCATGCAAAATACTGTAAGCAATTTGGCAAGGTATCTTGCCTGGTAAGAAAGCTGCAAGGTGTACTGTCCAGAAGTCAAACGCACAGGATCAAAAGCTATGGCCGCAGAACAATATCTCCGGATGCTGAAATAAACATCACCAACGTTTCCAGAATAAGCAAAATAGCTAAAAAGTACTTCCCTTTCGTCCAATTTGGACACAGGGGCAAAACAGTAATTTTGGATAAAAGTGGGGTCCACGGGTGGCCCACTTTGCACCAAAAAATGTGCCAAGGATAACAGTCTCTAAATGGGACAAATTATAGGTCAAACAACTCTAAATGTCAATACGAACCCAACGGTATGTCCAAATATGGATTCCGATGAGCCGAACAAAATTTTGTCCAAAAAGTCAACTGTGGGGCCCACAAATTGGCGATTTGGTCAACCGTCTCAGAATTGCGTGAAAATTGGGTCACAGGACCAGCGTATTATGACGAGTCCAGTGGCGCAAGTTTCGTCACAATCTGAAAAGCGTACACAAAATATGTGCGAGTTCCACAAAAGTTGTGACACGGGGTGTGTCCGCGGATACGGCATGATTCCGGCGCACACACGCGTCCGAATCAGTTTCCACAAATTTTTACTTGTCCGGTTACGCTGCGTGCACCGTTCGGTACACTTGGTACACGGTGGGGCGGTCCCGTTTGGCGGTGCGCGTTCCGTTTTCCAACTTTTAGAATTCTGGAAAAAGTGGGTTCGCGGAGTTTTGTGACGAATTTAATTCTATCCACAACAGTTAATAATCTAGGGTTATTTAACAGAAAATAAACTAGGTCATGTGTTCTACACATACCAAAAAGATCATCGAATTCGGATCTCTGTGGTAGGAGATACGAACTCGGCAACATGGGTGGTCACCGCAGTTTTCTGCAATCCCAGAATTCGGTCTGCTCGCACCAACTTGGGCGTTATTTTCACCTATGGGTACACGTTGTTCGAGGTCTGCTATTATACAAATATGGAAGAGGGTTAAGGGGTGAGCATACCGGTGAAGACGGAACAACGTTTGGTTGAGCGAGTCGACGAAAAACAACTCCGGAGCGAAGGCACCTCGTGTGGGAATCTACAGTGCGCGAGGTCGGGGTCGTCGGGATGGTTTGGACGGCCTGACGGGGTTCTCTGGCTGCGGTGGCGGCTCTAGATGAGAAGAGGAGGGTCTGGAGGTTTTAGGTTAGGGTTTGCGGAGAGATATTATATATATATATATATATATTTAAGATATATAGGTCGTGGGGGGCCGCGCGTATAATAGCTGCTGATTGCTGGCTGCTTCATAAATTCCTAAAGGTGTTTTGTTTATTTTACACTTTAATCCCCCTTCTTTTAATCTTTTCCTTTTCCTTTTTTTTTTCTTTCTCCTTTTTCTTTTCCATTCTTTTCTTTTCTTTTATTCTTTTTTTTATTTCTTTTTATTTCTTTCTTTTTCCTTAAAAATATATGTATATATATTTATATATATACATATATACGCATAAAAAAAATCTAGAATTACACTAATGCACACCATTAAGATAGCAACTATCCAAAGGGTCTCCTACATGGAATAAATTTCAAAAATTTTCTGATGGTCCCATAAATCCTCTAGGTGCCCCAACACCTAAAATAAAAATTAATAAAAATCTATTTCTCCTATTTAGTACATTATTACCATAATTAAATTATTAATTAATAAAAAATAATAAATACGGTTTTTAGAAATAGGGGTTTTACATTCTACCCAATTTACAAAAATTTCGTCCTCGAAATTGACACTAACCCATATTCATAATGATAACTATAACTATTACACTACATTAGTATCTAGTAGGACTCCTAAAACTCATTGTCTGCCATTCTAACACTTCCTCATCTATTGTCCATCCACTATTTTATCGTCCTCTAACTCGTCTACACTACCCAACTTACAAGAATTCTACTAGTGGTCACCTTCTTTGAAGCTATTGTCTAGATTATAAGGCAATTATATTTATTGGGTCGAGAATCTTGGGATACCTGTCTAGAATCTCATAACTATGACTTTTTCCCGTAACCGTCAAGTATCATAGTCTAATACTGCCAAGCCACCTGGCCAGTATGGCTGCAAGTAATTCGACTACTCTACCAAAATCGTCTGGCGGCAACTGTCGCTACCTCGCCGGCGATTTGTCATAGTCATCAGTTCGTAACAAGTGCCTTCAACTCTTTCCTAGGCATAGTCTAAGTTTTAGGGAAACACTTAAGGTCTTGACTAACTATTAGGGGTATGATCTAGCTCAAATGATCTAACAATTTCTACTAGGCTACAAGGTGCTACTTAAGGGTTAAACTACTAAAGAATACAGATCTTGCTATAGTGCATATATATATTAAGAACTCATCCTTAGTTATCAAGCATTACTAACACATTTATATTTTAACTAACAAAATAGAGGTGAGGTTGATATGAATCAAACAATTCATAATGGCACGAAAGATACGACTATGATAGGAAGAGTTAAGAACGATATAAGGAACGAATATAAAAGGAGAAAATGAGTCACCCAAGAGGGCGAGATAAGGATAGGGGAAGAATACTACTACTGCTACTCACGTCATCCATTAGCATCGCGTGTATGCCATCTGGATAAAATATACATACATCCTCATAACTGTTAAGCTACCATATATATAATTCTACAGCTATTTATACATCTAAGATCTTGTGTCACAATGGGGTTATAAGTATGCAAGGACAGTTATAACTAAAAGGTCGTACCTGTATCTACGGCTTCCTGTGTCTGCTCTCCCATACTTGTCATAATGAGTGCTTGGCCTTGTCCTTGATTGATCAACTGGGGTCTAGTCCCCTCTATTTGTGCAGACTGTAGAAGCAGTGGTGGGTCCCTTTGGTCTTCTATACTTGAGGGTATATGCGGTGTTCTTGATTTTAATGCTATAGACCCTGGGTTCTGCTGAGGACATTCTCGAGCTTGATGGCGACTTGATCCACATACCATGCACAGTCCCAATCGACGATGACAGTCTCTTAGAATATGACCTGTCCTTCCACAATAGTGACAAGTACGGAGCTCCTTGGTTGGATATGGTGCAGCACTATCTGGTTGCTGGCGTGTCAAAGGGTGTCTAATGGGTCCTCCTTACTGTGTCCTTACTGGTCCCTGATAAATTCTTTGTTGAATTCTGTTTCCCTTGCTGATGGCCTCCTGGATCCTGGCCTCTGTCAATAGCTCGGCATAAAAGATCCAGGACTGGGAGCTAGTGTAGTGCTGGAGCTCCTGAGTCAGCCCGCAGTGAAACCTCTTAGCTTTCTCCAAGTCATTAGGTATTAGGACTGTGCCATACTTACTGAGACGGCTAAACTCTACGTCATACTCATCAACCGTCTTATCCCCTTGCTCTAGATGGAGGAACTGATCGTACAATGCGTCCCTTACAGTATCCGGGAAGTACTTCCTCTCAAAGCATTCCAAGAATTGTTCCCAAGTCTGACGCGTACCCAACTGGCGCTCCATTGATTCCCACCAGTGGTGCACGTTGCCTTCTAACTGAGTCCGCACGCCTATCATCCATAGATCAGTAGGTAGTTGTGATGCCTCTAACAACTTCTTGGTATTGGCAATCCAGTTCGTGGTCTCCTCTAGACTCTCATTGCCCTTATATGGCTTAGGGCCCATCTGCACAAAGTCTTTGACTGAACCAATTCGAGCTTGTGGTACTGAAACTAGTGCCTGGGTTGGTGCAGGGGCTAGTGCAGCCATTCTCTCAAGCGCTGCCAGAAATTCTAGCCTCTGCTCTGCTGCTCTGCTGCTTGCTACCTCTGTTCCTGTATTATCATCTGAAAGAATTGGAACAGCTGTGTTTGGCCATCCTGCGGTGCTAGTAGAGCTGGAAAAGTTCCATTAGGTATCGTGGAAGGGGTTGATGGGATTGGATTGCTAGTCGGTCCATCCGGTCCGAGAAGAAGAGGTGGTGTTGAGGTCACTCCTAGTGGTTGGTCGTTGTCCCCTGGAGACGTGTTGTCCCCGATGGCGGCATGCCCGTTATGCAAATTCATCTCTCTGCAAGAGAAGGACGAGGGATTAAGAAGAGTACATAAATTAAGCAGGATGCAAGAACTTAATTAGGACATGTTGGAAGGAAGGTAAGACCTTCCTAGGTGGAGGCCCGCTCGGTACAGTAACGTAACCGAAACGGCTAACTCGACCTGCATGGGCCACCACAAAAACATGTCATGCCCCAGTCCCAATAATACGTAGGACTAGAACACGTAAGCATGCCAGCCGCATGGATATGGCACCCCCAATATATGGAAACCATAACCCATACGTACGCTGTAATATGAATATAAACTCACATGTGGTATATATAATGTCACAAGTCACAGATATGCTAATCTCATCCACACAACAAGTCATAGAAAAAAAATACTAAACTAGAATAAAGAGTCTGAAATATCCCAAAATAATAGTCGGGTGGAGACAAATCCACTACCAAAGACTATATCCAAAACTAAAATGAGAGAGGAGTATAAAATCTCCAATATAAAATAATGTGGAGACAGAAGTGTATCAGCAAAAAAAATCCATCGCTAGATGTACTCAAAGATGCTCAGAAGGTAAGACCTCCTCGGCAAAAAATAATGCGTCAGGTCCAGGCCCGTACTCCTGCAAATACTCAAGAGCAGATACACCTGGCAGAGGACCAGGTCCTCAGAGGGACGTAACAAGATACAGAAAATACGAGCCAATTTGAATACAGTAAACATGCATATAATTTAAAAATAAATAAGTACGCTGTACAAGACCATCTATATGAATGCAAATGAGGACAACTTTTCGACGTATGGGCAAGGGTAGGCTACTCGATCTAATCCTCACAACCTCACGCTCGTCAGTGGACATCATCACCCGACATACCTCTGGGGTAGCGACCCTCGGACTCCATCAATCGACATACCTCTCGGGTAGCGACCATCGGACACGACCCACCATAGTGCGTGCTAGTGACTACGGTGTTACCAGAGTGGTTAAAAGCTCATACGCCTAATAATTGTCCTCTATGATACTAAGTGTCAAGTGTGTGTCAACATATCTAATATATAGTAATGACTGAAAGGAACTACATATGAAATAAATAAATAGAAATGAAATAAATATACAGAAATATACTAAGCATACAAAATACTGTAAGCAATTTGGCAAGGTATCTTGCTTGGTAAGAAAGCTGCAAGGTGTACTGTCTAGAAGTCAAACGCACAAGATCAAAAGCTATGGCCGTAGAACAATGTCTCCGAATGCTGAAATAAACATCACCAACGTTCCCAGAATAAGCAAAATAGCTAAAAAGCACTTCCCTTTCGTCCAATTTGGACACAGGGGCTAAATGGTAATTTCGGGTAAAAGTGGGGTCCACGGGTGGCCCACTTTGCACCAAAAAATGTGCCAAAGGTAATAGTCTCTAAATGGGACAAATTATAGGTCAAACAACTCTAAATGTCAATACGAACCCAACGGTATGTCCAAATATGGATTCCGATGAGCCGAACAAAATTTTGTCCAAAAAGTCAACTATAGGGCCCGCAAATTGGCGATTTGGTCAACCGTCTCAGAATTGCGTGAAAATTGGGTCACAGGATCAACGCATTATCACGAGTCTAGTGGCTCAAGTTTTGTCGCAATCTGACAAGCGTGCACAAAATACGTGCGAGTTCTACAAAAGTTGCGACACGGGGTGTGTCCGCGGATACGGCATGATTCCGGCGCGCACACGCGTCCGAATCAGTTCCCATAAATTTTTACGTGTCCGGTTATGCTGCGTGCACCGTTCGGTACACTTGGTACACGGCGGGGCGGTCCCGTTTGGCGGGGCACGTTCCGTTTTCCAACTTTTGGAATTCTGGAAAAAGTGGGTTCGCAGAGTTTTGTGACGAATTTAATTCTGTCCACAACAGTTAATAATCTAGGGTTATTTAACAGAAAATAAACTAGGTCATGTGTTCTACACATACCAAAAAGAATCATCGAATTCGGATCTCTGTGGTGGGAGATACGATCTCGGCAACATGGGTGGTCACTGTAGTTTTCTGTGATCCCAGAATTCGGTCTGCTCGCGCCAACTTGGGCGCTGTTTTCATCTATGGGTACACGTTGTTCGAGGTCTGCTATTATACAAATATGGAAGAGGGTTAAGGGGTGAGCATACCGGTGAAGACGGAACGACGTTTGGTTGAGCGAGTCGACGGAAAACAACTCCGGAGCGAAGGCACCTCGTGTGGGAATCTGCAGTGCGCGAGGTCGGGGTCGTCGGGATGGTTTGGACGGCCTGACGGGGTTCTCTGGCTGCGGTGGCGGCTCTAGATGAGAAGAGGAGGGTCTGGAGGTTTTAGGTTAGGGTTTGCGGAGAGATATTTTATATATATATATATATATATATATATATATATATATATATATATATATATATATATATTTAAGATATATAGGTCGTGGGGGGCCGCGTGTATAATAGCTGCTGATTGCTGGCTGCTTCATAAATTCCTAAAGGAGTTTTGTTTATTTTACACTTTAATCCCCCTTCTTTTAATCTTTTCTTTTTCCTTTTTTTTTTTCTTTCTCCTTTGTCTTTTCCATTCTTTTCTTTTCTTTTATTCTTTTTCTTTTTCATTTCTTTTTTTTTCTTTCTTTTTCCTTAAAAATATATGTATATATATTTATATATATACATATATACACATAAAAAAAATCTAGAATTACACTAATGCACACCATTAAGATAGCAACTGTCCAAAGGGTCTCCTTCATGGAATAAATTCTAAAAATTTCCTGATGGTCCCATAAATCCTCTAAGTGCCCCAACACCTAAAATAAAAATTAATAAAAATCTATTTCTCCTATTTAGCACATAATTATCATAATTAAATTATTAATTAATAAAAAAATAATAAATACGGTTTTTAGAAATAGGGGTTTTACATTCGATGCTTGTCGCATAAACTATGCATCAATTGTGTAACACTGTGCATGTCATACTTTCATCTAGTTCTCCTCGGAAGACTATCTAATAGTCGTTTCGTGCAAGAATGAACTTGCAAGTATCCAGGACCGTTAGGTCACCAAGGCAATCCCCGTACCAGGGGAATGCACTAAGACAAGTTGTTCACTGAACGAGAATCATGTCAAGTAATTCAAGAAATACAGCTCGTGGAGCAATTCTCGTTCAGAGCAAGAATCAGGATTCAAGCATCTTGTGTACTTGTGTTCTCTTGTTCTCGTGTATCTCGTGAAATTGGAAGACCAATAATTGCATGTCGCGAACAACTCTGAAACAAGGTATAGTTCCACGGACGGTCACCGGGGCACTGGGGCCGATACGATCTGGATGGAACTTCGTGTGTGGTCCATCGTGTGCGGGCGAGATGGTTTGTAGTGCCTTTTGTGCTTTCGTTGCATTCTATTCTCGTCTTGGACTAGGTCCTTTATGGCTATACCAGTGACACATGTCATGTAGATAAGTCATCCTCGCTTAGCGGCTATCCTCATGCGAGTTATTGCATCGCATTAAGAGCATCTAGAATATAGTCTCGCTCACAATGCAGTATTTGCATATGTATTGCCCCTGAATGTTTATAAATGCTCGTGCTTGAATTAACTTGGTTTGCCTTGGACAGGGAAGGTCAAATGGTAAGTTGTTAAGTCTCGTCGTGTTTCCTCTTATATCGTACGGCGCACTGCCATACGAGTTAGACTATTCAATCTTTGCCATAAAACTGATCCTAAGGCAACTAGAAAGACAACATAATAGTTGGTGCACGAAACCTATATTACGTGTTTGGATTTGTCGAGCGGGCGAGTAGCCTCCCCACCAGTGCATTCAATGTACTGATAATCCACCAGATCGTTTGCAGGGTGCGGGAGAACCTCGTTCGGTGCAGATGCCTTTTTCGTGCGTGCTAAGGCATGAAGTCAAATCCGAAGCCTTGGAGCGTTGCGTCCGGAACTGAAGCATATATACAAGACATAATATTGGAACATCGCCTGAACATCACATGTACATCATTCCATAAATATAGCCACTTGGCACGCTTTTATTGTTTCAGAGAGAGAGGCTTGAACGACTAGTAATCTCGGCCATGCGCCGCCTGTAACACTTGTTTATATCAATAAAGAGTTTGTTTTACTTCAGCTTGTGTTATTCAATGCTTCCGCTATTGTCGACTTAGTGAACTTGTTACCAAATCGCCTATGCATTTATGATTCTACTGCACTCAGACAGTCTGTATGACTCTGTGGCTTAGAACTCTTACTGCCAGCCAACGAACCACGACCTTGCACGGGCGTGGCTCACGCTTGTGCAATATCACGCCCGGATGGGTCAAAGTGATCGTACCGCGGGAGCGCTGCAACGGTGATTCTCGCCTAGCGGGGACGGTCGATTAGCCTACGGGAGATCGGGGCGTTACAATTGTCGAATAACTATCCATCTATTAGCAACTAGGACAAGCTGTTGTTCTCAAGGGTCAATACTGTTGTCAAATCAATATTTACCAACGGAGGGGATGCAGCTCAGATGGTAAAGTGCTCGCTTAGCAAGCAAGAGGTACGGGGATCGATACCCCACATCTCTATTATACTTAATTTCTTTACTTTATTATTCAGACTAGATATAGTTGTTCTTAATGAACCTCAACTCCAAACTATGTCTTTTGGATGGGTTTTTAAAAATGAATTAGTTAGTGGTTGATGCTGGGTACGGTTATAATTGTCGACAAAACTGTCCATCTAGTTAGCAACTAGGCCAAGCCGATATTCTCAAGGGTTAATATTGTTGTCAACTCAATATTTTCCAACGGAGGGGATGTAGCTTAGATGGTTGAGTGCACGCTTTGCATCCGAGAGGTACGAGGATTGATACCCTGCATCTCCATTATATTCAATTTTTTTTCTTTATTTTTCTTACCGTATCTAGTCGTTCTTGATGAATCTCAACTCCGGACTTTGTGTTTAGGATAGATTTCGCAAGCTCTACCGACAGCTGAATTAGTTAGTGGTCGTTGTTTGGTGCGGTTACAATTGTCAGCATAACTGTCCATCTTGTTTGTAACTAGGCCAAGTTGATGCGGGGTCAATACTGTTGTCAACTCAATATTTTCCAACGGAGGAGTTGTAGCTTAGATGGTAGAGCGCTCTCTTAGCATACGAGAGTTATGCGGATCGATACGCTGCATCTCTATTATATTAAATTACTTAACTTTATTTCTCGTACCGGATCTAGTTGTTACTAATGAATCTCAACTCCCGACTTTCTTTTTAGGATGGGCTTGACAAGCTCTAACGACAACTGAATTAGATAGTGGTCGCTGGTAAGTGCGGTTACAATTGTCGGCAGAACTGTCCATCTAGTTAGCAACTAGGATAAACTCAATATTCTCAAGGGTCAATATTATTTTCAACATAGGGGATGTAGCTCAGATGGGAGAGCGCTCGCTTCACATACGAGAGGTTCGGGGATCGATAACCAATATCTCCATTATATTCATTTTTTTTACTTTTTTTTGGTACCAGATCTAGTTGTTCTTGATGAATCTCAACTCCAGACTTTGTCATTAGGACAGATTTTGCACTCTTTAATGACAAATGAATTAGTTAGTGATCGCTACTGGGTACGGTTATAGTTGTCGGCATAACTGTCCATTTTTTTAGCAACTAGGCCAAGCTGATGCTCTCAAGGGTCAATACCATTGTCAACTCAATATTTTCCAATGGAGGGGATGTTGCTCAGATGTTAGAGCGCTCACTTAGCACCCGAGAGGTACATAGATTGATACCCCGCATCTCCATTATATTAAATTATTTTACTTTATTATTCAGACAAAATTGAATTATTCGATCTTGATGAACCTCAACTCCAGAGTTTGCCCTTAGGATGGGTTTTGCAAGCTGAATTAGTTATTGGTCGCTGCTGGGAGAGATTATAATTTTCAGAAGAACTGTTCATTTAGTTAGCAAATATGCCAAGCTGATATTCTTAAAGGTCAATATTGTTGCCAACTCAATATTTGCCAATGGAGGGGATATATCTCAGATGGTAGAACGCTCGCTTTGTATGCGAGAGGTACGGGGATCGATATCCCGCATCTCTATTATATTAAAAAAAAGATTTTCTTTATTTTTTATACTAGATCTAGTTTTTCTTGATGAATCTCAATTCCGAACTTTTTCTTTAGGATCGATTTCTCAAGCTCTACCGACAACTGAATTAGTTAGTGGTCTCTGCTGGGTATGATTACAGTTATCGGCATAACTATCAATTATTTTAGCAACTAGGCCAAGATGATGCTCTCGATATTGTTGTCAACTCAATATTTTCCAATGGGTTGGATGTATCTCAGATTTTAGAGCACTCGCTTAGCATTCGAGAGGTATGGGGATCGATACCCCGCATCTCTATTATATTCAAAAAAATTCCTTTATTTTTTATACCAGATATAGTTATTATTGATGAATCTCAACTCTGAACTTTGTCTTTAGGATGGATTTCGCAAGCTCTATCGACAACTAAATTAGTTAGTGATCATTGTTGGGTGCTGGGTGCGATTACTGTTGTCCGTAGAACTGTCCATCTAGTAAGAAACTAGGCCAAGATGATGTTCTCAAGAGTCAATAATATTGTCAACCCAATATTTGCCAATGGAGGGGATGTAGCTCATATGGTAGAGCACTCGCTTAGCATGCGAGAGCTATGGGGTTGATACCCCGTATCTCCATTATATTTAATGGTTTACATTATTTTTTGTACCATATTTAGTTATTCTTGATGAATCCCACCTTGAGAAATTAGCTCTTAATCCGGTGGAAATGACATATAAAAAAATTCGGACTTTGACTTTAGGATGAATTTCGTAAGCTCTAACGATACTTATCACTACCATATTTTCTAGGAAAGAATATTTTGGTCATTTTATATTTAATTAAATATTATGCATGTTGTATATTATTTATTGTATTATTTAATTATTGTTAGATGTTAGTATATAATTTTTGACTTGTGTTAGTGGACCTAACTAGTTTAGATTAGATTAATGAACCAACATTTAATTCTAGTTAGAGTTGAGCCCAATAGTAAGCCCAATCATTAGGAGGATGATTAATTAAGTCAAACCAATTAGTCTAGAACCTTCTTTCCTTAAATATTTCTTCATGAGAGGCCCCAAGGGGTATTTTAGACTTTACATAGTAGCTTAGGGAGGGGAAAATGTGGCCAGCCTAGTAATAGATGTGGGGAAAGTTTATCTCTTCATTTTTATTTCAAATCTAGATCTAGAATTTTTTCTTCCAAATTTCTTGATTCCCATATCAAATTCTACCAAAATTTCTTCCTAGTTCCCTCCCAAATCATCATTGGAGGCTATTAGAGCAAGGATCTATAAGTTAGAGGCTCTTTTCACCCAATTTGGAGATTTTATTGGAAATCTATCTCTCAATAGGTACAATTTAGTTTTCTCTCCTCTAATTAGACTCTAAATTTATATTTTAATCATTAAGAACCACCCGATATGCTAAGGCTATCTATAGGAATTGGAATTAGGTTCATAGGAGGCCTATGGAGAAAGTTATATGGTATTTTATGTCAATTTTGGAGGAATTTTGATATTGACACATCTTGTGTTTGTCAATAGGTCAATTAGACCAAATTGACATGTGTTTGATTGTTTGTGGCTATTGTCGTATCCACAATTGGATACGTGTAGGCCGTATCCCGACAATTTGGAGATACGGGTTGATTTAGGGATTTTTTTTTGACACGAAGGTTTAAGCATGTCATATTTTAACACGGACACGTAGATGAGTAGTTAGCTCTTCGTATTATTCATAATTATTAATTTAGACTTGCTCGTAACCTTCGGGATACGTTTGGTTGTGTGGTGAAGCCGTATCGCAAGCGTATCATAGACCTAGTGTAATACGGGTGCAATGCACTCCACGTGCTTGTTTTCTTGCATTTCAATTCAATATAGCTTGGTTATAGCTATTAGAGTATTATAATGATATGGTTATGTGTGTATATATATATATATAACACCATAGATATATGTACATATAAACACCAATCACTATATATATATATATATATATATATATATATATATATATATATATATATATATAGTGATTGGTGTTTATATGTATATATCTAGTGTTATATATATATGTATATATAGATATATGTATATATATATATATATATATATATTTATATGTGTGTGTGTGTGTGTGTGTGTGTGTGTGTGTGTGTGTGTGTGTGTGTGTGTGTGTGTACAGCAACAGCAGCTGCAGCAGCAATAGCAAGGGCAACAACAACAACAGCTGCAGCAGCAATAGCAAGGGCTGCAGCAGCAAGAGGGCAGCAGCAGCAGCAGCTATATCAAGGGCAGCAGCAGCAGCAACTGTAGTGCAAGAGCAGCTAGAGCAACAACTTTATAATGTGAACTCGAATGGGAGGTTAGCCTTGACTTATAGCTCAAGTCAGTAAGTTGTATAGGTAACTAGTTAGTTATATGTATATATATGTATTGGTTGTTAGTAAGTTATAAATATATAGATGAGAAATATATATGTAGGTGTGTACTAGTCAGCATTGGTTAGTAGTATTTATAAATTACCTTGAGATACACCAAGGTAATGAGAGTGAGGTATCTTGGGTTCGGGTATTGAATATCAAGGGGTATGTTAGTATATTAGTCTAGTATAATATTGCTATAAGTTTAAATACATATTAATATATAGTGAGGTGTATGGGTATTAGTTATATATTATATATTGAACTACCTTGAGATACCAAGGTAATGTCAAGGTATTGGGTTTTATTCAAGGTATTGGGTTTGAACATCAAGATGGAGTGTAGGTGGTGTGATACCACTTTTGGTTCAAGGCCACGGTATCCACTTAGCATTAGTTTAGTTAGGAATATTATATATTGTTGATTGTATATATATATATATATATATATATATATATATATATATATATATATATATATATATATATATATATATATATATATATATATATTATAATATTTTCATATCTAATAAATTGCGTATCTTATGATACGGTATCTTGTTAGTTTCTTAATATCCTAGTATAGCTAGTATGGCCTAGTTACATAGTGTATGGACCCAATACCCTGGAGATAGACTCATACAACCTAGAAATAGCTAGTTTGACTAAGTTTGACTAGTTTAACCTAGAGTTGATCTAGTTTGACTGATTTGACTTAGAAATGACTTTATGACCTAGAAGTTGACTAATTTAACTTATTTTTATTCTAAAATCTTGTATTGATATAATATTCCATATTTAGGTCTTTGAGGCACCGTACCGAACATCTTTGATACTATTCACCAGATTTTAGGGGAGTACATTCTCTGATAGTTTCTCATTTATGATATCCTCTATGTCTTTTGTATCTAGTATAGATATTCTTAATTTCTTTACACGATGGTTACACGGATTGGTATATCCGGATCTCGTCATGAGATATTATTCCTTGGTATTTATGGTGTATTTTGTGCAAGCCTTGTTTTCTTGTTCTTCTTGTACAAATACAGACATTGGTTCACTAGAAGAGTAGCGTCCTTCTTGTGGAAACCCGTGTCATAATGTACCATGGTTGGATCCACTATACCACTCGGGGTGGGGAGTATTGAGTGTAGATATGTGATCATACCCTCCTTGTGCATGTCTTGTTCCTTGTGAGTGTTGATTATACATCGCATATATGATTAACCAGGCCATAATCCTTGTGCAAGTTTCCTAGCCGATCACATGTTAAAGCTGCTACTCACTCACTTAGTTATTAGTATTTCTTGTTCATTTCTATATTGCTCATTCTTGTATTTATTTTCAGTATTCCTTTATTGCATATCTCTTATACCTATATATTGTAATCTTGTATATTCATATCTATTTACTGTTATATAGTTTATATTATTTATTAGAACTACTATTAGAGATGTACTTTATTCCTTTTCTGACTGGATATATTTTTCCTAGATGACACTGAGGACTGGTACCCCACTCCCTACGGACCTCAGGACGTGGTTGACTTAGAGCCAGAGACCATGGCTCAGGAGGGTCTTATCCTGATTGAGACAGACGACGCAGGACTCATAGCTCAGTAGTACTTCTTTGTACTAGATTTGTCTCCAGCTTTGCTATTAGTATTTCTTTCTTGACTCGTTGGATATTATTTGTCTTGTGAGTTGTATTTGTGACTCTTTTGTTCTTTTATCATATTTGTGTGATTGTTCCATCTTATAGATCTGTGGTTGAGTATTCATATTTCATTGGTGGTATTATTATATCTTGATTGCTAAATAGATAGTTTACCCAAACAGCGTTCTACCGCCGATGCTGCGGCGTAGGCTGGGCGTTGTTCACTACTTGCATCCCTACTCCGGGTGAGGTTAGTGACAACACTCAATTAATTAGTGGTCACTACTGTGTGCAGTTACAATTATCGGCTGAACTGTCCATCTAGTTAGCAACTTGGCCAACCTGATATTCTTAAGGATCAATAGTATTGCCAACTCAATATTTGCCAATAAAGGGGATGTAGCTCAGATGGTAGAGCTTCTCTTTGCATACGAGAGGTACATGGATCGTTACCCCCTCATATCTATTATATTTACTTTATTTTTCGTACCAGATCTAGTTATTCTTGATGAATCTCAAATTTGGACTTTGACTTTATGATGGATTTCATAAGCTCTAACGACACTGAATTAGTTAATGGTCGTTGTTGGGTGCGGTTACAGTGTCGGAAGAACTCGCCATCTATTTAGCAACTAGGCAAAGATGATATTCCCAAGGGTCAATACAATTGCCATCTCAATATTTGCCAACAGAGGGGATATAGCTCAGATGGTAGAGTGCTCACTTAGCATGTGAGAGATACGAGGGTCTATACCCCACATCTCCAATATATTTAAATTTTTTACTTTATTTTTATACGGGATTTAGCTGTTCTTGATGAATCTCAACTCCGGACCTTGTCTTTAGGATGGATTTCGCAAGCTCTATCGATAGCTAAATTAGTTAGTGGTGGTTTCTGGGTGTGGTTACAGTTGTCGAAAAAACTGTCCATATAGTTAGCAACTTGGCCAAGCTGTTGTTCTAAAGGGTCAATACTATTGTCAACTCAATATTTACCAATGGAGAGGATGTAGCTCAGATGGTAGAGCACTCGCTTAGCATGCGGGAGGTACGGGGATCGCTACACCACATCTCCATTATACTCAAATTTTTTACTTTATTATTCCAACCAGATATAGTTGTTCTTGATGAACCTCAACTCCAGACATTGTCATTAGGATGGGTTTCACAAGCTGAATTTGTTAGTGGTCGTTGCTTGGTGCGGTTACAATTATCGATGAAACTGTCCATCTAGTTAGCAACTAGGCCAAGCCGATATTCTCAAGGGTTAATATTATTGTCAACTCAATATTTGCCAATAGAGGGCATGTAGCTTAGATGGTAGAGTGCTCTCTTTGAATGCGAGAGGTACGAGGATCGATATCCTGCATCTCCATTATATTCAAATTTTTTTACTTTGTCACCAAACTCGAGTGGCTCTTATGGTTACCGAGGAGAGGTATAAGACCCTGGCTAGGTGGCAGAAGATCAGTAGATCGAGACAAGGGGGTGTATTATTCCTTCCATTTATAAAATGGTGGGAGTTGGGGGACAGTGGGCCCAAAGGCATACAATAAAGTGTGCACAAAGTCTCGAGTATTACGTCGGGACCCGAGCGTTATGCCGGGAATTCAAAAAAAACTGTGGACTTTGTCTTTAGGATGGATTTCACAAGCTCTACAGACTACTATATTAGTTAGTAGTCGTTGTTTGATACGGTTACTGTTGACGACATAACTGTCCATCTTGTTAGCAACTCGGCCAAGTTAATGCTATCAAGGGTCAATATTGTTGTCAACTCAATATTTTCTAACGGAGGGGTTGTAGCTCAAATGGTAGAGCTCTCGCTTAGCATGCGAAAGGTACGGGGATCGATACCCCCCATCTCCATTATATTAAATTATTTAACTTTATTTTTCTTACCGGATCTAGTTGTTAATGATGAATCTCAACTCCAGACTTTGTCTTTAGGATGGGCTTCACAAGCTCTACCGACAACTGAATTAGTTAGTGGTCGCTACTAGGTGCGGTTACAATTGTAGCCAAAATTGTCCATCTAGTTTGCAACTAGGCCAAGCCGATATTCTCAAGGATCAATATTGTTGTCAACTCAATATTTGCCAACGGAGGGGATATAGCTCAGATAGTAGAGTTCTCGCTTTGCATGCGAGAGGTACGGGATCGATACCCTATATCTCTCCATTATATTCAATTTTTTTACTTTATTTTTTGTACCAGATCTAGTTGTTCTTAATGAACCTTAAATCCATATTTTGTCTTTAGGATGGATTTCGCAAGCTGAATTAGTTAGTCGTCGCTGCTGGGTGCGGTTACAATTGTCGACATAATTTTTAATCTATTTAGCAACTAATCCAAGTCGATATACTCAAAGGTCAATATTGTTGTAAACTCAATATTTGCCTACGGAGGGGATGTAGCTTAAATGGTAGAGCGCTTGCTTTGCATGCGAGAGGTACGGGGATCGATACCCTGCATCTATATTATATTCAATTTTTTTTACTTTATTTTTCATACCAGATCTAGTTGTTCATGATGAATCTCAACTCCGAACTTTGTCTTTAGGATGGATTTCTCAAGCTATACCGACAGTTGAATTAGTTAGTGGTCGCTGCTGGGTGCGGTTACAGTTGTCGGCAAAATTGTCCATCTTATTAGCAACTAGGCCAAGCTAATGCTCTCAATACTGTTGTCAACTCAATATTTTCCAATGGAGGGGATGTAGGTCAGATGGTAAATCACTTGCTTAGAATGTGAGAGGTAAGGGGATCGATACCCCGCATCTCCATTATATTTAAAAATTTTACTTTATTTTTCGTACCCGATCTACTTATTCTTGATGAATATAAACTCCAGACTTTTCTTTAGGATGGATTTCGCATGCTCTACTAACAACTGAATTGGTTAGTAATCATTGCTGGGTGTAGTTACAGTTGTCGGCAGAACCGTCCATCTAATTAGCAACTAGGCCAAGCTGATGTTCTCATGGGTTAATATAATTGTCAACTCAATATTTTCTAATAAAGGGGGATGTAGCTCAGATGGTAGAGTGCTTGCTTAGCATGCGAGAGGTACGGGGATTGATACCCCGCATCTCCATTATATTCAAAAAATTTACTTTATTTTTTGTACCGGATCTAGTTGTTCTTGATGAATCTAAACTCCGAACCATGTCTTTAGGATGGATTTTGCAAGCCCTACGATAGCTGAATTAGTTAGTGGTCGTTGTTGTGTGTGGTTACAATTGTCGGCAGAACTGCCCATCTAATTATTAACTAGGCCAAGATGATGTTCTCAAGGGTCAATACTGTGCATCTCCATATTTGACAATGGAGATGATGTAGCTCAAATGGTAGAGTGATCTCTTAGCATACGAGCGGTATGGGGATCGATACTACGCATCTCCATATTCAATTTGTTACTTTATATTTCTTACGAGATTTAGTTATTCTTGATGAATCTAAACTCTGAATATTGTCTTTTGGATGTACTTCATAAGCTCTAATGGCACTGAATTAGTTAGTGGTCGCTGATGGGTGCGGTTACAATTATCGGCATATGAAGCCCAAGACTGAGTCTGTAGGAATAGAAAAGGAACTCACATTCCTCGAGTTTGATCAGGTCCATCGAATTTATTAGGCTATAATATGATATTTGAAATAATTTTAAACAATATTAATATTAAATACATAATCAAATAGCAATCAAGTCTCAATCATTACAAAATACAAACTGAAATGAGGTTTAGGATAAAGACTTGAAGGGCTTGGATGAAAAAAATATGGTTTAAAATTTTTATTTAAGAAGTGTGTGTGTATTTATATATATATATATATATATATATATATATATATATATATATATATATATATATATATATATAGTTCTTCTTTGGATAACCCAACACATGCACCTGAGGTCAATTAGATTTTTTTATCATGTTCAAATATTTTAAATCGAACTCGAGTATCTTCAACCCTAATCCAACCCATTAACGGGTTTACCCGATCGGCTCGGGTTTAGCCACCTCGAGTTGCAACCCTAATTTCTCGGGTTCAGATTTTTTTCTCAAGAGGAGAGGAAAATTATAATAGGCAATTAAGGGATGAGGTGCATATAAGTTTCTCTTTGCCGAGTTTTAGAAATTAGAAACTCATGAGTTACTCTAGGAGTTTTGCTGCATTTATTCTATTGCTTTTCTAAATTCTGTTGACATATCAAGAATGGATCTAGTATTTTGTAATGCGAGAAAAAAATTTAGATACCAAGTTTGTCACACCCCAGTCCCAAAATACATATAACTAGGAGTACATAAGCATGCCAGCCGTATGTATATCGAAACTCCAATATATGAAAACCATAACATATACGTACATTGTATTATGAATAATAATTCATAAGTGGTATATAGTGTCATAAGTCACAGGTGATACTAATCCCATCCACAACACAAGTCAATAAATAAACTAAGCAAATATATCAAAATGATCGTCTGAAATATCCAAAGAAACTAAATAGTCGGGTGGAGACAAATCCACTACCAAACCCGAATATGAAAGAAAATATAATAAGTACATCATCTAATGATCAGAGAGGCTAGAAGGAAAGACCTCCTCGAAAGAGAAAGAAGTAGCATGTCCTGATCCATGCTCCTGTAAATAGTCATGATCGTCTACACCTGGAAAGGGACCAGGTCCTCAGAGGGACGTAACAAGATACATAAAATCATGCCATAATATACTGAAAATAAACATCCAAAAGTGGTCACCTAACCAGTCTAAGTGATATGCAGTTTAAGAACAACTTTCCCGCATATGGACTATCTGGCTAATATAATAGGATGGGCATAGCTCTCGGAGATCTAGGGGCCACGGACATAACGTCTTTTGATCGTCATAGTCCTGCAGTAAATAATGGGATCATAACGCCTAACGTCTCCGGTGGAGCTTACGGGCAAATAGGAAAAAGTATAAAGAAGCCACATACGCTTACTCATTGTTCTCCCCTTCCAATGCTACTAAAGTGTCACATCCATGACACGCAAATACCTCTAGTAACCGCTAAGTCTTCTAACATATCTCTATTAGCAGTTATTCCTATCGCACGTCCCATACGTACTGATGATCAGTCAATACGCAAGTCCATGATATATATGACACTCATAACTCGTGTAACACTTGTGTCATGGCCAAATAAAATATAATTATGTCTCAAAGTCATGGGGTAGTCTCTTAACTCTAAGTCAATATGCATAATATAAATAAATGGATTAATAACGATGCATCTCGTCGTTGTACCCAAGTCTTCTTGGACGTGCTACTTAATAATATAAAAAAATAACCGAAATGAAACATGCATAAATGAATTTAAATAAGAAGTAATTATGGCAATGTATACTTGTCTGACAATGGTTTGGTGCTGAAACGACGCAAGACAATAAGTACAACAAACCAGGAAACACGAAAGCTGAACAAATGTGTCTGGATGCTACAATAGACTGCATCAACAGTTTCGGAATAAGCGAGATAGTCAGAACACACTACCAAAATTATCGTTTTGCTCCTATGTCCAATTTTGACATAGGAGCAAAATGGTAATTTTGGGCCAAAGCGTAGTCCACATATTGCCCACCTTGCACCAAAAAGCGTATCAAGGGTAAATCTCTCTAAATAGAATAAATTATAGGTCAAACAAATCCTAATCGATGATACAAACTTAACGTTACATCCAGTTATGGATTCCAGTGAGCCGATCCTCGTCAAGTCGAATCGTGGGGCTCGCGAAATGGTGATTCATTGACTGGCTCAGAATTGAGGGAAACTTGGGTCACTGGACAAGTCAGATGCTACGAGTTCAATTGTGTAAATTTTATTACGATCTAACAAGCATACAAAAACTAATTAGGTATTTTGCAAAACACTTATATGAGGGACTTTGTATGGATACAGGTTAATTCGGGCGTGCACACACGTCCAAATCAACTTCTGCAAAAGTTCATACGTCAGAATATACCATACGCTCCTTTCGGTGCAATTGGTACGCAACAAAGTGGTCCCGTTTGGCGGGGCGTACACCATATCACAAAATTTTGGATTTTAAAAACATGGTTTTTGGTTGTTTTGGAAACAGAATAATTTGACGATTAATACAAACTGAGAAAAAAAAAGAATAGAAATAATCTTGGTTATGTTGTAAATAAGTCCCTTCAATTAATTTTGAAAATTTTGAACGAGTTAGTAGAAAACTGGACATGAACATGGGTATTTGGAATGATTTTCTAAACTGTTTTGGAACAATTCTTCGTTCAACTTTGAATCATTATTTTTCTTCCAAACCAGGACACCAAAAATCATCATACTTGAAGAAAATCCTAGAGGGTCATGTTGTGAGCATGTACGAAGAATTGGTTCATGAAAATAACCAAAGATGAGGAAGATAAATTACTTGAAAGTCGAGGTCATGGAGCAATCTGTGTTGTCGGCTTGGGCCAGAACGACATCGATGCGGCGATGACGGCCAGCGACAGGCGGCGGGACAGGTCGCCGAGGTAAGGGAAGAAGGCTGGGGTAGAGTTTGATGGTTGTATGGAGGAAGAAATTAGGTTAGGGTAGACCGTAGTTAGTATATATAAAGAGAGATTCGAGCGGGGGGTCGGCGCCTGCGGGTTTGAAGGGGTGAAAGGTTCAGGCCAGTTATAGTGTAAAGTTGTTTTTTCTTGTTGTTGTGGTTTGTTGTGCTTTTGCTGTTGTTTGTGTTTTATTTTCTTTCTTTTTCTTTTTCTTTATTTTCTTTTTATTTTTCTTCTTTTAATAATAAATAACTATATATTTATTTACATATATATATATTTATATATATATATATATGAGATTATATAAAAATAAAAATATATTTACACATCAATTTAACTCTAAAAAAATTTATAATACATTTTAAAAAAAGATTTTAAAATAAAGAATTAATTTTTTGAAATAATTTTAAATTAATATTTATATAATTAAGTACATCCAAGAATTTACTTAAAAAATCTAAAGAAATCCAATAGTAAAAAACTACTTACAAATTAAAATTCAAAAATTATGGGGGTTTACATTCTACCCAACTTACAAAAATTTTGTTCTCAAAATTAAAAATAAGGCACGATTTAGAATAAGAGAAGGAAAGAGGGTAGAGAAGAGTCAAATACGAATTATCGTACCTCAAAGTTGGGAAGGATAAAATATAAATCATGCATAAAATTCTAAGGGTAAGTCTGGTCTGCTTAAGTAACGTAATATAGCACGAATTGGTTCCAACGCATATAGTTGGTACATATGGAATCATGGTTGAGGAGGGACACGAAAAATGAATGAATAACACAATATGAAGATATATTGATAGGACGGAGAATGAACTGCCACTACTTGGATACATGGGCGATCTTGAGATCTCTATGATCTAATGATCTAAAAATGATGTCCCTCTATTCTATAAATTCTCCATAGCCAATATGCCTACATTTGTACTCGTTGTCAAATTTAAAATCCTTGAAATTCGTATCTAAGTTAAGTCAATCTTGACCATCTCAAATTTTAAATAACAAAATATAAACCTAATTCAATCTATCATAATTCCTCGAAATTAAAATAACCAGTATTTAAATTTAAATTCAATCGATCGTAATCCTGTCTCAATTTCAAATAATCAAAATTTAAATATAAGTCGAATCTATTATAACCTCCTTAAAATTTAATTAACCAAAATCAAATTATAATTCAAGATCCAAGATATCATAATCCCCTCTGAAATTTAAATAACCCAAAAATCTATTCCTTCAAATCTTATTTCACGTTTTAAATTTGAGAATTTTATAGTCATCAAATTCTAAATTCAATTTCCATCCTCAACATTTTAAATAAGTGTTTCAATAATCAAAAATTAACATTTAATTTAATTTATTAAATTTTAAAATTTTAAATTTAATCCATCAATGTTCATGTTTAGAATTCTATATTTATCCTCAAAATTTTAAATCGATGATTCAATCTCCAATATTCAAAATTTAAATTATATGCTAGGCATTCTTCTCTTTAAAGTTAAATCCTTATCATCTTAATCATTCTTCTAAAAATTCTTGAATTTAAAATGGCATAATTCTCTCAATCTTATCTTACTTGATCACGATCTAAGATTTTCACCTTCATATAACATTCAACTCAAGTTGATAATGCAACTTCTACCCAACTTAGAATTTATCGATCTGTCACACAAGATTATACTTTTAAGGAAAACTTCCTCAAATTAATCAATAGTGTGCACCAGTCCTCAAAATTATATCATATGTGATACACTTTTAATCACAAAAGATAACGACCTAGTAATATGATTTGCCTATGGGGTATGTACCTAGTACTATCCATATGTCAAACTTTCATCAAGCACGAGCATTCATATTTCTAAAATAGGGAAAGACAGAAAATAATAATAAAGAGTTCAAGGAAGACGTGATCGAATACAAATACGGGATTCAAAGGCGATTGAAGAATTCAAAAGAGAGTTGTCAAGGCAGTGGTGAATTGAGATCATATTTTCATCTATTCCTATTCGCAGGATCACATCGATATAGTTATGTAGCCGATACGATATGCTTTGACCAGTCCAGAGGATAAGTATATTCGTCTAATAAGCTAAGTCAACTAAATCTCAATCCACGTAAAATAGTCATATGAAGAGCGAACCAAGTATACTAAGGTTGATCAGACCATAATACAACGATTCTAATTAGATAATATATTAGTAGGTATCTCCAATAACACATATGTCATAAACAAGCTCGATAAAGAAAAATAAGCTTACAAAATTAGGCTATAATAGCAGCATGTGTCAAGATAGTCAAAAAAATATATAAGTACGTAAGATTATGATGAACGAAGGTATAAATAGTTCAAGTTCATCAAGAATCTAAGACTTGTCCGGTGTTTGTGCCTCTATAATTGTTATACTAACTTCCTGTCTAAGTCTATTATTTACCAATTAGGGTTCGGACAGCTAGAATTTTGTAGTCTTGGCAAACTCTATCTCTGTCATGTCCCAGTCCCAAAATACACGGGACCAGGCAACGTGGCAATGGCCAACTAATACGACTCCGAAGGATTTTCCAATTTAATGTACCCGATGAAGCATACTACGCTGTCCTAAAATACTATCAAGTCCAATATGCTAACATGCAGAAGGTAAATATCTAATCTCATCCACAGAATATAAATAAGGAGTGCTGAAATATATATTGGAAATAAGTACGAGTCTGGATGTCATAATACAACACAAATAAGTCTGATGGAAACAAATTCATTGAATACAATGCTGAAATAAAAGTACAGAAGGACATATAAGAATTCTAGACTAGAACATCGACTAGCTAGATAAAGATGCTCAAGCCCAAAGCAGCAGTGTACCCCAAATCACGGGAACTCCTCTAAAAATTCCTCAAAGTCCTCAGCCACGAATTCGATCTCCAATCCTGCTCCGTAGATGGTCGGGTACAAGTGCTCATCTAGATCTAGAAAGGAACCAGGTCCTCAGAGGGACATAACAAGATACAAAAGGTACATGCCATAAAGTAAATACTGTATAAATTCGAGGGTGAACTAACCAGCTAATTGAAATGCACTTGAAGACAACCTTGGTATGTATGGGTAGGTAAAAGGTATAAAGCGTAGCGTCAAGCCAGAGGCTAAGTATTTGTCATTAGCTGTAAACTGGATGCCAGAAGTATATGCTGACTACATCACCGATTATGATAGCGCGCAGCTAGTAACCTCTGTCGGATGTATCGACAAGCATATATGCCCATAACCGGGTAGCACATAGCCCATAATCGGGTAACACATAGCCCATAACCGGGTAACACTGAGGCTCACGACCTCGTAGTTTACTCTAAAACTATGGTAGCCAAATGTCTATCTCATATGCCTACTAATTATCTTTTTTGTCCAATGCCAATGTACAAGTCGCGAATACGACGTGGACATCTCTTACTATGATGCAAGTCACTAAAAAAATATACAACTATGCTAAATACCGTCACACGTGCTACTCACACCGATGTCCAGTCAAGTATGAAGCTCGCGTCCCTACATGAACTTACTCTGTGACGTGCAATAATACGTGTCAAGGCCTGGAAAGTCATATTAATAACTCCCCAACTTTAGGTGCGTCCACTAGACACTAGGTCAAACACAAGTCCTAACGCCAACCCCTTCTTCGACTGCACCCGAGTCATTCTCGGACGCATACAATTATATAATATTAAAATAATAAAATATGCGAACTAATAATAACTGAATTTAAACAGTACAATAAGGCAAGGTATACTTGCCTGGAACTCCGATGTTAACAAGTAAGGATCCGGAACCCGTAGCCAAGGTAGAACCGTCTTGGGTGCCTATGAATATATAATTATAAATATCATTCACTATATTACACTATGCTAATCATGCACAAGAGTACAACATACGCAACGTCATGAGTCACGTAGAGTCTAAACCAAATAAACGTTCTAACTAAGTAGGTTTGCTAAGGTTGACTAGTCAAGGATTAAGAAAGTGTGTGTACACTTATTCTACTATTCACCTAAAATTTATAAGTCCTCTAAATGGATAATTTTTCATATGGCACAATCGCGATCACAACTAGAAATTATGTAGGTGCTAAGTTGCACCTCTAATACATAGGTTACTAGTGTTCTCTCTCTAGGTCTCCATACACAAGGATATAAAATGGTCCTCTAACATTTGTACACAGTAAGTCAAGGTTGCAAACTACACTACTAACAACGGTCAAAAACTCAAGATGTCATATAACTCTAACCATATGCATTAATTACTAGGGTGTCTCTTATATATATATAGATCATCACCATAACCTCTAATATATATATATATATATATATATATATATATATATATATACCATCATCAACCCTAATTCTTATACACTTGCACACAACAACAAGTGCACATAATCATAACAATTTATATCTATTCTAACTTGTTACACTAGCATGGCAACATTTCAAAATCTCATTCTATACATGTGCACAATAAATACTAAACAAATATTGTTCCTAATATGGTATAAATTATTCTCTATCATGGCACTACTCATATATCAAACTAGTGTATAACCTAGGCAACAACCACATATACTAGTAGTTCACTAACAAGTGACTTGGTACAAAATACAACACTTAAACTAACATTTTAGACATAAATAATATTACGAAATTAATGGTAAATATGGAGTTATTTAGAGTTAACGAGTGTTAAACAAGTGGTAAAATAGGTTAGATCCAAGTTGACAATTAGGTTTGATACACATGTCAACAAGTTAATCAACCTTGATACATATATATCTAAACCAACATGTAGCAAGATGATGGAGAATAACAACTTGAAGATCACGAAATATATTAAGAGGAAGCAGAACAAGATGAAGAAGGAGGATATTACCTAGAGAACAACTTGCAATAGTGGAAACTTGGATTGAGTTGTGTACTCGGGTAGGGGCTGATGCACTCGGTTTGGGACTGTCCACCTTGAGAGAGGTGGTCCGGCGGATGCTCCGACAGGTAGTAAGGGTGGTGAAGCTAGTGGTGGTCGTGGGGGTTGATGGTGGTGGTAGTGGTGGTGAGGGTGGTGGCTGTCGTGGAGCTGGTGGCAGTGGGGTGGTCGTGGAGGTGAGGGTGGCGGATGGAAGAGATGGAGAGGGGAATGGTGGTGGTGGTGGTGGTGGTGATAGAGGTGATGGTGGTGAGGGTGGCTGCTATGATTGGGAGGAGATGGAGGTAGTTGTGGGTGGTCCGACAGGCGAGGGAGGAGGTCGAGAAAGGTGGAAAGGTGGTCGGATGGAGGAGGCAGTGGTAGTGGCAGGTTGTTTTGGGGAGGTGGTAGTGATGGTGAATGTATGAGGGAGGAGGAAGAAGAAGTTGCAATAGATGAAGAGAGAGGGGAGGTATTAAATAAATGAGGAGGGGATGGCCTTTCTAGGGATTAGGGTTGGCTGGAATTTCTTCTCCCTAGGTGTGTGTGAGGGTTGGTTGTGAGGGAATGAGGGTTGGTTATGAGGGAATGAGGGGTGAAGATTTGTTATAGTTGAATGGAGGGTGGAGATGTATTGTAGAAAAAAGTTGGTGTATAGTATCATGCAAAAATAGGGGGAAATAGAGGGTTTATGATTGGTCAACAATTTAAAGTAGGCTTTCTTCATTGCTTTGCTCCAATGGGAGGTGGACTGTCACTACCACGTTCCAAAACAGGGATAATTTTGACTTTTTATATATTGCGTGTATTTAATTTAAATAATTGCATGAGATGTGTATTTATAAATATATTATATATTGTGTTCTTAATGTTGAGCTAGTAGACTTGACCTAGAAGCCCACTAGATGAACACCTGACCGAAATGTAGGGTTATGAATTTAATTTGTATTATTTAGGATTTAATTATTGAGGTTATAATTAATTACAGTAATTTTATTTAATTATTGTGCCATGCCGAGTTTTTGCAAGCTTATTCTTTCATCGAGCTTGCTCATGGCATATGTATTATTGGGTGCACACAATGATACAATTGCCTAATCAGAATCGGTGTATTAAGGTCTAGCTAACCTTAGTGCGCTTGGTTCGCTCTTCGCATTACTACTCTACGTGGATTGAGATATATGGTAGTAGACAGATATACTTGACCCTAGATATGTCTGACACATCGTATCGGTTACATAACTGTACTGATACGAGCATGTAAATAGGAAATTACCAAAAAAATAGGATTTTAATCCACAACTGTCCTGACAACTCTCTTTTCGATTCTTTAATCTCTTTGAACCTCGTACTTGTATTCTGTCACCTTCACCTTGAGTTCTTTATTATTTCTCTCCGTCTTCCCCTATTTCGGAAAGACGAAACCTCTTGCTGGTATAAGTTGACACTGATAGTACTAGCTATACCCCATAAGACTAAACACATGACTTAGTGACTCTCTTTTATAATTGGTTAAGGGCATATCATTGGTGATATGTTTGGTGTTAAACCTTTGAGGATTAAAAATCATGATTAAATAATTTGAGCAATAGTTTTTCTAGATGTATGGCCTTAGGTGGTAAATGGAAAATTTTAAGTTCGGTAGATTGTGAACCTCTCACCCAATTCTCATCTTTGTGCATTTTTTCAATTGTTGGGCGCTTTCATGCAAAAGAGCATTTAGGTGTCCACACCGTTGGTCATGACACATGAAGAAACCTATTTTCGCTCATGTGGATTTTTCTCATGATTTTTCGAGATGTGCAACGTACAACATCTCCCACCCCTTTAAACCTAGCCTTGCATTTTAAACAATGCAAATCTTATACCACCATTGCATTCTATCGTGGCTTAATTTTAATTTCGAGGACAAAATTTTTACAAGTTGGGTAGAATGTAAAACCCCCTTCCTAAAAATCGTATATACCCTTTTACTTATTAATTATTAATTAAATTATAGTAATTAGAGCTAAATAGGAGAAATAGATCTTTAATAATTTTTATTTTAGGTGTTCGGACACTTAGAGGACTTATGGGACCATCAGGAATTTTTCAAAATTTATTCCATGTAGGAGACCCCTTGAGCAGTTGCTAGCCTAATGGTGTGCATTATTCTAATCCATGAATTTTCTTATGAGTATATATATAATATATATGTATACACAAATGTATATATGTATATATATATATTTAGAAAGAAAAAGAAAAGAAAAGAATGGAAAAGAAAAAGGAGAAAGAAAAGAAAAAGAAAAAGGAAAAAAAAAATGGAGGACTAAAGTGCAAATCAACACAATTCCCTTTAGGAATTGTGAAGCATCCAGCAAACCCAGAGTGTGCGCCCCCCCCCCCCCCGGACCTATTTATATATATATATATATATATATATATATATATATATATATATATATATATATATATATATATATAATATCTCTTCAAAAAAAAAATTTTCTAAACCCTAACCTAAATCTCCAGACCTCCTCTTCCCATCTGGAGCCATCACCACAGCCAGAGAAGCCCCGCCAAGCCATCCAACCATCCCGACGACTCCGACCTCGCGCCCTGCAGAATCCCACTCGAAGCACCTTCGCTCCGGAGTGATTTTCCGTCGACTCGCTCAACCAAATGCTGTTCCGTCTTCATCGGTATGATCGTCCCTTAACCCTCTTCCATATTTGTTTTATAGCCAACCTCAGAAAACGTGTGCCCCTAGGTGAAAAATAGCGTCCAAAGTGGGCGGAGCAGACCCAATTCTGGAATCACAGAAAACTGCGGTGACCATCTATATTGCCGAGTTCGTATCTTCCACCACAGAGATCCGAATTCGGTGATTCTTTTTGATACCTGTAGAATACCTGACCTAGTTTACTTTCTGTTTAATAACCCTATGCTATTAGTTGCTGTGGACATAATTATATTCGTCACAAAACTGTACGCACCTACTTTTTCCAGATTTCCAAAAGTTAGAAAACGGAGCGCGCCCCACCAAATGGGACCGCCCTGCCGTGTACCAAGTGTACCACATGGTGCACGCAGCGTAACCGGAGAAGTGAAAATTCGTGGGGACTGATTCGGACGCGTGTGCGCGCCGAAATCAGACCGTATCCGCGAACACATTTCGTGTCACAACTTTTATGGAACTCGTGAGTATTTTGTGCACGCTTGTCAAATTGCGACGAAACTTGCGCCACTGGACTCGTGGTAACGCGCTGGTCCTGTGACCCAATTTTTACGCAATTCTGAGACGGTTGACCAAATCGCCAATTGGCGGGCCCCATAGTTGACTTTTTGGACAAAATTGTGTTCGGCTCATCGGAATCCACATTTGGACATACCGTTGGGTTCGTATTGACATTTAGAGTTGTTTGACCTATATTTTGTCCCATTTAGAGACTATTACCCTTGGCACATTTTTTGGTGCAAAGTGGGCCACATGTGGACCCCACTTTTACCCGAAATTACCGTTTTGCCCCTGTGTCCAAATTGGACGAAAGGAAAGTGCTTTTTAGCTATTTTGCTTATTCTGGGAACGTTGGTGATGTTTATTTCAGCATCCGGAAATATTTGTTCTGCGGCCATAGCTTTTGATCCTGTGCGTTTGACTTCTGGACAGTACACCTTGCAGCTTTCTTACCAGGCAAGATACCTTGCCAAATTGTTACAGTACTTTTGCATGCTATTTATATTTCTTTATATTTATTGCATTTCTATTTATTCTTGCATGTGTAGTTTTCTCTCAGTCATTACTATATATTATATATGTTGACACACACTTGACACTTAGTATCATAGAGGACAATCATTAGGCGTATGGGCTTTAACCACTCTGGCAACACCGTAGTCACTAGCACGCACTATGGTGGGTCGTGTCCGATGGTCGCTACCCCCAAGGTATGTCGATTGATGGAGTACGAGGGTCGCTACCCCCGAGGTATGCCGGCTGATGATGTTCATGGACGAGTGCATGAGTTGTGAGGCTTAGATCGAGTAGACTACCCTTGCCCATACGTCAAAAAGTTACCCTCATTTGCATTCATATAGATTGTCTTGTACAGCGTACTTATTTATTTTCATATTATATGCATGTTTACTGTATTCAAATTGGCTCATATTTTCTGTATCTTGTTACGTCCCTCTGAGGACCTGGTCCTCTGCCAGGTGTATCTATTCTTGAGTATTTGCAGGAGCACAGATCGGATGGCTATATATGTTTCGTGGATGTCCTCTCTTCGAGCCCGTGATTGCTAGATGGTGTTCTTATATGGTGTTGTTGTATTGTACTTACTTTAATATTTGCTCTTACATTCGAGTTGGTAGTGGATTTGTTTCCATCCAACTATCATCTTTAGATACTTCTTATTGAGATCTAGTTATATAGATGTTGGTTATTTATTTATATTGATTTTCTGTGGATGAGATTTAGATTGTACCCATGCGACTTGTGATACATTTTATACCACTTGTGGATTGATATTCATATTACAGCGTACGTGTGGATTTTGGTTTCCATATATTGGAGTTGCCATATCCATGCGGCAGGCATGCTTACGTATTCCTAGTCCTACGTATTTTGGGACTGGGGCGTGACATTAAACCTAAGTTTACATCGACTAAATCATCATATAAATCTCAAAAATCCAAAATTTTCTAGAGAGGGTTAAGTAGGATATTCAGATAACTATACAGATCAAGAAACGATCGAGTATAATAGAAGATACAGGACGATGAACAGGGTTACTTGGCTACTTTGTGCCTCGGGGTTGCTGCAATCACTCTGATGTCTCTCCGGCGTGGGCAGGTTTTTTTCCAGGCGGGGGACGTTGGGGAATCTCCAAGAAGTTATGGTTTTGAGTTTGGAGGTGTATATGGTTGTGGAGAGGTGTAAACCCCCTCGATAAATTCTATAGATAGTCAGGTTTGGATTTGGAAAATTTTGGATTTTTTAGAAGATGATAAGGTTTAGTGTGGAGTTGTCTATTATTTTATTTAAATTAAACCTTTGTCGCACCCTACCATTGCTATTTTATTTGGAGCCCAATATCAGCCCATAAATTCTATCGGACTATTGTACTTCTGACTTGACTCGCCAATTTCGGCACTGGACTTTTCCGTCACTCAAAATCAAATTCATTGTGCCCTAAATTAATTGCACAACTTCCCGTATCCTAAAATCCATATTTAATTCCGTGTCGGACACCTGTGTCGTTACCCTCAATTTTTAGATACCAACTTAACCCGTTGAGCCAGACCAACTAAAGGGTCCAAGACTGACTCCAAGCCCCTACCATTTTTGACCTTTGTGTCATTTTCGAATTTTGACCCCAAGTGCCCCCATTAATTTAAAAGCACGGGACACTTAAAATCCTATTTAAATCGAAGATGCCAATTTTTTCTAATCCTATTTTAATCCCCAATTAATCCCGGTGGCTATTAAATTAAACCTGTGCCAAACACCCAACACTCCCTCACCTTGCAAATCACTAAAAATAATTTTTTCCATAATTTTTGCATCATTTTATGTGTTCATGCAATTTTCCGAATTTAAGGGGCTAAATTGCAATTTATTAATTTAGGTGTCCTCACCCTATTGACCATGACCAAATGGAGAGCTTACTATATGTTGACCGTAGTCAACATTTCCCTCCCCCTTCCTTTGTATGAAGAAACCAAGTCTTCATATGGAATCTTAGCCCTCAATTTTAAATGGGCTAATCTACACCCTCCATCCAACACACCCCTCCCTATAAAACCATCATATCACCCTCATAACAAACCAAGCAGGTCCTAATCCCAAGGAGCCTAGAAAATACCCCTCCCTCTCTCTCTCTCCTACCTCCTCCATTTTATTCTCCATATATTTTCTTCTTCTTCCATTCTTCTTCTTCTTCTTCTTCATCCTTTCTCTCCCTGGGAGCATACCCCGGCCGGCCGACCGTTGCAACCCGACTCCGGTGGCTGACCGTTACAGCCCGACTTCGGCATTGCCCACCCAGCAGTTCCCCTCCGGCCCGCCGCGCAGCTCCGACGGTGCAGCCATTTCCCCCCCGGCCAGTTCATCACAGCCACTCCGGCTCAACACTTCTCCCCCACCTACTGCCGACTGGCCGCCTCGACTCCGGCCGGTGCAGTGCTTCCCCGACTCCGGCAGTGCACCCCCGCGCAGCTCCGGCTGTACAGCCTGACCCGATCTCCTGTGCGATTCTTTCCCCCCGACTCCGACCGTGCGACTCCCCCGTCCGGCCTCCTCCCTGTCCAGCTCCTATCACCACCACCACAAGCTCCCTCATCCGACCCACTATGCAGCTCCCTGTCCAGTCCAGCCCCGACTCTGGCCTGACAACATCCCGCGGTCACCCTCCACTGGCCGTGCTCCGTCATCAACAACCTTGTCAAGGTCAACTCACCCCCTCTCTTGAATTAAATTCCATATTTTAATATTGATTTAAATAGGATGCTATTTATATATATGGATATGTGGATTTAGCTAGGGTTGTGTTTATATAATGTTAGTGTATATGGAGTTGTAGTGTAGTTCGTATATCTTGTGTTTAATGAGGTTGGATTTGGGTGATGTACTTATTTGGAGTTAGGGTAAATGCAACTTGTGAGAATATTATTACGATATTGTTCTTAGAGCATGTGATGATGATTGTAGAGTATGATCAAGGACATGGAAATTTGACTTATGGTACGTCGAAGAGGTATTGGTGATAGGTCGATTGTAGATTAGGGTTGTCTTCTACATGAATTATAACAATTTAATCAAGATATGTGTTCGAGGAGAATTAGGTTTTTGACCTTTAAATAAATAATCGGGATATATAGCACATGGTGGAAAAATGTTAATTTAATTACAGAGAATTAAATCGAGGAGAGTGTACAGATGACTAGTTGATTGTTGTATCGTACCGATAGTCAACCGTGGTCAACCCCCTAGTGACTTGTCCCTGTGAGTCGTAGCTGAGACTGAGTTTAGGTGTAGATGTGTGTCGCATCCCTGTCTGTCTCGGAATAGATTATTGATTACTGGTTTGTATCTCATCTCTAGGTACTGCGGGACCTGAGGACTTGGACGTGGTACCGGATCCCCGTCATCAACAGCCGCACGCAGGCAAGTGTACCTTGCCACCCTGTATTTTAGATTACAGATACTTGTTGTTCTTTATGTACATTGTGCACGTATTTATGTTGACGTTCGATACTTTGCGTCCGGATCACAACCGGGTGCTGACGTTCGTCGTAATGTCTTAGAATAATTGTTAGATGCTTGGTAGTACCTCGATTCACGTACCTGAGTACATCGACACCCCAGGACACACTCATACATGGTGATCGTGCCAGATTCCTGTAGTAGTGTTTAAAATCCTCATAGTAGTTTTTATTTATTATATTATTTTCTATCGATAGTTAAATTCACCAACCCACATAATCCTGAAATAATCCACCTTGTCATTTCACAATTTTTAAAATTTCTAAAATTATTGTATTCGTGAAAAATTCTCAAAATAAAATCAGTTTCCATTTTCCTCACAATTTTCTCTGAATTTGTTAAGTTAATAATTCAATACTCGGAATTTAATATCCACTCCTCTAATTTGATTTTAATCAATGCATATATATAAAATTTGAATCTTGTCCCAAAAGTTTGAATTCAAATACTAATCCATCAATGATCTTATTCATCGGTTTCCTTTTTCCTCAAAATACTTGACAACGCGATACTTATGGATTCTTTAAATGCAACGTCCATAATATAAAATTTTTAAATTCGTATCTTGCAATCAAATAAATATAATGATAATCTCCTCAAGTTTTTAATGATAAGTATATCATAATCAATAACCATCAATCCTACCATATTAAATTCTTAACCTCTCATTAAATTAATGTTTATCCTCAAATTTTAATGATAATTTAATCATATCTCAATATTGATAAAATCAATGATTCATCAACTCTGCCATATTAAATCCTTAACTCTTTATGCTTATCCTCCAAAATTTTAAGCATCTTGTTTCTCTTGTCAAGTTATAACCTCTTCATAGATCTTTGCTATAGTCAAACCCCAATGATCATGGTCTAAGAAAAAATTCTACCTACAGCCATGCAATCTAAGAAAAATATGTACGGTCATGTGTCTTTTGTCATGGTATTGCAGTCTCTGTCGGGGTGCACTACTAACTACATTCTAACAAGAAAATCATGCATACAACTACGGTACTAGGGAATCAGTCAATCAATCAAATAGAGGGGACAGAAGGAAAGAAAGGAACAGAACCTGCTAACACATTACCTGCAGTATTGGTCTCCTCGACCGTCATCGCAAATGTCCCGCCCTGCTGGGGTGGTTCCCTTCACGGGTGCTGAGCAATATACGGTTCCACAGGTGGCCTAACTGGATCTCTATAATTTGGAGCTACGCGCTGAGCTAGAGGACAATCCCTCATTCTGTGTCCTGTATCACCACAGCGCAAACAAAGTCCTAGCCTCAATCTACAGCTCTCCCAAAGGTGACCTGGCTTCTTACAGAAATGACAAGTCTGTTGTGTCTCTCTCGGAGGCTACCGTCGATCCTGCTGAACACGAACTGGTGCCTGGTACTGCAGTTGATATTGAACCATACTTGGCAGTTGCTGAATGTGGGGACGCTTGGCTGGTCCCGCGCTACCATCCGTATCTCCAGAAATATTGTGACTCCTCTTAGGCCTGAGATCCAGATCCTCTTCTGCAATCTGGACATCCATCAAGATATCCTCAAAGGTAGCGGTATGGTGGCCAGAAGTGCGCGACCTAATCTCTCTCGTCAGCCCCTTTCTAAACTTCCGGGCTCGATCTCCTGGGTCCTGAATCATAGACAATGCAAAACGGCTCAATCGACAGAATTCTGCAGCGTACTCGTCGACCGACATATTTTCTTGGACCAAGTCATGAAACTGACTTTCCACGGTTCCCAATGCCACGTTGGGAAAGAACTTCTCCTTGAAGAGCTCCTTGAAGGTCTCCCAAGTAAGTCCTTGTGCAGTAAGTCTTGGCTCCATGCGATACCACGTGAGTGCGATATCGAACATCTGACTGCCAACGGCTTCTATCTGCAAGCTCTCCAAAATCTGGGCCAATCGTAGGCTCCTCTCTATATCCTCTAGCCAGTCGTCTGCGTAGAGTATCCCTTCGGTGCCTTTGAACTCTCGAGGCATCATCCTCTTGAAGTCCACTATAGTGCCTGATCTCTGCTGTTGCTGGCCAAAAAACTGCTGGTACTGTGCTACTCTCTCCAAAGCTTGGAGAGTCACCTGATGAGCATTCTCCATGCTCTCTCTCATCAGCTCGGTTTGTGCCTGGTACGCTTCTGCTTGCACCTCTGAGCCTCAGCTTGAACTCGCTGAGCGTCTGCCGTCACTCTCTGGGCATCTACCATGCCCTGGATCAAGGTGAACATCTGTGCTCCGTCAATGGGCAAACCTCCGGGAATCGGAGTCGGTGGAGGAGGAAGGTTGTCCGTCACAGCTGCGGCAATCCTCTGGACAGGTGGGGGAGGAGGATCCCCAAAAATTGCAGATACTCCCACATGCATCGGAGATGTAGGAGGAACTACGGATGTCTTTCCATCAGGTGGAGAGGTGGCAGACCCCTCTAAAGCTGATGCTCCCACTCTCATAGATCGTGTCTTCGGCGACATCCTGAAGACAGATCCAAAAGAATCAATTAAGGCAATAAATGCGATATCATCAAGGAAGGACAGTAAAGTTCTAAAGAAGCAACATTCAGAAGGAATAAGGACAATAGATAAATAGATTGGAAAAAATATTCCTAATTGTGATTGCACGGGTCAATGATGCATCCAAGGTTTGATACCTCTATCCATTTAGGTACCACAGTTCTACTACAAGCACACTCACTGCTAGCTTTCTTACCTACTGTAATTGTTGATACTAGTCGTTCTTATCACTCAAGTGCATATCAAATGCAACACACCATACTAAGTACTGCTCCCTCTAATACAACCCTAGATGGACACCCAAGTCAGTTTGCAGTCAATCTCAATCTTGCTCAAGCCAACAGATCCTTACACATGCACCTCATCTACTTATATACTAATATATATCTCTTCCACTATAATTTTTTTATCCTCATAATAAAATCCTCAAAACTAACTCCTCGAACAAGTTAAGGTAAAATGCATATACTTTCCTCAAGGTCAAATATTCAAATACTGAAACGAAAATTTAATCACTTCTAAAAATCCTTGCAGCTTTGTCTAGGTTCACTGAATTGATTCTGAATCCTCAAAAATTTTAATAATATATATCTCAACTCCTCAAAAAATTTAAAATTCATTTTCAATATCTTTAAATTATAATTAAATCCACATCTTGCAGTCCAATAGCCCTAATGTTAATCTTTCTCACTGTCCTCATTGACATGTGTCATCAGATAATACCATAAATTAGTCCGTAAATTCATCTTGATATAAAATCAAACTCTACAAGACACCAAGATCTTAATTAAATAACTGATCAACAATAATCAATTTATATCAACAAGTGAGAACGGACGAAATCAAGGGAAATGATTTAAATTGGAAATTATTATAAGATTCTCAGGGGCCATCCCAGGAATCTCTTAAGAAATTGTGATTGAGTATTCGCTCTCATCCTAGTATGTTATATCCTAGATCCTATCGCAGGCACGCAGTAGTGTAACAAAGATGTCACACTACCACGACATCACACAATTGCGAAATCTGACCTGCATGGGCCACCACTAAAAATGTGTCACGACCCGCACCCGAAATTTGGGCACGAGTACGTGGGTACGTCCAGCCTACGCCGCAGCATCGGCAGTAGAACATTGTTCTAGGTCAAAGCACTATCTAACAAACTCGCACGAGTATCCAACTCCATAGGGAGACACGGATAACACAATATAAATAAACAACATACTCAATCACATAACTACAACACGATAAGAAATCAAAGAAATAAAATAAAATACAACACAAGTCTAAAAATAAATAATCTAACTCAACAATAGATCCAAGTCTCAACAAAAATATGCCGGAGACAAATCCGGTACCAAAAGAACTGCTAAAAGAACTAACTAGATAACTAGTGATTCCGGCTAGACCTCCCGGAATCACAACTGAACTACCAAGTCCAAGTCTGCAGCTACTCACCATATGGTCCATAGAGTGTCGGATATCGGTCATCTAAGGCATAGTCTGGAAAAATATTTCCAGTCAGGAAGGAGCAAAGTATATTTCTAATAGCAGTTCTATATCAATGATATAATCTATGTAGCAGTATATAGATGGAAATATACAAGATGCATGTGTATGTACGAGAGATATACAATAAAGAAAAATACTGGAAAATACTGTAAGTAAATGCGGGAAGGAACAATATGTCAATGAACAAGAATACTATGACTAAGTATGTGAGTACCAGCTTTAACATGTGATCGGCTTGGGAACTTGTACAGGTATAAGGGCCTGGCTAGTCATACGTGCGGTGTATGACCAACACTAACATGTGAGCAAGACTTGTACATGAAGGGTATGATCACATATCTACACTAAAATACTCTCCACCCCCGACTGGTATAGTAGATCCAACCATGGTACGCTATGGCACGGGATTCCCTAGAAAGGTAGCAAATCTCCTCGGAAATCAGTGTCTGTACATGCACAAGATAACAAGGAAACAAGACTTGTACAAGCTACACCATGAACAAGGAATAATATTTCATGACGAGATCCGGATATACCAATCCGTGTAACCAGCGTGTCAAAAATATAGATATTTACACTAGATACAATGAACATAGGGGATATCATAAATAAGAAGCTAATCAGAGAATGTACTCGCCTTGGGTCCTTAGCTGGTAATGTCAATGTCCTGTTCCAGAGTATCGCCTGGATGAACCAACAGTCCTATAGACATATCATAAATGTAATATTGCATCAGATGCTACACTAACACAACACAAATACATAACTCAAGGGCTATGTCAGGTATGATACTGGTCAACTAGGGTATGATACTGGTCAACTAGGGTCATCTAGTAGATAGACATCTAAAACATATTATACCTATTTTTAACTAACATTAATACTTACAATATATATACATGCACTAATTTAAATACATATACAATATATTTATGTACCATTTAATTTCATGTATAATATATACATTAGTTGAAAAATATATATATACCATATATACCAATTTTAAAAATACACTAAGTGTATATACAAATACATATACACATATACCAATTAATAATTACATACATATACTAAATATATATACATATATACCAATTTTATATATTAAAAATATATTAAGTAGATACAAATTATATATATATATATATATATATATATATATATATATACTAATTAATATATATTATTAAAATACACTAATACTAATACAAATTGAGTTTAAACTATATCATGTATACATATACATACCAAATATTATACGTATACCAGGAAATATATATATATATATATATATATATATATATATATATATATATATATATATATCAAATAATACATATACCAATAATACATATACTAAAATACGTATTTTTATATATATACCAACCATATTAAATATATACATATACATCTATACCAGATTATATTAAATATATACATATACACTATTAAATACATACATATACATATACATATACATATTAAACATTACTTAAATACATAATATACATATACATATATTAGTATATACATATACGTATATACGTATGTATATATACATGTATATATAATGAAGAAGGAGGGAAGAGGGAAAGGAGAGATGCTCACAAGGAGGGTGGTGCACAGTCGCGTGGCCGGGGGAGGATGGCCGGACTGCGGGCTCGACGCCGGAGCAGGGAGTCGGCTGACCGGAGCCGAGGACAGCGTCGGGGGAATGCGGGTGTGCCGGAGTGCAGAGAAGGACTGTGCAGTGGTGGAGCGGAGCTGAAACCGGAGGGAGGAGGACCGTAGCAGCCGGGGGAGAATGGCCAGGGGCTCAGCCGGAGTACAGGCCGGAGAAGAGGGAGGGGATGTAACGGAGTCGTGGAGGAGATGGAGGAAGAGCGGGGAGTGAAGGGAGTCGGGAGGCTGGTAGTGATAGAGTAACGTGGACTCGGCAGGAGGAGCTTGGAGGACCGGGTGTCGGCTCGACGTAGAGAGGCTCGGGACTCGGCCGAGGAAGCAGTGGCCGGAACTGAAGTTGCTGCAGTTGCAGGGAGGAGCTCCGGGATGCAGCAGTCGGTGGAGACGTTCAGGTGGGGTGCTCGGTGACGTTCGGCCGGAGATGGGAACGAGGGGAGGAGCTCAGCTGAGGTGAAGCCGCGGGGCAGGAACGAGCCGGAGTTGCAGTGTCGAGGTCGGGGAAGCTCACAGTGGACGGGGGACTCGGCTGAGGTGAAGCCGCGGGGTAGGAACGAGCCGGAGTTACAGTGTCGAGGTCGGGAAAGCTCACGGTGGACGGGGGACTCGGCTGAGGTAAATCTGCGGGGCAGGGACGTCGTGTAGGGTGGTCGATGGAGAAGCAGCGTGGCAGTCGGCCGGACTTGGCTGGCCGGGGAGGTGAGCAGGGTGGTGGCGAGCTGTGGGCAGCGGGTCCGTGTGCAGCGAGGCCGCCAGGCCAGAGTCGAGGTGCAGGCTGGGGGTCAGGGTGACCTCCGGTGAACAGTGTATAAGTGTATTTTTCCCCCTTCTTTAAATTTAAAAAAAGAAAAGAAGGAGAAGAAGAAGAAAGGAAGAAGAAGAAGAATGGAAGAAGAAAGGAAAAAAATTTAGGATGAAGGAGGGGGCTACGGTTGGGGCTTATGAGGAGGTGGGGGCTTCCCTAGGTTTGGGGATTAGGGTTTTCTTGGGAAGGGTGCCTTGAGGGGACATTAAATAGGATAGGGGTGTGGGAATGAATGGTGGTGATGCATCCATTTAATGAATGGTCAAGATTTGACATGGAGGAATTTCTTCATATAGGGATGAGGGTTGTTGACTAGTCAAATATTAGGGCTCCTCCATTGATTTGAACCAATGGGGTGTTGACACCTAATGCAAATTTGCAAATTAGCCCCCTTAAATTTGGGTATTTATACAGACACATAAAATGATAAAAAATTGGTGGGCGATTTGGTGTTTAGTATTTTGTAGGGTGAGGGGGGTGTTGTATGTTTGGTATGGGCTTAATTAGTGGGGTACTGGAATTAAATCGGGATTTAAGAAATCATTCAAAATGGTATCCACAATTTAATTAGAAATAAATGCAAGCTGCGTTCTAAAATTAATTAGGAGTACATGGGGCCAAAATTAGGTCGGGTCACGAATATCAATAGTGAAGAAGACTCAGAACAGAATATTACTCTAATTTGGGTCGCATAAAAATGGGTCAAGATTGCCTCCAATTTCGATTGGAACGCACAACAATACAAAATTAGAGTTTATTTAGAATTTAAATAAACGTCCGCGACAAATATTGTGCGGCTAAAATGAAGCACAAGAGAACATAATTATGAGTTACAAAAATGGCAGAATGGAAGGCGGGCACGTCTAGGGCAAGGTTGTAAAATTTGTTGGAAGGCAAAAGCCAGGGTAGCGCTCCAAATATCGAAGCAACGATAAGGCACAATAATTAAATAAATTTAGGTAATTAATTACTACCTCCAACAATTAAATTCTAAAATAAAACAATTAAATACATAACCCCATAATTCGGTCAGGTGTTCGTCTAGTGGGCTTTTAGGTCAAGTCTACCAGTTCAATCATTAATAAACACTGTATATAATAATATATTTAATTATATATCTCACACAATTATTTAATTTAAATACATGTATCTAGAAATCATTTAATATAAATACCATAATATTAAATATATATAAAAAGTCGAAAATACCCCTATTTTGGAATGTGGTAGTGGAACTTATATATTTATGAACTATTTATATAGTGATCATGTATCTAGTGTAGTGGTATCACCCGTGTGACACTTTGCCGGGAGCTGCGATACGTCCCGTGTGTTTCCGTGTCCGAAGCTACGGTTTTATTTTAGAAAGCCCACGCGTCGAACATTGTCTTCAAATTGTATCACACTTGTTTGGTTATGATAGAGTACCCTGTTGTTGCACTTGTACTTCCTATTTACTTGGAATACTGTATTTTTGTACCTTGTTACGTCCCTCTGAGGACCTGGTTCCCTGCCAGTTTTGCAGCATAGATGATTACGGAGCATTTGGAGTTGCTGTTGGAGTTGCATGTCTTACGGGCATAGTACCAGGTACTCACTTCTTATCTACCAGCATTATGGTTATTTTACATTGATTATTCATCTGTTGTTGTAGCCTAGTTTTTATAGACTCATACTTCTTCTCGAGTCTATTCGAGTTAGTGTGTTATTAGGCGGCCGACTTTAGCACATATAGCTCTTTCTTGTATACTTCTGTACATTGTGGATTGAGACATAGAGGTTTACATTTATGGGATATCTAGATTGTGTCCTTTATATTACAGCTTGTACGTATTCGAGTCAGACCAGAGTCTAGTCGAATGCGTAGCTGGCGTGTCATGTATTCCTGGTCCTACGTATTTTGGGACTGGGGCGTGACATATTTTTGTGGTGGCCTATGCAGGTCCGATTTAAATCGTCTTGGTCGCCTGACTGTGCCAAGCGAGCCTGTAAATTAGGAATAGATATTAGAAATCTCATCTGCAAAGTTTAGAACCTTCACATGACACCTCTATCTCGATATCGTTTACTAATTTGTATCTTGATTATTTTTCTCAACGCTGATCGCAGTCATGACTTTTTTTTAGAGTTATGAATCTCCGCAGTGGATGCGTCGCGCAGCCTGGCAACGTTCCCCGAGACGTAGGATCATCCGGGGAACCTAAATTGGAGCAGGTCCTTCTGCTGACTCCAGCTCCCTTGGGGCAGTCATCAGGACAGCCCGAGGTGCCTTCAGGCGGGCATCAGACTCCACAACAGGCAGGACCTGAGGATCAGAGGATCCCGAGTCAGGAGGAGCAGCTGTTTCTACCACCTCCACCATTCCCGCCCCAGATGCCCTATATGCCATTCCCTGCAGGGCAACCGATGGATGGAAGACAGATGTTTCAGATGATGTATGCGATGATGCAGGCCCAGCAACAGGTCCAGCAGCAGGCTCAGCAGCAGGCCCAGCAACAGGTCCAGCAGCAGGCTCAGCAGCAGGCCCAGCAGCGCCAGGCTTAAACCCTGAGAGAGAGCATCGTGACGGCCTTGGGGCAGGCGTTACCACCAGCATACCAGCCGACGCGAGGGTCTATCATAGACTTCCGTCGTTTGATGCCGCAACCTTTTGCGGTCACAGAGGAGCCGACAGAGGTCCACGCTTGGCTCACCAACATTCAGCACCAGCTGGAGGCTACCGACCTCCCCCGACACCGATGGATGACGGCCGTCAGGATGCAGCTCACCGGCAACGCACATCACTGGTGGCTTTTCGAGGAGCAGCGTTTGGGACCAGATCGTGCCACATGGGAAGAGTTCTCTAGGCTCTTCCAGGAGATGTACATACCCTCTACTGCCCGAGCAGAGCTTCGGGACAGATTTCAGAACCTCAGGTAGGGGAGTATGACCGTAGAGGAATACAATGCAGAGTTCCTCCGCCTGAGCAGATTTGCACCATACCTGATCCCCACTGAGGAAGTGAAGGATGAGAAGTTTTATGAGGGACTGAGTTTCGAGACTCAGAGGCTTATCGGGTCCATAGCTCCTACCTCATACTCTGAGGTATTACTTGCAGCACGACGCCAGGACCGCATTAACAAGATGGAGGCCAGCCAGAAGCGCTCCTATGTGTCGTCATCAGCAGTTCGAGCCCCGCAGGAAGGACCTGTGAAGCATCCTCTAGTACATCAGCAGCAAAGGGCAGCACCACAGCAAGGAGCTATCATTCCCATATGCTATTTCTACGGCAAAAGGGGATATTTGATAAGGGACTGTCGACGGAGACTGGGCGTATGTTTGAGATGTGGATCGGGCCAGCATACCATCCGAGATTGTCCTGACCAGAGAGATCCAGTAGAGATGGTTCATCGGCCAGCCTTGCCAGCACCGAGACCTTATCAGCAGCCTCCTGGACCGAGGCCGTCTTATGTAGGAGCTGGAGCACAGCGACCCCCAGCACCAGGGGGAAATCAGAGGAGGCCACCCTTGGCCACACAGGAGGATCTCTTCCAGTAGGCTAGACAGCAGCAGCCGAGGGCACCTGTACCGAGATATGGCCAGGCCTATGCTATGACTATAGAGGAGGCAGAGACAGCCGGAGAAGTGATCGCAGGTGCTATCTTAGTATCTTGTAAAACCCCTCGACTAATCCTATGGATAGTCAGATTTGGATTTGGAAAATTTTTGGAATTTTCAGAAGATAATGAGGTTTAGAGTAGAGTTGAGTTTGCCTGTGATTTTATTTTATTTAATTAAAACCCTTGGCGCGCCCTATCATTGTTCAATTATTCGGAGCCCAATATCAGCCCATAAATTCCACCGTACTTTTGTACTTCTGACTTGACTCGCCAAATTAGGCACTGGACTTTTCGTCTCTCAAAAATCAAATCCTTTGTGCCCTAAATTAATTGCACAACTTCCCATATCCTAAAATCCATATTTAATTCCGTGTCGAACACCTGTGTCGTTACCCTCAGTTTTGAGATACCAACTTAACCCGTTGAGACGGACCAACTAAAGGGTCCAAGACCGACTCTAAGCCCCCACCATTTTTGGCCTTTGCGCCGTTTCCAGATTTTGACCCCGCGGGCCCAATTAAATTAAATTCGCGGGACGCGTTATCGTAAATTAAATCGGGATTTACCAACTCTGTAAATTCTATTTTAATATTAAATTTATCCCAATGCCCTTCAAGTTTGACCCGCGCCTGACGCGCAATGCCCCCTCACTATGACAATTTTTAAATATATTTTCTCCACAATTTTTACGTCATTTCATGTGTTCATGCAAATTCTCGAATTTACGGGGGCTAATTTGCAATTAACAAATTGTTGGCAACACCTCATTGGTCATGATTATTTGTTGGGTCCCAAAATGGAGTCCCAAACCCAATTCCCTCATGAAGAAATCCTACCCCTATTCATATTAAATCCTAACCATTCATTTTTCCTAGGGGAATCACCACCACACATTCAAACCCTCACATCTCCCTATAAAGCATCACCTCACCCCACCCTCACATTTCCCAACCGGCCCTAATCCCAACATTTGGGAAACCTCATCCCCACTCTCTCTCCTCCCTCCTCCATTTCATACGTAGCAATACTTTTCCTTCCCTTCTTCTTCTTCTCTTCCATTCTTCTTCTTCTTCTTCTTCTTCTTCTTCTTCTCCTTCCTTGGAGAACCCGAACTCCGGCGGCCAACGATACCAACTCCGGCCTGCTGCCGCTCGGCCGCTGCTGCCGCTCGGCTGCTGCTCCGCCGCTGCTGCTCCGCTGCTGCCGCTCGGCTGCTGCTCCGCCGCCGCTGCTCTGCTGCTGCCGCCCGATCGCTGCTGCTCCGCAGCTGCTGCTCCACCGGCTGCTGCTGCTCGGGCCGCCATCACCACCACTACCACCACCATCACCACCACTACTACCACCATCACCACCACTACAACTACTACCACCATCACCACCACTATCACCACCATCACCACCACTACTATCACCACCACTACCACCACCATCACCACCACTACTACCACCATCACCACCACTACTACCACCATCATCACCACTACTACCACCACCATCAACACCATCTCCATCCCCACCTTAGCTTCTTCACCACCACCTCCGGCCACCTTCGCCGGACGTACTTTGACTACTCCGTCAAGGTCGACCCTCTCCCCTCTATCGTCTTAAATTCCAGATTTATATATTGTTGAATGATGATGTTTATATACATATGGGTTTATATTGGCTAGGGTTTAAAATAGATGGTTATATAGTTGTAGTATAGCCATGTATCTTGCGGTTAATAATGCTAGTTAGGGTTAATTATGATGATTAAATGATAAGTGTAGTGTGGTAATTAAGATATATGAAAGAGGTATATATATATATATAGGCTGAGTTAATGATGGTTAAATGTGAATATTGATGAGGTGGTGTTTAATGAGGTTAATATGATTCTGGTGTTTACATATTGATGATATAAATGATAGTGTAGCAAAAATATTTAAACTAAAGGATTAAGTGAATGTGGATTATAATGACTTGAGATTAAGGTTAAATGGTGAGCTTGGGGTTTATTCGTCATCGGTATATTTAAAATGTAATTGAATAATAGACATTGAGATTTAGGGTTTAACATATTTACTTATGTGCATGGAAATCGGTATGGATGGGCAGTGATTGTGGGTGAAATGATATTGAGGGTTGAGGAAGACCTAATACTTAATAAGTAAATACTGTCAGGGATTGAACATTGATGAACACCGAGGAGCACGGGATTGATGAAGGATTTATGTGTAGTGTAAAAATGCTCGATATAAATGTATGATTAGTAAGGATAGTAGGTGAATGACTGATTGAGGACTAGGTGATCGATAATTAAGAAACTGGAAATTTAAGGTGATTGATTTAGAGAGGTATATGGTGATTGGTAACAACGATATTAAATGAGGAACTTAAAATCATAAACTGTGTTTTGAGGATGGTTTGATGATGTGGTACAAATGACTAGGTGATTTGACGTATCGTACCGATAGTCAACTGTGGTCAACCCCCTAGTGACTTGTCTCTGTGAGTCGTAGCTGAGACTGAGTTTAGTTGTAGATGTGTGTAGCACCCATGTCTGTCGTAGAATAGATTATTGATTCTGGTTTGTATCTCATCTCTAGGCACTGCGGGACTTGAGGGCTTGGACGCGGTACCGGGACCCCATCATCAGCAGCCTCACGCAGGCAAGTATACCTTGTCTTGTTGTACTATTTAAATTCAATTATTGTTGGTTACATATTTATTCATTATATAAATATGCGCGTCCGAGCAGACTCGGGTGCAGTCAACGAAGGCGTTGACGTTAGGAGTAGTATCTGACTTAGTGTCTAGTAGACCCACCTAAAGTTGTGAAGTTATTGATATAACTTCCCAGGCCTTGACACGTATCATTACACGTCACCGAGTGAGTTCATGTAGGGACGCGTGCCTCATGCGCGACTGGCCATCAGTATGAGCAACACGTGTAGCGGTATGTAGCTCAGTTGTTTATTTCATAGAGACTTGCATCATAATATGAGATGTCCACGTCGTTTTCATGATTTGTACATCTACATTGGGCGGGAAAGACATCTAGTAGGCGTATGGGACACACCCCCCTGATATATACTCGAGTTACCATGCTCTTCGGAGATGGGGATTACAGTATATATAGCGAGTTACCATGCTCTTCGGAGATGGGGATTATAGCGAGTTACCATGCTCTTCGGAGATGGGGATTATAGCGAGTTACCATGCTCTTCGGATATGGGGATAGCATCAATGCCCTTAAACGGGGGCATATGTGGCATATACTAGCCAGTCCCGACGATTGGTGAATTACGTCAGCATATGTCTGAGCCTACACATTCCCATGCGTACTACCAGGTCTTTAAATTGCATTCACTTAGATGGTTAGCACACCCCCCTTTATTTACTCAGTACTTCCTTATGGCATGTATTTTTTGTATCTTGTTACGTCCCTCTGAGGACCTGGTTCCCTTCCAGGTTGTTTGTGCAGTTGCAGGATACTTGATCTGGTAGGGTGTGGACATCATTGCAGGTATATTTACATTTCCAGCTATTTCAGTCTTGTATTACTTCCATTTTATTCTGCTTATATAGCCTAGTGTTTATAGACCTATATTGTTCTTCTGGTCTATTCGAACGGATGTGTTATTGGGCTGCAGACTGATGATGCGTATCGTTCTTCTTGAGACTACTTACCCCGGGATTGAGATTTAGATTCAGTTGTTGTATGTTAGAAATAGATTATTACTTGGATCACTTGACCATGGACAGCGTAAGTGCATTTCGTCGGGTCCATTAAATTGGAAAGCCCTACGGAGTCGTACCAGCTGGCCATTGCCACGTGTCTGGTCCCATAGATTTTGGGACTGGGGCGTGACATGGTTTTAGTGGTGGCCCATGCAGGTCCTCTGAGCAAATCGTTTCGGTTACGTTACTGTACCGAACGAGCCTGCAACTTAGGATTAATGTGAATAAGATCTCAATCCATAACCGATTTTTAAAAAAACTCCTCTTGTATGTGATTATCGCCCTTGGACTTCCAAATTGCATTCGTTCAATCTTCGTCAATATCGCTATCCTTGTTTCTCGTCCCCTAATGTTCAGGGAGACAAATGCTGGTGACTGATGACTTCCCTCCAGAAGAAGATCGAAGACCAGACGATAGGAGATAGAATTCGTATACCTTTCTCGGAGAAGATTGTTACCTTATCAAGATAGATTGAAGGGTTCTTTGGATTCTAGAACTAGAGTGGAAGGTTGGCAAGAGAGTTGGACCCAGTAGTACCCTATTCGTACTCGAGATAGCAGTGATCTCGGAAGTACAAGGAGCCGGAAGGATTATTGATCATGGCCTAGAATAGTCTAAGAAAATGCATAGCCCGATGCTGGAAACTAGTGGTTGCATATTATAGCAATATCAGGAATGATATTATGGACTAGAGAAGATAAAATTTCAGGCTCTCAATTGGAAGATAATGATCTGATTTCAAGAAATGTGCTTGAGTGATACCATTATTGCACTTTGTGACTTGGAGAGATGAATAACGAAAAGAAGAAATTCGAGGAATAGAATTTTAGAAAAAACTTTGAGGAGAAGATAATTATACATTAGGCACGAAAATTGTTCTTTTGAGGATTGATGTTGGAAACAGAACGGGAGAAATTATTTTGAGGTTTAAGACTAGACTATAACATTATCCTAGACAAGGATTGGTTGAACCAATACCACGCAATGCTTGATTGCCGTCGTGGTTGTGTCATCCTTAGACCACCGGATTATCCTGAGTTTGAGTTTCTTCATAGAGCCTGGGAGTATGGTGCCCCTCTACCTTAGGGGTATACAACGAAGGAGGTGAACCGGTATACCACCATATTATATCAGAGTTGAGGATGTTTTTTCGGAGGATCTCCCAGGACTGCCACCTGACAGAGAGATTGAGTTCACTATAGAGTTGACTCCAGGAGCCGAGCCAGTTACTTCCCCCATTTACAGACTAGCACCGAAGGAGTTGGTTGAGCTGAAGGTTCAAGTAGATGATCTCTTAGAAAAGGGTTTCATACGGGCTAGTGTATCTCCATGGGGAGCACCCATTCGGTTCGTACCGAAGAAGGACGGGACGGTACGCTTGTGAATCGATTACAGGGCGCTAAATGCTGTAACGATAAAGAACAAGTATCCACTGTCGCGCATCGATGATTTGTTTGATCAACTTAGCGGTGCATGTGTATTCTCGAAGATCGACCTTAGATCCGTCATCAGATCAAGGTACAGAAAGAGAACATCCAGAAGGCGGCCTTTCGGACAAAGTATGGCCACTATGAGTTTTTAGTCATGCCGTTTGGTTTAACCAAGCGCCAGCAGTATTTGTGAGCCAAATGAACAATGTCTTCCACCAGTACTTGGATAAGTTCATGGTGGTATTTATAGACTACATCTTGATATATTCCAAGAGCCAGGAGGAGCCTGAGAGGCATCTCAGAATCGTGTTGGAGACTCTGAGACATGAGAGGCTGTACGCCAAACTCAGCAAATGTGAGTTCTGTTTGGATAGAGTACCGTTTCTGGGACACATAATCACCGGAAATGGACTATCAGTGACCCGGAGAAGATAGCTGCATTTGTGACATGGCCTACCCCTACCACAGTTACAGAGACTAGGAGCTTCCTCGGACTTGCCGGATATTATCGGAGGTTCGTAGAAAAATTTTCGAGGATTGTTGCGCCTATGACGCGACTGACGCATAAGGGCGAGGAGTTTATCTGGACCGACGAGTGTCAGGCGGCTTTCGATAAGCTGAAGAAGCGTCTGATATCAACACCAATTTTGATACTACCTTCAGGATCAAGAGGATTTGTAGTGTATGGTGATGCATCAGGGAGCGGATTAGGATGTGTACTGATGCAAAATGGCAAGGGGATAGCCTATGCGTCGAAACAGCTGAGAGTTCATGAGAAGAACTATCCGACGCACGACTTGGAGCTAGCTGCAGTGATATTTGCACTAAAGCTATGGAGATACTACCTTTATGAAGAGCATGTTGAGATTTATAAGGAGCTCAACATGGGACAGAGGTACTGGCTGGAATTGATGACAGATTATGATATCGAGTTGCAGTACCACCCTGGCAAGGCGAACGAAGTAGTAGATGCCTTGAGCAGGAAGCCTATGGCATATTTTTACGACTACATGGAGTGCCTGTCAGCATCGTATCAGATCGTGATTACAGATTCATGTCGCAGTTTTGTGGAGTATGTAGGAGAGCCTAGGAACTCGTCTTAAAGTTCAGCACTGCATATCATCCACAGACTGATGGCCAGTCAGAGCGCACGATACAGATATTAGAGGATATGCATGATTGATTTGGAGGATCTTGAGAGGACTACCTACACTTGGTAAAATTCTCCTACAATAACAGCTACCAGGCTAGCATACAGATGGCACCTTACGAGGCACTGTACGACAGGAAATACAGGTCGCCAGTTTGTTGGAGTGACGTGGGAGAGCATCAGATGCTTGGTCCTGAGTTAGTGACACAGACAGTGGAGAAGGACAAGCAGATTCCGAGCCACCTGCGTGCAACACAGGACAGACAGAACATTGGGCAGATGCATACCGCAGGCCATTGGAGTTCAAGGAAGATAACCATGTATTTTTGAGGATATCGCCTACTCGTGGTACCATCAGCTTCGGAGGAAGAGGCAAGCTGAGTCCGAGGTACATCGGGCTTTTTGACATCTTGGAACAAGTTGGCGAAGTAGCATACCGTCTTGCATTGCCCCCAAAGGAGTGCATGACGTGTTTCACGTATCGCAGCTGAGGAGATATGTCGCAGACCCTAGCTACATGCTTGATCATTCGGAGATTACAGTCGGGCCCAGTCTGTCTTACGTAGAGCAACCAGTTGAGATTCTCGATCACAGCGAGAAGACTTTGAGAGGGCAGACTATTCGACTGGTCAGGGTTGCCTGGAAACACCATTCACCAGACGAGTCTACATGAGAGCACGAGGATTTTATCCGACAGCGGTTCCCGTACTTATTGGAGGAGCAAGTACGAATTTACGTACGGCATTTGAGTACTAGTTGTTTCGAAATTTCGCTTAACTAGTATCGTGCCTTACTTTTAATTTCGAAGACGAAATTTTTCTAAGTTGTGAAGAATGTAAAACCCCTCGACTAATCCTATGGATAGTCAGATTTGGATTTGGAAAATTTTTGAAATTTTCAGAAGATAATGAGGTTTAGAGTAGAGTTGAGTTTGCCTGTGATTTTATTTTATTTAATTAAAACCCTTGGCGCGCCCTATCATTGTTCAATTATTCGGAGCCCAATATCAGCCCATAAATTCCACCGTACTTTTGTACTTCTGACTTGACTCGCCAAATTAGGCACTGGACTTTTCGTCTCTCAAAAATCAAATCCTTTGTGCCCTAAATTAATTGCACAACTTCCCATATCCTAAAATCCATATTTAATTCCGTGTCGAACACCTGTGTCGTTACCCTCAGTTTTGAGATACCAACTTAACCCGTTGAGACGGACCAACTAAAGGGTCCAAGACCGACTCTAAGCCCCCACCATTTTTGGCCTTTGCGCCGTTTCCAGATTTTGACCCCGCGGGCCCAATTAAATTAAATTCGCGGGACGCGTTATCGTAAATTAAATCGGGATTTACCAACTCTGTAAATTCTATTTTAATATTAAATTTATCCCAATGCCCTTCAAGTTTGACCCGCGCCTGACGCGCAACGCCCCCTCACTATGACAATTTTTAAATATATTTTCTCCATAATTTTTACGTCATTTCATGTGTTCATGCAAATTCTCGAATTTACGGGGGCTAATTTGCAATTAACAAATTGTTGGCAACACCTCATTGGTCATGATTATTTGTTGGGTCCCAAAATGGAGTCCCAAACCCAATTCCCTCATGAAGAAATCCCACCCCTATTCATATTAAATCCTAACCATTCATTTTTCCTAGGGGAATCACCACCACACATTCAAACCCTCACATCTCCCTATAAAGCATCACCTCACCCCACCCTCACACTTCCCAACCGGCCCTAATCCCAACATTTGGGAAACCTCATCCCCACTCTCTCTCCTTCCTCCTCCATTTCATACGTAGCAATACTTTTCCTTCCCTTCTTCTTCTTCTCTTCCATTCTTCTTCTTCTTCTTCTTCTCCTTCCTTGGAGAACCCGAACTCCGGCGGCCAACGATACCAACTCCGGCCTGCTGCCGCTCGGCCGCTGCTGCCGCTCGGCTGCTGCTCCGCCGCCGCTGCTCCGCTGCTGCCGCTCGGCTGCTGCTCCGCCGCCGCTGCTCTGCTGCTGCCGCCCGATAGCTGCTGCTTCGCCGCTGCTGCTCCGCCGGCTGCTGCTGCTCGGGCCGCCATCACCACCACTACCACCACCATCACCACCACTACTACCACCATCACCACCACTACTACTACTACCACCATCACCACCACTACCACCACCATCACCACCACTACTATCACCACCACTACCACCACCATCACCACCACTACTACCACCATCACCACCACTACTACCACCACCATCAACACCATCTCCATCCCCACCTTAGCTTCTTCACCACCACCTCCGGCCACCTTCGTCGGACGTACTCCGACTACTCCGTCAAGGTCGACCCTCTCCCCTCTATCGTCTTAAATTCCAGATTTATATATTGTTGAATGATGATGTTTATATACATATGGGTTTATATTGGCTAGGGTTTAAAATAGATGGTTATATAGTTGTAGTATAGCCATGTACTAGTTAGGGTTAATTATGATGATTAAATGATAAGTGTAGTGTGGTAATTAAGATATATGAAAGAGGTATATATATATATATATATATATATATATAGGCTGAGTTAATGATGGTTAAATGTGAATATTGATGAGGTGGTATTTAATGAGGTTAATATGATTCTGGTGTTTACATATTGATGATATAAATGATAGTGTAGCAAAAATATTTAAACTAAAGGATTAAGTGAATGTGGATTATAATGACTTGAGATTAAGGTTAAATGGTGAGCTTGGGGTTTATTCGTCATCGGTATATTTAAAATGTAATTGAATGATAGACATTGAGATTTAGGGTTTAACATATTTACTTATGTGCATGGAAATCGGTATGGATGGGCAGTGATTGTGGGTGAAATGATACTGAGGGTTGAGGAAGACCTAATACTTAATAAGTAAATACTGTCAGGGATTGAACATTGATGAACACCGAGGAGCACGGGATTGATGAAGGATTTATGTGTAGTGTAAAAATGCTCGATATAAATGTATGATTAGTAAGGATAGTAGGTGAATGACTGATTGAGGACTAGGTGATCGATAATTAAGAAACTGGAAATTTAAGGTGATTGATTTAGAGAGGTATATGGTGATTGGTAACAACGATATTAAATGAGGAACTTAAAATCATAAACTGTGTTTTGAGGATGGTTTGATGATGTGGTACAAATGACTAGGTGATTTGACGTATCGTACCGATAGTCAACTGTGGTCAACCCCCTAGTGACTTGTCTCTGTGAGTCGTAGCTGAGACTGAGTTTAGTTGTAGATGTGTGTAGCACCCATGTCTGTCGTAGAATAGATTATTGATTCTGGTTTGTATCTCATCTCTAGGCACTGCGGGACTTGAGGGCTTGGACGCGGTACCGGGACCCCATCATCAGCAGCCTCACGCAGGCAAGTATACCTTGCCTTGTTGTACTATTTAAATTCAATTATTGTTGGTTACATATTTATTCATTATATAAATGTGCGCGTCCGAGCAGACTCGGGTGCAGTCAACGAAGGCGTTGACGTTAGGAGTAGTATCTGACTTAGTGTCTAGTAGACCCACCTAAAGTTGTGAAGTTATTGATATAACTTCCCAGGCCTTGACACGTATCATTACACGTCACCGAGTGAGTTTATGTAGGGACGCGTGCCTCATGCGCGACTGGCCATCAGTATGAGCAACACGTGTAGCGGTATGTAGCTCAGTTATTTATTTCATAGAGACTTGCATCATAGTATGAGATGTCCACGTCGTTTTCACGATTTATACATCTACATTGGGCGGGAAAGACATCTAGTAGGCGTATGGGACACACCCCCCTGATATATACTCGAGTTACCATGCTCTTCGGAGATGGGGATTACAGTATATATAGCGAGTTACCATGCTCTTCAGAGATGGGGATTATAGCGAGTTACCATGCTCTTCGGAGATGGGGATTATAGCGAGTTACCATGCTCTTCGGAGATGGGGATAGCATCAATGCCCTTAAACGGGGGCATATGTGGCATATACTAGCCAGTCCCGACGATTGGTGAATTACGTCAGCATATGTCTGAGCCTACACATTCCCATGCGTACTACCAGGTCTTTAAATTGGATTCACTTAGATGGTTAGCACACCCCCCTTTATTTACTCCGTACTTCCTTATGGCATGTATTTTTTGTATCTTGTTACGTCCCTCTGAGGACCTGGTTCCCTTCCAGGTTGTCTGTGCAGTTGCAGGATACTTGATCTGGTAGGGTGTGGATATCATTGCAGGTATATTTATATTTCCAGCTATTTCAGTCTTGTATTACTTCCATTTTATTCTGCTTATATAGCCTAGTGTTTATAGACCTATATTGTTCTTCTGGTCTATTCGAACGGATGTGTTATTGGGCTGCAGACTGATGATGCGTATCGTTCTTCTTGAGACTACTTACCCCGGGATTGAGATTTAGATTCAGTTGTTGTATGTTAGAAATAGATTATTACTTGGATCACTTGACCATGGACAGCGTAAGTGTGTTTCGTCGGGTCCATTAAATTGGAAAGCCCTACGAAGTCGTACCAGCTGGCCATTGCCACGTGTCTGGTCCCATAGATTTTGGGACTGGGGCGTGACATATCTTCATTACCAGCATTAGTCCTATTTGATTCTGGTGCCATACACTCTTTTATAGCTGTTAGTTTTGTGGCTACCCATAGAATAGCTACCGAACCCCTTCCGAAGATCAAGAGGATTCTTACGGAAGGTGGAATAGTACCTGTTAGCGACACTTGTAGATCATGTTCAGTAATTGTCTGAGGGCGAGAGATGCATGCCCGATTTTTGGTCTTCTCCATACCGGACTATGATATTGTCCTAGGCATGGATTGGTTGAGCCAATACCACGCTACGCTAGATTGCCATCGTGGTTGTGTCATCTTTAGACCCCCAGATCACCCAGAGTTTGAGTTTCTTCGGGGAGCCGGAGAGCATGGTGTCCAACCTACCCTAGCGACACACATTGCAGAAGGTGAACCGATGTACCCTCACCTTATAGCAGAGTTTGAGGATAAGTTTCCAGAGGATCTCCCAGGACTGCCACCTGACAGAGAGATTGAGTTCACTATAGAGTTGACTCCAGGAGCCGAGCCAGTGACTTTCCCCGTTTACAGACTAGCACCGAAGGAGTTGGTTGAGCTGAAAGTCCAAGTAGATGATCTCTTAGATAAGGGTTTCATACGGGCTAGTGTATCTCCATGGGGAGCACCCATTCTATTTGTACCGAAGAAGGACGGGACGGTACGCTTGTGTATCGATTACAGGGCGCTAAATGTTGTAACAATAAAGAACAAGTATCCACTGCCGCGCATCGATGATTTGTTTGATCAACTTAGCGGTGCATGTGTATTCTCAAAGATCGATCTCAGATCCGGTTATCATCAGATCAAGGTACGAAGAGAGGACATCTCGAAGACGGTCTTTCGGACGAAGTATGGCCACTATAAGTTTTTAGTCATGTCGTTTGGTTTAACCAACGCGCCAACAGTATTTATGTGTTTGATGAACAATGTCTTCCACCAGTACTTGGATAAGTACGTGGTGGTATTTATAGACGACATCTTGATATATTCCAGGAGCCAGGAGGAGCATGAGAGGCATCTCAGGATCGTGTTGGAGACGCTGAGGAATGAGAGGTTGTACGCCAAACTCAGCAAATATGAGTTCTGCTTGGATAGATTACCGTTTCTGGGGCACATAATCACCTGAGATGGACTATCAGTTGACCCGGAGAAGATAGCTGCAGTTGAGACATGGCCTACCCCTACATCAGTTACAGAGGTTAGGAGTTTCCTCGGACTTATCGGATATTATCGGAGGTTCGTGGAAAACTTCTCGAGGATAGCTGCGCCTATGGCGCGACTGACGCATAAAGGCGAGGAGTTTATCTGGACCGACGAATGTCAGGCGGCTTTCGATGAGCTGAAGAAGCGTCTGACATCAGCACCAATTTTGACACTACCTTCAGGATCAGGAGGATTTATAGTGTACAGTGATGCGTCTGGGAGCAGACTAGGATGTGTGCTGATGCAACACGGCAAGGTGATAGCCTACGTATCGAGACAGCTGAGAGTTCATGAGAAAAACTATCCGATGCATGACTTGGAGCTAGCTGCAGTGATATTTGCACTAAAGCTATAGAGACATTACCTTTATGGTGAGAGTGTTGAGATTTACACAGATCATAAAAGCCTGAAGTACGTCTACACGTAGAAGGAGCTCAACATGAGGCAGAGACGCTGGCTAGAGTTGATGACAGATTATGATATTGAGTTGCAGTACCACCCTGGCAAGGCGAATGTCGTAGCAGATGCCTTAAGCAGGAAGCCCATGGCATACTTTTTGACGACTCAGCGGCAATTGTTAGAGGATCTTCAGGAGCTTGGGATTGAGATCATATTGCCAGGCATAGATGGACAGATGGACAGATGGCCAGTCTCGAGGTTCAGTCCGCATTTATTTAGAGGATCAAGGCAGCCTTGCCTATAGATACGAGATTTAGATGATTGCGACAAAGGACAGAGGCCGACATGCAAACAGGACTCAGGATTCATGAATACTAAACATTGAGGTATGGAGATCGCATATACGTTCCGAGTGGCGAGCTACGCCAAGAGTTGAGGACCGAGGCTCATAGCTCGATTATTCTATTCATCCCGGGGGTACGAAGATGTATCGAGATTTGGGCCAACATTACTAGTAACATCGATGAAGAGAGAGATTACAAGATTCGTGGCAAAATGTTTGTTTGTCAGCAAGTTAAGGCTGAACATCAGAGGACTGCAGGATTATTGCAGTCGCTTCCCATTCCCGAGTGGAAGTGGGAACACATTACCATGGACTTCGTCATAGGATTCCCGCGGAGCCCTAGCAGGAAGGATGCAGTTTGGGTTGTCATAGACAGACTCACTAAGTCTGCACATTTCTTGCCCTTCAGAGTTGGGCAGTCTACAGAGATTTTAGCTGACATGTATATGAGGCAGATAGTACAATTACATGGAGTGCCTGTCAGCATCGTATCGGATCGTGATTCCAGATTCACGTCGCATTTTTGGCGGAGTATGCAGGAGAGCCTAGGAACTCGTCTCAAGTCCAGTACTGCATATCATCCACAGACTGATAGTCAGTCAGAGTGTACGATACAGATATTAGAGGATATGTTGAGAGCGTGCATGATTGATTTTGGAGGATCTTGGGAGGACCACCTATACTTGGTGGAATTCTCCTACAATAACAGTTACCAGGCTAGCATACAGATGGCACCTTATGAGGCACTGTACGGCAGAAAATATAGGTTGCCAGTTTATTGGAGTGACGTGGGAGAGCATCAGATACTTGGTCCAGAGTTGGTGACACAGACAGTGGAGAAGGTCAAGCAGATTCAGAGCCACCTGCGTGTAGCGCAGGACAGACAAAAACATTAGGCAGATGCGCACCGCAGACCATTGGAGTTCAAGGAGGGTGACCATATATTTTTTAGGATATCGCCCACTCTTGGTACCATCAGATTCGGAGGCAAAGGTAAGCTGAGTCCAAGGTACATCGGGCCTTTTGACATCTTCGAACGAGTTGGCAAAGTGGCTTACCGTCTTGCATTACCTCCATCATTAGAGGGAGTACATGACGTATTTCACGTATCACAGCTGAGGAGATATGTCGCAAACCCTAGCCACGTGCTTGATCATTCGGAGATTACAGTCGGGCCCAGCCTATCTTATGTTGAGCAACCAGTTGAGATCCCCGATCGCAGCGAGAAGACTTTGAGAAGGTAGACTATTCGACTGGTCAGAGTTGCATGGAAGCACCATTCACCCGGCGAATCTACTTGGGAACGAGAGGATTCTATTCTGCAGCATTTTCTGTACTTATTTGAGGAGCAAGGTATGAATTTACGTACGACAATTGATTACTAGTTATTTTAAAAACTCTTTTAGCTATTATCGTGCTTTACTTTTAATATCGGGGACAAAAATTTTCTAAATTGGGAAGAATGTAAACCCCCTCGATAAATTCTATAGATAGTTAGGTTTAGATTTGGGAAATTTAGGATTTTTCAGAAGATGATGAGGTTTAGGGTGGAGTCGTCTATTATTTTATTTAAATTAAACCTTTGGCGCACCCTACCGTTGCTATTTTATTCGGAGCCCAATATCAGCCCATAAATTCCATCGGACTATTATACTTCTGACTTGACTCGCCAATTTAGGCACTGGACTTTTCCGTCACTCAAAATCAAATTCGTTGTGCCCTAAATTAATTGCACAACTTCCAGTATCCTAAAATCCTTATTTAATTCCGTGTCGGACACCAGTGTCGTTACCCTCAATTTTGAGATACCAACTTAACCCGTTGAGCCGGACCAACTAAAGGGTCCAAGACTGACTCCAAGCCCCCACCATTTTTGACCTTTTTGTCATTTCCGAATTTTGACCCCAAGTGCCCCCATTTAATTTAAAAGCGCGGGACACTTAAAATCCTATTTAAATCGAAGATACCAATTTTGCCTAATCCTATTTTAATCCCCAATTAATTCCGATGGCCATTAAATTAAACCTGTGCCAAACACCCAACACCCCCTCACCTTGCAAATCACCAAAAATAATTTTTTCTACAATTTTTGCATCATTTTATGTGTTCGTGCAATTTCCCAAATTTAAGGGGCTAAATTATAATTTATTAATATAGGTGTCCTAACCCTATTGGCCATGACCAAATGGAGAGCTTACCATATGTTGACCGTAGTAAATATTTCCCTCTCCCTTCCTTTGCATGAAGAAACCAAGTCTTTATATGGAATCTTAGCCCTCCATTTTAAATGGGCTAATCTACACCCTTCACCAACACACCCCTCCCTATAAAACCATCACATCACCCTCACAACAAACCAAGCAGGCCCTAATCCCAAGGAGCCTAGAAAACCCCCCTCCCTCTCTCTCTCTCTCTATCTCCTCCCTCCTCCATTTTATTCTCCATATATTTTCTTCTTCTTTCATTCTTCTTCTTCATCCTTTCTCTCCCTGGGAGCTTACCCCGGCCGGTCGACCGTTGTAGCCCGACTCCGGTGGCTGACCGTTGCCGCCCGACTCCGACATTGCCCACCCAGCAGTTCCCCTCTGGCCCGCCGCGCAGCTCCGACGGTGCAGCCATTCCCCCCCGGCCAGTTCATCACAGCCACTCCGGCTCAACACTTCTTCCCCGCCTACTGCCGACTGGCCGCCTCGACTCCGGCCGGTGCAGTGCTTCCCCGACTCCGGCAGTGCACCCCCGCGCAGCTCCGGCTGTGCAGCCTGACCCGATCTCCTGTGCGGTTCTTTCCCCCGACTTCTGCAGTACGACTCCCCCGTCCGGCCTCCTCCCTGTCCAGATCCTATTACCACCAGCACAAGCTCCCTCATCCGACCCACTGTGCAGCTCCCTGTCCAGTCCAGCCCCGACTCTGGCCTGACAATACCCCGCGGCCACCCTCCACCGGCCGTGCTCCGTCATCAACAACCTTGTCGAGGTCGACTCACCCCCTCTCTTGAATTAAATTCCAGATTTTAATATTGATTTAAATAGGATGTTATTTATATATATATATATATGGATGTGTGGATTTAGCTAGGGTTGTGTTTATATAATGTTGGTATATATGGAGTTGTAGTTTAGTTCATGTATCTTGTGTTTAATGAGGTTGGATTTGGGTGATGTACTTAGTTGGAGTTAGGGTAAATGCAACTTATGAGAATATTATTACGATATTGTTCTTAGAGCATGTGACGATGATTGTAGAGTATGATCAAGGACATGGAAATTTGACTTATGGTACGTCGAAGAGGTATTGGTGATAGGTCGATTGTAGATTAGGGTTGTCTTCTACATGAATTATAACAATTTAATCAAGATATGTGTTCGAGGAGAATTAGGTTTTTGACCTTTAAATAAATAATCGGGATATATAACACATGGTGGGAAAATGTTAATTTAATTATGGAGAATTAAATCGAGAAGAGTGTATAGATGACTAGTTGATTGTTGTATCGTACCGATAGTCAACCGTGGTCAACACCCTAGCGACTTGTCCCTGTGAGTCGTAGCTGAGACTGAGTTTAGGTGTAGATGTGTGTTGCATCCCTGTCTGTCGCGGAATATATTATTGATTACTGGTTTATATCTCATCTCTAGGTACTGCGAGACCTGAGGACTTAGACGTGGTACCGGATCCCATCATCAGCAGCCGCACGCAGGCAAGTGTACCTTGCCACCCTGTATTTCAGATTACAGATACTTGTTATTCTTTATGTACATTGTGCACGTATTTATGTTGACGTTCGATACTTCGCGTCCGGATCACAACTGGGTGCTGACGTTCATCGTAATATCTTAGAATAATTGTTAGATGCTTGGTAGTACCTCGATGCACGTACCTGAGTACATCGATACCCCAGGACACCCTCATATACGGTGATCATGCCAGATTCCAGTATCCTGATACTGACATCATTACCAGAGACTGGGACGACCTTAGGGTCGCGTCTGTTGAGTTAATTCTGTGTGTCGAGACTGTAGTTAGAGGTTCAGGTTCAGCGCACAATCGTTGACCGCTTTGGAAGGGGAAGACAGTTACTAGACGTTTGGGCTCCTCTGCACGCGCTTATATATTTATGTAGTATTTATATAGTGATCCTGTATCTAGTGTAGTGGTATCACCCGTGTGACTCTTTGCCCGGAGCTGCGGTATGTCCCGTGTGTTTCCGTGTCCAGAGCTACGATTTTATTTTAGAAAGCCCACGCATCGAACATTGTCTTCAAACTGTGTCACACTTGTTTGGTTATGATAGAGTACCCTGTTGTTGCACTTGTACTTCCTGTTTACTTGGCATACTATATTTTTGTACCTTGTTACGTCCCTCTGAGGACCTGGTTTCCTGCCAGTTTTGCAGCATAGATAATTACGGAGCATTTGGAGTTGCTGTTGGAGTTGCATGTCTTGCGGGCATAGTACCAGGTACTCACATCTTATCTATCAGCATTATGGTTATTTTACATTGATTATTCATCTGTTGTTGTAGCCTAGTTTTTATAGACTCATACTTCTTCTCAAGTCTATTCAAGTTAGTATGTTATTGGGCGGTCGACTTTAGCACATATAGCTCTTTCTTGTATACTTCTGTACATTATGGATTGAGACATAGAGGTTTACATTTATGGGATATCTAGATTGTGCCCTTTATATTACAGCTTATACGTATTCGAGTCAGACCAGAGTCTGGTCGAATATGTAGCTGTCGTGTCACGTATTCCTGGTCCTACGTATTTTGGGACTGGAGCGTGACAAGAGGAGAAATTGTATTTTGGGTTCAGCTTTTATACTTAGGGTTTTGGCTAATTTCTACTAGGATTTGTACACGGTTTTAGTTTAGGATTAGGGCTGGGTTAGGTTTTATTTGGAAAAGGGTATGACCAGGTTTCCAAAAAAATTGTTTGGTCCAATTTGGTCGAGGTTTGACTGAGTTTTGAGGGACCCAACTGGGGGTTTTCCTCCTACGTTTTTTTGGGTTCAGCCAATAAGGGGGACGCGGGTCTATTAGGAGCTGTACAATATTGAATATCTCGCGAGATATTCCTATATATATATATATATATATATATATATATATATATGTGTGTGTGTGTGTGTGTGTGTGTGTGTGTGTGTGTGTGTGTGTGTGTGTGTGTGTGTGTGTTTATATAGAAAAGACTTAATTTATTAATTTATTTCCAAGAGAGGGGTACATATATATAGGAGGAGGCTAGCCGCCTCCTTATTTTCTATCCAATGTGGGACTAAAAAAGTCCCCATAACTTATCACTCCCCCTTAAGATGGGCGATAGATATCATTCATCCCCATCTTGTTATAAAAGATATCAAATCTCTAGGACCTAAACATTCAGTTAAACAATCAGCTAACTGTTCCGCTAATTTTACATAGCTCAAAGTTAATATTTCTCTATTCATCTTCTCATTGATAGAGAACCAATCAATCTCCACATGTTTGGTGCTATCATGCTGAACTGGATTGTTTTCAATATCAATTATTGATTTGTTATTACACCAAAGTTGTAGGGAGTCTCCTCTATCTCAGACAACAAGTTCTTGACCCACATCATCTCGCATAGGCTAACTTCCATAGCCTTGTACTCAGCCTCAGTTGTAGACCTAGCCACTACATCTTGTTTCTTGCTGCACCAAGTTACAAGATTGCCTCCAACAAAAAAAATAACATATAGTGGACCTGTGATCTTCCATACAACTCGTCCAATCGGTATTATAGTAGCCTTCAACTCTCAGATGTCCAAAACTTCTGAACCATAACCCCTTTCCTGGGCTTTCTTTAATATACCTGAGAATTCTGCGAACTGCCTTCATATGCTGATCTATAGGATCATGCATATACCTACTCATCATACTCACAGTCTGAGTAGTATCAGGTCTCGTATGGCATAGATATAAGTCAACCAACTAATCTTTGATATTACTCCTTACTTACCGGATCATCACCCTCGGCACATAACTTGTGATTCTGCTCGATAGGAGTAGAGGCAACTTTGCAATCCAGTATCTCTGTCTCTGAAAGAAGGTCCAGAACATACTTTCGCTGAGAAAGCACTATACCCTTTCATGACCTTGCAGTTTTAATTCTGAGAAAGTACTTCAACTATCCCAGATCCTTAACCTTAAATTCCTCTCCAAGTTTTTTCTTCAACCAAAGGATCTTCTCAGTATCATCTCCAGTAATAACAATATTATCAACATAGACTACAAGGATAGTGATACGAGTCTTGGAGTGTCTGTAAAATACAGATTGATCACCACTGCTCTTCCTATACCCCATACCACATATTGCAAGCCTGAATCTATCAAACTACGCTCTCAGAGACTACTTTAGCCCACACAAAGACTTCTTCAATTTGTATACCTTTTCAGTTGTTTGTGAAGTAGCAAAGCCTGGTAGAATCTCCATATACACCTCCTCCTAGAGATCCCTTTGCAAAAAGCGTTCTTGACATCTAGATGATGTTGTTGACAATTGAAGTTAGCAGCATAAAACACCAACAATTGCTTAGTGCCCATCTTTGCTACTATAGAAAAGGTCTCGTCATAGTAGATACTATAAGTTTGGTTGTAGCATTTAGCAATCAATCTGGCATTGAACCTGTCAATCTTTCCCTTTGAAATATTCTTAACAGTATAAACCTATTTACATCCAACATCACGCTTTCTAGTTGACAGTGGAACTAGCTCCCATGTGTCATTCTTCTTTAAGGCCTGAAGTTCCCCCTACATGGCACTCAACCACCTAGGATCTTGCTTAGTTACCTTCCAGTTATTAGGTACAAGCACTGAATACAATGATGCAAGAAAGGACTTAAATACAAGTGGAATGGATGCATATGAAATGTAATATGCAATGCCAGTATCCCAACTGCCAAACTTAGCTGGAGGTTTTCTAGCATTGACTCTAGAAGTTCTACGAAGCAAAACAGGAGTATTAAAAGTATCAGGGGAGAATTGTTACCAGGTGACTCAGGTGAAAGGGCCAAAGAAGGTCCTGGAGAAGAAGAACTTGGGACATCAGTATTTGTGGGTACAGACATAGGCACAGAAGGAGAAAGCTCATATTGTTGCTCATGCTGCTCCTCATGCTCATGCTCCCTATATACTCTCAGCTCTCCCTGACTGTCGGTCCCCCTGAGACACCATCACTCCTCGGTGACTCAAAAGGACATGGAATCATACCAACCATGATGTCACTCTCATTCTCCCCCTCTTTACTAGCATTAGTAGAGCCATCCTCTAACAAGGAACTTAACTCCGTCTTCTCCCCATAAAATAGTTCAAACTCCCGAAAGGTCACGTCTATATAGACAAATAGCCTTCTTTCAGTGGGATACCGACGCTTGTATCATTTTTGACTTGATGAGTAGCCCACAAAGATACATTTAACTGCCTGTTGATCCAGCTTACTCACCATCATTTTATGATCTCGCACAAAATATGTGCAGCCAAACACTCTGGGTGGAACAATAAAATTATTAGAGCCCAAGAACATCTTACATGGTGTCTTCATCCCTAATACTCTTGAATACATCCAGTTGATTAGATAAGTTATTGTCATAACAGCCTCACTCCACAAAAACTTTGGCACATTCATTGTCAGCATCAAAGAATGTGCCACTTCTAGTAGATGCATGTTCTTGCGTTCAGCCACCCCATTCTTAGCAAGAGTGTCTAGGAAAGTAGTTTGATGAAGAATTTTTTGACTAGAGATGAAATTAGAAAACTCCTTGTTAGTGTACTCGATCCCATTATCTGTTCGAAGAATCTTCAAATATACTCCAAACTAGATCTTCACATATGCCGAGAAGTCTTGAAAACATTTGTACACCTCATATTTATGCTTCATCATGTAAATCCAGGTCATACGTGAGTAGCAATCAATGAAGGTAACAAACCATTTAAATCCACAGATAGAATTAGTAGGACACGTTCCCCAAACATCAGAATGAACAAGTACAAATGGCTCAGAAATTTGAAGACCAACCATTTTATAAGTAGAACATGTATGCTTCCCAAGTTCACAAGCATTACAAAATAACCTTTTTTGTCTATTTTATTCATTATCTCAGGTTCTAACTTATTCAAACTATCAAAAGATAAATACCCCATTCTGCAGTGTTGAAGCATTACTTCTGCCTCTAGCCCTCCACTAATAGTAGCAGCAAGCATTGCAGCCTCCCTATCTAGGTACCAAAGGCCATCACGCCTGATGCTAGTCCCAAGCCTCTTTCCCGTGGCCTTCTCCTGGAAATAACACATATTCCGATCAAAAATATAGTATAATTCAATTAATCAATGAGAGAGCTAACAGAAAGTAAGTTGACAAAAAATGAAGGAACATGTAATATAGATGACAGGATAACAAATGAAGTATAATGAACCGAGCCAATACCCCTGATGGGTTGGGATGTCCCATCAACAATCTGAACTATCTCGGGATGCATACGCTTGCTCGAATAATATAATAAAAACTCACTAGAAGCACCTGTGATATGCCTTGATGCACCTGAGTCTATGATCCAACCAGTATGAGATTTAGTGGATGCAAGTACCTAAATCGACCTTTGCTCACATGAGCAACCTAACCAGTAAAGTTACCAAGGTAGGTGTTGTTATCCATATCCTGAGTGGCATGTCCCTTGCCCTTAGAACTCTCAACCTGAAGCTTGAACTAACATAGTTCTTCCAACTCTGTTATCTCAGCTCTAGTCATCTCTGTAGTGGTCTCCTCTACCACAGCTAGGTAAGCAACTGTCCGGCCTCTATGTCCCCTGCCTCCTTGACCTGCACATCCGCCTCTTTGTCCTCTACCTCCTCGGCCACAATAAGAATTATGGGGTTGAGGGCAGTTGTAGTTGAGGTTCCCTTTACTCCCTCAATTTTAGTACTCCCTGTCATCGCTGATGGAAGCACTAGAAATTACCAATACCGAGTGGACAGCCGGTGAGGGCTCACCTTTCAACACCTTCTATCTGATTTTGTCTTGCTCTATCGATGCAATAGCCTCATTCAAGGATGGAAAAGATGGCAGATGACACATTGTTGCCCTCCTAGTCTCAAACTACGAGTTCAGACCCTTAAGAAAATGAGCCACATGCCTACGCTCAAGGTACTATTTTCGAAGGTGAACATCTGTCAAATTTTGCAATGATAGTGGATCATACTGGTCCAAGTTCGCTCATAAGAGATGTAGCTCCGCTGCATACTAGAGTACTGTCTTCTCCCCCGTGTGGTAGCATCAATCTTTTTCTCAACTTCCATCATCAGCATAACACTCCCAGCTTCAGAGTACATCCCAGCCAATGTCTTTCACACATCAGCTCCACTATAGATTGACTCCACCATCCCAGCTATGGATGGAGACATAGAAGTCAGCAGCCAAAAACCCACCAAAGAATTAAGGTAACTCCATGTGCTCCGCTCAGCATTCGTCTTATACTCTGGCTCGGTGCACTCTCCCTTTACATATTTTTCAAGTCCCTTGGTCCGAAGGTTCAACATCGCCCTCCTAGACCAACTTAGGTAGTTTTCTGTCCCCTCAAGTTTGTTCTCATTGGGTAGCAACTCTATCTTCTTCATCACCTACGAGGGTTCTGGTGCGGGCACGAATGCCCTATTGGGTCAGGTCTCCTCCAATTTGGCCTGAAATACCCTAGCCATCCCCTCCAGTATCTCCTTCAGCTCTTGACTGGTCACAGGTGTTCCTATCTTCACAGTTGCACAAGAACGAGATCAAACGCATCAAAACATGGGTCGTGAGCCTATACGCGATCATGTCTTTCTCCATCTATCTATACACCTCCAAGTTCATGCGGTCCAGGTACCCAAAGCCAGCACGCCTAATGCCAGTCCCAAGCCTCTTTCCCGTGGCCTTCTCTTGGAAAGAATACATATCCTGATCAAAAAGAATAGTATAATTCAATTGATCAATGAGAGAGCTAACAGAAAGTAAGTTGACCCAAAATGAAGGAACATGCAATACAAAAGACAGGGTAACAGATGAAGTACAATGGACCGAGCCAGTACCCCTGATGGATTGGGATATCCCATCAGCAGTCTAAAATATCTCGGGATACATATACTTGCTGGGATATCCCATCAGCAGTCTTGAAATGTCTCGAGAACTGACGTAAGCTCTGTCACTCATCTCCAGTCATCTCGGTAGTGGTCTCCTCTGCCACAGCTAGGAGAGCAACTCCCCAGCCTCCACGTCCCCTGCCTCCTTGACCTACACGTCTACCTCTTTGTCCTCTGCCTCCTTATGTCATGCCCCAGTCCCAAAATATGTAGGACTAGGAATACGCAAGATGCCAGCCGTATATATATGGAGACTCCAATATATGGAAACCATAACACACGTACGCTATAATATGAATAACAATTCACAAGTGGTATATAAACCACAAGTCACAGGGCATAACTATATCTCATCCACAGAATAAATAAATGAATAAATAATCAATCAACTATATAACTGAATCTTAATATAAAGTATTAAAAAATGATAGTCGGGTGGAAATAAATCCACTGCCAAACTAGAATATAAAAGTAACCATAATAACAATATCAACTAATGAACAATGAGACTCGAAGAGAAGACCTCCTCGAAAGATAAGTAGCAAGCCCTGATCCGCGCTCCTGTCAATAATCATGATCGTCTACACCTGGAAAGGGACCAGGTCCTCAGAGGGATATAACAAGATACATAGAATTATGCCAATAAAGTACTAAAAAATAAATATCCAAGGGTCGCCTAACTATCTATGTGAATGCAGTTTAAGAACAACTTTCCAACAAGTGGGCTATCTGGCCCTAAATAGGATTGGCATGATTCTCTCAGAGAATCAGGGGCCTACAAAGAATGTCGTCTTTTGAACGGCAGAGGCCGCCAGGTAATATAGGGTTTATCACGACCGCACATCTCCGGCGGAGCGTACGGGTTACAAAAAGAAAAGTGCAAAGAAGCCCAAACGCCTTACTTGTTGTTCTCTCCACCCCATGCTCTAAGCATGTCATATCCATGACATGATAATACCTCTAATAACTGCCAAGTCTCCTAGCATGCAAATTCTAACAGCAGATATTCCCTATCGCACATCCCATACGTACAGGTGGCCAAACCCGTCATGCAAGTCCGTGTCCTACATGAGACTCACACTCGTATAACAGATGTGTCACGGCCAATGGAATATAAGAATGCCTCATGATAATGGGGTGGTCTCATAAACTAGGTCAACATGCATATATATATAATAAAATATAATACGACGTCACCGTCGATGCATCCAAGTTATCCTTGGACGTGCAGTTTATAAAACAGTTAAAATATATGAACTAAATGACAAAAATAAAAATGCATGCATCATATAGAATGTAAATCATAGTACAATGGCAAGGTATACTTGCCTGGTAAGAAAGCTGCGTAGTACCAATAACCTGCTCCTGAAGTCTCACAAAACAATCCAATGGTCCTATATACATATGATATAATACAATACATCATCAGCCATTACACTAGCACATACACAACCATAATTACACTGACTCAGAGGGTACGCTAGGGGTGATACTGGTCATCTAGCAGGGCAAGAGTGCGTCTAACTGCACGGGTATCAAGTCTACAATTATTGTGCAATATCAGACAGTCAAACACTAACATGTCTAAGCCAGTACGTTAATGTACATAAGGTGGTCAACTCGCAATCCTCAGGGTCACATGATCAATACGGGATATTCATAATTATACTAGGGTCATGTAGTATATATATACATTAGTCATAACTATTACTAGCATATAATTACTTATATAATACATCCATATATTTATATATATTTATATATATATATATATATATATATATATATATATATATATATATATATATATATATATATATATCAATTTAATTATAATACACGTACGTATACGCATATAAGTCATTGGGTTCACCGACACGATCTAAAATCAACCAACTATCATGAAGTATGCTAACCCTAATTTTATTCACACAAGCTCACATAAAATAAAAGAAGAGGGACAGGTTCGAACCTCGGGGTGCGCGCAAGAGGACGACGATGACGACTATGTTGATGGTGATGATGATGGTGATGATGATGGGGATGATGATGGTGATGATGAGGATGATAATGTACAGTGATGATGATGGTGATGATGGTGATGATGATGGGGATGATGATGGTGATGATGGTGTACAGGGATGGCCGGAGGAGAACTCAGGCGAGGAGGAGGACAAGGAAGAGGGGGAGAATGGGGTGGTGAGGCCGAGTGGCTGTTGTACAGTCGGGTCAGGGAGTTGGGGATGACTCCGGCGAGGTCGGGTGTTAATGGTGGTGGTGTGTAGATGAGTCAAGGGGGAGAAGATGTCTGGTGGTCGACGGTCGAGTCGTTGACCACCGGATGGAGAAGGTGAGGGAGGTCGACGGGGCTGCAGTCGGGGACTGTGCGGAGGTCCGACAGACTGCTGGGTCAGGGAGGTCGGGATCTGAGATGGGAGGAGAGGTGCTGGAGGTGAGCAGCGGGGAGGCGTGGTGCAGTGGTCTCCGACGAGTGCTCCGGGCTCCGAGGACGTCGGGGTGGTCAGGCGTTAATGGCCAGGGAGAGGAGGAAGAAGAAAATGAATATGAGGGGGAGGGTGTATTCGGCTGGATTTGGTTTGGGTTATGTGGATGAAAAGTATAAGGAAAAGGTATATTTATATGTGGAAAAGTAGGGTTTTGAGGTTGACCTAGGGAGTTGGGCCTAGTCTATATCCTTGGAAAAGGGGCTTTGGCTTTACATGTAGAAATTGGAGGGCTAGGATTGCATTATTTCAAAATGGAGGGCCAAGGGTTAATGAGGGTTGATGTTGAGTGTTACACACTCCAAAAATTAGGAAGAAAATTCATATGAAGGAAATTGGCTTTCTTCATGTGTTTGGTCCAAAGGGGTGTGGCACCTCATTGCACTTTTACATAAAAGTGCCCAACAATTGAGAAATTACACAAAGTTGGGTTTTGGATTTATTTAATTAAAATTAATATGGTCGGTGTTCTAAAATTAATTGGAAGTACATAGGGTTAAAATTAGGTGGGACACAAGTGTCATGGACATAGAAGACTCAAAGTAAAAATTTAACGTAATTTGGGTTGCACAAAATGGGTCAAGATTGTGTCTCCAATTTCGATTGGAACGCACAAAGATATAGAGTTGGATTTATATAGAATTAAATATAATTATTTGCGACGAATATTGTGCGACTAAAATGAAGCACAAATGGACATAGTTATGAGTTACACAAGAATCAGAATAGAAGACTAGCACGTCTAGGATAAGGGTATGAAATTTGTAGGAAGGCAATGGCTAGTGTAGTGCTCCAATTATCGAAGCAATGGTAAGGTGCACTAAGTGATATAAATATTGTAAAATTATCTAAAACATAATTATATTTCTAATTGGATTCAAACTAACCCTAGTCTCTATCTAAGCTAAGTAGGCCTAAATTTGGTTGAGGGAGTTTACACCTCGGCCATGACCATAATTGTGGGGTTGAGGGCAGTTGTAGCTGAGGTGCCTTTTCTTCCTATAATTGTAGCACTCCCTGTCATCGATGATGGGAGCACTAGGAATCACCAATACCGAGCAGACAGCCGATGAGGGCTTGCCTTTCATCACCTTCTGTCTGATCTCCTCTTGCTCTCTCGATACAACAGCCTCATCCAGGGATGAAAAAGATAAAAAAAAATGGCACATTGCTGCCCTTCTAGCCTCAAACTGTGGGTTCAGACCCTTGAGAAAATGAGCCACACACCTACGCTCAAGGTACTATTTTACAAGGAGAACATCTGTCGGGTTTTGCAATGATAGCGGATCATAGTGGTCCAAGTCCGCCCATAAGTTACGTAGCTCTACTGCATACTGGAGTACTGTCTTCTCCCCCTGTGTGGTAGCATCAATCTTTTCTTCAACTTCCATCCTCAGAATAACACTCCCAGCTTCAGAGTACATCCCAGCCAATGTCTTTCAGACATCAGCTGCACCGCAAATTGACTCCACCATCCCAGCTATGGATGGAGACACAGAAGTCAGCAACCAAGAAACCATCAGAGAATTAAGGTGACTCCATGTGCTCCACTCAACACTTGTCTTGTCCTGGCTCAGTGCACTCTCCCTTCACATATTTTTCAAGCCCCTTGGTCCGAAGGTTCAACATCGCCCTCCTAGAACAAGTTTTATAGTTTCTCGTCCCCTCAAGTTTGATGTCATTGGATAGCAACTCTATCTTCTTCATCACCTGCGACAGTTCTGGTGCGGGCACGAATGCCCTACTAGATGAGGTCTCCTCCAATTTGGCCTAAAACACACTGGTCATCCCCTTCAGTATCTCCTTCAGCTCCTGACTAGTCACAGGTGTTCCCACCTTCACACACGGGTCGTGCGCCTACACGCGATCACAGATTTCTCCATCTATCTATACACCTCCAAGTTCATGTGGTAGGAGAGGTGCACGATGGGTAAAACTCACCAGCGCCAGCGTACGACGAGCAACGTACACTGCCTCCCGACGGGTTTGACTACACCCGCACGGGATGTCGACTACACCCGAGGACGGGAGGGGGGTGGGGAGGGGCCTTCCACTCACAGAGGGAGGCTGGGGGGGAGGGTTTGGGTGAGAGAAATAATTCAGAGATTTGGCTCTGATACTATGTAGAAAAGACTTAACTAATTGACTTATTTCCAAGAGGGGGCACATATATATAGGAGGAGGCTAGCCTCCTACTTATTTTCTATCCGATGTGGGACTAAATAAGTCCTCATAACTCAACATTATATATATATATATATATATATATATATATATATATATATATATATATATATATATATATACTTTTTCTTTTTCTTTTTCTTTTTCTTTTTCTTTTCTATATTTCTAATTGATTTCTTCTTCTTCCTCTTTTCTAACTCACATGAAATTTTGTTGTGATTATTTCCTTAACATTATTTTTTTTCACTTTATTATTATTATTATTATTATTATTATTATTATTATTAATCCTCTTAAAATTTATTAATTCTTAGAAAATTACATGAATACCAAAAAAATCTAGAAAATTGGAATAATATTTCATTTATTTTTATTAATGCTTAATTGCTATTATTATTTATTTATTAATTAGAAAATTATATTTTATATTTTTGAGGGATTTTACATTAACGGGTTTATCCGATCGGACTTGGGTTTAGCCACTCCGAGTTGCACCCCTAATTTCTCTGGTTCAGATTTTCTCTTAGAGAAGAGAGGAAAATTATAATAGACAATTAAGGGTTGAGGTGCATATAAGTTTCTCATTGCGGAGATTTAGAAATTAGAAACTCATAAGTTACTCTAGGATTTTTGCTGCATTTATACTATTGATTTTTTTAATTCTGCAGTCATATCAAGAATGGATCTAGTATTAGGTAACGCGAGGGAAAAAAAATCAGATACCAAGTTGCACCTGGAACAGATACAACCTGGTTTACTTGTCACTATAACATGATTCGTATTCTACTTTTAACCAATATTATTCTACTTCTAATATTATCACTTTCAACAAGCAAATATTCCCAAATGATCATAACCATGTTTACTTATCAGCCTGCCATCACCACTTTCACTTGAGCAACAAAAACAGTCAAAAGCACAATATATCCCCCCATGAAAAGTACCACGAAAAGTTAAAGGCTAGCATACCTCTATCTACAACACAATGCTGCTTCAGTTATTCTTGATGAATCCGTAAGAACTGAGCACCTGATCGTCGGCAAATGTTGAGCGCCCTCTGCATATCCCTTCCCAGCAATTCTCCCCGGAGTACACTGTAACCACACCAGATCTAGTTATTCTTGTTGAATCTCAACTCCGGACTTTGTCATTAGGATGGATTTCTTAAGCTCTAACCACACTGAATTAGTTAGTGGTCGCTGCTGGGTACGGCTACAGTTGTCGGCAGAACTGTCCATCAAGTTAACAACTAGGCCGAGCTGATGTTCTCGAGGGTCAATATTGCGGTCAACTCAATATTTACCAACGGAGGGGATGTAGCTCAGTTGGTAGAGCGCTTGCTTAGCATGTAAGAGGTGTGGGAATCGATGCCCCACATCTCCATTATATTCAAAAAAAAATTACTTTGATCTAGTTGTTCTTAATGAATCTCAACTCTAGAGTTTGTCTTTAGGATGGATTTGGCAAGCTCTATCGATAGCTGAATTAGTTAGTAGTCGTTGCTGGGTGCGATTATAGCAGAATTATCCATCTTGTTAGCGACTAGGCCAAGCTGATGCGCTCAAGGGTAAATGTTGTTGTCAACTCAATATTTTCTAATGGAGGGTATGCAGCCTAGATGGTAGAGCACTTAACAAGCGAGAGGTACGGGGATCGATACCCCGCATCTCTGTTATATTAAATTTTTTACTTATTTTTCGTACTGGATCTAGTTGTTCTTGATGAATCTCATGTTGGTGTTTTTGCCTTTGGACTAAGAAAAATAGTCCCACATTGGCTACACCACCAAGTGGGTATATCAATATAATACTTTGTATGAATTGAGGTGTGCACTTGGAGTGTGGTGGGACACATCGGTGCCATGTGGGGATATTTTTCTAGGACAAAACAGGATTAACTCCTCATGAAAGTATTTATGCTTTTTGTCATGCTCTTGGAATTATTTTCATAGGAGATAAGACCCAAAGGGGCTTAGCAACTCGGACTCGGGCTCGGACCAAGGGCGCAAAGTGGCGCTTTGTTGGCGCACGTTATTCTTAGCACGCCAGCATCGTCGCATGGCGTTTGTGCGTATTTGATGCACTCATGTGCTCGGATATACGCGAGCCGCATGCGTGGCCGCATGCGCTGTGCTGCGGCTTTAGCGGCCGCATGAGCGGTTGCTTGCGGTGCCGCATGAGCGGTTGCATGCGGGTCCATTGCTATCGGATAGATTTAATTAGTTATGGAAAGATTTAGTCATTAATTTAAATTCAATATTTGTGGGATTTGAATTTAATTCATTCCAATCATGTAGGATTTAAATTAATCATATGGGATTTGAATTTAATTCATTCCAATCATGTAGGATTTAAATTAATCATGTGGGATTTAATTTTAATTTATTCCAATCATGTAGGATTTAAATTAATCATATGATTTGAATTTAATTCATTCCAATCATTTAGGATTTAAATTTAATCATGTTGAATTTGAATTTAATTCAAATCAATCATATGAAATTTAAATTTAATTTATTCCAATCTTGTAGGATATGAATTAAATTTATTCCAATCTTTTTGTAATTGATGGACGGCCCGGATTAGGATTAGGGATTCCTCCTTATGTCTATAAATACTCTCTTCAAACCCTATTTGAGGACTGACTTCAAAAATTGGGAGAGGAAGAGAGTTGCTACTGGAGCCGTCATTAAAGTCCAGAAAGTTCGTGCGAGTCCAAGCAAGGAGGTGACATCGAGCGTTCCAGAAGTTCTACGTGAACTTGCTGGTTCCTGGGAGTAGATCGTATGGGACAAATTTTGCTTTGAGCAATGGTGATCTTCATCACCCCAGCAAGCAGAATTTATTCTTCTCCTTCCTCTTCTCTCCTGCAAGTTGTTAACTCTGTTCTGTCCGTTTGCAACTGCGATTATGTCACGCCCCAGTCCCAAAATATATGGGACCAGACACGTAGAAATGGCCAGCTGGTACGACTCCGTAGGACTTTCCAATTTAATGGACCCGACGAAGTGCACTTATGTTGTCCACGGTTAAGTGATCAAGCTAAATATCTAATTCTAACATGTAACAACTAAACTAAATCTCAATCCACGATAAATAAATCTCAAGAATGAACTATACGCATCATTAGTCTGCAGCCTAATAATACATCCGTTCGAATAGGCCAAGAGAACAATATAGGCCTATAAACACTAGGCTATAAAAGCAGAATCATAATGGAAAGTAGAACATACCTGTAATAGATGAAAGATATAAAGATACCTGTAATGATGTCCAACACACTACCAGATCAAGCCTCATCCAAACTGCTCAAATAACCTGGAAAAGAACCAGGTCCTCAGAGGGACGTAACAAGATACAAAAAGTACATGCCATAAACTAAATACTGTGTAAATTCGAGGGTGAACTAACCAGCTAAGTGAAATGTACTCGAAGATAACCTTGGTACGTATGAGTAGGTAAAAGGTATAAAGTGTAGCGTCGAGCCAGAGGCTAAGTACCTTGCATTAGCTGTAAACTTAATGCCAGAAGTATATGCTGACTACATCATCGATCATGATAGCGCGCAGCTAGTAACCTCTGTCGGATGTATCGACAAGCATATACGCCCATAACCGGGTAAAATTGAGCCCATAACCGGGTAACACATAGCCCATAACCAGGTAACACTAAGGCTCACGACCCTATAGTTTACTCTGAAACTACGGTAGCCAAATGTCTGTCTTATACTCCTAATAATTTTCTTTCCCGCCCAATGCCAATGTACAAGTCGCGAATACGACGTGGACATCTCGTACTATAATGCAAGTCACTAAAGAACTATACAACTATGCTAAATACCGTTACACGTGCTGCTCACACTGATGGTCAGTCAAGTATGAAGCTCACGTCCCTATATAAACTCACTCTATGACGTGCAATAATACGTGTCAAGGCCTGGAAAGTTATAATGATAACTCTACAACTTTAGGTGCGTCCACTAGATACTAGGTCAAACACAAGTTCTAACGTCAATGCCTTCGTCGACTGCACCCGACTCATTCTCAAACGCGCACAGTTATATAATATTTAAAGCAAAAATATATGAACTATACTTACTGAATTTAAACAGTACAAAAAGATAAGGTATACTTGCCTGGAAGCTAGACGAAGATTCGAACACGAACTCGCCAGGGAAGTAGCCGCGCAAGATGGGAACTGGAGCAGATATCCCCGAATGTTGTTACAAATATCACCATCAATCCCAGAATGAATGTGATACTCAAAAAAGCATATTCAGACGTCCAATTTGGACACAGGGGCAAAAATACAGTTTTTAGTCAACATAGGGTCCATAAATTGGCCCTAAAAATGTGCCAGGAGAAAAGGTCCCTAAAAATAGCATATTATAGGTCAAAAAAATTCTAAACGATGATGTGAACTCAACGGTATGTCCAGATTTGGATTCCGGTGAGTCAATCACAAAAATGCCCATTGGAAGGATCGTGGGTCCCACGAAACAGCGATGCGGTCACTGTCTCAAAATCAGGCAAAACTTGGGTCACATGACAAGTCAAACGCCGCGAGTCCAATGGTACCAGTTTCGTTACGATATGACGAGCATGCACAAAGTAATTAGGTAATCTACAAAATATCGATTCGGGGGACTTTCGACGGATACGGGTCGATTTCGGCGGCGCACACACGTCCGAATCAAGTTTCATGAAATCCCACACGTCGAAAAATACCGTACGCGCATTTTGGTATAATAGGTACGTGACATGGTTACCCAGTTTGATGGGACCAACTCCGTATCGTAGAATTTTTATTGTTTTATAAACAATTTTTCTCATAAATTAGCACTCAATTTACTAACAATAGAAATCAAATTAAATTATTCCAAATAAGGACATTGAAAGAGGATTACATGGAGATCATACTAGAGAAGCCATTTCAGAAATTGGTTGAGCGTGGAGGGAGAAATTTTGACTCAAAGTGAGGGGGTGAAGCTTGTGTCTGCTGTCGAGGGGGTGTGCTCTGACCTGGGGGGTGTTCTGGGAGCCGCAGGTGGTCGAGGACACCGTGGAAGGGGTCGTCGGTCATCGGGGATGCCCTGGGGTGGGTCGTTGGTCATCGGGGGGTGCTCCGACGGCCTGCTCCGGCCTAGGAGGCCGGAGCAACAGCAGCATACGCAGTCGCAATAGCGACAACAGCTTCAGCATGCTGCGGTGGCAGCTTTACCTGGTAGGGCGGAGGCGGTCTGCTGGTGGTGGTGGTTGGCAGAAATAATGGTGGTGGTGATGATGACGGTGGCAGTGGTGGTATTCAGCGAAGAGGTTGGAGGTTGGCTTGGGTGGTCGTGGAGGTGAGGGCAGCGGTGGTGGTCGTGGAGGTGATGGCAGCGGTGGTCGTCGTGGAGGTGATGGTAGCAGTGGTCATTGTGGAGGTGATGACAGTCGTGGTCGTCGTGGAGGTGATGGCAGCGGTAGTCGTGGAGGTGAGGGCAGTGGTGGTCATCATGGAGGTGATGGTAGTGTTCGTCGGTAGCAATGGTGGAGGTGTCAGTGTTGTATGAGGTGATGGTGGCGAAGGTAGTTATGGCCACGGGCTGCTGCGGTAGTGGCAGAGGTGATGGCGACGATGAAGGTAGATGAGAGTTGGCAGCTGGTTGGCCGAAAGGGTGGTCCACTGTGGAGGCGTGGGTGTAGGAGGAGAGTTGAAGAAGAGGAAGAAGAATGAAGAAGAAGGAGAAGAATAAAGAAGAAGGAGGTGAGGGAATCGGCTGGTGATTAAGTAGAGGGAGGAAAGTGGGGGGGGAGATTCCTAATTTTTTTCTAAGGATTATGGCCGACCACATGGGGGGGTTGTGTGTGTGAGTTAATATTGAGTGGTGTGTGGTTGTGATGGTATAGGAGTTTGAATCAAGGGTCTTGATTCAACATGAAAAGTTGTACATAACAAAAAGGGGAGAGATAGGATGACAAGACGGTAATGTGAGATTGGGGGAGGGTTTCTTCATTTGCTTTAACCAATAGGGTAGTGACACCTAGCACCCTTTTTTCCATTAAGTCCCTCAACATTTGGGTGTTTGCACATGAAGGAAAAATGGTGAGAATTTGGTGTGGGAAGTGGTGTTTGGTGTTTTGTAGGGTGAGGGGGTGTTGTGTGTTTTGTATGGGCCTCATAAATGGGTGTTGGGTTAAGTTGGGGTTAAGTTGAGTCATTGCACCAATTTAGTCAAAATTAGCATCAATGATGTTCTTTAATTAATTGAAAGTGCATAGGATTTAAATTGGGTGGGACACAAGTATCGTGGACATAGTAGACTCGGAAAGATTATTGTCATAAATTTGGTTGTGAGAAAAGGGTCGAGGTTGTGTCTCATATTTTGATTGGAACGAACAATGATGCAAAATTGGATTTAAAATTAGAAAATATATACAAATATTATAAAGTTAAAATAAAGCACAAGAGAGTGCATTTATGAGTGACACAAAGGTTATGATTGAAGATGGGCTTGTCTAGGTCAAGGTTGTAAAATTTATTAGAAGACAAATGCTAGTGCATTGCTCTAGATATTTAAACAACGGTAATGTGCAATAATCAAATCAAAAATCAAAGAGGTGATTTAAATAACTCCAATAATTATTCCAGAATAATTCTAAATAAATCCCTAAACCTAGATTTTGGGTCTGAGGGTTTACAATCTATCCACCTTAGAAAATTTTGTCCTCAAAATTCAAAATTCATCTCCCCAAAAATGAACTCAATATTTTTTTATATATATAAACACATCTTATACTTAGTCCTACTCCACTCTCTTGACCTTAAACTGCCCCATACGTACAGTCTAATCATCTAAGGCATTTGTTTCTCAAAATATCTTCTCACAATTATGAATTGTCTCATCATTATTATCATGCTAATCATTATCTAGAAAATTACCACCTATACACCTAGTTTACTCAATGGTGCCACACAAAATCTCAGTTTGAATCTTCCACTCTCTATAAAGAAGATAATGCCATACATTCACTCCTGAAGGGGTGCATGGTTAGGCACTAAAATCCAACAAGCACAAATTCTTAAGGCTACCTACATAGTATCTAATTCTCTTATTTTTGTAACTAAGACGGTTAATATCTTAACATTCTTTCCTAGGTATAACATCATCATCCTATAATATCTATATTGAAATCCTGCATCTTAACTTCTTACAATCGCTCTTAGCAGCAATAAGTCTAATCTAGCTAGTCAGTCATACCTAGTCTAGAAGCTCAACTCAAATAATTCCTAGGAGAAATATATGTAATAAAATACAGCATAAGACTCTATTTAGATATATATAGCAATAAATATGTAATAATTATCATTCAATCATTCTAAATAACCTAGATAAAAATATAACCAATAATAATAAGAATACTAATCCTAAAATATGAAAATCCATCGGCTAAGGTAAATTGAAAACATATTCCCATATAATCACCTACTACTAAGGATTTGGTCCAATAAGCTCACACCCTAATAGTCAAAAATCTAAATCCCTAGCTCTAAGCAGTTAATGTGTAATCCACAATATCCAGCTTATCATTCCTATAGGACTTCTATATTTTATTTACACTCCTCATCCAAACTACATGGGTTCCATCTTGTTACAACTTGCCATCCATTATAGATAATTCACTATCTAACTCAAGACTATAACATCTATCAAAACTCTCATCCTTCAACCCATTTGTCTATCTCAAATACTAGCACAACTACTCAAGTTTTCAAAGGTAAAACCACGAGCCTAATAGACACTGGCAATCCAAATAAATCAAGTACATCTAATCTGATTTGAAAGCTATATTGTAGTACTCAAGTTATCTCATTATCCAAATATTGGGTCTAGCAATCTACGTCTAGCAATCTACCTATCTGTTTTAGCTTAGGCATATAATCATCATTATCTAAAGGGTGGAAAAATCTAGGTCTGAGACTGGAAGTTACAAGGCAACTAGAGGTTAACCACTATGGCCTGCCACATAAAGTGTTATTTCATACCTCAGTTTTATTGGTATATGCTAATCTTCTTCTATGAGAGAATCTAAATTTTTTCTCTTCTCCAATATTGTTCATTGTATCACTACCATAAGGATACAACTAATCCCTAGCATCTAGCTACGCATTTTCATAAATTATTCTAGAGGGTTTGGATTAACAATCTTTCTAGTTTCCAATACTTCCCAAATCACTGCTATCTTAAGTAAGGGTAGAGTTTTATTAGTTCTAGGAACATACTACTAGTGTAAACCCCCTCGGCCAAAATTAGGCCTACTTAGCTTAGATAGAGAGATTGGGGCTACTTTGAATCCAATTAGAAATAGAATATTGTGTTTTAGATGATTTTACAATATATATATATATATATATATATATATATATATATATCACTTAGTGCACCTTACCGTTGCTTCGATAATTGGAGCACCTCACTAGCCATTGTCTTCCTACAAATTTCACATCCTTGTCCTAGACGTGCCAGTCATCTATTCTGAACTTTGTGTAACTTATAATTATGCTCTATTTTGCTACATTTTAGTCGCACAATATTCGTCGCAGACGTTTATATTTAATTCTAAATAAATTCAACTTTGTATCCTTGTGCGTTCCAATCGAAATTGGAGACACAATCTTGACCCGTTTTGTGCAATCCAAATTATGATAATATTCTATTCTGAGCCCTTTACGTCCATGACACTTGTGTCCCATCTAATTTTAGTCCTATGTACTTCTAATTAATTTTAGAACACCATTTGCATAAATTTTAATTAATTTAATCCAATTTTTATCTTTATACAATTTTTTCAATTGTTGGGCACTGTTATGCAAAAGTGCATTGAGGTGTCCACACCATTGGATACAACACATGAAGAAACCCATTTTCCTTCATTATTTGGTCATGTGAATTTTTTTTATAATTTTGGAGTTTGTAGCACTCAACATCATCCTCTCATCAAATTCTAGCCATACATTTCAAAAAATGCAAATCCTAGCCTTTTAAATACCTACATGTAAAGCCAAGCCCATCCCAAATAGGATGTTGACCAACCCAACTACCTAGGTCAACCCCCAACCCTATTCCCCACATATATAAATATAACTTTTTCCTATTTTTCTTCATTCATCCCTAAACCTAAACAATCCAGCCGACACCCCAATCACATCTCCTGTTCACCACCATCTCCCTCTCGTTGTACACCCGACCACCCGCCGACAGAATCCAACCACCCTCATCCCGTCGACCGAAGCACTCGCCGGAGCAGCCCGTGTCCGCCACCCCCTTCCCCCATACTCGCCGGAGCCGATCCCGACCCCGCTGATCACCGCCTGGATCTTCAGCCACTTCGACATCGCCTGAAATCGACGTCATCTTCCCTGCACCCTCGTCGTCCCCGACTTTCCGTGGCCACCCCCGCCATTGACAGACCACGACCACCGCGCCTGAGATCCCGCCGACAGGAGCCCAGTCCTCCCGTCCTCTTCCCTCGGCTGAACTGGACCGCCTATAGGCCGACAACAGCCCGCCTGTCGACTTGCCCCATTGTACATCGCCTCACCGGATATCGACTCACCTCCCTCCGGTGATCACCGCAGAGTCTCCCCCGCCTCTGCAACCGCTCGACCCATCTCCTCCTCCGTCATCATCTCCGCCGCACCTCCCTCGTCTTCATCTTTCCTTTCCATCCTCCCGCCGGACCCAGATACTGACCTCCCGAGCCACGTTCTCCTCAGCCCTGTCAGCCACCAACCACCACCATCGTCTCCTCCATGCTCTCTTCTTCTCCTCGACTGACCTCCGACTTCGGTCATCCCTGTTCTCCATCATCCTTATCATCATCACCATCATCATTACCATTATCATCCTCATCATCATCCCTATCATCATCATTATCATCACCCTCATCATCACCATCATCATCACCAATCATTATCACCATCATCATCACCATCATCAATCATCATCATCATCATCATCACCATCACCATCATCATCACCATCATCGTATTCATCATGGACCCGTCACCCTCGCCGAAGACGACCTGCAGCAGTCACCCTCGATCCTCGTACCCGTGCATGCTAACCTCAAGGTTCGAACCTGTACCTCTCCTTTCATATTGTGTATGTGTACTTGTGTGAATAACATTAGGGTTAGAATACTTCGTGATAGTTGGTTGATTTCAGACCCGTATCGGTGAACCCAAGGACTAGTATGCTCGTACGCATATATATATAATATTCAGATTGGTATATATATATATATATATATATATATATATATATATATATATATATATATATATATATATATATTGTATAAGTAATTAAATGATAATGCTAATTATGACTATATATGTATTTATTCTGTCTGGCCCTAGGTTAATTATGGATATCCCATATTTACGTTTGACCAAGTGACCCTAAGAACTTGTGAGTTGATTGCCTTGTGTACATTAACGTACTGGCTTAGACACATGTTAGTTGACTGTCTGATTTTGATACAACATTTGAAGACGTGACACCCGCGTAGTTAGACGCACAATTGACCCTGTTAGTTGACCAGTATCACCCCTAGCGTACCCTCTGAGTCCAGTATAATTATGGTTGTGTATGTGCTAGTGTAATGACTGATGTTGTATTTTATTATATTATATGTATATAGGACCCTTGGATTATTCTGTGAGACTTCAGGAGCAGGTTATTGGCACTATGTAGCTTTCTTGCCAGGCCAGTATACCTTGCCATTGTACTATGATTTATATTCCATTTAATGCATGCATTTTATTTTTGTCCATTTAGTTTATATATATTAAACTGCTATATAAACTGCGCGTCCAATGATGACTTGGGTGCAATGACGGTGTCGTCGTATTCTATTTTTATTATGTATATGCATGTTGACCTAGTTTATGAGACCACCCCATTATCATGAGGCATTCTTAGGTTTCATTGGTCGTGACACAGCTGTTACACGAGGGTGAGTCTCATGTAGGATACGGACTTGCGTGACAGGTTGACCTCCTGTACGTATAGGACGTGCCTTAGGGATAACTATTGTTAGGGATTTGTATGCTAGAAGACTTGGCAGTTATTAGAGGTATTATCGTGTCATGGATATGACATGCTTAGAGCATGGGGTGGAGAGAACAATAAGTAAGGCATTTGGGCTCCTTTGCACTTTCCTTTTTTAACCCGTACGCTCCGCCGGAGATACGCGACGGTGATGACCCCTATATATTACTGGAGGCCTCTAGCGTTCAAAAGATGACATGCTTTGTAGGCCCCTGAATCTCCAAAAGAATTATGCCAATCCTATTTATGGCCAGATAGCCCACTTGTAAGAAAGTTGTTCTCAACGTGCATTCACATAGATGGTTAGGCGACCCATTGGATGTTTATTTCGGCAGTTTATTGGCATACTTTTATGTATCTTATTATGTCCCTCTGAGGACCTGGTCCCTTTCCAGGTGTAGATGTTCATGACTTAGCAGGAGCGCAGATCCGGACTTGCTACTTATATTTCGAGAAGGTTTTCTCTTCGAGCCTTATTGCCTATTAATGGATGTACTTGTATTATTTCTTTTATATTCTAGTTTGGTAGTGGATTTGTTTCCACCCAACTATCATCCTTTGATACTTCATATTGAAATTTAGTGACATAATTATTGGTTATTTATTTCTTTATAATTTCTGTGAATGAGATTTAGAGTTATGCCATGTGACTTGTGATAGTTTATACCACTTGTGAATTATTGTTCATAATACAGCGTACGCATGTGTTATGGTTTTCATATATTGGAGTTGCCATATACATGCGGTTGGCATGCTTACGTGTTCTTAGTCCTACGTATTTTAGGACTGGGGCGTGTTCCTAGTCCTACTAGGTCCAATTCTCTTGCTAACAATCTATATTAGTTCTAGAATCTAAAAAGAACCTATCAACCTACCCTACTAAAGGTAACCATCTTCTCATAAAATATCACATCAATAATACCTTCTTCTATCTTGACTAGGATCTGTGCCTGGAGGAAATCACAGTACATGAGTACCCATCTCCCTGAAATAAGGAAGATAAGAAACAATAATAATGATGTCGACGGTAAATGAACGAATACAATAATGAAGTCCAAGGGCGACATTCGAATACAAGAGGAGTTTTAAAATTAATTATGATTGAGATCTTATTCAACATTAATCCTAAGTTGCAGGCTCGTTCGGTAGAGTAACGTAACCAAAATAATATGCTCTGACCTGCATGGGCCACCACTAAAACTATGTCACATCCCAGTCCCAAAACACGTGGGACCAAACACGTGGCAATGGCCAGCTGGTACGACTCCGTAGGACTTTTCAATTTAATGGACCCGACGAAGTGCACTTACGTTGTCCACGGTCAAGCGATCAAGCTAAATATCTAATTCTAACATGCAACAACAAAACTAAATATCAATCCACTATAAATAAATCTCAAGAAAGAACGATACGCACCATTAGTCTGCAGCCCAATAATACATCTGTTCGAATAGGCCAAGAGAATAATATAGGACTATAAACACTAGGCTATAAAAGCAGAATCATAATGGAAAGTAGAACATACCTGTAATAGATAAAAGATGTAAAGATACATGTAATGATGTCCAACACACCACCAGTTCAAGTCTCATTCAAACTGCTTAAATAACCTAGAAGGGAACCAGGTCCTCAGAGGGACGTAACAAGATACAAAAAGTACATGCCATAAATTAAATACTATATAAATTTGAGGATGAACTAACCAGCTAAGTAAAATGCACTTGAAGACAACCTTGGTACATATAGGCAGGTAAAAGGTATAAAGCATAGCGTCAAGCCAGAGGCTAAGTACCTGGCATTAGCTGTAAGCTGGATGCCAGAAATATATGCTGACTACATCACCGATCATGATAGCGCGCAACTAGTAACCTCTGTCGGATGTATCGACAAGCATATACGCCCATAACCGGGTAATACTGAGCCAATAATCGGGTAACGCATAGCCCATAACCAGGTAACACTGAGGCTCACGACCCTGTAGTTTACTCTGAAACTACGGTAGTCAAATGTCTGTCTCATACTCCTAATAATTTTCTTTCCCGTCCAATGCCAATATACAAGTCACGAATACGACGTGGACATCTCATACTATAATGCAAGTCACTAAAGAACTATACAACTATGCTAAATACTGTCACACGTGCTGCTCACACTGATGGTCAGTCAAGTATGAAGTTCGCTTCCCTACATGAACTCACTCTGTGACGTACAATGATACGTGTCAAGGCTTGGGGAGTCATAATGATAACTCTATAACTTTAGGTGCGTGTAAACTCTCTCACCCAAAATTAGGTTTACTTGGCATAAATAGAGAAACTAGGGCTAGATTGAATCCAAATAGAAACAGGACTCAGTGTTTATTTAATTTTTGTATTGTTTATGATACGTAGTGCACCTTACCGTTACTTCATTAATTGGAGCACTACACTAGCCATTGTCTTCCAACGAATTCATAACCCTGTCCTAGACTTGACCACCATCTATTCTGACCCCTGTATAATTTATAATCATGCTTTCTGGTGCAACATTTTAATCGCACAATAAACGTTGCGGACGTTATTTCCTAATTCTAAAATAAATTCCAACTATGTACCCTTGTGCGTTCTAATCGAAATTGGAGACATAATCTTGACCGTTTTGTACCACCCAAATTTTATTAATATTCTACACTGTATCTTCTATGCCCCAGACACTTATGTCCGACCTAATTTTATTCCCAGGTACTTCTAATTAATTCTAGAATATCGTGCACGTTCGATTTAAGTAATTGAAATCTAATTTCTGCCTTTGTACAATTTTCCTAATTGTTGGGGGCTTTTATGCAAAATGCGTTGAGATATCCCCACCCTTGGACAATACGTGAAGAAATCTATTTTTCCCTTCACATGAATTTTTCAGTAATTTTTCGGGAATGTGCAACGCGCGCACATCGCCCCGTATATTAAACATATCCTTGTGTTTTAAATAATGAAAATCCAAGTCCCCAATATCCCCATGGGAGCCCAATGCCCAAGCCCAAGGAGCGTTGACCAAGCCCACTCCTAGGTCAATAAAACCCTAGTTTCCCACGTATTTATATACAAAGTTTTCCCCTCTTTCTATTGGAAAACCAAAACCCAAAAAATACCTATTCAATAAATAGCCGACCCCCCCCCCCTCCTGCTACTGTTCATCACCTCTTTCCTCCGTCCAGTCCCGCCGGCGCCCTCACCGGAGCAGCCCCCCCACGTCGGAGCAGCCCCGTCACCACGACTGACTCAACCCAGTCCTGTCGACCTCCTCCCTCTGTTCTCCCTCGACCCCCAAGCCCGCCGGAGCATGACTCCGACTGCAGCCACCACTCCCCTCACCACCCTCTTCAACGACTCTACAGCGCCGAGCAGCCCCGACCTCTCCCCGACCTCCTTCTACCCTTCCCGGTCCACCACGACTGCCTGACCGACCTAACCTTCACCTGAACGGCCCCCCGTCGATACCATAAAACCACCACCATTATTCCCGAGTACCCCGACGGTACTACACAGGCCGCCGGAGTCGGCAGCACCCTCACCACCTCTTCTCCACCCCCGCATCATCATCCCCACCGACATTCTCGACCGAGCCCCGGCCATCCCGCTCGTCTCTCCCTGTCGGACCCGCCTGCACTCGCTGAACCGGAGACACGACCTCGCCTGAACCACCGCGTCTCCTCCCTGTGTCCCTGACCCTCCTCCTCGACCACAGCCCTCCATAACCGGACCTCTCCCTGGCCGGACCTCCCTCCCCCTCGCTGGCCGAAGTTCAGCAGCCACCACCAGCGTCTTCATCATCATATACATCATCATCTTCACCATGAAACTCTACCAAAACCTCATCACCCTCACCTACATCGTCGTCCTCACAATCACTAGCATCCCCATTGTCATCCCTGCCGTCATTGACCTCGCCCTCGTCATTATCATCACCTCCATAGTCCTCGTCATTATCATCATCCTCATTAACACCAACCCTAATAACTTGTTCATCATCCACATTATCGCTTCCCTCGTCATCGTCATCCATATCATTATCATCATCGTCGTCATAGTCATCAACTTCAACCCTCATCATAAACCCCGTCATCGTGTTTATCGTGGACCGACACTCTTGCCAGACAACCTGCAGCACTCACCCCCGCTTTCTGTACCTGTGCACGCTGATCTGTTGGATTTACCTGCACGATTTCAGGAGCTGGTTATTGGGACTACACAGCCGCCTGCCAGGCAAGTATACCTTGCCCTTGTTGTACTGTTTAAATTCTGTATTATTAGTTGCATATTATTATTATATAACTGTGCACATCCGAGAGAGACTCGGGTGCAGTTAACAAATGCGTTGACGTTAGGACGTGTGTCTGACCTAGTGTCTAGTAGACCCACATAAAGTTGTGGAGTTATTGGTATGACTCCCAGGCCTTGACACTTTTCTTACATGTGTTGTGAGTCTCATGTAGGACACGGACTTGCGTATATGGTTGGCCACCTGTACGTGTAGGCGTACGACGGGTAGGGTATAACTGCTAATAGTGATGCATGTTAGAAGACTTAGCAGTTATTGGTAGGTGAAGCATAGACTATCATGATACGATGGCCGATCCTTGTCCTTGTTTGGTTGTAAGGATGGACTATTGTTCTAACGACAGACTATGAGCCAGAGTTACGATGCCTCGGCGTAGTAGCTACAGCGTGTCGTGGATACAACATGCTTAGATCATTGGGCGAAGAGGACTACTAGTAGGCGTATGGGACACCCACTTCCTTTATTCAGATTCTCCGTTCGACGGAACGGTATGGACGTTATATACTTGCAGATTTCCCGTTCTTCGGAGCGGTATGGACGTTATACTATGTAGATTCCCCGTTCTTTGGAGCGGTAGGACGTTATTATATTGCAGTGCACCCTGGTATTGGGGGCATATGTGGCATATACTAGCCAGTTGTCACGATTGGTGAATTACGCCAGCATATGTCTAGCCTACACTTTTCCATACTCTCAAAGTTGTCCTCAAGTTGCATTTCACTTAGATGATTAGGTCACCCTTGAGTTTTTATAGTATTTACTTTATGGCATATTTTTATGTATCTTGTTATGTCCCTCTGAGGACCTGGTCCCTTTCCAGGTGTATTGTTCATGAGTATTTGCAGGAGCGCAGATCTGGACTTGCTACGTATATTACGATGAGGTCCTTCCTTCGAGCCCGTGAGTGTTAGTTGATATCCTTATATTGCATTTAGCTTGTTTATCTATATTCTGGTTCGGTAGTGGATTTGTTTCCATCTGACTACCATCATTAGATACCTTATATTGAGATCTAATTTCATAGCTACTGGCCATTTAAATATATTGATTTTATGGATGAGATCTAGATTATACCATGTGACTTGTGATGGATTTTATACCACTGATGAATTGTTATTTATATTACAGCTACGTGTGTTATGGTTTCCATATATTGGAGTGCCATATTCATACGGCTGGCATGCTTACGTGTCCTAGTCCTACGTATTTTGGGACTGGGGCGTGACAGTGCGTCCACTAGATACTAGGTCAAACACAAGTCTTAACGTCAACGCCTTCGTCGACTGCACCCGAGTCATTCTCAGACGCGTACAGTTATATAATATTGAAAGAAAAAATATACGAACTATACTAACTGAATTTAAACAGTACAACAAGGCAAGGTATACTTGCCTGAAAGCCAGGCAAAGATTCGAACACGAACTCGCTAGGGAAGTAGCAGCGCAAGATGAGAACTAGAGCAGATATCCCCGGATATTGTCATAAATATTACCATCAGTCCCAGAATGAGTGAGATACTCAGAAAAGCATATCCAGGCGTCCAATTTGGACACAGGAGCAAAAATATAGTTTTTAGTCAACACGGGGTCCATAAGTGGGCCCTAAAAATATGCCAGGAGCAAAGGTCCCTAAAAATAGCATATTATAGGTCAAAAAAAATTTCTAAACGACGATACGAACTCAACGGTATATCCAAATTTGGATTCCGATGAGCCAATCACAAAAACGCCCGTTGGAACGGATCATGGGGCCCGCGAAACAACGATATGGTCACTGTCTCAGAATCAGGCAAAACTTGGGTCACAGGATAAGTCGAATGATGCGAGTCCATTGGCACCAGTTTTATTATGATACGACGAGTGTGCACAAAGAAATTAGATAATCTGCAAAACACCAATACGGGGGACTTTCGACGGATACGGGTAAATTTTGGCGCGCACACACGTCCGAATCGAGTTTCACAAAATTCCACACGTCGAAAAATATCGTACGCGCCTTTCGGTGTAATCGGTACGCGACGTGGTTGTCCGGTTTGACAGGACCAACTCTGTTTCGTAGAATTTTCATTATTTTATAAATAATTTTTCTTATGAATTGGCAATCAATTTACTAACAATAGAAATCAAATTAAATTATTCCAAATGAGGACATTGAAAGAGGGTTACATGGAGAGCATACCAGAGAAGGCATTTCCGAAACCAGTTGAGCGTGGAGGGAGAAATTTTGATGCGAAGTGAGGGGGTGAAGCTTGGGTCTGATGTCGAGGGGGGTGCTCCAACCTGGGGGGGTGTTCTGGCGGCCGCAGGTGGCCGAGGATATAGTGGAAGGGGTCGTCGGTTATCGGGGATGCCCTGGGGTGGGTCGTTGGTCATCGGGGGGGTGCTCCGACGGCCTTCTCCAGCTAGGGAGGACGGAGCAACTGTGGTAACAGCAGCATACGCAGTCGTAGTAGCGGCAGCAGCTTCAGCATGTAGCGGCAGCAGCTTCACCTGAGGGGGCGGAGGCGGTCTGCTGGTGGTGGTGGTTGGCGAAGATGATGGTGGTGGTGGTGATGACGGTGGCATTGGTGGTGTTCAGCGGAGAGGTTAGAGGTTGGCTTGGGTGGTCGTGGAGGTGAGGGCATCGGTGGTGGTCGTGGAGGTGATGGCAGCGGTGGTCGTCGTGGAGGTGATGGCGGCGGTGGTCGTCGTGGAGGTGATGGCAGCGGTAGTCGTCGTGGAGGTGATGGCGGCGGTGGTCGTCGTAGAGGTGATGGCAGCGGTGGTCGTCGTGAAGGTGATGGCAGCGGTGGTCGTGGAGGTGAGGGCAGTGATGGTCGTAGTGGAGGTGATGGTGGTGTTCGTTGGTGGCAATGGTGGAGGTGGCTGTAAGCACCCTGATTTTTAGAATTTAAATTTTTTTAAATTTATTAATATTGGTGTTCTGAAATTATTGTGATTAAGGGAAAAAATTTATTTATTTTTAGCTAATTATAATATATAGTATTCATGAATTTATAATTATATTTATTTAATTAGTTATTAATACTATACAAAAAAATTATTTTTGGGTGTACAACTATTATTAGTGTATTGTATAATTTTTCTGGAATTTATTGAGGTCCAAAACTATTTTTAAATGACCATATACATACATATATATATAGAGAGAGAGGGGGATTAATTAATAGAAATAAACCCAAATCCAAACCCATTAACCCAAACCCGAAACCTAATCAACCCTTTCCCCACGTACTGAACCCCCCCCTCTCTTATATATCGCATGTATAAACTATAACTCCACATCAAACCCTAACCCTAAACCATAACCCACGCCTCCACCACCCGCCGGAGACCGCCCGCAGCCCCGCCGCCCGCACCGTCGCGCTGCCGCACCGGAGTAGCGTCACCGTCCCCCCCCACACACGCGCACAGCAGTTGCGGCCCCTCCTTCCCGCACAGCCTCCGCCCCCCTCGCTCATCCGATTTGTGTCCCATCTTCGCTGGTATGTTCATAACCTAAAGCTCTAGGATTTTCTTCGAGTGGAACGAATTTAGGCACCCCGGTTTGATCGAAAAATCGATCGAAAGTTGGCCGAAAAACAGTTCAAAAATAGTTCAGAAATTCAGTCCAAGTACCCCTGTTCATGTCCAATTTTCTACCAACTCGTTAATTATTTTCAAAATATAATTGAAGGGACATTTTCAAAATATAACCAAGATTTTTATTGTTCTTTTAATTTTTATTAGTTTGCTATAATGGTAAAATTATTCTTGTTCCAAAACGAACAAAAACTTATTTTTAAAACATCCAAAATCTTCGATACGGGGTGTGTCCCGCTAAACGAGGCGACTTTGTCGTGTGAGAGTTACATCGAAAGGCACGTAACGTAAACGCGGACGTGTGGGGTTTAGCAGAACTTGATTTGGATGTCCGTGCACACCGGAATCAACACGTATCCGTCGAAAAGCACCTTATCGGCCTGTTCTAACACTCGTCCTAATTTTTTGTGTGCTTGTCATTTCAGAACAAAATTTGTGCCATCGGATTCGTAGCATTACGCTGGTCCTGTGACCCAAGTTTGGTTCAATTCTGATAACATAGACGAAACGTTATTTCGTGGGCCCCACAGTTTCACATGACAGGCGATTTCGTGATCGGCTCATCGAAATCTAGTTCTGGATGTTCTATTGGGTTCATATCATCATTCTGGACTCATAAACACTAAGTGTGATGAATTTGGAGAACTTTGTCTTTAGCACATTTTACGGTGCAAAGTGGGCCATATATGGATCCCGCTTTGACCCAAAACTGTCAATTTTGCCCCTGTGTCCAAATTGAACTTGTGGGTAGTAAATCCTAGCTATTTCAAGTATTCTAAGAATATTAGTGATATTCATTTCAGCATCCGAAGGTGTACGTACAAATTCTACTTTTTCAGGAGCAGTTGACGGAGTTCAGAACCCAGGCAAGTGTATCTTGCCATGATATATCACAGTTCCTTATCTTTATTATCTTATTTAGCTATTATAGTTATTTGATATATGTGATGTATGTGTTTACCCTAGGACCGTGAGACGTTGCTTAGCGTCCGAACAAGATTCGGGTGTCGTCACCGTACGCGAAGTCGTGTAACGTCACTTAGAAAGTTGATTCCATGATCATATTTCTACGTGCTTGCTTTACCAAGTATGCCATACCCTATGACACTTGACACTATTTTATGTGACAGAATCTTTCTTGAGTTATTTATGGTGATTCTGTATAGGCTTACAGGATTCATGATATGAGACTTGCATATTATATGGATATTATTATGAATCGTTGTACTAGCTAGAGGTCATGATCTTGCGTGTATGGACATGAGACATTGTGGATATGAGACGTGAGGTTACATTGGGTGGGGAGAGACACACCATACTACAGGCTGATAATTGATATATATACTATACTACTGTAGGTGCTTTGGCACATATACTGGAGTCGTGATACTACTTACTTTGGCACATATACTGGAGTCATGATACTACTTGCTGCTATGGGCTCCCCGACACAGAGCCTGTAGTGGTTTCAGCCTGAGTGTGAGTGATGCTCTCACGTGCATATCACATAGATGGTTACAGTAGTTTACCCTTGAGTATGTGGCATTATACTATTTTACTTTTGGCATGTTGTTTCTTGTACCTTGTTACGTCCCTCTGAGGACCTGGTCCCCTGCCAGTTTTTGCAGCATAGACAGTTATGGAGCCTTTAGAGTTGTTGATGGAGTTGCTCGTCTTACAAGCATTGGTATCAGGTACTTATATTATATCTACCAGAGTTATGGTTATTTATTCATATTGTTTATTCATCTGCAGATGTAGCCTAGTTTTATAGACTCATATTTCTTTCTCGAGTTTATTAGAGTTTGTGTATTACTGGGCGGCCGACTTTAGCACATATAGCTTATTCTTGTGTATTCTGTTCATTGTGGATTGAGGCATAGATATTTATATTTACTTGATTATTTAGATAGTGACCATTATAATATAGCTTATACGTATTCGAGTTATACCAGAGTCAGGTCAAATGCGTAGCTGACACGTTACGTATTCCTAGTCCTACATATTTTGGGACTGGGGCATGACAGTGGCAGTGGTATAGGACGTGATGGTGGCGAAGGTGGTGGTGGCCATAGGCTGCTGCAACAGTGGTGGAGGTGATGGCGGCGATGAAGGTGGAGGAGAGTTGGCAGCGGGTTGGGCAGAGGGGTGGTCCGCGATGGAGGCGTGGGTATAGGAGAAAAGTTGAAGAAGAATAAGAAGAAGAAGAAGAAGAAGAAGATGATGATGAAGAAGAAAATGAATGAGAAGAATAAAGAAGAAGGAGGTGAGGGAATCATCTGGTGATTAAGTAGAGGGAGGAGAGAGGCGGGGGGAGTTTCCTATTTTTTTTAGGGATTAGGGTCAACCACATGTGGGGGGGAGGGTTGTGTGTGAGTTAATATTGAGTGGGTGTGTGGTTGTGATGGTGTTGGAGTTTGAATCAAGGGTCTTGATTCAATATGAAAAGTTGTATATAGCAAAAAGGGGAAAGAGAGGATGACAAGACCGGTAATGTGAGGTTGGGGGAGGGTTTCTTCATTGGCTTTAACCAATAGGGTGGTGACACCTAGCACCCTTTTTTCCATTAAGCCCCTCAATATTTGGGTGCTTGCACATGAAGGAAAATGGTAAGAATTTGGTGTGGGAAGTGGTATTTGGTATTTTGTAGGGTGAGGGAGTGTTGTGTGTTTTGTATTGGCCTCATGAATGGGTGTTAGGTTAAGTTGGGGTTAAGTTGAGTCATTGCACCAATTTAGTCAAAATTAGCGTCAATGGTGTTCTTTAATTAATTGAAGTGCATAGGATTTAAATTTAGTAGGACACAAGTGTCATGGACATAGTAGACTCGGAATAGATTATTGTCATAAATTTGGTTATGAGAAAAGGGTCGAGGTTGTGTCTCCTTTTTCGATTGGAACGGACAATGATGCAAAGTTGGATTTAAAATTAAAAAATATGTACAAATATTATAAAATTAAAATAAAGCACAAGAGAGTGCATTTATGAATGACACAAAAGTCAGGATTGAATATGGGCTTGTCTAGGTCAAGGGTGTAAAATTTGTTGGAAGGCAAATGCTAGTGCATTGCTCTAGATATTTGAACAATGATAATGTACAATGATCAAATCAAAAATCAAAGAGATGATTTAAATAACTCCAATAATTATTCCAGAATAATTCTAAATAAATCCCTAAACCTAAATTTTTGGTCTGAAGGTTTACAGATTGCAAGAAAGAACGAGAAGATAGTTTTCTCTGAATCTTTTGTAATCTTGTTTCAAGTTGTAATCAGATCCTATATATAATTTCTTATTAGATCGAAAGATATCAGGAAGGGAACTCTTGTGTGAACTCCTTATCTCGACTTCAACTTCTGGTTCTACCATCTTTGGTTAAGCTTCGGGACCAACAATCTCAAAGCAAGATTCAAAGAAAGATGGAGAACATCTGTTCAAGTCTTCTAGACACAAGTTTTCACAAAATTTGAGAAGATTGACGGAATTTACTTCGAACATTTGGATGAGGGAAGGAGTCCTTTGTCAAATATTGAAAGTGAGTTGTCGGAACCTACAATTCTCGAGGATGAAGGAGATAGCGTCTGAAGGACGCGCATTCCAGTTTGAAGAAAGATTACAAAATGACCAAAGATTATAGAGTATGTGTAAACTCCCTCACCCAAAATAGGTATTTGTGTATATTTTATATTATTACATTTATTATAGATGTTGAATATATTTAAAGTATTCTCTTAGTTAATTAGAAAATAATTTTTTTTAGTATATTTACTTATATAAATATTCATTTAGAATTATTTTAGGTTATTTTAGATTTTTGGAGATTTTTCTAGAATTTTTGGTAATTAAAACTTAGAAAACATAAATTTCTAGAACTTCTATGATTTACTATACGACCATACTTGCATGTCGTTCCTACCAAATATTTATTTTAGTTCAAAATATTTAATTATATTTTTTTGTAATTTATTTAGAATTTTAAGAAATTTATTTAGATTTTCGAAATTATTTAGGATTTATTTGGGTAGATATAGTCTTAATATTAGATAGATGCTAATTTAGTGTTAATAGATATTAATAAGATTTTATAAATTATTTGTATTATCTTTAATTATATTTAAGATTATAAATTATTGAGATAAATTCAAACTCTATTTTAAATTAATTCAAATCCTGAATCTACTAGGAAATCAACTTCATGCATATCCTATCCTTATTTAAATTCATCATAATCCTATCCAAATTAACCAATCCTAGTCGTATTTAATTAAGTAGTGTCCACATTATAAATACCCCATCCTTCATATTTTTTCCCCAAATTCCTCTCTTTTTCGTCCAAAAATAGTCAAAATTCGTCATAAATTCAGCCTCATTTTCTACTAGTTATGACGAATTAAAAAGACGATATCTCCTAGCTCCGGACTCCAAACGTGCTCCAGTTTTTTTTGTTAGAATGATAATGAGGTTAGATTTCTGATTATATAAATTGTTTTTCTAAATTATTAGTATTAAATTCTAGAAAATTCATAGAGCACAGCATGTCCAAAAATAGACATATTTTGATGTATTCGCGATTCCGGGAGAACCAGGAATCAGAACCATGAACCGTTAAAAGTTTCGGAAAGCTAATGTCGAGATAATCGACATATATTTTTCCCAAAATTTATTTCTAAGTATTTACATACTGTTAATTCTGTAGAACTTCTAGGTTAGAATTTAACCATTGGTGCACAATACAAAATTTGTATGTGCCATAATTCCCAAACGAATTTGAATTCGGACGAGCCATAAATTCCAGCATGTTTTTGATGCTAAAATCTACAGAAAATCATGCATGAAAGTTGAGGTTGTGTCGGTTGACTTTTTGGTCAACATATCGCCTCGATTTGCGTGCCATGAGTCTCGAGTTAATAAAATTCAGTTTTTTTTGGACAAAATTTAGGAATTAACATAAAAATCAGAATAATAAGATTAAAATAGGATTTTTGAGTAATTATTCCAAAATTAAATAAATTAAAATAAATTATCTTTTGACGTGATAAATTTGTAATACATAGGCTATTTGGACTGTGACTTGGACTCTGATTCATACCAGCAGCAGGACCCCAGGCAAGATACCTTGCCAAATTATTTATAGTACTTTGCATGCTATTTATATTTCTGTTTATTTATTGCATTCTGTATATTTCTTGCATGTGTAGTTTTATTTCAGTCGTTACTATGTATTAGATATGTTGACACACACATGGCACTTAGTATCATAGAGGACAATTATTAGGCGTATGGGCTTTTAACCACTCTGGTAACACCGTAGTCACTAGCACGCACTATGGTGGGTCGTGTCCGATGGTCGCTACCCCCGAGGTATGTCGATTGATGGAGTCCGAGGGTCGCTACCCCAGAGGTATGTCGGCTGATGATGTCCACTGACGAGCGTGAGGTTGTGAGGATTAGATCGAGTAGCCTACCCTTGCCCATACGTCAAAAAGTTGTCCTCATTTGCATTCATATAGATGGTCTTGTACAGCGTACTTATTTATTTTCAAATTATATGCATGTTTACTGTATTCAAATTGGCTCGTATTTTCTGTATCTTGTTACGTCCCTCTGAGGACCTGGTCCGCTGCCAGGTGTATCTTTTCTTGAGTATTTGCAGGAGCACAAATTTGGATGGTTACATGTGATCCGAGGATGTCTTCTCTTCGAGCTGTGATGGATAGCTGGTATTCTTATATTGTGTTGTGGTATTGTACTTATATTGTATTTACCTCTCCATTCGAGTTGGTAGTGGATTTGTCTCCATCCAACTATCATCCTTAGATACTCCTTATTGAGATCTAGTTTCATAGATACTGGTCATTTATTTCTATATGATTTTGGTGGATGAGATTTAGATTATACCCTGTGACTTGTGACATATGTTTTATACCACTTGTGGATTTGATATTCATATTACAGCGTACGTGTGGATTTGGTTTCCATACATTGGAGTTGCCATATCCATGCGGCTGGCATGCTTACGTGTCCTAGTCCTACGTATTTTTGGGACTGGGGCGTGACATGTTTTTGTGGTGGCCCATGCAGGTCGAGAGCATATTGTCTCGGTTACGTTACTGTACCGAACAAGCCTGCCCCTAGGACTAGAGTATAGGATCTCATCCATAATTGACTGTGATTCATCTCCTCCTATCTGTTCTATTTTGAACAATTGTATCCTGCTTGATTCATGTGCTTCCCTAATAGTTCCTTGAGTATAGTCTTCTGCTAGAATATAGGAACCCCTGTTATTATGATGATAATTAGAGTAGCACACCTATTAAGAATACAACGAGAATATAGACACACCACTAAGTTTAGAATATCTAGTGAACCTAGAATTCTTTATCTTTAGATTGTTATACTATTACCCCTTGATGTATTAAGAAGACTTGAGAGTAGTATAGACACTACTAGAGTTAGTTAGAAGTTTTACCATAATGTTTGACACCTAGTATCACATAGTCTTTTGACCTATTAATTAAAGTGTAACCGAATGATATTTATCGCATGCTAGCAAAAGACGACAGTGTTTATTCAGACCATAGAATTTAGAGGTCCTTGCCCTATTTGGTCGACTAGCGACTTAGATAAGGAGGTTGTATGATAACTGTAGAGATTGTAGAGTCTTTTATTATTATTGCTTATGTTATTTTTGCTTTTGCGAACTTGAATTATTTTGTAACTTCTCACATCATAATCCAGCGTTATATTTTCTGTGCTACCTTGAATTATGCTGCTATTATAGCCTAGTTTTTGCAAGCTTAATCTTATATCGAGCTTGTTCATGACATATGTGTTATTGGGGCCTGATCAACCACACTAATACAAATTGTCTAATCAGAACCAGTGTATTATGGTCTAGCTAGCCATAATGCGCTTGATTCGTCCTTCGCAATAGTATTTTACGTGGATTGAGATGTATAGTGGACCAGTAGACAAATATACTTACCCTCTAGATACGACAAAGCATATCATATCAAGTACATAACTGCACCGATGTGAGCATGCGAATAGAAAATTACCAAATTAAGATTTCAATCCACAACTGTCTTGACAATTCCCATTTGAATTCTTTAAACGCTTTGATTCCCATACTTCCATTCTATTACCCCTCCATGAACTCTTTTCCGTTGCTTTCTGTCTTTCCTTGTTTCGGAAAGACGAAATCTCGTGCTTGGATATAAGTGATACACGGATAGTACAAGATATACCCCATAGGCCAATCACATTATTTGATGACTATCTTTCATAATTGATTAAGGACATATCACATATGATATAGTTGGTGTTAAAGTTTTGAGGATTGAATGACATGAGAAAATAAATTGAGGAATATTTTTCTTAAGTGTAAGAGTCTTATGTGATAGATGGGTAAATTCTAAGTTGGGTAGAAATTGCATTATTAAACTTGAGGAGAATTCTTTTAGATTGTGATCAAGTATGATTAGATTGAGAGATTAAGTCCTTTTAAATGTGGAGAATTTTAAAAGAAGGATTAAGATAATGAGAATTTAATAAATTTTAAAAATCTTGATATTGAGGACCCAATATTTATACTTTGAGCACATGATTTAAATTTTGAATATTGAAGGATGAATCATCGATTTAAATTTTTAGGATAAATATAGAATTTTAGACTTGAACAACTGGTAAATTTGATTTAAATTTTACAATTTGATGATTTGAATTAAAAGTTTAATTTTGATTGTTGGGTCACCTATTTGAAATATTGAGGATGTAAATTGAGTTTAAATATTTGAAGAGTACAAAATTCTTAATTTGAGAATAGGAATAAGATTTGATTAGAATTGTTTATTGTTCAAGGTCTAGAGGAGATTATGATAGTTGGAAATGGTGATATAAATTTTGATGTGGGATGTCATATAGACTTGAGTTAGATTTGAATGTTGAAAAAAAAAAAATCGAGAAGAGATTACGACAGGTTGAATTTTGATTTAAACAGTGGTTATCTTAATTTTAAAGTGATCGCGATAGAGTTGAATAGATTTTGTTATTTAAATTTTTGGAAGAGATTGTGATTGATGTACCTTATGTACGAATGTGAAGGATTTAACAAATTATGTCTTATTTTAATTTCGAGGACGAAATTGTTTTAAGTTAGGTAGATTGTAAACTCCCTCACCCAAAATAGGTATTTGTGTATATTTTATATTATTATATTTATTATAGATGTTGAATTTATTTAAAGTATTCTCTTAGTTAATTAGAAAATAATTTTTTTAGTATATTTACTTATATAAATATTCATTTAGAATTATTTTAGGTTATTTTAGATTTTTGGAGATTTTTCTAGAATTTTTGGTAATTAAACTTAGAAAACATAAATTTCTAGGACTTCTATGATTTACTATACGACCATACTTGCATATCGTTTCTACCAAATATTTATTTTAGTTCAAAATATTTAATTATATTTTTTTGTAATTTATTTAGAATTTTAAGAAATTTATTTAGATTTTCAAAATTATTTAGGATTTATTTGGGTATATATAGTCTTAATATTAGATAGATGCTAATTTAGTGTTAATAGATATTAATAAGATTTTATAAATTATTTGTATTATCTTTAATTATATTTAAGATTATAAATTATTGAGATAAATTCAAACTCTATTTTAAATTAATTCAAATCCTGAATCTACTAGGAAATCAACTTCATGCATATCCTATCCTTATTTAAATTCATCATAATCCTATCCAAATTAACCAATCCTATTCGTATTTAATTAAGTAGTGTCCACATTATAAATACCCCATCCTTCATATTTTTCTTCCCCAAATTCCTCTCTTTTTCGTCCAAAAATAGTCAAAATTCGTCATAAATTTAGCCTCATTTTCTACTAGTTATGACGAATTAAAAAGACGATATCTCCTAGCTCCGGACTCCAAACGTGCTCCAGTTTTTTTTGTTAGAACAATAATGAGGTTAGATTTCTGATTATATAAATTTTTTTTCTAAATTATTAGTATTAAATTCTGGAAAATTCATAGAGCACAGCATGTCCGAAAATAGACGTGTTTTGATGTATTCGCGATTCCGGGAGAACCAGGAATCAGAATCATGAACCGTTTAAAGTTTCTGAAAGCTAATATCGAGATAATCGACATATATTTTTCCCAGAATTTATTTCGAAGTATTTATATACTGTTAATTCTGTAGAACTTCTAGGTTAGAATTTAACCATCGGTGCACAATACAAAATTTGTATGTGCCATAATTCCCAAACGAATTTGAATTCGGACGAGCCATAAATTCCAGCATATTTTTTACGCTGAAATCTACAGGAAATCATGCATGAAAGTTGAGGTTGTGTCGGTTGACTTTTTGGTTAACAGATCGCCTCGATTTGCGTGCCATGAGTCTCGAGTTGATAAAATTCATTTTTTTTGGACAAAATTTAGGAATTAACATAAAAATCAGAATAATAAGATTAAAATAGGATTTTTTGAGTAATTATTCTAAAATTAAATAAATTAAAATAAATTATCTTTTGACGTGATAAATTTGTAATACATAGGCTATTTGGACTGTGACTTGGACTCTGATTCATACCAGCAGCAGGACCCCAGGCAAGATACCTTGCCAAATTGTTTACAGTACTTTGTATGCTATTTATATTTCTATTTATTTATTGCATTCTGTATATTTCTTGCATGTGTAGTTTTATTTCAGTCGTTACTATGTATTAGATATGTTGACACACACATGGCACTTAGTATCATAGAGGACAATTATTAGGCGTATGGGCTTTTAACCACTCTGGTAACACCGTAGTCACTAGCACGCACTATGGTGGGTCGTGTCCGATGGTCGCTACCCCCGAGGTATGTCGATTGATGGAGTCCGAGGGTCGCTACCCCAGAGGTATGTCGGCTGATGATGTCCACTGACGAGCGTGAGGTTGTGAGGATTAGATCGAGTAGCCTACCCTTGCCCATACGTCGAAAAGTTGTCCTCATTTGTATTTATATAGATGGTCTTGTACAGCGTACTTATTTATTTTCAAATTATATGCATGTTTACTGTATTCAAATTGGCTCATATTTTCTGTATCTTGTTACGTCCCTCTGAGGACCTGGTCCGCTGCCAGGTGTATCTTTTCTTGAGTATTTGCAGTAGCGCAAATTTGGATGGTTACATGTGATCCGAGGATGTCTTCTCTTCGAGCTGTGATGGATAGCTGGTATTCTTATATTGTGTTGTGGTATTGTACTTATATTATATTTACCTCTCCATTCGAGTTGGTAGTGGATTTGTCTCCATCCAACTATCATCCTTAGATACTCCTTATTGAGATCTAGTTTCATAGATACTGGTCATTTATTTCTATATGATTTTGGTGGATGAGATTTAGATTATACCCTGTGACTTATGACATATGTTTTATACCACTTGTGGATTTGATATTCATATTACAGCGTACGTGTGGATTTGGTTTTCCTACATTGGAGTTGCCACCACAAAAATATGTCACGCCCCAGTCCCAAAAATACGTAGGACTAGGACACGTAAGCATGCCAGTCGCATGGATATGGCAACTCCAATGTATGGAAACCAAATCCACACGTACGCTGTAATATGAATATCAAATCCACAAGTGGTATAAAACATATGTCACAAGTCACAGGGTATAATCTAAATCTCATCCACCAAAATCATATAGAAATAAATGACCAGTATCTATGAAACTAGATCTCAATAAGGAGTATCTAAGGATGATAGTTGGATGGAGACAAATCCACTACCAACTCGAATGGAGAGGTAAATACAATATAAGTACAATACCACAACACAATATAAGAATACCAGCTATCCATCACAGCTCGAAGAGAAGACATCCTCGGATCACATGTAACCATCCAAATTTGCGCTCCTACAAATACTCAAGAAAAGATACACCTGGCAGCGGACCAGGTCCTCAGAGGGACGTAACAAGATACAGAAAATATGAGCTAATTTGAATACAGTAAACATGCATATAATTTGAAAATAAATAAGTACGCTGTACAAGACCATCTATATGAATGCAAATGAGGACAACTTTTTGACGTATGGGCAAGGGTAGGCTACTCGATCTAATCCTCACAACCTCACGCTCGTCAGTGGACATCATCAGCCGACATACCTCTGGGGTAGCGACCCTCGGACTCCATCAATCGACATACCTCGGGGGTAGCGACCATCGGACACGACCCACCATAGTGCGTTCTAGTGACTACGGTGTTACCAGAGTGGTTAAAAGCCCATACGCCTAATAATTGTCCTCTATGATACTAAGTGCCATGTGTGTGTCAACATATCTAATACATAGTAACGACTGAAATAAAACTACACATGCAAGAAATATACAGAATGCAATAAATAAACAGAAATATAAATAGCATGCAAAGTACTGTAAACAATTTGGCAAGGTATCTTGCCTGGGGTCCTGCTGTTGGTATGAATCAGAGTCCAAGTCACAGTCCAAATAGCCTATATATTACAAATTTATCACGTCAAAAGATAATTTATTTTAATTTATTTAATTTTGGAATAATTACTCAAAAATCCTATTTTAATCTTATTATTCTGATTTTTATGTTAATTTCTAAATTTTGTCCAAAAAAAACTGAATTTTATCAACTCGAGACTCATGGCACGCAAATCGAGGCGATCTGTTGACCAAAAAGTCAACCGACACAACCTCAACTTTCATGCATGATTTTCTGTAGATTTCAGCGTCAAAAACATGCTGGAATTTACGGCTCGTCCGAATTCAAATTCGTTTGGGAATTATGGCACATACAAATTTTGTATTGTGCACCGATGGTTAAATTCTAACCTAGAAGTTCTACAGAATTAACAGTATGTAAATACTTCGAAATAAATTCTAGGAAAAATATATGTCGATTATCTCGACATTAGCTTTCTGAAACTTTAAACGGTTTATGATTCTGATTCCTGGTTCTCCCGGAATCGCGAATACATCAAAACTCATCTATTTTCAGACATGCTGTGCTCTATGAATTTTCCAGAATTTAATACTAATAATTTAGAAAAACAATTTATATAATCAGAAATCTAACCTCATTATCGTTCTAACAAAAAAAACTGGAGTACGTTTGGAGTCCGGAGCTAGGAGATATCGTCTTTTTAATTCGTCATAACTAGTAGAAAATGAGGCTGAATTTATGACGAATTTTGACTATTTTTGGACGAAAAAGAGAGAAATTTGGAGAAGAAAAATATGAAGGATGGGGTATTTATAATGTGGACACTACTTAATTAAATACGACTAGGATTAGTTAATTTGGATAGGATTATGATGAATTTAAATAAGGATAGGATATGCATGAAGTTGATTTCCTAGTAGATTCAGGATTTGAATTAATTTAAAATAGAGTTTGAATTTATCTCAATAATTTATAATCTTAAATATAATTAAAGATAATACAAATAATTTATAAAATCTTATTAATATCTATTAACACTAAATTAGCATCTATCTAATATTAAGACTATATATACCCAAATAAATCCTAAATAATTTCAAAAATCTAAATAAATTTCTTAAAATTCTAAATAAATTACAAAAAAATATAATTAAATATTTTGAACTAAAATAAATATTTGGTAGGAACGACATGCAAGTATGGTCGTATAGTAAATCATAGAAGTCCTAGAAATTTATGTTTTCTAAGTTTTAATTACCAAAAATTCTAGAAAAATTTCCAAAAATCTAAAATAACCTAAAATAATTCTAAATGAATATTTATATAAGTAAATATACTAAAAAAATTATTTTCTAATTAACTAAGAGAATACTTTAAATAAATTCAACATCTATAATAAATATAATAATATAAAATATATACAAATACCTATTTTGGGTGAGGGAGTTTACAGTATGCGCACAAGGGGCAGACCTTGGCGCATGGCAGACCTTGGCGTATAGCAAGACTTTGTGCATAATAATGCATTAGAGGTCTCAGCACGTTGGAAGTCTTAGCGCATGGCAGAGCTTGGTGCATAGTGTCTCAAGGCACATGATGGTCTCTGCGCATGCAGGACCCGCATGGAGGCTTATGCGCATGGATTGGTGCATGGGTCTTATGCACATGATTGGCGCATGGTATCCTATACACATGAAGGTCACTGCACTATACAGTACTTGACGCATGGCTAAAATTAGAACTTGACAGTAGAACTAATCTGAACCAATATAGCAAGGTATAACTAAACTTGGTTCCTTTAATTACTTAACTTGGTTGCTATGATTGTGCAGGTTAAGTCATATGGCGTAGTTGCTGACCAGTGGATGGAAACAGGTGCATCTAACCACATGTGCTTTAGAAAGAGATGTTGATCAAGGTTGAACCTTTCAGTATTGAAGGTCTTGATGGCAAGCAGAGGATCTGGGGATTGGGACAATGGTTCTGAACTTCGAGAAGTTACAGTCAAATGAGTGTGTGTATCAACGTACTAGTGATTACCAAGGACCTAATCTCAGGAAGTCTATTGTAGACTTGAAACTGAACATCCATAGTCACCAGATGATGATATCTTGGCAGGAGACATATTTTGGAACAAGCTTTCAGTATCAAATGGATGTTCGAGTTTCTGATTATAAAAGGTCTCATTCTAAGAGTTGTGGAACCCCAAATTAGGATATGTACTTCGTACTGTAAGATATCTAGTCTAGAATTTATCTCCAAATATGGGGTTAAGGAATTGGAGAGGTGTAAGGTCTGTGCATAGACAAAGATCACAAGAAATTCGTTCAAACAGGTAAACCGAATTACAGATCTTCTGGAGTTGGTTCACTCAGATATCTGTGACTTCAAACAGTTCTCCACAAAGTCCAAGAGGAAGTACTTTATTACTTTCATCAATGACTACTCGAAGTACACAATCGTCTATCTGCTCAAGTCAAAAGATGAAGCATTCAAGACGTTCAAGGAGTTTAGGGTTGAGGCTGAACGTCAACTGGGGCAATAAGTCAAGAGACTCAGAAGTGATCAAGGCGGAGAGTATAGGTCTATTAAATTCGTATCGTTCTGCAAAGAACATGGAATTGTTAATAAGACAACTGCTCTGAATTCTTCTTAATCAAAGTAGTAGCTGAAAGAAAGAAGAGGACATTGACAGAAATAATGAACTCAATGTTGTTAGCTACGGGTCTTCCAAACTACTTCTGGGGAGAAGCTGTGTTGACGTCTACATTTATTCTAAACAGAGTGCCATATGTAACTTCCAATGTCACTCCTCAGGAACTCTAGTTCAGAGTCAGACCCAACTTGAATGCCATTCGAGTGTGGGGGTGTCTGGCGTCTGTGAAGATTACGTAATTGAAGATTCAGAAGCTGGAATCAAGGACTACGAAGACAATCTTTCAGGATGATGCTGAGAAAAGTGATGCTCGGAGATTCTTGATATCGAATTAAATTATATCATTGAATCTCGCGATGCAAAACTCTTCGAAGATAAATTTGTAAGACACAAGAACATTTTTATCGCGAATATTCTAAAAAATAGTGTGGGTGCACAAGAGGTTGAAGCTTCCAATGGAGATGTAGTCCAAGAAGAAGTTGTCATCCCAACAACAATGATCAAACCAGAACTTGCAGAGTCAGTGTCTAAGCGAGTAAGGAGAGTGAAGGACTTCGGAGAAGATTTTGTCACCTATTATGTGGAAGAAGATCTGCTTACCTATGATGAGGCGATGAAGACCAGAGATGTTATTTTCTAGAAGGAGGCTATAAATAATGAGTATGACTCAATAACCTCCAACCACACTTGGGTGTTGGTCTATCTGCCTGAAGGAGATAAACCTATCAGATGCTTATTTGATCTTCAAGTCGATAAAGATGAAAGAAGACATAATAGTTGAGTTAAAGACAAGGTTATCTGCCTAGGAGTTTTCTCAGACAATAGGAGATTGAGTTCTTTGGCACCTCGATGAGGGTGGCATAGATCATGATGATGATTGGCATAACTGCTATTCACAAGCTGATTATTTCTCAGATAATGGATAGACAACAAGTCTTGCATGAAGGCAGACATGACAGATTCATGGACAACAGTCAAAATTATTGTCATTCAGGTTTGAAGATAGTTTGCGAGTTGGTGATATCTCAATACGGCCTGAAGAAATTCCCAGGATGTGGCAGAAAAAGTTCGACAAGTCATCTAGTCAAAGTTGTCGCAGGATCAGCAAGACGGACAAGTGTGTATATAAAGTTCATTGATAATAGAGGAGTCATCATTTGTATCTATGTGGACGACTTGCTAGTCCCAGTTGTGGACATAGAAGTGTCACTAGAACAAAGATGTTATTTTTGTCCAAACTCAGGATATGGGATTGCGGATGTCATCCTGAGGATATAAGATAATCCAGATGCCAGGTGGGCTTGCTTAGTCATAAGCTCTCAGCATGAAATATTGATCACACACTTTGTGTATCAGGGACGATAATCCTCAGGTGTGACATGAATATGATGCCAAATCCAAGGAAAAGCGTCAAACAGTTGGTGTACTTTAGCATCATCAGGTGAATGATTCAAACTGCCTCTACCAACAGGCCTGACGTAGTTTTTGCTGTAGGGATGCTGAGTCAGTTCACAAGCAGTGTATCTGTTGAACACTGAAAGATGTGAAGAGAGTCGTCAGAATTTTCAGGTAGACTCAGTAGTATATCCTGTGCTACAGTAGTTATCCAGATATGAAGGAAGGCTTCGGTGATGCCAGTTAGTACTCAGGAAAGAAGAGTAAAAGAACCACAGGAGGACGTGACTTCTCCAGGGGTGGTGCTGCTATATCATGGAAGTCGAAAAAGCAGTCTTTACTCTCAGAGTTCTTTACACTATCAAGCTACAGCAAGTAAAACAGAATGGCTCTGGAAGCTCTCAGATGATTTTTCTATGGTTAGTACACAAATTCGGGTGATACCGACATACTGTAAAAAATAAAAAGCTGCAGCAGTGGCATCTTTTTATCTCTTAAAAGGTTTGAAGAGAACTATGTGGATAGAACATAGGACACTGAATGAGCGCATATTACATAGATCATTACAGTAATTTAATGATCGGAGCCAGGAGGATCTGGCAGATCTGTTCATGCAAGGCCTTCAGCGCTAGCTGATCCCAAGAACGATAAAGGAGGGTAGTACTCCATGTTACAGTGGCGTGTGTCATACCCCGATCCCAAAAGGGTCAATCATCCTCGCTGGATCCTTTACGAAACCGATCGTCCTCGCTGGGGCATGATGCCGTGCGAGCCTGGAGTTGCGCTCGCACAAGGCAATAATGTGCAGTGATAGGAACCCATTTTGAAACACAAGTTAGAAAACACATTCACAGATATTTGAACACAAGTATAGGAAGAAATATGCTTTTCATTGATAATTCAGAGTAATTTACATAGAGTTTACATTTGATGCGCCTCTCGGCTACTTGATTTGCATTACAAAAGAAAACTCAAAAGTCAGGGCGCGCTCCATTAGATAGTCCACATCGTTCATATATTACGCCCTTGTATAGATTGAAAGTCCACGCCTCCAAAATGAACTGACTCCAACTATACTTCAAAATAAAGGTTCTCCTAACGCCTCCTCGTTTATCCACTAGCGTTGCACCGCTTGAGTGCCTGAAATAGTTGCCCACAACGTGGGTCAATACTCAGATGTACTGGTGAGCGGGACGAACCCACTCGACTAAATTGACACTAGCTTATTAGGGGTGAACATGCATTAAGATGATCTTTCTATAGAGAAGTAAGTAAACTCAATTCATATCAGTTGCATATTTTGATAGGAATGAAAGTAACATTGAATCCAACAAGTACACCGGTTGCTTACTCAACCGATGCACGCCTTCCCTGCAACGAAACTAAAAGTATACTTACCATCTGCATAAAACAATACATTAGCATGTGTTCTATTCTATGCGGTCATTGGTTTGATCGACACCTTAGGGACTTATCCAAGCATTACGGCGTGCCCTGTCAGCCCAGGTAGCAAGCCCTGCTGAAAGTCCCACAATGCATCGCGACTAGCACGATCAAATATTCCCTCCGGGTCGATACGGTTCCAGTGCCCCAGAATACCGTTTCGAGGAAATGCCAAACCTTGTGCACAAGTTGTCTCAGACCAAGCAAATGCATGAACAATTCATATATCGTACAAGGCATGAAATGAAATAGAAGAAGTAAAGCAGGAATATATATACTTATGCAATAGTTCATATTTTCTCAAGCCGTGTTCCAATTTTGGTATCCTATAGGTCCAAACTCTTATCCGAGACACCAGGCCGTAACCAACAACCAAATTCCTTTAAAAGAAACTCAAGTTTATAAGGTGTGCAAGCATATAATTAAGTTAGTCTACAATCCTATGTTCCTTTCTTAGTGGCTGGCATGCATTGTGGCTAAGGATTTCCTAGGCGTCCAACCGGGCATCATCGAGTGAACGTTTGAAACATTAGAGATGTGGGTGTGAAGAAGTAGGAAAGAAGGGTCCGAACTACTCACTGGTTAAGGGGAAAACGCTGAAACAAGGAGTCCTGCCTACCGACGATCAAACGTCAGTTACGCGGACCTGCAACAGCACGAGCACCGAGTTAGAATTTTTGCCTATCCTTCATGTCGAACTCCCCAAGAATCAAAGCTCCAAACGAGAAAGCCAACAGCGAAAACCAAGCAAATCTAAAGTAACACCAAATCAAAATCCCAAAGCGACAATCAAGAAAACCAAGCAACAAAGCACAAAAACTATTGGACTTGTTTCAATAGAGGCCTTTCCATGAGTTCGAAAGGATCATCGTATTTCGTCCATGGCAAGAAGATGCCAAATATCTAAACTATGACTCAGAAGGACTAGCCACAAGCCCAATTATATAGTGCGCATCCCAGTCGGATCGGAATTTGAGGCACTACATAATATACCACTAAGAAAAAATTTTATCCCAAAACTTAAGAACAAGGCCTTATCTCCGACTGAATGAACAATGAAGGATACTTCTCCTTCATCTCTGACTCCATCTCCCAAGTTGATTCCCCAACTAAATAGTTCTGCCACAGTACGCGAACCAAGGACATCGTACGATTCTGAAGTACTTTCTCCATACGATCCAGAACCTGCACGGGCTCTTCTGAGTACGATAAGTCCGTGTGCAGATCCAATTGTTCGAAGCTGACCACATGACTCGGGTCATGCACATACTTTCTAAGTTGAGAGACATGGAATATATCGTGCACTTCAGCCAAGGCGGGAGGTAGTACAATCCGGTATGCCACAACTGCCACTCGCTCCAGTATTTCAAAGGGGCCAACAAACCTGGGACTCAGTTTGCCCTTAACGCCAAAACGCATCACCCCACGCATCAGCATCACTTTTAAGAAGACATGATCCCCGACCATAAACTCCAAAGGTCTACGATGAGCATCGGCATAGCTCTTCTGTCGGCTCTGCGTAGTGTGGAGTATTTCTCGAATCAAACGAACTTTCTCAACTGCCTGCTCCACCAGCTCTGGCCCGAGTACCTGCCGCTCGCCGACTTTGTCCCAACAGATTGGAGATCGACACTTGCGCCCATAGAGTGCTTCGTACAGTGCCATCTGGATGCTCGATTGGTAACTGTTGTTGTACGCGAACTCTGCCAACGAAAGGTGCGTGTCCCAACTAGTCTTTAAATTGATTGCACACAGACGCAACATATCTTCAAGTATCTTATTTGTCCTTTCTTTCTGTCCACCAGTCTAGGGGTGGTATGCAGTACTGAACTTTAGCTTGGTTCCCATAACAGACTATAGGCTTGTCCAAAAATAAGATAAGAAACGTCCGTCACGGTCAGAAATGATTGAGGCAGGTACTCCGTGTAATCGAACAATCTTATCTATATAAAACTGTGCTAACTGATCGACGCTCCAAGTAACTTTCATAGGAAGGAGGTGGGCTGATTTGGTCAAACGATCAACTATGACCCAAATTGCATCATGCCCCCGCGGCGTCTTCGAAAATTCTACAATAAAATCCATAGTGATGTTGTCCCATTTCTACTCAGGAATAGCGAGGTTCTGCAGCTCCCCGTTGGGCCTCTGATGTTCAGCTTTTACCTGTTGACAGGCCATGCACTATGACACAAAGGTCGCCACATCCCATTTTATACCGTGCCACCAGAAGGTCCTACGTAAGTCCATGTACATCATGGTGCTCCCCGGATGCAAGGAATACTTCGCATAGTGTGCCTATGTCATAATTTTCCTTCGAAGTACTGGGTCGCTAGGAACACATAGCCTTTCTTTCATCTGTAAGGCCCCATCTTCGCCTGCCACAAAGTCAGACGTCTTTTCTGCCGATATCAGCCCACGTACTTTCGTTAGGAACTAATCGCCATCCTGAGCATATTTGATTATATCACGTAAACTCGGTTCAAGAGGGAGTGGTACCAGTTGCACTCCTTGATGCCGAACTCGAAACTCGATGCCCATCGCCTCTAGCTCCTAAAGTAAACTATTGTTTATAGATAATGATCCCACGTGCTTCCGACTCAGAGCATCAGCAACGACGTTTCCCTTGCCCGGTATATATGTGATCGTCAGGTCATAGTCCTTTATCAGTTATAGCCAGCGCCGATGTCGGAGGTTCAATTCTCGTTGGGTGAATAGATACTTAAGGCTCTTGTGGTCTGTATAGATTTTGCAAGCAATACCATAAAGATAATGCTGCCACAACTTCAGTGCAAATACAATTGCCGCCAATTCAAAGTCATGTGTCGGATAGTTTTTCTCGTGCGGCTTCAGTTGTCTGGAAGCGTACATATTACCTTATCCCTTTGCATGAGCACACACCCCAAGCCGAGTCCTGAAGCATCGTTGTATATCTAAAATTCTTCTACCCCATTCGAAAGTGCAAGAATTGGAGCTGAAATAAGCCATTGCTTAAGTTCCTGAAAGCTAGCTTCACAGTCATCACCCCATATGTATACAATCCCTTTCTGAGTAAGGCGAGTCAAAGGCGAGGCTAATTTAGAAAAATCCTTCACGAACCTACGGTAGTATCCCGCTAGGCCCAGAAAGCTTCAAACTTCACTGGCTGACGTAGGTTGCTTCTAGTCCACCACCGCCTCTATCTTCTTCGGGTCTACGGCGATGCCTTCTGCCGAGATGACATGCCCAAGGAATACCACATTGTTCAACCAGAACTCACACTTGCTGAGCTTTGCGAATAACTGATGCTCTCGTATGTCTGCAGCACGATCTTTAAGTGTTCCTTGTGCTCCGCCTCATTCTTCGAATAGATTAGTATATCGTCAATAAATACGACTACAAACTTGTCCACAAACAGCCAAAACACGTGGTTCATCAAATCCATAAAAGCTGTAGGGGCGTTCGTCAAGCCGAACGATATCACAAAAAATTGATAGTGTCCGTATTGGGTTCTGAAAGCTGATTTAGGAACATCATCAGATTTGATTTTTAACTGGTGATAGCCTGACCTGAGATCAACTTTAGAGAAAACTGTTGCACCTTGCAGTTGATCAAATAAGTCATCTATCCTTGGCAATGGGTACTGGTTCCGCACGGTAGCCATATTCAGTTCTCGGTAGTCAATGCACAGTCGCACGGATCCGTCATTTTTCTTCATAAACAGCACTGGTACTCCCCAGGGAGAAACGCTTGGGCGAATGTATCCTCGGTCCAACAGATCTTGTAACTATATTTTCAGTTCCTTCAGCTCTATTGGGGCCATTCGATAAGGTGCCTTCGATATTGGTCGCAAATTCGAAAAGGTGTCAATGGAGAATTTGATCTCACGTTCAGGAGGCATTCCAGGTAGCTCGTCTGGGAATACGTCGAGGAAATCTGCTATGACTTCAGCCTGGGTTGCATCTGCACTTTCTTGCCGGGTGTCTCGAACAGAGGCTAAGTACCCTTCACAGCCCGAATGCAACATACGTCTAGCCGAAATTGCTGATATCACCATTGCCGTCTTCAATGTAGCACTGCATGAATAGTAGAAGTCTGCCTCGCCGGGTAGACGAAATACGACTCGCTTCTCCGCGCACTCGATTGTTGCATCGCAAGCACCCAACCAGTCCATCCCAAGAATAATATCATAATCCTTAATGTCTAGCACAATGACATTGAAGGAAAGCTTCCTTCCTCCGATGCAAATATAACCGTCCCTACATATCGCATGAGCGGGCATGTCGACTCCCGAAGGGGTACTTACGCAAAGGTTCATATTTAATGGAGTAGAAGCTAATTTATGCTCAACAGTAAAATCAGCAGATATGAAACTATGCGTAGCACCTGAATCGAATAAGACTCTAGCGGGCAATTCCCAGAAAAGTAAAGTACCTGTCACAACAATATCGGAGACGGATGCCTCATCCCGAGTCAGTGCATAGACTCGGCCTTGAGCACCCTGGCATCGTGGGTTCACTGGTACAGCATTGGCGCCGTTTGCCGGAGGCCCCTTATTCTGATTCCTATTATTCTGATTCGGTTGTGGCCTGACAATCGGCCTTGGATCTCGGCAGTCAAAAGCTTTATGGTCCAAACGACCATATTTGAAGCATCTAATAACTCGGCACTCATTCACCCGATGCCCCAATTTGCCGCACCTATGGTAGTATGGTGCCTGGGGCAGACCCCTGTGTTCGGATGTGTGCGGATGCTTTTGCGCTCCAGACCTTCCCGTTTTCTGAGGCCTCTTGTTGTTATTAGTACGGGGAGTCTGCACATCGACCTTTTGTGGATTGCGTCCAAAGATCCGTTCGCTATTCAGGGCAGCTTCATAACATTCCCTGTAGGTTTGACACTTCTGATTGATGACGTCCCTACGCAAATCATCATTCAAACCTTTCTGAAAATGGTAGCACTACGCCTGCTGGTTAGGCAAGAAGTGCCCGGCAAACTTGGCAAGTCTAGCAAATACTGAATCATAATCATCCACAGACATACTTCCTTGCACCAGATTGCTGAAGTCATCTTCTTTCTGTTGTCGCACGGCCCATGGGATATATTGTTCAATAAAGGCAGATTTGAACATCTCCCAGGTGATCTTACAGTTGGGATTGGCATCATAAATCCCTTGCTTAGTGGCTTCCCACCAATCATGTGCTCGTAGTTTCAGTTGCACCGAGGCACAAGCCACTCGCTTGGACCCCTTAATGCCAACCAAGTTGAAGAGTCCCTCTAGCTTTGCAATCCATCCCATCACCACGTCCGGTTCTGCTCGTCCTTTGAACGTTGGTGGATGCATTTTGGTGAACTCCGCCGCTCGGCAGGTATTCCTAGCGGGGGGCTGGGTTTCTTCGGACTCGTCTTCTACCGCCACAGCCGGCGGAGTGATAGGAGTCACTGTGGCTCCTCCATTGCTGGGTACCAAGGATGCGATCAACTGCATCATGGTATCCATCTGCTTTTGTTGAGCAGTGAACTGTGCCTGAATTTGTGCCTGCTGAGTAGCGGCTTGTTGTTGCTGTACTTCCATGAGATGCGTAAGCCGCTCTGTCATATCGATAGAACCCGCTCCTCCGGATTCTCCAGAACTTGCTGGATCGCTCTGAATGGGCTGAGCACTACTTACAATGGCAATGTTTTTCTTAGCCGTTGATACAAAAAAGAGTAGCTTGTAAATACTCCAAAAATGATAGATTTATATGTATGGGCTTATTGTATAGGCGACTCATATCATGTAGCGGACGTCGAACGCAACTCAATTGAGAGGCGCATCAAACTCCTATATTATCTTTTTTTATTTTTATTTTTATTTTTTTAAATCCTAAGGAAGTGAAGTCGTGCTCTGATACCCATATGTCACGCCCCGATCCCGAAATGGTCAATCGTCCTCGCTGGATCCTTTACGGAATCGATCATCCTCGCTGGGGCGTGATGCCGTGCGAGCCTGGAATTGCGCTCGCATAAGACAAGAATGTGCAGTAATAGGAACCCATTTTGAAACACAAGTTAGAAAACACATTCACAGATATTTGAACACAAGTATAGGAAGAAACATGCTTTTCATTGATAATTCAGAGTAATTTACATAGAGTTTACATTTGATGCGCCTCTCGGCTACTTGATTTGCATTACAAAAGAAAACTCAAAAGGTAGGGCGCGCTCCATCAGATAGTCCATGTCGTTCATACATTACGCCCTTGTATAGATTGAAAGTCCATGCCTCCAAAATGAACTGACTCCAACTATACTTCAAAATAGAGGTGCTCCTAACGCCTCCTCGTCTATCCACTAGCGTTGCACCGCTTGAGTGCCTGAAATAGTTGCCCACAATGTGGGTCAGTACTCAGCTGTACTGGTGAGCGGGATGAATCCACTCGACTAAATCGACACTAGCTTATTAGGGGCGAGCATGCAATAAGATGATCTTTCTATAGAGAAGTAATTGAATTCAATTCATATCAGTTGCATGTTTTGATAGGAATGAAAATAACATTGAATCCAACAAGTGCACTGGTTGATTACTCAACCGATGCACGCCTTCCCTGTAACGAAACACAAGTATACTTACCATCTGCACAAGATAATAAATTAGCATGTATTCTATTCTATGCGGTCATTGGTGTGATCGACACCTTAAGGACTTATCCAAGCATTACGGCGTGCCCTATCAGCCCGGGTAGCAAGCCTTGCTGAAGGTTCCGCAATGCATCGCGACTAGCACGATCAAATATTCCTCCTGGGTCGATACGTGTCACGCCCTAGTCCCAAAATACGTAGGACTAGGAACACGTAAGCATGCCAGCCGTATGTATATGGCAACTCCAATATATGGATACCATAATACACACGTACGCTGTAATATGAATATAATCTCACATATGGTATATATAGTGTCACAAGTCACAGATATACTAATCTCATCCACAAACAACAAGTTATAAAAAAAAATAACTAAACTAGAATAATGAGTCTGAATAATCCAAAATAATAGTCGGGTGGAGACAAATCCACTACCAATGACTATATCAATACTAAAATGAGGGAGAAAGGTAAATCTCTAATATAAATAAGATGATGATATAAAGGTATCAGCAAAGTGATCCATAGCTAGATATAATCAAAGATGCTCAGAAGGTAAGACCTCCTCGGAAGAGATAAGTAGTAAGTCCTTATCCGTGCTCCTGCGAATAGTCATGAACATCTACACCTGGAAAGGGACCAGGTCCTCAGAGGGACGTAACAAGATACATAGAAGCATGCCAATTTGAATACAGTAAACATGCATAATGTTTAAAATATAAAGTACGCTGTACAAGTCAATCTATATGAATGCAAATGAGGATAACTTTTCGACGTATGGGCATGGGTAGGCTACTCTATCTAATCTCACAACTCACACACACGTCAGGAACATTATCAGCCGACATACCGCAGGGGTAGCGACCCTCGTGACACCATCAATTGAAATACCGTGGGGGTAGCAACCATCGGACACGACTACCATAGTGCGTGCTAGTTACTACTGTTTACCAGAGTGGTTATAGCCCATACGCCTACTGATTGTCCTCTCATGATACTAGGTGTCAAGTGTGTGTCAACATAACTAATATATAGTAATGACTGAAAGAAACTACACATGCAATGAATATACAGAAATATAATAATCATGCAAAATACTTTAAGCAATTTGGCATGGTATCTTGCCTGGCAAGGGAACTACAAAGTGTAACGTCCAAGAGTCAAGCACACAGGATCAGAAACTATGGCCTCAGAATGAACATCTCCGGATGCTGAAATAAATATCACCAACGTTCCCAGAATAAACGAGATAGCTAGAAAATACTACCCTTTCGTCCAATTTGGATACAGGAGCAAAACGGTAATTTTGGGTCAAAGCGGGGTCTACATGTGGCCCATTTTGTACCGAAAAGCGTATAAGGGATAAAGGTCTCTAAATAGGATAAATTATAGGTCAAACCAATTCTAAACGTCAATACAAACTCAACGATATATCCAATTTTGTATTCCGGTGAGCCGAACACAATTTTGCCCAAAAAGTCAACCGTGGGGCCCGCAATTAGGCGGCTTGGTCAACTATCTCAAAATCGTATGAAACTTGGGTCACAGGACCAGCACGATACCACGAGTCTAATAGCGCAAGTTTTATCGTATTTGGACAAGCGTACACTAAATGGTGCAGTATTTTACAAAAGTCGTGATACGGGGACTTTTTGCGGATACGGGTTAATTCTGACGCGCACATGCGTCCAAATTAGTTTTCGCAAAAGCTCACATATCTGGACATACCATATGCGCCTTTCGGTGCAATTAGTATGCGACGGGACTCGTTCCGTATCACAAGTTTTTGTTATTTTAAAAATAGGTTTTTTCGGATTTTTAACCTAATTTAATTCAGCATACAACATCAAATAAAATAATGTAATTGACAAAAAATAATCGAGGTTAGGGGGTCTTCACATAGCAAAAAGAATTTCTACGTTTGGATCTCTATGGTGGGAGATACGAGTCTTTAAACACGGGTGGTTGTAACAGTTTTTTTTCTGTAATTAAAAATGTGGTTTTTCCTAAAGTTGGCATCGAGTTTTACCTAGTTTTTAATGCTGCACGATGGATACGGGTTTTAGAGAGGGATAGGTGGGGATCATACCGGCGAAGAAGAATCAGAATTTGGTTGAGCGAGGAGGCGGGAATCAGCGCGTGAAGGAGGGGTCTTTACTGTCAAATTCTGGCGGACGTTACTCGGGCGGACGACGGCTACAATGTTGCCGGCGGCGCTGGCGGTTACGGGGGTTCCGGGCGGTGCAGGTCGGCGCTCCGGTGGCAGCGGTCAGGGGAGAGATGAAAGCTAGGGTTAGGGTTTAGGGTTCCAAACTTATATATATAGAGAGGGAAGGGAAGGAAGCAGGGGGTTCTGGGCCGCGCGGGTCTGTGAGGGGGGGTCGGGTGAGCAGAGGGTTTAGTGTTGATTAGGTTTTAGTTTTTCTTTTTCTTTTTCTTATTCTTTTTCTTTTCTTTTCTTTTCTTTTCTTTTCTATTTCATTTTATTTCTTTTATAAACTTTATACATATATATATATATATATATATATATATATATATATATATATATATATATATATATATATAATGCTAAAAATTAAATTAGTGCTTACAATATATCTATCAACCGTCCACAGGGTCCCCTACATGGAATAAATTAAGGTAAATTTATGCGTTGCTCCATAAATCCTCTCTTGCATAAACACCTAGACATAAAAATTCAATAAATCATATTTCTTTTACTTAGCTACTAAATACTATAAATTAATTAAATAATTAAATAAATAGTTAATATGATTTTTAAAAAATTAGGGGTTTTACATTCTACCCAACTTATAAAAAATTTGTCCTCGAAATTGATACTAGCTCATATTCATAATAATCACTATAGCTATTACACTACATTGCTATCTAGCAGTGCTTCCTAGAAGTTATGGTCTGCCATTCTAGTACTTTCTTATTTATTTTCCATACACTATTATATTTCTAACTCATATACACTACCCAACTTACAAGAATTTTACTAGTAGTCAAAGTCTCTTAAGGCTATTGTCTAGGTGGTAGGACAAATTTTTTTATTGGGTCGAGAATCTTGGGATATCTGTTTGGAATCTCATAACCATGATCTTTTTCTTTATAACCGTCAAGTATCATAGTCTAATACCACCATGCCACCTGACCAGTATGTCTGCAAATACTTCGACTACTCTACTATAACGGTCTAGCTGCAGCTGTCGCTACTTCGCCAGCGAATTATCATAGTTGTCAGTTCGTAACAAGTACCTTCAACTCTTTCCTAAGCTTAGTCTAAGTTTTTGGGCAACAGTTAAGGTCTTGACTAACTTATAAAACTTTTAGAAGTATAAACTAATTCAATAATCCAACTTATTCCTATTAGACTAAGGGATGATACACATGGTTTTTAAAATAATAAGAGGATACAGATATTGCTATAGTGCATATACATAAGGGTTATATTATGTACTCATCTTTTAGTTATTAATCATTACTAACACATTTATATTTTAACTAACACTAATAAGGGTGAGGTTGAAGTAAATCAAATAATTCATAATGGCACGAAAAGATACGACTAAGATAGGAAGAGTTAAGCACGAGATAAGGAATTGATATGGAAGAGAAGATGAGCCACCCAAGGGGGCGAGATGGTGATAGGAAGAGAATACTACTAATGCTACGCGTGTCACCTATTAGCATTGCGTGTATGCCATCTGGGTAGAATATCAATACATTCTCATATCTGCTAAACTACCTTATATATAATTCTACGTCTATTTATACATCTAAGATCTTGTGTCATAATAGGGTTATGAGTATACAATGACAAATATAACTAAAGGGTCGTACCTGTATCTACGACTTCCTGTGTTTGCTCTCCTATATTTGTCATAATGAGTGCTTGGACTATGGGGTATATCTAGTACTCTCCGTGTATCAAACTAATACTAAGCACGAACGTTCGTCTTTCCGAAATAGGGAAAGACAAAAAATAATAATAAAGAATTTAAGGAGGAGGTGATATAATACAAGTACGGGATTCAAAGGGATTAGAGAATTTGAAAGGGAGTTGCCAAGGCAGTTGTTGATTGAAATCTTATTTTGGTAAATTCCTATTTGCATGTTTACATCAGAACAGTTATGTACCTGACATGATATGCTCTGACCAGTCTAGAGGGCAAGTATATCCGTCTAACAAGTTGAGTCAACTATATCTCAATCCACGTAAAGTAGTGATACGAAGAGTGAACCAAGCGCACTAAGGTTGAACAAACCATAATGCATGGATTCTGATTTAGACAATGTATTAGTGTGGGCCCCCAATAATACATTGTCATGATCAAGCTCAATAAAAGAATAAGCTTGCAAAACTAGGCTATAATAGCAACATAAGTCGAGGTAGTAAAAAAAATATAAGTACGCTTGATTATGATGGAGGAAGGTACAGAATAATTTAAGTTCACCAAGAAGATCGGTGTTGTGCCTCTACAGTTGCCATACTAATTTTTTGTCTAAGTCTAAAGTCAACCAAATCGGTGTATGGGCCTCTAAGTTCTATAGTCTAGATAAACACTAAAGTTCTATAGTCTAGATAAACACTATCTTCTTATGCAAGCCTATAGTTGGTGTCATTCATTTATATTTCATTAATTGATCAAAAGTACTATGTGATACTAGGTTATGAGGTATACTACCAAACTTACAAAAAATTTAACTAATAGTGTTATTAAAAACTAGAGTGTATATACCTAGTACAAGTCATCTTCCTAACCCCTATCAAGCACGAGAGAAGATTAACGTTGAGAAGGGATCAAGAAAGATGCAATACAAGCAATCAAATGAGAATGCGAAATAAAATCAAGGGAGGTGATAAATAAGTGGATGAGATCCTATATTCTAATCCTATGCGCAGGCTTACTAGGTACAATAACGTAACTGAGACAATATGCTCTCGACCTGCATAGGCTACCACAAAAACATATCACGCCCCAGTCCCAAAATACGTAGGACTATAAACACGTAAGCATGCCAGTCGTATGTATATAGCAACTCCAATATATGGATACCATAATACATACGTACGCTGTAATATGAATATAATCTCACATGTGGTATATATAGTGTCACAAGTCACAGATATACTAATCTCATCCACACACAGCAAATTATAGAAAAGAAATAACTAAACTAGAATAATGAGTCTGAATAATCCAAAATAATAGTCGGGTGGAGACAAATCCACTACCAATGACTATATCAATACTAAAATGAGGGAGAAGGATAAATATCCAATATAAATAAGATGATGATATAAAGGTATCAGCGAAGCGATCCATTGCTAGATATAATCAAATATGCTCAAAAGGTAAGACCTCCTCGGAAGAGATAAGTAGTAAGTCCTGATCCGTGCTCCTGCGAATAGTCATGAACATCTATACCTGGAAAGGGACCAGGTCCTCAGAGGGACGTAACAAGATACATAGAAGCATGCCAATTTGAATACAGTAAACATGCATAATGTTTAAAAATATATAAGTACGTTGTATAAGACAATCTATATGAATGCAAATGAAGATAATTTTTTGATGTATGGGCATAGGAAGGCTACTCTATCTAATCTCATAACTCACACACACGTCAGGAACATCATCAGCCGACATACCGCAGGGGTAACGACCCTCGTGACACCATCAATCGATATACCGCAGGGGTAGCGACCATCGAACATGACTACCATAGTGCGTACTAGTTACTACGGTTTACTAAAGTGGTTATAGCCCATACGCCTACTGATTGTCCTCTCATTATACTAGGTGTCAAGTGTGTGTCAACATAACTAATATATAGTAATGACTGAAAAAAACTATACATGTAATGAATATACAAAAATATAATAAGCATACAAAATACTGTAAGCAATTTGGCAAGGTATCTTGCCTGGCAAGGGAGCTGCAAAGTGTAACGTCCAGGAGTCAAGCACACAAGATCAGAAACTACGGCCTCAGAATGAATGTCTTCGGATGCTGAAATAAATATCACCAACGTTCCCAGAATAAGCGAGATAGCTAAAAAATACTACCCTTTCGTCCAATTTGGACACAGGAGCAAAACTGTAATTTTGGGTCAAAGCGGGGTCCACATGTGGCCCAATTAGCACCGAAAAGTGTGTCAGGGGTAAAGGTCTCTAAATAGAACAAATTATAGGTTAAACCAATTCTAAACATCAATACGAACTCAACGGTATATCCAATTTTGGATTACGGTGAGCCGAACACAATTTCGCCCAAAAAGTCAACCGTAGGAGCCGCAATTAGGCGACTTGGTCAACTGTCTCAAAATTGCGTGAAACTTGGGTCACAGGACCAGCGCAATACCACGAGTCTAATGGTACAAGTTTTGTCGCATTCTGACGAGCGTACACTAAATCGTACAATGTTTTGCAAAGTCACGATACGGGGACTTTTCGCGGATACGGGTTGATTCTGACGCGCACACGCGTCCAAATCAGTTTCCGCAAAAGCTCACACGTCTGGACATACCATACGCTCCTTTCGGTATAATTGGTATGCGACAGGACAGTCCCGTTTGGCAGAACGCGCTCCATATCATAAGTTTTTATTATTTTAAAAATAGGTTTTTTCGGATTTTTAACCTAATTTAATTCAACATACAACATCAAATAAAATAATGTAATTGACAAAAAATAATCTATGTTAGGTGGTCTTCGTATAGCAAAAGGAATTTTTATGTTTGGTTCTCTGTGGTGGGAGATACGAGTCTTTAAACAGGGGTGGTTGCAATAATTTTTTTCTGTAATTAAAAATGTGGTTTTTCCTAAAGTTGGCGTCGATTTTTACCTAATTTTAATGCTGCACGATGGAAACTAATTTACAGATTTTAGAGAGAGATATGTGGGGATCATACTGGTGAAGACGAATCAGAATTTGGTTGAGCGAGGAGGCACGAATCAGCGCGTGAAGGAGGGGTCTTTACTATCAAATTCTGGCGGACGTTACTCGGGCGGACGGCGGCTGCGATGTCACCGGCGGCGCTGGCGGCTGCGGGGGTTCCGAGCGGTGGAAGTCGGCGCTCCGGTGGCGGCGGTCGTGGGGAGAGATAAAAGCTAGGGTTAGGGTTTAGGGTTCCAAACTTATATAGAGAGAGGGAAGGGAAGGAAACAGGGGGTTCTGAGCTGCGCGGGTCTGTGAAGGGAGGGGTGGGTGAGCAGAGGGTTTAGTGTTGGTTAGGTTTTAGTTTTTTTTCTTTTTTCTTTTTCTTTTTCTTTTTCTTATTATTTTTCTTTTCTTTTCTATTTCATTTCATTTCTTTTATAAACTTTATATATATATATATATATATACATATATATATATATATATATATATATATATATATATATATATATATATAATTCTAGATATTAAATTAGTGATTACAATAAATCTATCAGCCGTCCACAGGGTCCCCTACATGGAATAAATTAAGGTAAATTTACGTGTTGCTCCATAAATCCTCTCTTGCATAAACACCTAGAAATAAAAATTCAATAAATCCTATTTCTTCTAATTAGCTACTAAATACTATAAATTAATTAAATAGTTAATATAATTTATTTAAAATTAGGGGTTTTATAATACGGTTCCAGTGCCCCGGAATACCGTTTTGAGAAAATGCTAAACCTTGTGCACAAGTTGTCCCAGACCATGCAAATGCATAAACAATTCATATATCATACAAGACATAAAATAAAACAGAAGAAGTAAAGCAGCAATATATATACTTATGCAACCGTTCATATTTTCTCAAGCCATGTTCCGATTTTGGTATCTCATAGGTCCAAACTCTTATCCGAGGCACCAGGCCGTAACCAACAACCAAATTCTTTTATAAAGAAACTCAAGTTTATAAGGTATGCAAGCATATAATTAAGTTAGTCTACAATCCCATGTTCCTTTCTTAGTGGCTGGCATGCATTGTGGGTAAGGATTTCCTAGGCGTCCAATCGGGCATCATCGAGTGAACATTTGAAACATTAGAGATGTGGGCATGAAGAAGTAGGAAAGAAGGGTCCGAACCACTCACTGGTTAAGGAAAAAATGTTGAAACAAGGAGTCCCACCTAGCGACGATCAAACGTCAGTTACGCGGACCTGCAACAGCACGAGCACCGAGTTAGAATTCTTGCCTATCCTTCCTGCCAAACTCCCCAAGAATCAAAGCTCCAAACGAGAAAGCCAACAGCGAAAAATAAGCAAATCGAAAGCAATACCAAATCAAAATCCCAAAGTGACAATCAAGAAAACCAAGCAACAAAGCACAAAAACTATTGGACTTGTTTCAATAGAGGCCTTTCCATGTGTTGGAAAGGATCATCGCATTTCGTCCATGGCAAGAAGATGCCGAAGATCTAAACTATAACTCAGACGGACTAGCCACAAGCCCAATTATATAGTGTGCATCCCGGTCGGATCAGAATTTGAGGCACTACAGCGTGACACCACAAGAAGGAGTAAACCTCGGCTTTGGGTCATGTCACAGTGACGTAACATCGTATATAGTCAAGGACACAGTATATATGGGCTTGGAGTACCTCTGATATTGTGTCTTTGCAATCCTACCATTTAGTTTTATGCTTTTAGTTTAAAGAGAAATCTACTAGGCATCTAGCTATTGGTTCAAGGGATAACCATTGACTGGGAGAATATCAGGAACAGTGGATAGTCCTTAGAGACATTTAGGAGTTACGGACCAAGAACCACTGTTGTCTACTCCTTATTCTTTGTGAAGAATAATTTTCTATGAAAGGATGGCTTTGACGCCTTAATGAGTTCTTAGACAGAGTGAATGTCCGGTGTGCTTTACAGGAAGCACGTAGTATTAGCACTACAAGGGACTAAGATCCATGCTACAGTGGCGTGACACCACCAAGAGGTAAAAGATATAAATCCTCGGTATTAAGTCATGTCACAGTGGCGTAGCACCGCACATAGGCATGTTGCCTAAAGTTGTAGAATGAAGAGTAGTAGACAACACTACAAAGAGGGAGTGAACCTTATGTTACAGTAGTGTGATACCATACGAGGGAGTGAACCTCGGCTTTGCGAGCCATGTCACAGCAGTGTAACACTACAAAGAAAGTGCAAGGCTTCATGATGGGTAGTTTGGCACTACAAAGAGGGAGTGAACTACATGCTACAGTGGATGACACTACATGAGGGAGTGAACCTCGACAGAAGGCTATGTCGTAGCGGCGTAGCACCGCAAGGAAGCGTAATGCTTTATACCAAGGACTCTTTAAAAGAACTCACCTAGAGTGTATGGAAAGAGATATAGGCCGTCACTTAAGGATAAACTCGTAGACACCCAAGATACATACACCTAAACCAGGCATGTACAGGGCCTTTAATATGCAACCAGAAGCATAGCTGATGTCATTATGTAAGTGGAAAGAATTGCAACTATGGTGCATAATTTAAGGCTTAGTCCATTCTTGTATCATACTATTATTTGACCCATACGAAAAGATTCAAGTCGAAGCAACATCTATTCTAATGCACGATGGGTAGTTACTGTGGGGAACGCTCAACCCATATATTGAGATATGTGGAGAATTGTTGGTAGTTTTGCCTTTGGACTAAGAAAATATTCCCACATTGGCTACACCACTAAGTGGGTATCTTAATATAACACTTTGTATGAATTAAGGTGTGCACTTGGAGTGTGGTAGGGCACATGGGTGCCATGTGGGGTATTTTCCTAGAAGGAAAAAGGATTAACTCCTCATGAAAGCATTTATGCTTTTTGTAATACTGGTGAAATTATTTCCATAGGAGCTAAGACCCAAAGGGGCTTAGCGACTCGGACTTGGACTCGGGCCCAAGGACGCAAAGTGGTACTTTATTGTCGCACTTTGCACTTAGGAAGTCAACATTGTCGCATGGTGCTTGTGCGCATTTGATATGCTCATGCGCTCGGATATGCGCGAGCCGCATGCGTGGCCGCATGGGCTGGTCTTATGGGCTGTGTCACGCCACAGTCCCAAAATACCGAGGGACCAGACACGTGGCAATGGCCAGCAGCACGCACCGATGGACAAACCCAATTTAATGGATCCATCAAGGCGTACTTAAGCTGTAAAACAAAGTCTACGACAACATGGCACAACTAATCTCATCCACACAAGATAAAATATGATCCACAGATATAAGAAATGTAAATCATCAAACAGTCTCACAAAGTGCTTCGGGGAATAACCCGATAAAATCTGATACAATGGTTCAACAAACCAAAATATAAATGACTGAATAAAATAAATACTGAGCATGTAACATGGATGCTCAGGAAAAGTCTTCAGCTAACACCTCGTCCTCGGGTGTCGGTATAGCTCCTGTATCTGCTCCTGCTCCTGCTACTGCTGCTGTCCCGTATACCTCGGGATAAATCTCGTCTGCAAATCCTGGGGACATAATCCGGATCCAGGTCCTCAGGGGACATAGCAAGGTACAGATAATACAAGCCAAAATAATTGCAGTGCAGCAAATAATGAAATAAATAGGGTAAGCTATATAACCATCTATGTGAAAATACAATATGAGAGCATCACGAGTACTCAGGCTGAGCCACTACAAGCTCTGTGTCGGGGAGCCGGTAGCAGTAATAATGAGTAATGGGCCAAGCTCGGGTTTCAGAGTCTTGTGCCTCACAGTAGTAGGGGATATATATATGTAATCAGCCTGTAGCCTGTGTGTCTCTCCCCACCCAATGTAATCATACATCTCATGTCCATAACGTCTCATGTACATGGCATGCAAGATCATAGCTAATGCAGTAAGTCATAGAGTATCCAAGAGTATAATGTCTCTGTCAGAAGTCTGTATCCTATACAGAATCACCATGAATATCTCAGAAAGATCCTGTCATGAATAGTGTCAGTGTCCTGGGTATAATATACTTGATAAGACAAGTACGAGAATATAAAAGAGTCACGAATGTCCATCTCTAGATGACATACACAACATCGCGAACGGTGTTGGCACCCGACTAATAATCGGACGCTAAGTAAGTCACACGGTCCTAGGTTAAGCATGCACAGCAATATAAATAAGCAAGAAAATATGCAAAAAGAACTGTATAGGTGGCAAGGTATACTTGCCCACTGATGTATAACTAAGTCAAGGAAATAAGTAGCAAAGCTGCAGGGTTTGGCAAGGTACATTTGCCTGGGGTTTGAATATCAACAGTTATCCCTGTAACAGTGGATCCTGTAGGTACTCATCCAAAAGCTGTAATAAACATCACCAACAGTCTCAGAAGATATCAAATAGCTAGAAACGCCTATCCTTAAGTCCAATTTGGACACAAGGGCAAAAATGACATTTCTGGACCAAAGGGGAGCCATATGTGGGCTACTTTGCACCGAAAAGCGGGTCAGGGTCAAAGGTCTCCAAATTTATCAAACTTTGTGTCAATAAGTCAGGAACGATGATACGAAGCCAACAAAACTTCCAGAATTGGATTCCGATGAGCCGATCACAAATTGCCCGTCAAGTGGAGCCTGTAGGGCCCACGATACGCGATTTTGTCAATGTTCTCAGAATCGAACCAAACTTGGGTCATAGGACCAGTGTATTGCTACGAGTCCGATGGCACAAGTTTCGTCTCGATCCGACGTGTGTACACAAAGTTATAGCATGTTCTAGAATAGGCAGATACGGGACGTTGTCGGCGGATACGCGTTGATTCCGGTGTGCACGCACATTCGAATCGACTTCTGCGAAATCCTGCATGTCCGTATCAACGACGCGCACATTTTGGTAAAGATCGCGTGTGACCAAGTCATCCCGTTTGGCAGGGCGCACTTAGTTCCGGGGTAAAATAGGGCGTTGGTTTTCCTATTTTTTGATCGCGGTGTGCGATCACCACAAGACGCGACGCACAGAGCGGGTTGCACGGGCATCGAGAGGGTTACACAGTCTACGCGTTGCAACAGACGAAATTGAAAACAGAATTACGAGGAGAGAAGAAATGCTACCTGAACAGGGCTCCGAGAAGTCTGAATTTCACGTGTCCGTGCGTATCCTCGACACGAGCTGTGTCCTGGTCGTATCCGCTGTACTGTTCGTGTCCGAGAGCGGCTGTGTCCGTGTTAGGGCAGCAGACGGTTGACGAGGCGAGCGAGGAGGCGCTCGCGGGCTGCCGCGGCGAGGTCGGGCAGCTGCTGGGCCGGAGTCGGGAGGGGGCTGCGCCGGGGTTGCTGAGGACAGCTGTTGGGGGGGAAGCTGCACCGTCGGGCACGGCCGGAGCTGTGCGGTGCGGGGTTGGCCGGAGCGGATGAGGGACAATGGGCTGAGAGGTCGGGGACGGGCGGAGTCGTCGAGAGTTCGACGCCGATGAAGTCGGGGTTTGGTTGGGAATCGATGAGGGAGGAGGCGGCGGAGTTCGCTGGGGAGCGGCGGTGAGATGAGAGGGAGAGAGAGTCGACGGCGAGGGGTTTGTCGACGGGCTATGGAGTTCGGGTCGGCGGCTGAGTTCGCTGGGGAGCGGCGGTGAGATAAGAGGGAGAGAGATGGGTTGGCGGCGGCGGCTACACGAACGTCGAGGCATATTTATAGGTGGTGAACAGTGTTTCCGGTGGAACCCGATTAGGGTTTGGTTAGGGTTTCGGGTTTGGGTCGGGTTTCATGGATCCGACCCGACCCGTTAAGGATGGGTTGGTCCGGTTCGGTTCATTGGTTTGGTTTATTTTGGTTCAATTGAACCGGGTTCAGTCTGGTTTATTTTGGTTTAATTCTACAATAGTTTTTAGGGCTTTAAAAATAATTCTACAATAGTTTTTAGTATTTTAAGGGTTTATTTTGGTTCAATTGAACCGCAGAAAATTACCCTATGTTCGATTTTCTATTTTACACCATAAAATATTATTTCTATAATATTTTATCATCAAATAATAGCATATAAAAATATTTTAATCACCATCACCTTAGTTTTAATTTCAAAAAAATACCGAAAAATTGGAAAAAATTATATTAAAAATATTCTGAAAAATTAGGGTGTTTACAATCTACCCCCCCTTAAGAGGATTGCGTCCTCGCAATCAAAGAATGAACTACTAAAGGAAAGAACTATGGAAATTATAAGAATGCTAGGTGATAACTGCATCCGCGAATTAGTGAGGATAACGCTGACGCATACTATCCTCCCGTTCCCAGGTCGATTTGCCAGAAGAATGATGTTTCCAAGCTACACGAACCAGTCTAATTGTCTGTCCTTGCAATGTCTTCTCACTGTAGTCGAGGATGCCAACTGGTTGTTCTTCATACCTCAAGCTAGGGCCCACTGCGATCTCTGAATGATCGACTACGTGACTTGGGTCGATCACGTACCTTCTCAGTTGTGAGACGTGGAATACGTCATGCACTCCCTCTAAGGATGGAGGTAATGCAAGACGATAAGCCACCTCACCAATGCGCTCTAGAATATCAAATGGCCCGATGTACCTTGGGCTCAACTTGCCTCTGCTCCCGAATCTAATAGTACCTCGAGTGGGCAAAATCCTCAAGAATACGTGCTCTCCTTCTTTGAACTCTAGGGGACGTTTGTGCATATCAGCCCAATGTTTCTGTCTATCCTGAGCTGCTCGAAGATGATTTTGAATCTGTTTTACCTTCTCCACTGTCTGTATTATCAATTCTGGACCCAGTATTTGACGTTCACCAACGTCACTCCAACATATTGGCGATCTGCACTTCCTTCCGTACAATGCCTCGAATGGTGCCATCTGGATGCTGGCCTGATAACTGTTGTTGTAGGAGAACTCCACCAAGTACAAATGATATTCCCAAGATCCTCCAAAGTCTAGCATACACGATCGCAACATATCCTCCAAGATCTGAATTGTGCGCTCTGATTGACCATCTGTCTGTGGGTGGTAAGCTGTGCTGAATTTGAGTCTGGTGCCAAGACTCTCTTGCATGCTTCGCCAGAAATGAGATGTAAATCTCGAATCTTGATCCGATACAATACTAACCGGCACTCCATGTAATCTGACGATTTGTCGCATATATATGTCGGCTAGTACCTCTGTGGACTGTCCAACTCTAAATGGCAAGAAGTGTGCCGATTTAGTGAGTCGATCCACGATAACCCATACTGCATCTCTTCCGCTGGGGTTCCTTGGAAATCCTGTGACAAAATCCATCGTGATATGTTTCCACTTCCATTTTGGTATAGGAAGCGGCTGTAACATACCTGCAGTCCTCTTATGCTCGGCCTTTACTTGCTGACAGACTAACATTTAGCCATAAATCTTGTAATCTTCCTTTTTATTCCATGCCACCAGTAATACTGCCTCAAGTCTCGGTACATCTTGGTTCCTCCTGGGTGAACAGAGTACATAGAGCTATGTGCTTCAGTCATTAACTCCTGTCTCAATTCACTATTTGGAACATACAGGCGATTCCCAAACCGTAATGTCCCGTCTTCATGTATGCGAAGTCCTGTCTGCATGTCGGCTTCTGTTCTCTCTTTGAGTCTTCGGAATCTAGCATCGGTGGGCAATGCCTCTTTAATTATTTCTACAAGTGACGACTTAACTTCGAGATTAGCCAGCAAGCCACTCTGTCCTGGTAAAACAACCTCTATCTGAAGCTCCTATAGATCTCTCAATAACTCAGGCTGCATCGTCAAGAAATAAGCCGTAGGCTTCCTGCTGAGTGCGTCTGCTACGACATTCGCCTTTCCCGGATGATACTGCAGATCTATATCAAAGTCTACCATCAATTCTAGCCAACGTCTCTGCCTCATGTTGAGCTCCTTCTGAGTATATACATACTTCAGACTCTTGTGATCAGTAAAGATGTCTACCTTCTCTCCATAAAGATAGTGCCTCCAAATCTTCAGTGCAAATATAACTGCTGCTAGCTCCAGATCGTGTGTTGGGTAGTTCTTCTCGTGGACCTTCAACTGTCTCGATGCATAAGCAATAACTTTGCCATGTTGCATCAAAACACATCCTAATCCACTACCTGATGAATCACTGTAAACAATAAAACCTCCTGACCCTGAAGGAAGAGTCAAGACAGGTGTTGTTGTTAATCTTCTCTTTAATTCTTCAAAAGCCTTCTGGCAGTCTTCTGTCCATGTAAACTCCTAGTCCTTATGTGTCAACTTCGTCATCGGCTCCGCAATCCTTGAGAAATTTTCTACAAATCTTCGGTAATATCCCGCAAGTCCGAGAAAACTTCTCACCTCTGCAACTGATGTAGGTGTAGGTCAAGTCTCTATTGCCGCAACTTTCTCTGGATCAACTGAAAGTCCTTCTCCTAAGATGATATATCCCAAGAAAGGCACTTTATCCATACAAAACTCACACTTACTGAGTTTGGCATATAACCTCTCCTGCCTCAATGTCTCTAACACAATTCTGAGATGCTCCTCGTGCTCTTCGTGGCTCTTGGAATATACTAGAATGTCATCAATGAACACCACCACGAATTTATCCAAGTACTGATGAAAGACTCTATTCATCAAACTCATAAATACTGCTGGCGCATTGGTTAAACCAAACGGCATTACCAAGAACTCATAATGTCCATACTTGGTCCTGAAAGCTGTCTTCGGTATATCCTCCTTCCTTACTTTGATCTGATGATAGCCGGATCTGTAAAACCCCCTTCCTAGAAAATCGGATATACTTTTTTTTTATTATTAATTAAATTGTAGTAATTAGGTCTAAATAGGAGAAATAGATTTTTAATAATTTTTTATGTTAGGTGTTCGGGCACTTAGATGACTTGTGGGACCATCAGGAATTTTTAGGAATTTATTCCATGTAGGAGACCCCTTGAGCAGTTGCTAGCCTAACGGTGTGCATTACCCTAATCTAAAATTTTCTTATGAGTATATATATATATATATATATATATGTATATACAAATATATATATATGTATATATATTTTATAAAGAAAGAAAGGAAAAGAAAAGAAATGAAAAGAATTAATTTAATAATAATCTAATAATAATAATATTAATAAGTTACTACTTAGCCTACTTTTCCATCCTTAGCAAAATGTTGCTGCAACCCGCCCACTTTTGACCCTTCAACAACTCGTTGGCTGCTGCAACTAGCAAATGCCAGAGAAGACCCGCCCTAGTTAGTTTCAGAGGCAGACTCTTCTTCACGCGGACTCGCTCCATCCATCCCTCTCTTTCCCTATAAATTATATATAATATATATATATATATTAGCTCTCCAAAACCCTAACCTAATTCCCAGACTTCCCCTTCCCATCTAGAGCCGTCACCGCAGCCAGAGAAGCCCCGCCAAGCCATCCAACCATCCCGTCGACGCCGACCTCGCATCCTGCAGTTTCCCACTAGAGGCACCTTCGCTCCGGAGCGTTTTTCCGTCGACTCGCTAGACCAAACGCTGTTCCGTTTTCATAGGTATGATCTCCCTTCAACCCTCTCCAATATTCGTTTTATAGCAAACCTCGGAAAACGTGTGCCCCTAGGTGAAAAACAGCGCCCAAAGTTGGACGAGCAGACAGAATTCTGCAATCGCAGAATTCCAGATTGACCACCCATATTGTCGAGTTCGTATCTCCCACCACAGAGATCCAAATTCGGTGATTCTTTTTGATACCTGTAGATTACATGACCTAGTTTATTTTTTGTATAATAACTTTGTGCTATTAGTTGCTGTGGACAGAATTGTAGTCGTCACAAAACTGTGCGCACCCACTTTTTCCAGTTTTCCAAAAGTTGGAGATCGGAGCGCGCCCCGCCAAACGGGACCGCCCCGCCGTGTGCCAAGTGTACCAAATGGTGCACACAGCATAACGGGACACGTGAAAATTCGTGGAGACTGATTCGGACGCGTGAGCGCGCCGGAATCAGGCCGTATCCGCGGACACATCTCGTGTCGCCACTTTTGTGGAACTCGCACGTATTTTGTGCACGCTTGTCAGATTGCGACGAAACTTGCGCCACTGGACTCGTGGTAACACGCTGGTCCTGTGACCCAATTTTCACCGATTTCTGAGACGGTTGACCAGATCGCCAATTGGCGGGTCCCATAGTTGACCTTTTGGACCAAATTTTGTTCGGCTCATCGGAATCCAAATTTGGACATACCGTTGGGTTCGTATTGACATCTAGAGTTGTTTGACCCATAGTTTGTCCCATTTAGAGACTGTTACCCTCGGTACGCTTTTCGGTGCAAAGTGGGCCACACGTGGACCCCACTTTTGCCCAAAATTACCATTTTGCCCCTGTGTCCAAATGGGACGAAAGGGATGTGTTTTTTTAGCTATTTTGCTCATTCCGGAAACGTTGGTGATATTTATTTCAGCATCCGGAGACGTTGTTCGGAGTCCTTAGTTCCAGGTTCAGTGTCCTTGACATTTGGGCGCGTACACTTTACAGATTTCTTGCCAGGCAAGTATACCTTGCCATTGTACTGTTTTTACATTCCATATGAGGCATGCATGTTTATTTTTCTGCTTATTTAGTTCATTTATTTTAACTGCTATATAAACTGCGCGTCCAAGGAAACTTGGGTGCAACGACGGTGTCGTCGTACTATGTTTTTATTTATGTACATGCATTGGACCTACTTTATGAGACTACCCCATCTTCATGAGGCATTTATGTTTCATTGGCCATGACACTATTCTTACACGAGTGTGAGTCACATGTAGGACACGGACTTGCGTACTCGGCTGGCCACTGGTACGTATAGGTCGTGCGACGGATAGGGATAACTGCCAATAGAAACTTTGCATACTAGTAGACCTGGCGGTTATTAAAGGTTTATCGTGTCATGGACAAGACATGCTTAGAGCATTGGGTGGGGAGAACAACAAGTACCGCATTTGAGCTCCTTTGCACTTTTTCTGTGAAGCCCGGATTCTCCGCTGGAGATACGGGTGATGATGACCACTATATATTATGTACTATCAGGCGGGCCACCGGCGTTCAAAAGATGACGTGCCTTTTAGGCCCCTGGCTCTTCAAAAGAGAACCATGCCAAATCCCAGTTTTCAGCCAGATAGCTCACTTGTGGGGAAAGGTGTTCTTAACTTCATTCACATAGATGGTTAGGCGACCCCAATGGATGTTTAATTTCAGTACTTTATTGGCATGTGTTTAAGTATACTTGTTACGTCCCTCTGAGGACCTGGTCCATTTTCCAGATATAGATGAGCAGGAGTATCCACAGGAGTATAGACCTGGACCTGACGCTACCTATCAGTCTGAGACGATCTTATCTTCTGATTATATGTGATTCATTTGCAGCTGTTTAGAGATTCTAGTTGCTATTCTCTTCTAGACATTTATTCTTATATTAGAGTTTATTCTCTTCTCTCTTTAGTAGTTTATTATAGTCGATTTGCAGTGGATTTGTCTCCACCCGACTATTGCACTTTGAGATTACTATTTGAGACTGCTTCTTTGATATTCAGTTATTAATTTCCTTCATTCTATTATTTGTGCTGTGGATGAGATATAGAACTGCGTGTGACTTGTTGTGACATATATTTACCACTGTGGATTGGATATTCATGTACAGCGTACGTGTGTATATGGTTTCCATATATTGGAGTTCGTATATATACGGCTGGCGTGTTACGTATTCCTAGTCCTACGTATTTTGGGACTGGGGCGTGACATATTTTTGTGGTGGCCCATGCAGGTCAAGAATATATTGTCTCGGTTACGTAACTGTACCGAACAAGCCTGTGTATAGGAATAGAGTATAAGGATCTCATCCACGCTTGATTGAAATTCATCCTTCCTATTTAATACTTGCATCCTGTTTGATTCATGTACTTTTTCTAATCGTTTCGTACGTCAACTGCAGAGAGATGGATTTGCAGAATGGACGTACTGTCGCCGATGGCGACGCAACTTCTGGAGTCAATGGTCAGACTCAAGGAGGGACCCCAACGATTCCTAGGCTTCCGGGACCAGATGGACAGACTCACACCCCAGTTCCATCTGACCTTCCCGCTTCACCTATTGGGAACCTTCCACCTGCCTCAGTACCGCAAGATGGCCAAGCGCAGATGTTCCAATTCTTTCAGATGATGATACAGGAACAGAGGCAGCAGGCAGCCGAGCAGAGGCAGCAGGCAGTCGAGCAGAGACAAGAATTTTTGGCAGCACTGGAGAGGATGGCTGCACATGCTACTGTACCAGCCCAAGCACTAGCTCCAGTACCTCGAGCTAAGGTTGGATCAGTAAAGGATTTTGTTCAGATGGGTGCAAGGCAGTACAAGGGCACTGAGAGCCCGGAGGAGACTACCAGCTGGATCACTCACACACAGAAGCTACTGGAAGCATCACAGTTACCGACGGACCTATGGATGACGGGTGTACGAACGCTTCTAGATGGTAATGCTCATCACTGGTGGGAATCCATGGAGCGCCAATTGGGTACTTACCAGACTTGGGAGCAGTTCTTGGAGTGCTTCGAGGGAAAGTACTTTCCGGACACTGTCAGGGACACCTTGTATGATCAGTTTCTTCACTTAGAGCAGGGGAACCGGACCGTGGACGAGTATGATGCCGAGTTTAGTTGACTCAGCAAATATGGCGCTGCTTTGATACCAAATAACTTGGCTAAGGCTAAGAGATTTCATCGAGGACTGACCCAGGAGCTACAACATTATACAAGCTCGCAGTCCCGAGTCTCTTACGCTGAGCTACTGACAGAGGCCAGATTTCAGGAAACCATTAGCAGAGGAAGGGGAGCTCAGCTGAGGACACAACAAGGATCAGCAAGGATACAGCAGGGACCAGCCAGGACACAACAGGGAGGACCTATCAGACGCCCCTTAGCACAACAGCATCAGCAACACAGAGCCGGACCGTACCAGATTCCGAAAAAACCCCAATGTAATTATTGTGGGAAGATCGGACATATTTCGAGAGATTGTCGGACTCGCTTGGGTCAGTGTAAGAGATGTGGCTCTGGACAGCACCTGGCGAGAGACTGCCCCATGCAGCAGGCACTTCCACCGCCAGTTCAGAGATTAGCGCTTCCAGCACCGAAGCCAGCCCAGCAGATGACCGGACCGGGAGCACCTCGACCCCCAGCAGCAGGAGGATTTCAGAGAGGACCACCGCTACCCACTCAGGAGGAGCAGTATATGAGGACTGGACATGGACAACCACAGAGGAACGGGTGAGATTTTGCAATGGAGGTAGATGACATGGATCATGAGGTGGATGTCATAGCAGGTATTACCCTTGCTTTTACTTTTTCCGCTGTGACATTATTTGATACGGGAGCCACCCACTCATTCATATTATCTAGTTTTATTGCCAAACACAATATTGCTTCTACACCATTATCTAGTTGTGTTAGAATTCTTACCGGAGGAGGAGTTGTACCAGTTAGTCGAGTTTGTAGATCGGGCCCTATAGTGATACGTGGCAGGGAGATGAATGCCCAACTCTTAGTCCTTCCTATGCCGTCTTTTGATATTGTGCTTGGAATAGACTGGCTGAGCAAGAACCACGCTTTCTTCGATTGCTTTGGAGGAAGCATTCTTTTTAAGGTACCAGGCCAGCCTGAACTTGAGTTTGCCCGAGGATCCACAGAAATCCTTGATGGTATGAAGCTCGCAATGGACGATGTTGTCTATCACCCTATTATTTCAGAATTTCTAGACGTCTTTCCAGAGGATTTGCCAGGACTACCCCCAGACAGAGACGTAGAGTTTTCAATTGAACTAGCACCCGGATCAGCACCTATAGCATCGCATGTTTACAGACTGGCGAAGAAGGAGATGGACGAGCTGAAGGCACAGTTAAAAGAGCTAGAGGAGAAAGGTTTCATCCGACCAAGTGCATCACCCTGGGGAGCACCAGTGCTGTTTGTACCCAAGAAGGATGGGTCAGTGCGTATGTGCATTGACTACAGGGCCTTGAATGCAGTGACAGTGAAGAACAAATATCCATTGCCACACATTGATGACCTGTTTGATCAACTCAGTGGAGCCAAGGTATTCTCGAAGATAGATTTGAGATCGGGATATCACCAAGTGAAGGTACGAAAGCAGGACATTCCGAAGACCGCATTCAGAACAAGATATGGACACTACGAGTTTTTGGTCATGTCATTTGGATTGACCAATGCTCCAGCGATCTTCATGGACTTGATGAATCGAGTCTTCCACCAGTACTTGGACCAGTTCGTGGTCGTCTTCATAGATGATATACTTGTCTATTCGAAGAGCCACGAGGAGCACGAGGAGCACCTGCGGATTGTTCTAGAGACTTTGAGGAGAGAGCAGTTATATGCTAAACTCAGCAAATATGAGTTCTTCTTGGACAGAGTTTCATTTCTTGGACATGTTGTTACAGGAGATGGTATTTCTGTTGATCCAGAGAAGATCTCAGCAGTTGAGACATGGCCTGTTCCTAAATCAGCAGCAGAGGTGAGGAGTTTCCTTGGACTTGCGGGATATTACCGACGGTTCGTGGAAAACTTCTCAAGGTTAGCGGCACCTATGACTCGTCTGACTTGTAAAGATCAAGAATTTATATGGACCGACGAGTGTCAAGCAGCCTTTGAAGAGTTGAAGAAGCGACTGACTACAGCACCGGTATTGGCGATTCCGTCAGGATCAGGAGGTTACGTGATCTACAGTGACGCATCAGGAAAGGGCTTAGGATGCGTATTGATGCAGCATGGCAAGGTGATTGCATATGCATCTAGACAGTTACGAGTGCATGAGAAGAATTATCCGACTCATGACTTGGAACTTGCAGCCGTTGTATTTGCTCTGAAGCTATGGAGACATTACTTATATTGGGAACGAGTGGAAATCTATACAGACCACAAAAGCCTCAAGTACGTCTTCACGCAGAAGGAGTTAAATATGAGGCAACGTCGATGGCTCGAGTTGATGAAAGATTTCGAGATAGAGCTACATTATCATCCAGGCAAGGCTAACGTGGTAGCAGACGCGTTAAGCCGGAAGCCAGCAGCTTACTTCTTGACAGCACAGAGGGAACTATTGGAGGACTTGCAAGAGCTTGGCATTGAAGTAATATTACCCGGAGCAGATGGGACACTAGCCAACTTGCAAGTTCAATCATCATTGGTAGAGAGGATTAAGGCAGCTTTGCCTACAGATGCCAGATTCAGGAGACTAAAGGAAAGGACAGAGGCCGGAGAACAGACAGGATTGCGCATTCACGAGGATGGAACATTACGATGTGGTGATCGTCTCTATGTTCCAAATGGGGAGATTCGATAGGAGCTGATGACAGAGGCTCATAGTTCGATCTATTCTATTCATCCTGGAGGCACCAAGATGTATCGTGACTTACGACAGCACTTTTGGTGGCATGGGATGAAGAGAGAGATAGCTCGCTTTGTAGCTAAATGTCTGGTATGTCAACAAGTGAAGGCGGAGCACCAGAGGACAGCAGGATTATTGCAACCACTTCCGATTCCAGAGTGGAAGTGGGAGCACATCACTATGGACTTCGTCACGGGTTTTCCCAAGAGTCCAAGTGGGAGAGATGCAGTATGGATAATAGTGGACCGACTCACCAAGTCAGCCCATTTTATACCTTTTAGAGTGGTTCAGTCTACAGAAGCTTTAGCTGATTTATATATGAGGCAGATCGTGAGATTGCACGGCATACCAGTCAGCATTGTATCGGACAGAGATTCGCGCTTCACATCGCACTTTTGGAGGAGCATACAAGAGAGTCTTGGTACTCGTCTGAAGTTCAGTACATCTTACCACCCGCAGACAGATGGGCAGTCGGAGCGTACTATTCAAACCTTGGAGGACATGTTGAGGGCTTGCATGTTAGACTTCGGAGGATCATGGGAGGACCACCTACATCTTGTAGAGTTTTCTTACAACAATAGCTATCAAGCGAGTATTCTGATGGCTCCGTTTGAAGCATTGTATGGGAGAAAATGTAGGTCTCCTGTGTGTTGGAGTGACGTGGGAGAACGTCAGATTTTGGGACCCGAGTTGGTGGTCAAGAAGATTCAGGGACACTTGCGAGCAGCACAAGACAGGCAGAAGCAGTGTGCAGACCTTCATCGTCGTCCCTTGGAGTTCAAAGAGGGCGATCACGTCTTCTTGAGGATATCACCGACCAGAGGCACCATCCGATTCGGAGGGCGCGGCAAGTTGAGTCCAAGGTATATTGGACCATTTGACTTGCTCGAGAGAGTTGGAGAGGTGGCATATCGACTTGCGCTACCACCTTCACTGGAGGGAGTACATGACGTATTCCATGTGTCGCAGCTCAGGCGATATGTGGCAGACAGCAGTCATGTTCTTGACCATTCAGAGATCACCATTGGGCCGAGCTTGTCATACCAAGAGCAACCCGTGGGAATCCTTGATCGTCGAGAGAAGGTATTGAGGAACCAGTCTATTCCCTTGGTTCGCGTAGCATGGAGGCATGGCGCACCAGGAGAATCAACTTGGGAGCGCGAGAACGACATGCGCAAGCGCTTTCCGAACCTATTCGCAGACCAAGGTATGAATTTACATTGTTAATTTATATCTTATACCATCCTTGCATTCTATCGTGGCTTAATTTTAATTTCGAGGACGAAATTTTTACAAGTTGGGTAGAATGTAAAACCCCCTTCCTAGAAAATCGGATATACCTTTTTTTTTTTATTAATTAAATTGTAGTAATTAGGTCTAAATAGGATAAATAGATTTTTAATAATTTTTATGTTAGGTGTTCGGGCACTTAGATGACTTGTGGGACCATCAGGAATTTTTAGGAATTTATTCCATGTAGGAGACCCCTTGAGCAGTTGCTAGCCTAACGGTGTGCATTACCCTAATCTAAAATTTTCTTATGAGTATATATATATATATATATATATATATATATATATATATATATATATATATATATATATGTATATACAAATATATATATATGTATATATATTTTATAAAGAAAGAAAGGAAAAGAAAAGAAATGAAAAGAATTAATTTAATAATAATCTAATAATAATAATATTAATAAGTTACTACTTAGCCTACTTTTCCATCCTTAGCAAAATGTTGCTGCAACCCGCCCACTTTTGACCCTTCAACAACTCGTTGGCTGCTGCAACTAGCAAATGCCAGAGAAGACCCGCCCTAGTTAGTTTCAGAGGCAGACTCTTCTTCACGCGGACCCGCTCCATCCATCCCTCTCTTTCCCTATAAATTATATATAATATATATATATATATATTAGCTCTCCAAAACTCTAACCTAATTCTCAGACTTTCCCTTCCCATCTAGAGCCGTCACCGCAGCCAGAGAAGCCCCGCCAAGCCATCCAACCATCCCGTCGACGCCGACCTCGCATCCTGCAGTTTCCCACTCGAGGCACCTTCGCTCCGGCACGTTTTCCCGTCGACTCGCTCGACCAAACGCTGTTCCGTTTTCATAGGTATGATCTCCCTTCAACCCTCTCCAATATTCGTTTTATAGCAAACCTCGGAAAACGTGTGCCCCTAGGTGAAAAACAGCGCCCAAAGTTGGACGAGCAGACAGAATTCTGCAATCGAAGAATTCCAGATTGACCATCCATATTGTCGAGTTCGTATCTCCCACCACAGAGATCCGAATTCGGTGATTCTTTTTGATACCTATAGATTACATGACCTAGTTTATTTTCTGTATAATAACTTTGTGCTATTAGTCGCTGTGGACAGAATTGTAGTCGTCACAAAACTGTACGCACCCACTTTTTCCGGTTTTCCAAAAGTTGGAGATCGGAGCGCGCCCCGCCAAACGGGACCACCCCGCCGTGTGCCAAGTTTACCAAATGGTGCACACAGCATAACGGGACACGTGAAAATTCGTGGAGACTGATTCGGACGCGTGAGCGCGCCGGAATCAGGCCGTATCCGCGGACACATCTCGTGTCGCCACTTTTGTGGAACTCGCACGTATTTTGTGCACGCTTGTCAGATTACGACGAAACTTGCGCCACTGGACTCGTGGTAACACGCTGGTCCTGTGACCCAATTTTCACGCATTTCTGAGATGGTTGACCAGATCGCCAATTGGCGGGTCCCACAGTTGACTTTTTGGACCAAATTTTGTTCGGCTCATCGGAATCCAAATTTGGACATACCGTTGGGTTCGTATTGACATCTAGAGTTTTTTGACCCATAGTTTGTCCCATTTAGAGACTGTTACCCTCGACACGCTTTTCGGTGCAAAGTGGGCCACACGTGGACCCCACTTTTGCCCGAAATTACCGTTTTGCCCCTGTGTCCAAATGGGACGAAAGGGATATGTTTTTTTAGCTATTTTGCTCATTCCGGAAACGTTGGTGATGTTTATTTCAGCATCCGGAGACGTTGTTCGGAGTCCTTAGTTCCAGGTTCAGTGTCCTTGACATTTGGGCGCGTACACTTTACAGATTTCTTGCCAGGCAAGTATACCTTGCCATTGTACTGTTTTTACATTCCATATGAGGCATGCATGTTTATTTTTCTGCTTATTTAGTTCATTTATTTTAACTGCTATATAAACTGCGCGTCCGAGGAAACTTGGGTGCAACGACGGTGTCGTCGTACTATGTTTTTATTTATGTACATGCATTGGACCTACTTTATGAGACTACCCCATCTTCATGAGGCATTTATGTTTCATTGGCCATGACACTATTCTTACACGAGTGTGAGTCACATGTAGGACACGGACTTGCGTACTCGGCTGGCCACTGGTACGTATAGGTCGTGCGACGGATAGGGATAACTGCCAATAGAAACTTTGCATACTAGTAGACCTGGCGGTTATTAGAGGTTTATCGTGTCATGGACATGACATGCTTAGAGCATTGGGTGGGGAGAACAACAAGTACCGCATTTGAGCTCCTTTGCACTTTTTCTGTGAAGCCCGGATTCTCCGCTGGAGATACGGGTGATGATGACCACTATATATTATGTACTATCAGGCGGGCCACCGGCGTTCAAAAGACGACGTGCCTTTTAGGCCCCTGGCTCTTCAAAAGAGAACTATGCCAAATCCCAGTTTTCAGCCAGATAGCTCACTTGTGGGGAAAGGTGTTCTTAACTGCATTCACATAGATGGTTAGGCGACCCCAATGGATGTTTAATTTCAGTACTTTATTGGCATGTGTTTAAGTATACTTGTTACGTTCCTCTGAGGACCTGGTCCATTTTCCAGATATAGATGAGCAGGAGTATCCACAGGAGTATGGACCTGGACCTGACGCTACCTATCAGTCTGAGACGATCTTATCTTCTGATTATATGTGATTCATTTGCAGCTGTTTAGAGATTCTAGTTGCTATTCTCTTCTAGACATTTATTCTTATATTAGAGTTTATTCTCTTCTCCCTTTAGTAGTTTATTATAGTCGATTTGCAGTGGATTTGTCTCCACCCGACTATTGCACTTTGAGATTACTATTTGAGACTGCTTCTTTGATATTCAGTTATTGATTTCCTTTATTCTATTATTTGTGCTATGGATGAGATATAGAACTGCGTGTGACTTGTTGTGACATATATTTACCACTGTGGATTGGATATTCATGTACAGCGTACGTGTGTATATGGTTTCCATATATTGGAGTTCGTATACATACGGCTGGCGTGTTACGTATTCCTAGTCCTACGTATTTTGGGACTGGGGCATGACAGGATCTAAGGTCAATCTTCGAGAATACCCTAGCACCACTCAATTGATCGAATAGATCATCAATGCGTGGTAAGGGATACCTGTTCTTGATGGTCACAGCATTCAGTGTCCTGTAGTCAATGTACAACCGTACTGTTCCATCCTTCTTCGGCACGAATAATATGGGTGCTCCCCAAGGTGAAACACTGGGCCGGATAAAATCCTTCTCCAAAAGATCATCAACTTGTTCCTTCAACTCTACTAACTCCTTAGGTAATAGCCGATATACTGATGAAGTGATAGGCTCTGCTCCTGGAGTTAAGTCTATTGTGAATTCTATTTCCCGATCAGGCGGTAAACCTAGAAGATCATCAGGAAATACATCCACAAACTCAGATATGACTCTTGGGTAACATGTCTCCCCTTCTACAGATAGCACCCTAAGAGTAGGCTGAACTCCTTGCTCTACTACTCCCCGAAGAAACTCAAATTCTGGATGTCCAGGCGGTCTAAATATATCCCGTCCAAGTCGGCAATCAAGAGTCACATGGTACTGACTTAACCAGTCCATACCAAGTACAACATCATAATCCGGCATAAAAAAGATCAGAAATTGAGCTCGCATCTCTCTTCCACAGACTACTACAAAACATGATCTATAGACGTCACTAACTGGGATAATTCTACCTCCCGTAAGAATTCTCTTCATCTTCGGAAGGGGTGCGGTGGCTACTCTATGGGTGGCTACAAAGCTAGCTGCTATAAATGAATATGATGCTCCAGAATCAAATAAAGCTACAGCTGATAATGAAGCTACTAAAATAGTACCTGCGATAACCTCTCCTGCGGTAGCTTCCTCCTCAACGGCCAATATAAATGCCTGGCCTCGTCCCTGAGCTTGGCCTCTCTGCTGCTGAGCCTGCTGAAATAGAGCTGCCTGTGGTGCTAGTGGTGGTCTCTGCTAATTTTCTCTTGGGGCTGGTGGTCTGACTCCTCCAACTTCTGTCTGCGGTACTCCTACTGCTGGATAAGCTGGTCGTGGTGCAGGTAAAGCTAGTCTCGGTACTCCGTCTCTGCGCTCGGTGCAGTCTCTGGTTGAATGCTGGTTGGATTCGCAAGCCAGGCATAGTCCTAACTTGCGTATGCATTCTCTCTCGATGTGACCTATCTTGCCGCAGTGGTGGCAAGTAGGGAGAGATATGGCCCTGTGTGCTGTTCTCTCTGGCGTACTCCTCTGGGACCATTTTACTGAATCCCCATGTGCTGTCCTGGATGGTGCTGGTGTGATTGGCCTCTTCAGATTCGACTCCCTTCTAGTAACGCGCTCCATGCGTCGTGCTGCTGTAAGGACGTCGGTATATGATATAGGTGCGACCGATCCAATCAATCTCTGGAGCTCGAACTTCAGTCCGTCAAAGAACTTCTCAGCTTTCTCTTCCTCTGTCGAAATCAAGGTTGGGGCGAAGCGACTTAGGCGAATAAATTCTGTGTTGTATTCTTCCACTGTCATATTGCCTTGGATAAGGCGGTTGAACTTGTCTCTGAGCTCCGACCGTGCAACTGCTGGAATATACATCTCTCGGAAGAGTCTGGAGAACTCTTCCCAAGTGACTCGGTCCTGTCCGAGCCTCCTCTCTTCTGATAACCACCAATGATGTACATTTTCAGTCAACTGCATTCTGACCGCAGTCATCCATTTCTCTCTCGGAAGTTCAGCTGCTTCCAACTGGTGCTGGATGTTAGTGAGCCATTCGTGAACTTATGTTGGCCCTTCTTTACCAGAAAAGGTACGAGGCTTGAGCTGACGAAAATCGGTGATAGATCCCGCCGCTGATCGCCTCGCTGGTGGGTTTGCCTGCTCCATTGCTGATACTAGGCTGGTCCTCAAATACTCTGCCTCGTGACGCTGAGCCTCGTGCTGAACCTGCTGTTGGGCTTGCATCATAGGATACATCATCTGAAACATCTATTGCCCGTCCATGGCTTGCCCTGGCGGGAAAACTGGCACCTGTGGAGTGAACTGTGGCGGAGGTGGGATGTCATCACGCCGAAACCTTGGATTAGGCTGGCCGGTTTTATTGCTTTGCGATATTTGTCCTCCATTCCTTGGTGTCACTCCGTCTACATAAGTAACCACAGCGTCGTGTGGTGTATCCAAGGGATTCTCATCTCCGTTCCTGGGATCCATTACTCTGCAACCAAAAGATAAATTATAAGAACGCTCAGAGAAATCAACACAGGATGCAAATCAAGTAACAAATTCAAGTTCGATATAGAGTTCAAAAATGGTTCAAACAATGGATGAGATCCTATAACTTATCCTATCCTTAGGGAAGGCTTGTTCGGTCCCTAAGTTGAAACCGAATGATTTAGTCGTAGACCTGCATGGGCCACCACAAAAACCATATCATACCCCAGTCCCAAAATACCGAGGGACCAGACACGTGGCAATGGCCAGCAGCACGCATCGATGGACAAACCCAATTTAATGGATCCATCAGGACGTACTTAAGCTGTAAAACAAAGTCTATGACAACATGGCATAACTAATCTCAACCACACAAGATAAAATATGATCCACAGATATAAGAAATATAAATCATCAAACAGTCTCACAAAGTGCTTTGGGAAATAACCCGATAAAATCTGATACAATGGTTCAACAGACCAAAATATAAATGACTGAATAAAATAAATACTGAGCATGTAACATGGATGCTCAGGAAAAGTCTTCAGCTAACACCTCGTCCTCGGGTGTCGGTACAGCTCCTGTATCTGCTCCTGCTCCTGCTACTGCTGTTGTCCCGTATACCTCGGGATAAATCTTGTCTGCAAATCCTGGGGACATAATCCGGATCCAGGTCCTCAGGGGACATAGCAAGGTAGTAAGTTATATAACCATCTATGTGAAAATACAAGATGAGAGCATCACGAGTACTCAGGCTGAGCCACTACAAGCTCTGTGTCGGGGAGCCGATAGCAGTAATAATGAGTAATGGGCCAAGCTCGGGTTTCAGAGTCTTGTGCCTCACAGTAGTAGGGGATATATATGTAATCAGCCTGTAGCCTGTATGTCTCTCCCCACCCAATGTAATCACACGTCTCATGTCCATAACGTCTCATGTATATGGCACGCAAGATCATAGCTAATGCAGTAACTCATAGAGTATCCAAGAGTATAATGTCTCTGTCAGAAGTCTGTATCCTATACAGAATCACCATGAATATCTCAGAAAGATCCTGTCATAAATAGTGTCAAGTGTCCTGGGTATAATATACTTGATAAGACAAGTACGAGAATATAAAGGGGTCATGAATGTCCATCTCTAGATGACATACACAACATTGTGTTGGCACCCGACTAATAATCGGACGCTAAGTAAGTCACACGGTCCTAGGTTAAGCATGCACAGCAATATAAATAAGCAAGGAAATATGCAAAAAGAACTGTATAGGTGGCAAGGTATATTTGCCCACTGATGTATAACTAAGTCAAGAAAATAAGTAGCAAAGCTGCAGGGTTTGGCAAGGTACACTTGCTTGGGGTTTGAATATCAACAGTTGTCCCTGTACAGTGGATCCTGTAGGTACTCCTCCAAAAGCTAGAATAAACATCACCAACAGTCTCAGAAGATATCAAATAGCTAGAAATGCCTGTCCTTAAGTCCAATTTGGACACAAGGGCAAAAATGACATTTCCGGGCCAAAGCGGGGTCCATATGTGGGCCACTTTGCACCAAAAAGTGGGTCAGGGTCAAAGGTCTCCAAATTCATGAAACTCAGTGTCAATAGGTCAGGAATGATGATACGAACCCAACAAAACTTCCAGAATTGGATTCCGATGAGCCGATCACAAAATCGCCCGTCAAGTGGAGCCTATAGGGCCCACGATATGCGATTTTGTCAATGTTCTCAGAATCGAACCAAACTTGGGTCACAGGACCAGCGTATTGCTACGAGTCCGATGGCGCAAATTTCGTCTCGATCCGATGTGTGTACACAAAGTTACAGTATGTTCCAGAATAGGCGGATACGGGACGTTGTCGGAGGATACGCGTTGATTCCGGTGTGCACGCACATCCGAATCGACTTCTGCGAAATCCTGCACATCCGTATCAACGACGCGCACATTTTGGTTAAGACCGCGCATGACCAAGTCGTTCCGTTTGGCGGGGCGCACTCAGATTCGGGGTGAAACAGGGTGTTGGTTTTCCTATTTTTGGATCGCAGTGTGCGATCACCACAGGACGCGACGCACCGAGCGGGTTGCACGGGCATCGAGAGGGTTACACAGTCTATGCATTGCAACAGACGGAATCGAAAATGGAATTACGAGGAGAGAGGAAATGCTACCTGAACAGGGCTCCGAGAAGTCTGAATTTCACGTGTCCGTGCGTATCCTCGACACGAGCTGTGTCCTGGTCGTGTCCGCTGTACTTTTCGTGTCCGAGAGCGGCTGTGTCCGTGCTAGGGCAGCTGACGATTGATGAGGCGAGCGGGGAGGCGCTCGCGGGCGGCCGCGGCGAGGTCGGGCAGCTGCTGGGCCAGAGTCGGGAGGGGGCTGCGCCGGGGTTGCTGTGGACAGCTGCTGGGGGGGAAGCTGCACCGTCGGGCACGGCCGGAGCTGTTCTGTGCGGGGTTGGCCAGAGCGGATGAGGGACAGTGGGCTGAGAGGTCGGGGACGGGCGGAGTCGTCGAGAGTTCGACGCCGGTGAAGTTGGGGTTTGGTTGGGAATCGATGAGGGAGGAGGCGGCGGAGTTCGCTGGGGAGCGGCGGTGTGATGAGAGGGAGAGAGAGTCGACGGCGAGGGGTTTGTCGACGGGCTGTGGAGTTCGGGTCGACGGCTGAGTTCGCTGGGGAGCGGCGGTGAGATGAGAGGGAGAGAGATGGGTTGGCGGCGGCGGCTACACGAACGTCGAGGCATATTTATAGGTGGTGAACAGTGTTTCCGGTGGAACCCGATTAGGGGTTGGTTAGGGTTTCGGGTTCGGGTCGGGTTTCATGGATCCGACCCGACCCGTTAAGGATGGGTTGGTCCGGTTCGGTTCACTGGTTTGGTTTATTTTGGTTCAATTGAACCGGGTTCAGTCTGGTTTATTTTGGTTTAATTCTACAATAGTTTTTAGGGCTTTAAAAATGATTCTGAAGTCCAATAAATTCGCAGAAAATTATCCTATCTCTGGTTTTCTATTTTACACCATAAAATATTATTTCCATAATATTTTATCATCAAATAATAGCATATAAAAATATTTTAATCACCATCACCTTAGTTTTAATTCCAGAAAAATACCGAAAAATTGGGAAAAATTATATTAAAAATATTCTGAAAAATCAGGATGTTTACAGGCTGGCCGCATGCGCTGCGACATTAACGGCCGCATAAGCGGTTGCTTGTGGGGCCGCATGAGCGGTTGCATGTGGGTCTGTTGCTATCGGATAAATTTAATCAGTTATGGAAAGATTGAGTCATTAATTTAAATCTGATATTTGTGGGATTTAAATTTAATTCATTCCAATCATGTAGGATTTAAATTAATCATGTGGGATTTGAATCTAATTCATTCCAATTATGTTGGATTTAAATTAGTCATATGGGATTTGATTTTAATTTATTCAAATCATGTAGGATTTAAATTAATCAGGTGGGATTTAAATTTAATTTATTCCAATCATGTAGGATTTAAATTTAATCATGTAGGATTTGAATTTAATTCAAATCAATCATATGGGATTCAAATTTAATTCATTCCAATCTTGTGGGATATGAATTAAATTTATTCCAATCTTTTTGTAATTGATGGACAGCCAGGATTAGGATTATGGATTCCTTCCTATGCCTATAAATACTCTATTCAAACTCCATTTGAGGACTGACTTTGAAAATTGGGAGAGGAAGAGAGTTGCTGCTGGAGCCGTTATTAAAGTCCAAGAAGTTCGTACTAGTCCAACCAATGAGGTGACATCGAGTGTTCCAGAAGTTCTACTTGAACTTGCTGGTTCCTGGGAGCAGATCATGTGGGACGAATCTTGCTTTGAGCAACGGTAATCTTCATCACCCTAGCAAGCAGAGTTTATTCTTCTTCTTCCTCTTCTCTCCTGCAAGTTGTTAACATTGTTCTGTCTATTTGCAACTGCGATTACAAGGAAGAACGAGAAGATAGTTTTCTCTGATTCATTTGTAATCTTGTTTCAAGTTGTAATCAGATCATATATATAATTTCTTGTTGGATCGAGAGATATTAGGAAGGGAACTCTTGTGTGAACTCGATCTTACTTCAACTTCTGGTTATACCATCTTTGATTAATACTCGGGACCAACATCTCAACTACGGACTTTGTCTTTATGATGGATTTCGCAAGCTCTACAGACAGCTAAATTAGTTAGTGATCGATGGTGGGTGCGGTTACCGTTGTGGTAGAATTATCCATATATTTAGCAACTAAGGCAAGCTGGTGTTCACAAGGGTCAATACAATCGCAACTCAATATTTTCCAACAGAGGGGATGTTGCTCAGATAATAGAGCACTCGCTTAGCATATGAGAAGTACGGGGATCGATACCCCGCATCTCCATTATATTCAAAAAAATTCTTTATTTTTTGTACCAGATCTAGTTGTTCTTGATGAATCTTAACTCCGGACTTTATCTTTAGGATGGATTTTGCAAGTTCTACTGACAACTGAATTAGTTACACGTTGCAGGGTGCAGTTACAGTTGTCGAGATAACTGTCCATCTAGTTAGCAACTAGGCCAAGCTGATGTTCTCAAGGGTAAATACAATTGTCAACTCAATATTTGCCAAACAGAGAGGATATAGCTCAGATGGTAGAGTGCTTGCTTAGCATGCAAGAGGTACGAGGATCGATACCCCGTATCTCCATTATATTTAAAATTTTACTTTATTTTTTGTACCGAAACTAGTTGTTCTTGATGAATCTCAACTCTGTACCTTGTCTTTGGGATGGATTTTGCAAGCTCTACGACAGCTGAATTAGTTAGTAGTCGTTGCTGGGTGTGGTTACAGTTGTCGGCATTATTGCCCATCTAGTTAGCAACTAGGCCAAGCTGATGTTCTCAAGGGTCAATACTATTGTCAACTCAATATTTTCCAACAGAGGGGATGTAACTCAGATGGTAAAGCGCTCGCTTAGCATGCGAGAGGTACGGAGATCGATACCCCACATTTCCTTTATACTTAAATTTTTTTACTTTATTATTCAGATAAGATCTAGTTGTTCTTGATGAACCTCAACTCCAAACTTTGACTTTAGGGTATGTTTCGCAAGCTGGATTAGTTAGTGGTCGCTGTTGGATGCGGTTACAATTGTCTGTAAAATTGTCCATCTAGTTAGCAACTAGGCCTAGTCGATATTCTCAAGGGTCAATATTGTTGTCAACTCAATATTTGTCAATGGATGGGATATAACTTAGTTTGTAGAGCGCTCACTTTGTATGTGAGTGGTACGAGGATCGATACCCAGCATCTCCAATTTAATTTTTTTACTTTATTTACGTACCGGATCTAGTTGTTCTTGATGAAGCTCAAATTCAGACTTTGTCTTTAGGATGGATTTCGCAAGCTCTACCGACAGCTGAATTAGTTGGTGGTCGTTGTTGGGTGCGGTTACAGTTGTTGGCATAACTGTCCATCTTGTTAGCATATAGTCCATGCTGATGCTTTCACGGGTCAATACTGTTGTCAACTCAATATTTTTCAATAAAGGGGTTGTAGCTCAGATGGTAGAGTGCTCGCTTAGCATGCGAGAGGTGCGGGGATCGATATCCCGCATCTCCATTATATTAAATTAGTTTACTTTATTTTTCATACCGGATCTAGTTGTTAATGATGAATCTAAACTCCAGACTTTGTCTTTATGATGGGCTTCACAAGCTCTACTGACAGTTGAATTACTTAGTGGTCGATGTTGATTACAATTGTCAGTAGAACTGTCCATCCAGTTAGCAACTAGGCCAAGCCGATATTCTCAAGGGTCAATATTGTTGTCAACTCAATATTTAAAAATGGAGGGGATGTAGTTCAGATGATAGAGCGCTTGCTTTGCATGCGAGAGGTACTGGGATCGATACCCTGCATCTCCATTATATTTAATTTTTTAACTTTACTTTTCGTACCGGATCTAGTTGTTCTTGATGAATCTCATGTTTGGATTTTGTTTTTAGGATAGATTCTCAAGCTCTACCGACAGCTGGATTAGTTAGTGGTCTCTGTTGGGTGTTGTTACAGTTGTGGACATAAATGTCCGTCTTGTTAGCAACTAGGCCAAGCTGATGCTCTCAAGGGTCAATATTGTTGTCAACTCAATATTTTCCAACGGAGGGGATGTAGATCAGATGGTAGAGCACTCGCTTAGCATGCGAAAGGTACATGGATTGATACCCCGCATCTCCATTATATTAAATTATTTTACTTTATTTTTTGTACCGAATCTAGTTGTTCATGATGAATCTCAACTCCAGACTTTGTCTTTTGGATGGGTTTTGTAAGTTCTACTGATAGCTGAATTAGTTGGTGGTCGATATTGGGTGCGGTTACAATTATCGGCAGAACTATTCATCTAGTTATCAACTAGGCCAAGCCGATATTCTCAATGGTCAATATTGTTGTCAACTCAATATTTGCCAACGGAGGGGATGTACCTTAGATGGTAGAGCGCTCGCTTTGTATGTGAGAGGTACGGGGATCGATACCCCACTTCTTTATTATATTCAAAAAAAAAATTGTAGCAGATCTAGTTGTTCTTGATGAATATCAACTCCGAACTTTGTCTTTAGGATGGATTTCTCAAGCTCTACTAACAATTGAATTAGTTAGTGGTCGCTGCTGGGTGCTATTGCAGTTGTCAGCAGAACTGTCCATCTTGTTAGCAACTAGGCCAAGCTGATGCTCTCAAAATTGTTGTCAAGTTAATATTTTCCAACGGAGGGGATGTAGCTCAGATAGTAGAGAGCTTGCTTAGCGTGAGAGAGGTACGTGGATCGATACCCTGCATCTCCATTATATTAAATTATTATACTTTATTTTTTGTACCGGATCTAGTTGTTCATGATGAATCTCAACTTTAGATATTGTCTTTAGGATATTTCACAAGTTTTATCGACAGCTGAATTACTTAGTGGTCGTTGCTATGTGCGATTACAGTTATCGGTAGAACTGTCCATCTAATTAGCAACTAGGCCAAGCATATGTTCTCAAGGGTCAATACTGTTGTCAATAATATTTGCCAAGGAGGGGATGTAGTTCAGATGGTAGCACTCGCTTAGCATACGAGAGGTATGAGGATCGATACCTTGCATCTCTATTATATTCAATTTTTTTATTTTATTTTTTGTACCGGATCTAGTTGTTCTTGATTATCGCAACTCGGGACTTTGTCTTTAGGATGGATTTCACAAGCTCTACCAAAAGCTAAATTAGTTAGTGGTCGTTGGTGGGTGCGGTTACAGTTATCGGCATAACTGTCCATCTAGTTAGCAACTGTCCAATTTGATAATCTCAAGGGTAAATACTGCTCTTACATAATATTTGCCAATGATGAGATGTAGTTTAGATGGTGAGTGCTCGCTTAGCATACAAGAGTGGGATCGATACCTCGCATCTCCAAAGGCTTAAAAAATAAGGAGGTTTTTTAAATAATTTTTTTAATAAAGGTGAGGATGCGTGTTTAAATCATAAAAATCACCTACCCCCTCTATCTCTCTCTATGCGGTAGACCATTTTTGTTTTAAGGATGAATAATGCATTAGCCTTGATATCTTTTTATCTAATGAATCAAAGAGATTATAGCACATTGCCGAAGTTTATCTATTAGGAGAAGCAAAATAATATTTCATTTCAAAGCAAAAGTTTGTGTTAGGTAGGAATTGAAAAACAAAAACTTATTAGGACCTTATTGGTTGCTTGAAAGTGGATGATAAAAATAAAAAATATAAATCTACCATGGTAAAAATATGAATGTATTACTTTAAGATTCAAAAAGGTTTGAAAGTCCATTTCTTTTAGAAGTTTGATGGCGATGAGTCTGGTGATGGTGGGTCTAGTAGCGGTGGCGACAAAGACAAGGGAAGGAATGTGGGGGAGGGGTGGAGGGATGCACACACACTGAGAGAAGCTAGAGGGGAGCGGTGTGTCATGTACAATATTTTTTGCTCCACGGACACGTATTTATATAATCCTCATCTGATAGGGGTTTTTCCGGAAGCTTCCAAAAAATTTTAGAATATAGTGGAGTATTCTTGAAGACTAATGAAGCCTCCATATTCTTCAAGAAGCTATAGGGTCTTCTCTATAAATATCTAGGACCTAGAATATTCTTGTAAAGTTCTATAAGTTTTCTGTAAGACCTTTGAGGTCCTATAAATAAGTGGGAGGCTCATTTGATCATCACCACCAAAACTTGTACGTATTCTTCAATATAGTGAAGTCTTTCAAGTTCTACCCTTGCTCCATTACTCTCTTTTTTCTTAGTATTCTAGCTAAGTTAGTTCGGGAAAGGCTTACACGGGTCTTCGAGGAGGAAGCTTGTGTGACACACAGGATAAAGTATAGAAAAAAATACTAAGTCTATGACAATTGGTATCAGATCCAGTTCGATCAACCGTTGCTATATCGACATCACAGATCACCCAGGAAGAGATACGAGATACCAAGTGGACAAAAGCAAGGAGCCAACATTAGAACAAGCCATTGACGAGTTGCGTTCAGATTAGAGCTCTTGAAAAAGGGTTTTACGGACGCCGAGATGCAAGTAGAGAAAAACCATACGGTTTACGAGGAGTTCTCTCATGGATTGGAGAGTGATGTTGCCAATACCATGTTGTTGATTCGAGAGGAACTTTGTGAGATGTAAGCCGTGTTCGAGGAGGAGCGCCAGGCTGCTCGAGTGAAGATTGTTGAACTACACGAGGAACACAAGACCAAGACTGCAATCCTTAAGAAGGATATCGCCAAATATGGATCTTCGAGTAAGGAGGCAGTACAAAAGGTGAAGAACCCTGAGCCTAAATCATTCAACGATGTTCAAGATGCAAAGGACATAGATAACTACATATGGGTCATCTAACGATACCTTAAGGTGATCCACATCAAAGATGAGGCCGATAAGGTAAATACGACATCTTTTTATTTTACGGATAATGATATATAGTGTTGTAGGTGCGTTAAAAAATAGAAGAATTTGTGCTTGATCGAGACTTGAAAGAATCTCAAGAAGGAGATCAAGTTTGAATTCTTTTCGAAAAATATTGAGTTTGTGGCAAAGAGGAGCTTGCGTCAACTCCAACACATCGGGTCAATCAAGGATTATGTTGCGGAGTCACTCATCTCATGCTTATCATATCAAACATGGGCGAAGAGGACCGTCTATTCTTCTTTCTTGACGGTCTGCAACCATGGATGGCACAAGAGTTACATAGACAACATGCCTAAGACTGGATTAGGGAAGTAAGACGATCTTATCTGATTGACTCTCTGATGGCTGTCAGACAGTTCTGTTCATGTCGTTCAGTCTTCTACATGGTGTGATTCATTGATTGACTGTCCTAGATGTCAAATCGAGCATTGATAACATTTTGACGACTCCTTCCGTGATAGTTCTTCCACTAGGGATGTGGTCTAGCAACAAAAATTTTATGCTTTTACAGGGAATCTTAAAATATTTTAGGATTAGTAACCAGATTGATTACATATATTCATTGGGAGGAAATATTTTAATGTTATTTGTAGTCCTGTTACTCGTGGATTTGGAGCTCTCTGTCATAAGGGACACACCCCATTTATGAGTTGATGCAGTTGTCAAAGGACAAGAAGGCTTTAAAATTTTGATGGGTGCTCAGAAGGAAGCAGACAGGAGATTCTACTCGCCCTCAATAGAAATCGAGGTTGGTAGTCAAAGGCTACAATCAACAAAAGGGCATAGATTTTGATAAAATCTTTTTATCTATCGTCAATTTATTATTTATTCGGGTGGTGATAGGTTTAGCAAACAGTTTTAATTTAAAGATTAAGCAAATGGATGTTAAGACAACGTTCCTCTATAGTGATTTAGAGTAGAAACTATACATAGAGCGGCTAGAAGGATTCTGTTAGAAAGGCAAGTTACATATGATCTGCTAATTAAAGAAGAGTCGGTACGGTTTGAAGAGGGCTCCGCGGTAATGGTACAGAAAGTTTGAGCCATTTATGGGAGAGCATGATTATTTACGTACGACTTCAGACCATTATGTTTTTATGAAATATTTTGCCAAGGACGATTTTATTATTTTACTACTCTATGTAGATGATATGCTATTGGTGGATCCAAATACCACCAGGATAGCGGAGTTAAAGTGCCAATTGGACGCGACCTTCTCTATGAAGAATTTGGGTACAACAAAAACTATTCTTGGGCTAGAGATCAGCTGAGAGAGAAAGAGTCCAAGTTGTTGTGGTTGTCCCAAGAGAAGTACATTAACCGAGTACTTTAGCTTTTCGAGATGGATAAGTCAAAGAAAGTAAGCAAACCCCTTGCAGCTCACTTTAAGTTCACTGCGAATCAATGTTCATCAACTGAGTATGAAAAGGAAGATATGGAGCAAGTTTTATATGCTTCAACAGTAGGAAGTCTCATATATGCCATGGTGTGTATAAGACCAAATATTGCTCATGTAATAGGTATGATTAGCAGGTATCTTTCCAATCTAGAAAGGATACATTGGAGTGCGGTCTAATAGATTCTTTGTTATCTTTAAGGCACTACTGATTGGAAGATTTTATTTGAGAGTGACGAGCCTAAGTGGTAGGGTATACCAACACTTATATGGTTGGAGTTATGGATAGAAGAGGATCGACTTCGGGCTATGTTATGATGTTTGCTGGTAGAACAGTTTTGTGGCAGTCACAGTTGCATAAATGTGTTGTCTTGTCTACGACAAGCAGAGTTTATTATGACGACAGAGGCTTGCAAGAAGTTACATACTGTGGATGAAGAAGTTCCTGCATAAAATATGACTTAAGCAAGAGCAGTACATTTTGTTTTGTGATAGCCAACGTTCTATTCACCTTGGAAAGAATTCATTTTTTTGTAGTCGGTCCAAGCATATTATAACTCGATATCACTGGATACAAGATATGCTTGAGGCAAAGAACACAATACTTAAGAAGGTTTTCAAAAATAGGACATTGGAACATATATACTTATGAAGGTTCTACCAAGGAGAAAATTTGAGTACTGCAGGAGGAATCAGAATGACGAGTTCCTCCACCTAGTTGGAAATAGGGAGATATGTTGGTATTAGATTGGGTTTCCAACCTATGTAGAGAATACCTCAAAATGCGACAAGCATCATCCGTGTGTTTGAGAAGCTTGAGGAGTCAAAAGCGACGAAGGTGGCTTGATTTGAGCGCGTATCAAACAAGTTAAAAAAAACTAGTATCAGTGTTAGCAGTATACCGCTTTTATACCGGTCTGATACAATTTTTTTTAGAATGGTTCTGACATGTTTTGGCTATTTTTTTATATACCATCAGTATACCGCTACTGGTATATTGTCGGTATACTAGTGTCGGGGCTGAAAGCCGAATTTGGATATTTTATTTATACCGTTGGATCATGATCAACGGTCCAGATATTTTAGAATTGAGGTAATTTAAATAGGTATTTTCCTAACCCTAATCCATTATCATCTATTATCAAGAGATCAAATATAACAGCCCACTTTGCTCAGTTTTGCAAGATGACTCAAACAGCATATCAGCACTTGGACTTGGAGTTTCAACGGTTCACTCAGAGTCTCGCTTGGCCGAGGCAAGCCCTCGTTCAGGTGGGTGGCTACAATGAATATGTCTTTGCTTGGCCTGCACACCTAAGAACTTGGAATGTACATGCTAGATTGCTAGGCGATAACCCCTTGCATGCTAATAAAGAATATAACGCACCTAGCTAAGGGAGTAATCCCATCTTATACTGCTTGCATAGAATATGGAAATAAAATTTGTATAAATTTTGGTTCCTCGCACTATCCCTTAGACCCGTGCTAGCGTAATCGTTTATGTTTTCAAGTAAGGCTATGTCGCATGTTTTCTTAAAGTTATATTCATATTGTTCCAATGCTTGTCTGCTTTACATATTCGCTATGCTTACCTCGTAAGATTTATGCCACAACCCAGTAACACTATCCATGTCTTGCATTCATCTAGTTAGCCAGAGGACTATTGAATAGTCATTCCGTACAAGTATGAACATGAAAGTGTTCAGGACCGTTATATGTCACGACCCACACCCAAATATTTGGGCACGAGTATGTGGGTACGTCCATCCTACGTTGCAGCATTGGCGGTAGAACGCTGTCTGGGTCAACTCTACTATCTAAACATCTCAAACAATATATACATGGTACCTGTCAATCATCTCCACTCCAAACGGAGAAAAAATATGGGATATGATAAATATAAACTATACTCAATCACAATATCAACTAAGGAGGATGAAAGTACGATATGGAATAAAAGAGAAATAGGAGTCACAAAAATATCCTCAAGTCTAATACTATAAGTCTAGGCTCAACCACTCTCCAAAACAATATATATACATGCCATGAGTCCAAAATAAGACTAGTAAAAGTCCAAAATTATATAACTAGACCTCCTTGGTTACTGGTACTATGTCCTCCTGCTCTAGGGGAGTATCCTCTAGTGGCTCACCATCCTGCGAGTCGTAATAAGTAGGACACAGCTTCTCTAGCCAATCATCTGAAAAATATATCCAATCAGGAAAGGAGCAAAGTACAAAACTCTGAAAGCAACTCCAAATACATGGTAAAGCATATATGACGAATAATAGAAAAGGATACAAGATGCATAAGTATTAAGAATGGACAATACAGGTGAGAACAGGCAAATATTCACAACAAAGAACTGGAAAGTAAATACTGTTAATATAGAAATAAACTGCAAGTAAAAGAACAGGAATACATGTGGTTTAGAGCGCAAGTTTGTTATGTGATCGGCTTAGGTTGCACATGAGGTAAATAGGTAACTCGATTATACGTGAGGTGTATAATCGACATACACATGAGATAAATAGGGCTTGATCACATAACCAACTTGTACTCTCCCTCCCCAACCAATACTCATGGATCTAATCATGACACGTTACGCACATGAATACGATATAGTCATACTAGCACACAAAATAGTGGATGCACATGAAAATCAATACCCGATGCACATGATAAAATATACGTGAATGAGTACCCACTGAATACGGTAAGGGATAATATCTCCTGACGGGATCCATATAGTACCAGTCTGTGTAACCAAGTGTCAGTATCAAGTACGCAGTTCTATAACAAGTGATATATATACTATCATGAAATAAAAACTAACAGAGAGATGTACTCGCCTGAGGTCCTGAGCAAGGTGTGTATCTCGATGCCCAAGCTGGTGTCACACAGTCCTATATATTAAATATCAATGTTATATAGGTGTAACGGATGATAATTGAGTTAAAATGCACTAATATGAATTTTTAGGCCTCTTCTAGGTCAAATTCTAGATTCTAAGTTGAGTACAAGCCTATACTAGTGGATAATATAGGGTACTAGGCTGTGATGTGGTATCTAGCTCCATAACTAGTGGTATTAGCTAGCTAGTTAGTATTATAATTATCTATATACATATATAACTCATAAAGATATTAGTTAAGTCTATTATTTAGCAATACCTTAGTATTCCTAAATCTTATTATACCTTAATACTAATGATACTAACATATAACCTGACACTTGCTAACATAACTAACCTTATATTACTAGATAACAAATGATACCACAACTCATACTAACCCAACTATAATATTTATATCATCACTAATAGAAATACTAACTGTTGACTAACACCTAACCTTGATATCTAACTAATATACCAACACCTATATCCTACCTCTGATACTTCTAACCACAACACATAACTAACACATAACTCACTAACATAATGTATATAACTAATAATGACTGAAACCAATCATCACTAACTGATATCCATTCTAGCAGTGTGTATCCACAGATACACATCTGTGTAAAACTGATACCAGGGTCTCAGTTCCTACCCGAGCCCATTGTTAGATGCCACTGCCCCTATCTCTCTGCTTGCCCTTTACTTGCTACCTGGGAACACTCAATTACCCGAGCCCTAAGTCCCTGGCACAACTCTACTCGAGTTCTCACTAGTACACCTGACCTCCTTACATCTCACCCAGATATTTGCACATCCTAACATCCCAAATTCCTACAGTTACTGTTAAGTATCAGCTCAAATCATCTTAGTTCTTGTCATTGTTGCACACTATACTACTTGCAATTTATGTCTGCACTGCTTCTGCATTTGCTGATGCTTGCTGCAGCATTTGCCGATGCTTGCTGCAGTATTTACTGCTTGTTGCTGCACTACTGCAGTTGCTGCACTGCTTGCTGCTGCAATTGTTGCACTGCTTTCTGCTGAAGTTGTTGTGCATAGTGCTGCTGCCAGGCAAACCTGACCAATACCAATCTCACTCCCTGCATACACCAACACCACTCTCTACGCACACTTGAAATCTCACAAACACAACCAATGTTGCACAACACACACACACACACACACACACACACACACACACACACACACACACACATATATATATATATATATATATATATATATATATATATATAACTATTAGAAACCATTACAACAAAATTGATCCCGTATCACACCGTATCGCAAGATATCATGATACGGCCTATACATATCTATTTTGGACACGTACCTAGTCCTATAATTCTGATCTAAGTCTAATTAGATCTAATTGGTCTCATGACACACAATTGATGTGTCAAATTCATAATTTCCCCAACATACACACAAATTATCTCATAGATCTCACAATACAAAGCCAAATAGCCTAGAATTTGTTCCTATAGGTAGTCATATGCCATGGGGTCATTTCTAATAGTCAAATGCATGATTAAAAGTCATAATAAGATGAAAATTCAGGAATTACCAATTGAAGATGGATTCCCATTGAAAATACAATTGGACAAGATTCGAACACGATCTCTAGCTCCAAAGCTTCTCCTCCTTGTGCTCCTTGCTTCTCCAAGCTCCAAGACTCTAAGAGTAATGAATTTGAGAAGAAATTGGCGGTGAATTGTATAGAAATTCAATGGAGAAAAATTGGGGATCTAGAATTTGGAAGCAAATTGAAATGCAAATAAGGAGAGAGAGGAACCCTCCCCCCCCTCTCTCTTCATGTGGTTGGCCCCTTCCCCCTTCCTCAAGCAATATCAAAAGTCCAAATTGCCCCCCACATGTTGCATTATGAGAAATAATTAAGGATGGATATATTTGGAAGTCTCTAACTAATTGTAATTATACTAATCCTTCTTAATTTAATTAGTGGAATGTCTAATAGGCTTGGATCCAAGTTGGGCTCCCTATTTGTCATAACAAATTTAATTAGGCCCATATGTGACAAATCTAATTATTGCCTAGTCTTTCTAACTAACTAATTAACACAAGTCTCTAATGACTAATCAATACTAGGCATAATAATTATAGCTTATCTTAATTAAATAAAATATACAATCATCACACTATTCAATATTATATTTCTAAAATTAAATACCAATATCAAATTATCAAACTACCCCTAGCTGAAAAAGTGAGGGTGATATTAGGTCTCCAAGGCAGTTTCTGAACTAGTGGATTGTATCATGCCAAGTAAAGCAAGAATCACAGCTCGTGGAGCAATACTCGTTCAGAACAAGAATCAAGATTGAGCATGTCATATCGTGAATCTGGAAGACCCAAGACTTGCATAGTCGCAGACAACTTGGTGCACAAGGGAGATTTTTAAATCTCGTTCTACGGATGGTCTTCGGGGCACTGGGGCCAATCCGATCCAGATGGAACCTCATGCAGTCTTAATCATGTGCGAACAGGATGGCGTGTAGCGCTTCATGTACTTTATGCCATGCCATTCTCGCTCTAAGACTGAGTCTCACGTATAGGACGGTATGGCGTGTAGTGCCTCATGTACTTTTTGTTGCACACCATCCTTGTTCATGACTATAACTCATCCTTTATGGCTATACCAGCGACTCATGTTCATATAGATTAAGTTATCCTCGCTTAGCGAAAATCTGCGTACGATTTATTGTATCACATCTGGTAATATGGAACACCCGAATGAATATGAGTATAAGACATTTGTACACATTTGAACATATTTGAGCATCAGAGTATCACACCTGATTATCCGTGTAACTTGTGCACCTGAGTCAAAAATACGCTCGTGACACTTGGGATTGCTTGATTTTATATATATATATTTGTTCTCAGTTTAACTTGGTTTACCTTGGACATGGAAGGACGAATGGTAAATTGTTAAGTATCACCGTGTTACTCTTTACATCTTTGGCATGAAACTGATTCTAAGGAAAGACTCGAAAGACAATAATGATAGAGTGCACATAACTAATTGAACGTGTATGGATTTGTTGAGCGGGCGAGAAGCCTCTCCACCAGTGCATTCAATGTACTGATAACCACCAGATTGTGTGCACGATGCAGAAGAACCTCGTTCAGTGCGGAGTGTCCCTTCGTGGCGCTAAGGTGCGAAGTTCGCTCTGGAGCCTTGGAGTATTGCATCCGGAGCTGAAGCACATATACAGGACATAATGTTGGAACATCGCCTATGCATCATTCCTTGTTGTTAGTCACTTGGCACATCTTTATTGTTGAGAGAGAGAAAGAGAGAGAGAGAGAGAGAGAGCTTGAGCGACTTGTAATCTCGGCCTAGCGCTGCTTGTAATACTTATTCATAATCAATAAAGAACTAGTTTTTGTATCATACTTGTGTTCGTTATATGCTTCCGCTATATCGACCTTGCGAACTAGTTATCTTACCGTCCGTTCTATGTCTGGCCTTGCGCGGGATCAACTTAGGCTCGCATGGCATCACGCCCATGCGAGAACGACCGGCCATGCGGGGCTGGGACATGACATCAAAGGTGATAGGTTTCTCAATGTTGTAACTTTCTAATAGAGTAAGAGGGAGATTCGGAGTTTCAGAGATTGTTTTAGAGGAGTTCTTCATTGGTTCTTCCTCATCATCTTGTCTTTGGTAATCTTTTCTACTCGTTTTAATCTATTTTCATCTATTGAAATATTGTGGTGATTCGTGTGAATTGGTGGATGAGTTTGCAAGAAGTCGGTATATCTTCTTATTTTATTAGTGGAGATTTTTCGAATTGGACTCCAATCGATCCGTAATTTTTTTTCTGTCAGAATTTTTCTCGTAAATATTGTTGTATTTGTGTGGCGCTTTGGTTGTGATTTTGGTGTGATTTGTTTGTGCGTTTTTTCTTCGAGATCCTCACAAAGTCTCTCGGTTTGGGAGAACGGTTTATGCGCTTCGTTCCTAACACAGTCAAGGGTAGGGAGATACTAGGTTTTGAGTTCCAAAAAAATAGTCTATATTAATACTCCACCAAAACAAAAGATGTCAATTTTATGAGCTGAAACTTTTGAAGGTTGAGGGATCTATGTTTATGTTTCAAACAACACATTATGCTAATGCAGTGTACATTCATTCCTCTGCTAAAATCTTAATTCGAGGGGGCGAGCCACATCCATCCTTATCTTCTTTCTCCTGGTGATTTTGCAGTACTCGATCCCCTAAAGCTTGACATGGCCTCCTCTCACAAAGTGCTAATATTAATACAGTCATACAGACATGGATTTCTAAATAAATCACTCAATTATTGCTTTCTTCTTGACTAGTTAGTCTCATGCCTATGCCGATGCTGGTGATCCTGTAGCTCAGATGGAAAGTAACACTTACTTACACTAAAGGGGATGTAACAAAGATGGTAGAGCCCTTGGACTAGAAGGTCTGAACAAACATCCACTAAAAAAGGATATACTTTTTTTTTGTTAGTATTTTTGAGAATATGATCTTTAACAAAGTTGAATGGAAGAAAATGATTTAGATAGCCGGCATGAACCATTTTCCTATAGGTTAATTTGCAACAAAGGCTTTAGTTTGGATTGGCGTTCAGAGCATGGAGGATTTGCTCAAATATCAAACCTTCTCGAAAACATCTATTTTGAGTCAATAAACAAATGTCACGTCATAGAAGAGTTCTCTAAAGCAATCTGAAACGGTCCAGGAGCAGCTGAAAAGAAGAACCAGCATGGTGTGATAGCAAAGAAGAAAAAAGAAACGAGTCTTAAATTTGGACCCTCTACAGAACAAAATGATCGTGCGTTGATGCACACTTCTCAAAAAATTTAAGTTGTAGAGATGCATTGTAAACTCTCGTTGAATTGTAAACGACAAATCAGTACAAGTTCTCCTTCGTAATTCTTATCGAAGAACATGTTTTTTTATGGAACATGTCGAGTCTCCCAAGCTTGAAGGGTTAAACCCGTGGTCGACCCAGATTGGGGATCTAACTGAATTGGGCTACCCAATCCTGGCCAGGTAGGTCCCAATCTTTTTTTCGAAATGTTTTGCGGGCCGTCTGGCCCACTTAACACCTTGAATAGAATAGAATAGAAAAGAAAAGAAATATGAGGTGGGTATGAAGTTGTTAGAAAATAGTTGAGGATACTAACTAAAACGTACAAATTGTGACCATACAAACATAATAAGCATAACTTGGACCATTCATTCATTCATTCATTTTTGGGGGGCAAATGATAAGGGCACTGCCCATTTTACTTGGGGCTAGCCCAGGATTGGGGCTAGCCCACAAGAGAGGAACATTTACTCATACTAGCCCAAGTTTATACTTGGGGCTAGCCCAGGCTTATGAAAAAAAACATTCTTCTCAAACCTAGCTTCCCCCCTCAGCCGACCGGAGCTTTCCCTCCTCAGCCGACCCCCTCCCGGCGGCCTTACTCCGCTGTCCTCCTCCTCGTTGTCGATGGCTCCCAAAGTCTCGAAAGAAGCAAGGTAGAAATCATCATTCTCCTTGTGCTATTGTATTTGAAAATTTGTCCAAAAATTATAAGAAATCATCTTTCATGTTGAAAAATTTGAGTTATTTTCTTTCAAATGAGGGCATACTAGTCCTTGGCGGAGTCTAGGATGTAGTTTAGACATAGAAGTCGTTTGGAACATGATTTTAGGGCGTACAATGTCGAGACTGCTCGACATTGTCGAGCAGTATCGAGCGGGACTGTAGAATTTCCTACAGTCCCATATATATTTAGGACTGTAGGAAATTCGACAGTCCTATATATATATAGGACTGTCGAATTTCCTACAGTCCTAACTATATATGGGACTGTAGGAAATTCTACAGTCCTAAAATATTAGGACTGTTGAGAAAACTGCAGTCCTGTATACTTACAGGACTGTATAAATGGCTACAGTCCTAGGAAAAAATTCACTTATTATGTTAAAATAGAAATTAATTTTTGTCTGTATCTTATAGTCATGCCCCTGGAAAGGACACTGTGGATGAAGAAATGAGAAGACGCCCTACTGCGTCGATGCGTAAGGAACGCACAGTTTCGCAAGGCGTGACTATCCGCGAGGCCGAGGCACGCCCTGAAGTGAGGAGACGTCCATTGACGAAGAAGATTGCCACAAAGAGACGTGCTCCTCCTAGTTCTTCCGGCTCTTCTTCCTCCTCCGATGAGGACATGCCAAATGTTCCAAATCGGCCTACTGATGGTTCAGGACCTTCTCAGCCTGCAGATAGTCCTGTCGAGAGTCTTCCACGAACTCTCGGAAACCGGCCTACTGATGGTTCGGGACCTTCTGAGCAGGCAGATAGTCCAGGCGACACTCGTCCAAACGGTTGCTCTATGTTACCGTCGATCGAAAACCATATTGCATACCAAATATGGAACAATCCGGTAAGTACATTACGTTATGATACATTTATATATAGTTGTAAGTTCAAAGTTGATAGTACATTACGTTTTATTTCATCCAATTGTTGACTTTTCAGGAGAGTGTTCGTATGTTGACGGTAATCAACCATGGCAAAAAATGCAATACATGGCGGTATGAATTACTGGGAGATGATGTGAAGTCAAAAATCAGTCCCACCGGTCTGCAATATTTGGGTAGCTACTCATATACGACGGTGGACAATGCACTGATTTCAGCATTTGTAGAACGGTGGCATCCAGAGACCAACACTTTCCATCTACCCAATGGGGAGTTGACGATTACCCTTGATGACGTCCATCATATATTGGGACTTAGGGTTGATGGTCGTCCCATGCAGGATCATACTTTTGATGATTCGAGCATCAACTATTACGACTATATGGTAGATTATGTATCAGGGTGTCTGGGAGTTGATGCCACTAGTTTTACTAGTATTCGAGAATTCAAGAAGTCCTACGGACTTCCTCTAAAATATTTGGAGGAGATATTCGCTGAGACGGTCCCTGAAATTGATAATAGCGAAAATGTGGCCCGCGGATATATTCAGTTCATCTTAGGGGCTGTCGGCATTACCGATAAGTCTGGAACGTCCATAAATGCGAAATATCTCATCAATTTGGACAACATTGATACGGTGGAGCAAATTTCTTGGGGAAGCGGTATACTGGCATACCTTTACCGCGAGCTTGGTACGGCATCCCGTGTGGGTTCGAAGACTATTTCCGGATGCCAGACTCTACTCCATGTATAGATATATCTTTGTCAACTTGTTTACATAAATTGAAATTGTGTTGTTTATTTTTGGACTAATATATTTCCGGTAACGTGTAGGCATGGATATACGACCACTTTCCAACCCTGCAGCGGGCGAGCCTGAACCGAGGGTATGACGAGAACATGCCTAGAATGTGCCGATGGAAGCCAAGTAAGGTAGATGCCAAACGTTCTCACACATTGGCCGCTCTACGGCATGCACTCGAAGAAATGACGACAGAAGAGGTGAATTTAGACCTAATATTGTACTTAATTGGTATGAATTTACTATGTTATGCTAAATGACGTTATGCTACATTTTATGCGGTGCAGATTGTATGGGATCCATACCGTGATTTGCGACAGACTACCCGTCCGTTGCAACCAGTCGCCTTATATCACGGTGTTATCAGTTGTCATGAGATCGAGGAGGCTTATATGCCGGATAGAGTGCTACGTCAGTTTGGCTACGTACAAACTGTCCCAAGGCGAACTTTGCAAATGATAACTCCTCCGCGCGGTACAAAACCGCTAAACTATATACCTGCAAATTTCAACTGGGTATCGCACTTCTTCACCGAGTGGCAACGCCACGTCATTAGAGATACCGGCCGACTAGCAGCAGTCAATATGGCGGAGTGCAGTGACGACTACCTCGCCTACTACGCCGGTGTCGGACTACCGACCTTGTTCCAACGCGGAGGGGATATTGTGCGTGTACCGTCAGATCTTCCTCCCAAATCGGTCTTATATACTGCACTGGTCAAGATGGTGAGCCTACTTGTAGAGTTTAAGTTTGATATTTGTAACTGTGGCTAACAATTATTTTCATTTTTCATGAATAGGCAAGGAAAGTTAAGAAGTTGGGAAGAAGCCTCGTCAGTTGCCAGGGTTCCAATTATATGACAATCAATGACGAACTCCAAAATATCGACAACGCTGAAGAATATCCTTTCTTGGATACTAGAGAGCAACGCACGAAGAGGCGCCATGACGTTTGAACATTCATTTTGATTTGTATAATTGTGAACGTTGTAAAACTTTAAACTATAATTTGAGTTGTAAACGTTGTAAAAGTTTGATTGAATATGTCTTGTGACAATTTGAGTTAATTTTGCTATGTTGTGACACTATGAGTTTATTTTGCCTTGTTATAACTATTTTGATCTGTATACTGTGCATATTGGTCAGTGGGTAAACTGTATATTTTGATATGTGGACTGTTGCCATTTTGACAGTGAGTAAACTTTAGGACTGTCACAATTTTGACAGTCCTAGTTTACACTAGGACTGTCAAAATTGTGACAGTCCTAAAGGTATATATTTCCTCAAAATTTACAGTGAGTAAACTTTAGGACTGTCACAATTTTGACAGTCCTAGTTTACACTAGGACTGTCAAAATTGTGACAGTCCTAAAGGTATATATTTCCTCAAAATTTACAGTGAGTAAACTTTAGGACTGTCACAATTTTGACAGTCCTAGTTTACACTAGGACTGTCAAAATTGTGACAGTCCTAAAGGTATATATTTCCTCAAAATTTACAGTGAGTCAACTTTAGGACTGTCACAATTTTGACAGTCCTAGTTTACACTAGGACTGTCAAAATTGTGACAGTCCTAAAGGTATATATTTCCTCAAAATTTACAGTGAGTAAACTTTAGGACTGTCACAATTTTGACAGTCCTAGTTTACACTAGGACTGTCAAAATTGTGACAGTCCTAAAGGTATATATTTCCTCAAAATTTACAGTGAGTAAACTTTAGGACTGTCACAATTTTGACAGTCCTAGTTTACACTAGGACTGTCAAAATTGTGACAGTCCTAAATTTATATAAATGTACATATAGACAGTGAGTAAACTTTAGGACTGTCACAATTTTGACAGTCCTAGTTTACACTAGGACTGTCAAAATTGTGACAGTCCAAAAGTCCTGGCAGTTTTCCATAATGACAGTCCAGCAATGTGCAATATACAATCAAAATCTTCATAACTCTTTTCATTACAATAGGTACAACATATAGTTCAATATACACTTAAACATACATGGATCAACACAATATACATCTTCACATGGGGCAGTATCAATCGATTAAAATATCAAAGTAGTCGTCCGACATAATTTTTGGACCCTCCATCTTCATCATCTTCTTATAGGCCGCCATTGCATCCATGTAGGGTGTCGTCCATGCGATCGCTTCCTCAGGTGCGTGTTTATACCAAAGCGTAGAAGGTGGCGGAATAGGAGAATGAGCGATCAACCTTGGGATGACGAAGTGTTGTCCGACAAGCCCAATGCAACATAGAGTGGATACTCGGTGTTCGGCCGGGGGGGCACACATTGGAAAGAAAGTATTGTTAATACCCTGTGAGATAATTACAATAGGTAACTTATACCTATTAGAGAAGACGTAAGCAGCAGGCGGGACATCCATGTAATGCTCAGGTCCGGTAACTGTTTCCGTACAAGGTATGCCTGCCAACAAATCTCCAACAATTTCTTCGCCAAGTATCTGGCTATAGAAGGCTAGTCGCGACTCCAACTCCTGGTACAGCTCTGCCCTAACCTGTCGCCATCCTGCTTCCACTGAATAGCCTAGTTGTCTTGCTAGTGCATGGTATCCACAGTGGCCATCCGCAGGAACATCATCAATAGACCAAATGAAGTTCCGTATCTCAGGTAGGAATTTATCAATGTATAGAGTATAAGAAACAGAAAAGTTGTCAACACCCTCCGCCGTGCCTGCGTCTATCGTTTTCTGTTTCTTCCCCCTTCGAATAGTTAGCTTAGGAGTTCGAACAACGGACTTTGCCTCCAAACTCCGTTCGATATGTTCAAATAAGGATGGATCTCTTTTAGTTGACTCCTCCTCCTTCTTTTTGGCTCTACTCTTTCTTGAGTGTGGTCTTCCCTTAGGAGTTCGAACAACGGATGGCTCTTGCAATCGAGTACTTGCCGGGACTGCAATCTCATGGATTTTAAACTCAATGGATCTTCTCTCCGGCTCCGTTGCGCCACACCACCTTGCGTGAAGTAGTTTTACTTGGGGCAACGCAAAGAAATCATCTTGCACTCCCACCGCCGGCATTATCGACAGTTGTCGTCAACGTTGGTCAACAACATCTATTGGAATAGGTTTAGATTCACGACGGTATTCGTTGATTTCATGTGCACACGGAAGTCCGAGTGAATGTCGATATGAACAACCGCAAACCTCGGGATCATAACCCACCGACTTCGACCTTCGAATCTCCTCAAGCAATAACCCCAAGGCCTTGTGAGATACCACATGACTTAAACCATCCAAGAGGTGTTCTTGCTTGTATTCATGCTTTGCAATATTGAGGCTCATCTCAAATGATGCTACAATATCGTTCACCGTGGAAATAGTCATCAAATGAATCGATTGCCAAACAGAGACAAAATTACCGACCGATGAGCGTAGATATCTTTTCAAACATGAGTGTGCCCCTTCGACCCGGTTCGTAGTGATCGTGCCATAATGCTTCACCAGGTTGGTCCATGCTAAGACGAATTGCTCTTTATGTGGTCCTAGCCAAGTATCTTTGATATAAGATATGCATGTCGGGTTACTTGGCTCCCACTTTTGTTGGAACATGTACCATGCTGCGTCGTAACTGTCTGTAGTACTTGCTCGCCATACAAGACTCCAATCACTGTAGAATTCTTCGAAGCGAAGCATGTCAATTTTACCGTCCACACTTTCAAATTTTTTCTTGCATTGAGCATGGATATTTCTATTTATATGCCAAGTGCAGAGTAGTCTATGCGCATGAGGAAATACAATATCTATAGCATTCATCAATGCATATTCTCTGTCAGTAACAAAAACAGAGGGCTCTTTGTAACCTGTGTAAAGGGATTGTAGTTTCCTCAACGCCCATGTGTAATCCTCTACTGTCTCACTCTTCATAAAACAAAAATCGACTGTAAAGGTTTTTCCCGTAGACGTAGACCCGACAACATGCAAAAGAGGCATCTTGAACTTGTTGGTCTTATATGTACAATCAAGGACCAACACGTCTGCGAAGGACCTAGCCAAATGTGTGCAATCGGGATGAGCCCAAAACAATGAAAGGAGTTCATCAGTTTGTGGATGTCTTCTATGGTACTCCACGTAGTGATGCTCCGCAAGCAACTTCAATACTTGCTGCATCGCCATTCTTCCTTTCATACTATTGCATTTTGCTCTGGCCAAACTATTATAGATCGTCCTCATAGTAGACTTGTTCCCATCTTGTTTTTGTTTGACAGCAGAATAAATCTGTTTCGGTGCAACTCCTGAAAGGTACATTTCTTCAACCAACTTTTTCTCATCCTCCTTCAACCGTGCCACGTAGGCATGACCCGTAAGTGTCCCTGGAATAGGATGATTGTGTCTTCCGTTCTTAACTTCGACTATCCACTTCACATCTTCAACATTTACAATCAACACCTTCAATGGACAACCACATTTTCTCGTCCCAACATTTTTCTTAGGGATTTCTTTTTCAACAACACCCTTCTTTTTATGATGCCTAAACACACCTCCTCTTTCGCATCCAAGCTCAAGATATTTTCGGCCCGGCCGAGATCGGATGGATCTTGCAATAACAATAATTACGTTATGTCGTCTCCCAACTTCTCTGCACCACTCTAATGCTTCTTCATGGCTTGCAAACTCAATATCCGTTGAGAAAATATCCTCCACATCAACACCAACAGCAGGATGTCCCACAATATCTGAACAAGCTTGGTCCTATAACCAATATAAAATTATATAAAAATTAATAACTTCATATAATTATCCAGGACTGTCACTATTTTCACAGTCCTTTTTTAATATAGGACTGTGAAAATTATGACAGTCCTACTTTTACTTAGGACTGTAGAATTTATGACAGTCCTATATAAATATAGGACTGTGAAATATTTGACAGTCCTATATTTAGATAGGACTGTCTAATGTTTACAGTCCTAACTCGTGACTGTCAAATTAGGGTTCTTGTTTTACGTACCGTACGTTCTTCGGAACAACCAACTTGTACTTCGGAACGTCCGGAGTGCATAATTAATGAATTGGACGATCCGACTTCGTCATCGAACATTTTATCATGCATTGTTCCTACATTTATCAAAATAAACTAAATCTTTTTCGCACATTTGCAAAACTTATTCAAAGTAGGTTGTCGAAGACATACCGGAAGAATATTCCTTGGGGTATCACCAAAGTAAATTACTCCTCCAACCACAACTACCTATTTCCAAATTTAGGTTTGGGCTTGGTGGAAGGAGGGTGTCTTAAGTCTAGGTGGAATGCCAAAAGTAGAAACCCATTTGACTTTTATACTTTGGTGTGGGGTAGCCCCAACTAACTAGCAGACTGGCAAACTTGTAATTTTTGGTAAATTCCCAATGGGCTAGCCCAGACTCAAATGTGCAGTGTCCTTATAAATAGGACTGTCACATTTTTGACATTCCTATATATTTGTAGGACTGTCAAAATGTTGACAGTCCTTCCAAGTTGTAGGACTGTCAACATTTTGACAGTCCTGTGTATTACAGTAGGCTAGCCCCGAGTAACTTTCATGATGGCAAACTTGGAATTTTTTGTAAATTTCCAATGGGCTAGCCCAGACTCAAATGTGCAGTGTCCTTATAAATAGGACTGTCACATTTTTGACAGTCCTATATATTTGTAGGACTGTCAAAATGTTGACAGTCCTTCCAAGTTGTAGGACTGTCAACGTTTTGACAGTCCTGAGTATTACAGTGGGCTAGCCCCGAGTAACTTTCATGATGGCAAACTTGTAATTTTTTCAAATGTTCAAATGGGCTAGCCCCGAGTAAAATGTGCAGTGCCCTTATAATTTGCCTTTTTGGGGTTGAGTCGCCTCCTTTCCATTCCCATTCCCATTCCCATTCCATGAGGCGGCTCTACTACTTCCAACTGCACCCCAACAAATCTGTTCCTCTACAACAAGAAAAACTCAATCAGCCCTTCTTCTTCTCCACGACCAATTCCTCTACAGAGCCCTCCTCCTCCTCCTCCTCCTCGTCGCATCATATATATGCGAGGTTGATGGGGGTGGTGGACCGGAGAGTGTCGGTGACCCCTCTGGTTGAGCAATGGTGGGCCGAGGAAGGGAGATCAGCACTCCCCAAGTCGTATATCCAGGGCTTGGTCAAGCAGCTCAAGAGGTCCAAGCGCCACGTCCACGCCCTCCAGGTGCAGATAGATTGAGAAACTTATTGGAGGCTGTTGCCTATATTTGTCTTTACATTATATGCTGAATTTCTCAATTCTTGGAGATCTTTCAAAGTGACTCATGAGCCTCATGTTCCCATATGTAGTTAGTTCCATTACATTACATCCCAAAAAAGTGATATTGCACTAAAATGTGTCAACAAGTTCTCTATCAAGTTTGGGCAAATGTTAAGGGCACTACAAAAATAATGACCAGGGGGACAACACACTTTTGGCAGTTGGCAGTCCTAGGACCGCCTGGCAGTGTTGTGTATACCCAGGACTAAAAAAAATAGAACAGCCAATTGGCAATCTTGTGTGTATCCAGGTCCATATAAAATCAAGACTGTCAAAATTTTAGCAGTCCTGAAGTAGTAAGGACTACAAAAAAAAAAATTTGGCAGTAGTCCGAATGTGCACATGACTGCCAAAAGTGTGTTGCCCCTAGTACCTTTTGTAGTGCTCTAAACATTTGCCCAAGTTTGTATAACCATAATATATGCACTGTTGACTTTTATCCGGACAACAAATCCTCATCTCGTCCTAGGTTTTTAGCATCTTAGGGTCTGCTTGGAATGAGGGGGAAAAAATAAACAGAGTTAAGTGCGGTTAAGTGAGGGGGAGGAGAGTCGATACATATAACCTTGCTTGGACTGGAGAGAGAGTTAAGTAGGGTGTATTTACTAACTCTTGCTTGGATTGAAGGTTATGAGTGAGAAAAATATTAATAAAAATACAATAGTTACCAAAATACCCTTATTACATATGATATAAAATTAGATTTATTTGATTGAATTTTTAATTAAAACTTGTCAAAATATCTTTAGAAAAAATAATAACTAGAAATCTGATATCTATATGAAAAAATAACTAGAATTCAAATAATAATTTATTTTAGAATTATGAGAAAGCGAGAATAGATAGTACGCACCTGGTCAGGAAGCTACGGAGCATAATGTAGCAAGTTGAAAGCAAGAACAATGAAAAAGAAAAGTCATAATATATTATAAGACAAATAAGGGATATTTATTACTTTTTAAACAAAATTTCTCATTTTCCCTCGTTAACCCTCTGTTTTGGAAGGTTAAAAAAAGGGACAAAAGAAGGCTAAACAAACCCCCACTTAACCCTCTATGACTCTCCCTACCAAGCCTCCCTCACCCCCCCCCCCCCCCACCAAGCAAGTTTTTTTTATTCCCCTTAACTCTCCCTCACTTAACTCTCTTAACCCTCAATCCAAGCATACCCTTAAGGAAATAAGCCTAACTTAATGTTAATATTTCTCTGCAAAATTTTATATACCATTATAATTGAAACTTATATGAACATATGATTTTGTAGGCGACTAGTCCAATTTATGTGTCTTATCTTCCCATAGAGTAGATAATTGTATGCTCTGTAAGTAGGGCCGTTTCTGACATTCTAAGGACCATATACAAATATTAAAAATGGCATTTTTCAAACCACTCTAAAAAATGGACCTTTTTATGACATTCTAAGGCTCATGTTACTGCAGTTTCTAAAAAATAGGGAGGCTCAAATCTAAAAATGGAGATTTCACATTACTAATATATACGGAGGATAAAAAGTTTGGTGTCTTCCGATTTTTAGGTACCTGTGCGGTCGCACAACTTACACATGCTCAGAAACGGCCATGTCTGTAAGTACCCTGGTT